>JAEIFZ010000002.1:15052500-16252500 GCA_018904035.1 Zaprionus ornatus | reverse complement strand
CTTGGGGTGGCTTGTGGCAACGCAAAAGAAATCAAATGTTGTCGTCCTTGCCGGCATAGTCTAATCTCTGGAGCATGCTAATAAACCAAGGGACCAAAGAGGGAGTTGGGGTGGAGAGAGTTAGGTTACCATGGACTCTAGCTGCCTCTCGCTGTCTCTCTCTCTCTCTTTCTTTCCCTATCTCCCTCTCTCTATATAGTATATCCGAGTAATTTCATGCAAATAACGTATTATGCGACGAGGGGGAGGACACTCTGTACGTGCTGTGGGTATAGAAAACGGCCTCCGACAATGCCTCAGACAATAATCATAACAACGACAATGAGCAGGCTGTCCAGGAGGGGGAGCACTTTGTGGGTGGAGTACGGCGTAATATTTGTCAATAGCCGGGCAACACAATTGACAAAGGCACAGAGAGAAAGAGACAGAGAGAGAGAGAGAGAGAGAGAGGAAGAAAAAAGAGAAAGAAAAAACGAATATAAAGGGGAATTACTTCCAAAGGGAAATAAGTATGTACGCGTGTGCGAGCAACACATAAATAAATAACAAAATAAATATCATGAACTAAGTGAAAATGTAGCTGAGAAAATCAAGAATCAAACTTGGGGGAAGGGAGGTGAAGGGAGACGGGTTTATTGGCGTAATCGAAAATGCAGCTGTTTGTGAAGCTTGTTCTTTTCAGCTCCTTGATAAAGGGTAATTAAGATCTGATTAAGATAGGACCACTCGTTTAGGCTCTTTCAAATCTGGCTGTTACTTAAGTGATTAGCAATAAAGTAAATAGAAGAGAGAGAGAAAAAAAGCTGATTTCAATGCCTTGATAAGCCCAGAGATTATTGTTAATTATACATCAGATTCTGTTCGTTGACGGGGTGGATGCAGTCATGTAACTTGAGTATTATAATGATCTGCTAGAAATAAACACATTTTATGTCATTGGAGTTTGTGTAGTAAAGGTTTATATGGCTTGATGTTCAATTTAAGCACATTAGATGAGAAGAAAGAAGTAGCCAAAGAATAAAATAGACAGACAGGCAGGCAGACAGACGGATAGGTGAGCAGACAGACAGACAGACAGACAGAAAGACAAAAAGACGGACGGACGGCAGACGTGGCTATAGGGACTCAGCTGTTAATGCTGACTCAGAATATATATAGTTTGTGTGATTTGCCACGCCTACTTCTGCCTTTTATATAGAATTTTGGTCGCCACAAAGTTATAATACTCTTCTACCCCATGAATAGCTGGTATATTAAGTGAATATATGTAGTTCCCCAATTATATATGACTCAACAATAAATAGATGTCTGTTAAATGTAAAGAACTGAACTTTATGTCTCTCTTATATTTCACTGCATTCCCCAACTATCAAGAACTTAAGCTAATCATTGGCATGCAGCTTTTGGAGAATCTTTCTCTCCCTCGTTGATTTTGTATTGTGTCTTCTTCTTGATTCAATTCTCTCTCTGTGATTTGCTTGACTGCGTCTACTTTACCTTCTGCATTGAGCCTCGGCTTAAATCAGCTGGTTAGTTAGCAATGCTTTTAGTGCTTATGCCACGCCCACAACGCCTTTACACTTTAAACTCCCCGCAGTACTTAGTCCGGATAGCAGCACCACGTATCATTCGCACGCTCACGTCACACACTGCACATGACTCCCACTGCAAGTGAGGGCTGAGTGTGTGAGTGTGTGTGTGTGTGTGTGTGTTATCTGCAGAGCGCCACGCTTGCAGCTAAACAATGAAGAACTAATCCGCAGAGCATACAAAAGAATAGCTATAAAACTTGTGGGCAGTCCGCAATGGGGGAGAAATGAGTTGGTTTGGGAAGGAGGAAAGCGAAGCGAAGGGAAGGGAGTTAGGTCAGGGCAGCATAGGGCCACTTTATGGCTGGTCTTTGCAACAATTGTGCAGCGTTGCATTCAATCAACAAACTTTTTAAAGCGCAGTTACAAAACTGCAACAACAACAACTGACAAAGTACGTGCAACTTGGCGAAAGACATCAGCAGCAGCAGCAGCAGCAACAGCAGCAGCAAACAGCAGCAGCGTTTAATTATGACAATCAATAGTCGGATACAAACACAAACACACACACACAAACACATACTCCCTCTCTTTCCCTCTCTCTCTCTCTCTCCATATCTCCCTCTCTGATATCGTAGTTTATTGCACTATATGTGCCCGCTCATTGCTCATCCTTTGCCAACTAGTGCAAATAAAACTTGATTAAATTCCATTGGCGTAGTCCAATTTCAGTCATAGCTGACCAAACGGACAAGGCAGTGTGAGCAGAGAAATGTGGGAGAGAGAGGGAGCAAGAGGGAGAGATAGCAGCGAGCAGGGCAGGCAGGTTAGATATTGGTTAGGCGACACCGACACCGCCTAGATTCCAGTTGCATATTACAACAATTAAACATAACCTAATTAAAAGACGCTCCCGGGAAAGGATGCACTGTGCGAAAAAGAGTGATAAGGTTAAGTTGAATAATCAATTATTTAATTATTGAATACATAAAGAGAGATATAAGTCTAAGTTCATATAAAACCTAAGAAACAATGGTTTGATAATGGAGCTATAAGCTCAACAGGGATACAATAGGTCATATAGGTTGCATTACAGATCGCCCTTATTAAAAATAATAATATTCAATGAAATCTCTAAATTATTTGTTGATTCTTCAACAGTATATATGCATTTAAAACCTGAAATTCATGGTTATTCTTTGAAATTATCAGGAACTCAATGAATGGGGATTGTAGATAGTCAGATATTTATATATATTGTAATCTAAAATCTATATGTTGCGCATTGCATTGTATTATTTCAAAAGTTTGTGATCTTAGATATATCGTATTTTTAGTAATATTTTCTATCGTTATCCATCCTTAATTTCCTTTATTTTCCATGATATTACATAAGCCGTTTACAGACTTAACGACTGTCTTTCTATCATTCTTTTCTGAATATTGTATTGACCACCTTCCAACTTAAATGTTCTACATTTTCCAGTGTTACTTCCCTTTCCATATCTGAACTATCGTTCACCCCCTCTTTCTGTCAGTGTAGACTGCTGCTGTTGTCACTGGTCTTGCATTATGCACTCGCTTCGCTGGTGTTTGTAATTGCCAAGGATTGCAACTAGGGTTGCCAACATGGCCACAGTCTGCGCCTCGACTGCAGCCTCGATTGTGTTCTGTTTGCCTGTGCCTTCAATTAACATGTGCGTCGCGCACTTTCTTTGACCATGCCTCACACACACAAACACACACACGCACGCACAGCTTCATAATAGGCGCAGTCAGTAGTGTATTTGCACAGCATTATTATTAGTGTACCAGTCCCTGCTCTGTTTCCCTCTTCTCCTCTCTCACTCGCACTCCTCTCTCGCTCTTCATCTGCCTTGTAGTGCCGGCAATCAAACACACACTCAAAGATTAATCCTGACACTCACTTGCAAACTAATTACATGGCTCTTAGGTCAGCAGAGCCGACGGCAAACTGTGTTGCCTCTTACCGCGACCCTTCCCTCCTCCCCCCTTGCTATGCCCTTGTGTGCAAATTTCCCCGCACTATCTCTCCCCGTCCCTCTCTCTCTCTCTCTCTCTCTCTCTCTCTCTCCGATGCCCTGCAGGCAGGCAAACCAAATGAGCTCCACTCAAACGAACGTTGGCCATAATCAGGTTGCGTACCCCGCACTGACTTCCCTTTCTCCCCACCACTCTCTCTCACTCTGCTGCATGTAAACATCAATTGAATGCAACATTTGATTGGCAATAATTGAAAATAGTTGTTGTACATTAAGAGTGCCGAAAGCGGGAGAGGGAAGGAACGGGAGGCAGGTCAGCTCCTTTTGTATTGACTGTTGTCATGGCTGCCTTTGTCTACGTGTCGGTATGTCTCTCTCTCTCTCTCTCTCCCCTTCGTTCTGTGCTTGTGTGTGCTTGAGTGTGTATTTTATTAAATTCACACCCACCCGAACAGCATCAGCCGTCGCCAGCGTCATCATCATCATCTTTATGATCTTCTTCTCCGTCGTCATCAGCATCTTGTGCGCGCTTGACCAATGCCAGGCAGGCAACAATGGCATCTACAACAGCAACAACAACAACAACTGACAATAAATGTGTAATGATAGCCACTACAAATGCCCTTCCACACTGCCCTCCTCCTCCTTCTCCCCCCTTACTCCCTGCCAGTTACATGCAATTTCATTTAACTGCTGCGAAAACAAATGAAACGCAAGCGAGCTGAGGCATAAGAACAGGGGGGTGAGGGGTATAAAGCTGCCGACTTTGGTTCTCAGGCTGCTGCAAATTGCTTATGCGTATTGCTGCTGCTCACACGCAGCACTCCCTGCCACATTCCCTGCTCTCTTTTATTTGCATTACTGAGCTGCTGTGCTGATCTACCCACCCCCTGCAGTCATTTGTTTATTTCATCTTTTGTAAACTGTCATTACTTTGTCATGGTCAATCCGTTGTTCTGCTGGGCGAGAGAGAGAGAGAGAGAGAAAGAGAGTCTCAGCAGCGTCTCAGCTTTGAGCTCAATCCTGGCATAATTGGAGTGGCGAAATGCTTAACGCCGTCGACACTACTCCCAAGTGGAGGCAGCTCAGTTAGCGCCCACTAGACGATGCTTCTCACATTGTGACTCTCCTGTGTGTCCCTTTCTCATTTCTGTTTCTACCCGGTTTAAAAATGATAAATTGACAGCTCTTATCGGGCATTATGTTTTGGTTCAACTCAAGAGAAAGAAAGAATGAATGAAAAGAAGAAGAAAAATGTTATAATCTTACTGATAACGGTCACAATTCTTTTCTTTGCCTCCTCCTCAAGCAAGCTGTGTTTACTTTCAATTAGTCTGTTTTCAAGGCGGGTTCAGCGAAAGGCTACGCAATTTGTTTCTTCTGCTTGACAATATTTTGATATGTGATAAGAAAATTGCCTGTGAGATGATGAGATGAGTGTTGACTTGTGCGTTTATAATACTCAGACAGTCTTTTTAAAGAATTCTATGGAAATTGGGTGCTAGCTTAGACTTTCCCCTTTCCCATGATGCTCAATTTAAATTTGCGCGCTTAGAAAGCCTAGGTTGGTAAAGCTATAAAAATTAGGTGCAAAAACCAATTGAAATTGCGCACATTTATTAAATATTCAAGTATTTTACAAAGTTTTCTGCTAAATTTAGACTTCAGAGACTCATATAATCCATTAGAAATATACATATTTTGTGGTTTCGATCCTAAATTCATTTGCTTTTAAACTTTTCATATAATTTATAAATTTAAATATTTTTGCAACATTGTAAACTTCATTTAAACCTTTTTGCAACAGTGTAAACTTCATTCCCATGCCTAAAACTTGTCAAAAAACAAGTCAAATGCAATAGAGAAAAAAACTAACGAATTTATTTATTATTAATTATGCAGTTTAATGAACATCTCCACATATTTTAAATAAATTTTGAGTCAGCTTAATTTCATTAAAATCAAACACGCAATTCATTACTGCCCCACTGTGCGGCACATGAGTTGTGTATGCTATGCGCGTTAATATTTACAATAAATGTTATGTAATTAGGGCAAATAATCCATGAAGAATTATAGAATTTCAATGATATTAGAGAATGATATTTTGATTTTGATTTCCAGGCAAAAACAAACACAAGCAAAAAAAAAAACGTTGAAATTCCAATTGGAATTCCATTTTAATCTCTGGGTAATTTCAAATAAATTCTGCACCGCAATTTCGAGTGGGTACACAGACACAGGTGAATAACTCTGGTATGGAGGGTGGGGAAGAGGGCGTAATGCACATACAGAGAGTCGATTGCCTCATCAATATTAATCCGCAAATCATTCAAACAACATTTCATTATAATCAATTGGCCACATTCAGATTGAGGCTGTGGGGCAGACATCATAAATTCAAAAGTTAAACACATAATTAAAAGCACTTCAAATGCAACGTCAAAGCAATAGCAGAAAAAACCTGCAAAGTATCATAGTATCTGTATCTGCCATAGCCGTGAATGTATCTGTATCTATGCGTCGCTTTGTTGCTGTTGCATATTGTGGCTATTAATCGCATTACTTATTAAATCAATTAAAAACTTTTTCAAGCGCATAAATAACAACTCGGCAAAGAGAGAGATATATGAAGAGAAAAGGAGAGAGGGAGCGAGGGATAGACAGAGAGAGAAAAAGGGAGAGAGATAGACAGAGATCTCATAGAGCGCATAATCTTTTATTATGTTTGTAATGCAGTTTGTTGTCTGGCCTCACTTGATGCAACATTGCAATTGCTTTAGCTGTTACCATTGTTGTTGTTGCTGCTCTTGTTGTTGTTGAATTTGATGTAATTATTCACGCTGCAATTATGCGAATCATGGCAAACTTTTGCGCTGCTTTTGGCTTTATGTTTGCCTGTCATTCATATTATCCTTGGCTGCTGTTGTTGCTACTGTTTATAATCTGCAATGAAAACACGAGCAAACACATGCAACACACACACACAGACACACTCACACACAGTCGCAAACGAGCGCATTATTATGTGAAATCATATCAAAGGATTGCCATGAACAACATCAACATACTCACATTGCATAATGTCATGAACGTAGCGGGAGAGGGGCAGGGAATGGGGGGACGAGGCAGTCACATCATCGTGTCGACTGTTTCCACTGTCCTTCCCTGTGCACCGTGTCCTCGCTGTATCTGCATTTTGTATCATGGTAGCTGCAAGATGCATCTGTTGTGCTGTAATTTTATACTTTTACACACAGCACATGCCCTCGCACCCTCCCCTCTCTAACCCCACTTGTCAGTTGTATCTATGAGCTGGCAATGTATGTATCTGCATTGCCCTTTGGTTCATCATCCTTAGTGCAATTGAAATTAAAAACTGTACGAGATAGAGAGAGAGAGACAGAGAGAGAGAAAGAGAAACATTTTCATGTGTTGTGTGACACAACGAAGAAGGAAGGAAACGTCTGTACACTTTGCTGGAGGATAGCTAAATATGATATATGATATGGTATTTGGCGTCTGGTTTATGGCTATGTTGTGTAATGATCAATATTGAGCTATAACGAGCTGAGTATAGGTGGCCTTAAGTAGCAAAAAATATAAGGAATTTGCAGTTTTCAGAATTGTTTATATAATTTATAAAGTTTCTGATTTGTTGCCTTGTATCTGATATCTTGTTATGCATAAAGCTAATGAGGACAGATGATATAGCATCTGCACAATAGCATATTGTATAACAAACAATTTAAAGCAATATCTAACAGATTAAAGTTATACCTAGAGTATGTTTAGCTTAAAGATTGAAGTTTCAAGAATTGAATTAAGAAACTTTTATAAATCAAGAAAGTCTGCGATTTGTTTCTAATACCTTTTCCTCTCTACACTCATGTACGACAGTCTAAGATACAGCACATTGTTTAAAGAACAATTTTAAGATCTATCTAATAGAATATGCTTTATAGAATATACCTACAGTGACTTCCACTTAAAAGTTTGAAGCACTTAACCAAATAACCTTTATAAATTTGTTTAGTCTATATCTAATACCTTTTCATGAGTACTTTGCAAGTATTTATCATAATTAGCTCCCCCCGTCACAGTTGCTCTGCGATTTAGCTCAACTTTAGCTACTTTATAAATGTATCTTTTGTCTCTCTAATTAAGCGCACGCGCCAAAAGATACTTTGGAAATATTTTAAATGATAAAATGCCAAGTATTTCTTCCAAAAATTGCTAAGTACTTTTTAAGAAGCGTTAGGAACTTGCACACACACCAAATAATAATTCCCCTGTAGGAGAGTGTATCGCATAATGAAATGAATCAAAAGGCAGCGAAACATAGACAGACAGACGGAGACAGAGACCGAGAGAGATGGGTAAAGCTCTGGGGGCACTGTCTGCATCTCAAGTCTGCTGTTGACTCTTGTGTGTGCCCTCTCGCTCTCTCTTATTCTGTCTCTGTCTCTGTCTCTAACATTGTCGTTTGTCGATGAGATGAGGGGAAGCGTTTAATTAAAAACATTTTGTATACACTTCTGCTTCCTTTTAGACGGATGCTGCTGCTGCTATTGTTGTTGTTGCTGCTATTATTGTTGCTGCTATTGCTGCTGCTACTGCTGCAGCTGCTGTTGTTGTTGTTGTTGCTGCTGTTGCTGCTGCTGTGTGTTATTGCGATTCCGTTTGCAATTGCTCTGCCTTTGCTGCGCTTGTTAATGATATCACCAAATTGTTGTAGCTCTGTTTGTTGTTGCTGTAGCTCTTGTTGTTGCTGCTGCTGTTGCTGTTGCTGCTGCTGTTGCTGTTGCTGTTGTTATTTCTGTTTTTGACTGTTCGCTTGTCAGTTTGTCAGTCTGTTGCGCTGCGCTGCTTGTTCGTTGCTGTGTTAATGATATTTAATGATGATGCTGCTGCCGTGGCCGTTGCTCTGTTGCTATGACTGCTGCTGCCACGCCCCCAGCAGCCCCCGTTGCAACAACTGCCATTTGCTGCACATGCAGCACATGGAAAATTTGTTTGTCTATGGCGGGCAATGGCGTTTGATTTTCGCCTGCCCCTGCCACGGCCCCTGCCCCTGGCCTGGCTTGGCCTAGCTTGGCCTGGACCTGACTGGACTGGCTTTTAATATGCACATGAAATCTAAAATCTCTGTCATGCTACCCTCTTCTCTCTCACTCTTCGTCGCCACAGTCTGCCATCTAGGTACGCCACGGAAAACTCATATGTTGGCCAGCAGCAGAGCAACAGCAACAGCAGCAGCAACAACAACAACAGCAGGCGCCAGTTATATTGCCATGGCTTTTCGGTCCAATGGCCCCGCAGGCCACAATCATTATCAGTTTTTGGTTTACGCTTGTTGCTGCTCGTCATTGGCTGCGTAGAAGGGTTCTTCACATTGATACACAACACAGGCGCAGACAAGCACACAGATACACGCACACATACACTCGCACACTCGCAGATACACTGTGCATTATGAGCAAGAGAATTTTCGTGAGACTCTTCACTGGTTTGATGGTTTGCTTCACTTGTTGCATTTGAAAGGCTCTAATTGGTGTTGGCACACCGAGATGAGGCTAATCAAAAGGGTTTGTTACACAAAAGACCAATGCGCAAGTGGGCGTGGTCGATTTGTAGGCGCAGTAAATTGAAAGATTTTCATTTTAGCTTCAAGAACTAACAAAGTTTGCTAAATTGTTGGAAATTTGGTTAGGGCATTTATGAGATGAGATTAAGGATAAGAAAATTCAAAGAACATTTTGTAGAAAGTCTTTAGAAAGACCTTATAAAGTTTTTTTTTTTTTTTTTTTTTTTTTTAAGTGATCTTATAAAGTAAGATATATGTTACATATTCCTTTATATTGCATACTTATAGGTTTAAGAAAACATTGATATGATCTTTTATCCAAATAATCGATATCTTCTAGCAATTAGACCTATTGTTGAAAGGTATACGACTTGTATTTATAGTATATATAGTTAACTATATATTTCTTTACTTATGTGATGCACTTGTGTATCTATGTTCTGCAATATATGATGATTAAAAAAAAAAAAAAAAAAAAAAAAATTATATGTACGTATAATTATTTATTGATAGCAGATAAAGCTAACTGTACATTCTATTTCAATGTGCCTTATTTTGCTTCGCATTCAATTCCTTTTATGTGCTGCCTTCCACTGCCATCCAGCTTAGACAATCTCATGTTACCTGTATCTAATTGCTCTCAATCTGCGCTCACAACTTCCTAACTTCTCCCTGTTCCTCTTCAACCTCACAAACTTTGCTTTTAATTACAAAACTCAGCGCCAGTCAAGCAAATTCTGCCCACACACACACACATACACATGCACACTCACACACAAATCTCGCAGTCGCTTACAGACAACCCCAAGAAATTTGTGCGTTTTCAATCCCAAAAAAAAAAACATTTGACAACATTCGGCAAACTAATTTATGCATTTACCCGCAGCCAAATCGTGTGAGTATCTATGAGATACTTCGAGAGTAGCTATGAGATACTCTGCCTGGCTTAGTGCGCAGTCTATTACTTTTCGCTTAGTGTATCGAATGCTGTGCAGCACTCGCTTTCTCCCACACCTCTCTTTCTCTCTCCCTCACTCACTCTGTCTCTCTTCCTGGCTATTGCCATCTCTATCTGTCTGCATTGCCCGGCCAAAGTTTATTTAATATGCGTGCGGCGTCAAAGATGCTGATGATTATTTCGGCATGGGGGGCGCGGTCTGACAGACACGCCCACAATCCATGCATACAAAAATAACAAATATTGATTTGAGGACGTGGGACAACAGAGGAGGGCGGAGTGGGAGAAGAGGTTTGTCAACGCTGTTGCCAGTCTTTTTGGCGAATGCTTTTAATCATTTTGGCTGCAGCCTGACGTGGCTACATGTATGCAAAAAGGCTGTCACACAAGCCAGGCCGTAACCTCCTACTCGGCGACAGCGTCTACACTGTGAAAACAGTCAAGAAACTTTTGCATATTTAACGAGTTTATCCATTGTCGAAAAATTAGAATTTCTAAATATACTTCAAGCGAATTGACACAAGAAAAGTTACAAACTTGTCAAGTTTGGGTTAACTTGCGAAGCCGAAAGAGTTCCTGAGCTGAGAGAAGGGTCAGTACTTTATTTAGATATATCTAAAAAAATGCTGAAGACAAATGCAGGAGTTCTTAAAGTGATACTGATAACTTATTTTATTTGTTAAATTATTGAAAGCGTGCTTAGTATACATAAAATCGGATTTGAGAAAGATAAAAAGCACTTCAATTGATTTCTTTATTATATCATGATGACTTAGACATAGAAATGGTTCCTTTGAGAGCTCTGAATTCCTATTTATGCCTTATGGAGATGGGATCTCTTGGAGAAAGAGCTAAAAAATGAAAAAAGCTAAAATTAATAAAAATGCATTATTCTTAAGGTGAATAAAAAGTTTCAAATCTCTCTCTATAATTTCTCTCAGTGCACTTTGCCCTTTATTAATTTCGTTTTGTTTGCCAAACTCACTCTCGCGCTGGACAACTTTTTTCCGCACATATTTTTTTTTTTTGGTTCTTGGCTAAAAGCCGCCGCCAGACAACCGCTAAATGTGGTCTGCACTCTCGCTGTGTACCACCGCCCCCTCCTTCCATTTGCCGCACAAACACACGCACTGTACTGTAAGTGCATTATTATGCTGATTATCATTATCAACCTGGAGCCAGACATCGAAGCTCTCATCTCATCTCTCTCTCTCTATACACTATAGTCGATTCTATTGTATGATTCATAGTTCCCCCCGCCCCTTCGCCTGCCTACGCACTCCTGCTATGCTTCAATAGTCTGAGCGGCTTTGGCACGCTTGATAGGCTCCATTAGACCCACGCATCCCCTCTATCCTCTGCCCTGCTTGCAGCTAACTCACTTTTCTTCTCTGTTTTTCGGGCTGTTGCTGCTGCGTAATAAAGCGCAGTCTGTGCACAATTGAAATTTATAATTAGTAGCCAGGCACAGACACGCACAGACATGCACACAGACATGTTTGTATCTATGCCACAAACAAACACAGACTCACACACACACATACATATATGCACACAATTACACGTATGGAATATGATTAATACTTCCGAAGTTATTTGTTATTAGATTACACATATCCCCAGCCCTCGTCGAGGAGTAGTAATAAAGCGCTGCCACTTCCTCCCTGCCCCCTCTACCCCCGCTTCCCTCGTGCCATTCTCTTTATCACTCTGTCTGAGGGCAGTTTTGGGTTTTGGCTTCTCTGTTCTCTGCTCTGTGCATTGTGCGTTTCCATTGTTTGGCAACTCGCATTGTTTCCCCAAACTGAAACTGCGCTCTTGCTGCGACTCTGATAACAATTTTCGTTGGCCGATGCTAAACTTCAAATTGAAAACTTTAATTAGAATTATTCTTGTTGTTGTTGTTGCTGCTGCTGCTGCTGTTGTCTGGCTGCGTCTGCATTGTCAATGCGCCGCTAAAGTGCGCCACTTGAATGAACTCTGAGCTGGCGTAGCTCACCTTTGCCCCCTTCCCTCCACACACACCCCCTCTCATCAAGGCAAGCAAACCTCGAGACGGAGCCCGAGTTGGGGTTATATACCGAAAGTTGACGCAAAACTTTGCTTCAGGAACTTGACGCGTGTTCAACATACTTGAGCGCCTCTGTTAGAGTGGTGTGGCAGCGGCAGACGGAGGCACAGTGCGACACGCGGGCTGGTGGCAAGTGCAGTTTTAATAAGTTCAAAGTTTTGCCTTGGAAAATCAGTTAGCCGCTTAGTTTCTCTCCCTCTCTCCCCCTCTCTCTCTCTCTATCGTTTCTTTCTTCATTCTTTTGCCAAAGTTCAGGAATGTCTGGCTATGCCTTGACCCCCCCGCACTCCCTCCCCGCGCTTGGCCCCAGCAATCGAGAGACAACGAATCGCTTTTATCAATCATTCAATTTAGCCACTGTAGCCAAACTATTTCCTGCTTAATTGTCAATTAGTGGGCACAATTTGTGAAATTCTGTTTTCCAATCGGCCGCAACGAATTCGATATTGTAAACGCACACACACACACACACACACACACACACACGCACACGCACCGATCTGGGCTCCCTAACAATTATAATTAGAGTCCAATCAATTTATTGATTGAAATTGGTTATAAACTCTCTGCATAAAGAACAATACAAAATTCGTTTTAGCCTCCACTCGCAGCAAAAACTCATTAATTAGTTTAGGCAGCAAATTAGTGGAACAAATGTGGATGAGGAATATGAGAAATATGCGAACAAGCAAATGGTATAAGGTTTCTCAATTATGCCATAATAATGCTCACAAGATCATATTACATTATAGAGTATTTCAGTGTCGAATTTACTAGAATTATTTTGATTTATTTTGTTAGGCATTTCAGTTATGAAAAATGATTTGCAATCTAATTTATAATAATATGGTTAGAAATTTGATTTGCATAGTTGTTCTTGTTGTTAGCAGTGCTGTTGTTGCTGCTGTTCTTGTTCTTGTTGTTGTTGTTGTTGTTGTTGGGTTTGCCAAATTATAGTTTTGGGGTTTCTGTTGGAGCGTGTGATTTTTGTGGCCGCAAAAATTGATTTTTCAAAAGTGGAAAATTAAATGCCCCATAAAATGGGCATTTATCTTGAGCTTGCATGAATACATAATGAGTTTAAAGAAGAGAACTACACTGTAGTTACTGCTGAGAGTAAAGGACATCACTGTAACTGGCTCTAAATAAAAGATAAATAATTTAAATTACTGGAAAATATAAATAACTTTTTATGAAAGCTGTTAAATTTACTGTAACTGACTCGAAATAAAAGAGAATTTATTTTTATCTGTAGTAACTACACAAAGCTAGTTCTGATATAAAGAAGCTCAAGCGGAAAGACTAAAGTAACCTTTGCCAGGCCACAGAACACGCACACGAAGATACGAGGCTACATAGAACTGTGACTGAACTTTGAGCTGTTGCTAAGCTCGCATTGAATAATTCTAATGAAATTTACACCATGAGTAACGAGGAGAAGCTAAACATGCTCTTTCATACACTTTTTTCAGTCAGCACATAGCATAAAAAAGTTGTCAAGAGGGTCATTGATAAGTCTAAATGGGCAATCAGCACTGCTTAACCATATAAATCTCCGGGTCTTGACAAGATCGCAACTGCTTTCAAACAGAAGAAACAAGAAATGATGCTGCCAAGACTTCTTAGTGTTTTACTCAGTAGATTAGCAGTTGGGTAAGAAAATTCTTAAATGTGGAAATTTACTTAAACTGTTCCCAAGTAAGAATGAGAGAAAACAATTTATTTCCATTTCAACTAATTTTCATTTCCCGCATTACTTTCAATTACTTTGCAAGTTCTGCTGCACTGCGTATAATCCCAGAGCTTTTGCTATATGTGGACTCTTGCATAATTATCTTAAATATCGATAAATGTGTCACAGATCAATTGTCATAGACAATTGCAACACACACACACACACACACACACACACACGATGAGGAAGTATCTTTATGTGGTGTCTCTGTGGGTGAGGCGAGGCTCTTTAGCATCGATCATTTATCAATCTCAATGTGCAGAGGGGACATACAGACTGCTAACTGGATGGGCCATTCGTTTTGCCCTCGTGCCACAGACACGCACACACACACACACACACACACACACACAGAGAACGCGTTGAGTACTTAAGCCCTGAGCGCATTTCGATTGGACCGCACATAAATTGGAAAGCGTTGAAATCGGAGCATTGCCGCATTGCCATATTGTTCTAATTGCTGTCATTTGTTAGCTCCCCCACCGTCCCCTCTCTACGCCCCTGGGACAGGCGTACAAAATAAACTGAAATGCGTGTCGTTATTTTGAAATCAGCTGGCACATTTAAGGGCCCTAATTGATATTAAATAATAACACAACAACAGGCACAGCACACACCCAAATACAACACCTACTACACACACACACACACACACACACACATACACAGCCAGACTGCCAGACTAGCAGACAACCTGTTACGCAAAATGAATTCAGCGCAGCTCTCAGAAGAAAAAAAAAAAAAGAAATACATGTATAAATATTTTTTTAATAAATGCAAAGCCATAAATAAACTGACGCCCAGGTACAAAATGGAACAGAGGGAGAAACAGAGACGGAGTGAGAGTGTGAGAGAGAGAGTGGTGCGGGGCAGAGCTACACGCAAATTAATAAAGAACCCTCTGAAAGAAACCCGAAACAAGCAAAAGCTTTTCTCTTCCCTCCCCGAGAAGTCGCAAACAAAACGAAGAAAAACGAAAAATCTTTTGTAATTTCTCAAATTTCTCAAACGTTTATCATGCCATTTGTTTTGTATTGTTTCGTCTCATTCCCTCTCCCTTATTTGCCACATATTTTATATATTATTTACGCATATTACAGCCGCCCATGGGGCAGCGTGACTAATTAAGCAATTTCTGAGCCAATCTCAACATGCTTCTTCTTCTTCTCCTCTTCCACCTCCTGCGATTCGCATCTACAATTTTTGGCTTTAACGTGCAGCTTCCACTAATTATTTATGGCTTTACTGATTATTTATTTTTTTTTCCTTTTTCTTTTCTTGTTTTTGGTTCGACCTTTTGTTGTTAATTTATATTTTTTTTTTTCACTTTATTTTTATTGCCATACAAACTTTAATTTTATTGTCTGCTTTAGTCTGTAATCTCTGCAGGAGAAGCTAAATATATACTGGGCACTGAAGTGCTTCGAGTCGCTTAACTTTGTGCTGAGATTTGTACGCGAAGAAGTTACAAGAGAAGGTTCTTACATTTGCTTGAAGATGCTGAGATAATATTAGATTTAGTACGCTGAAAATATGAAAACTTTAATTATGCGCGTAGTATTTAAATAACTTATGTTTTTTGCAGAGTTTTTTAATGTTCTACACTTTCGAAAAAATTGTTAAGCTAAAGTTTTCATTTAATATGCTTAGTCAACCTCAGCTCTTTATAATAGTGGCCCTAAGTATTATAAACTGTGTTGCTTTAGTTCTAGAGACGCGTTCATACAAACATTTTTTAAGGATTCTACTTACAATTGTTCGTCAGATCTGTTTATACATTGCTTTGTATTCTAGTGTACATTGCTGAGCAGCTCTACTTAATTTTTAGTCATATTTACGCTTAGCTCTCTTGAAATATTTTCCCACTGTACCGTATAGAGTATACAAACTGTTCCCCATACCCAAAGTAAAATATATAGTTCTTGTGCTCGCTTACATTTTATTATCTTTTCACGATGTTTAGTGCTTCATTAAGCAATTCGAACAGTCTTCGACTTTTGTTTTAAGACCTTATCTGTCTCTCTCTGTGTGTGTATGAACTGTGTGTGCCTTCACTTTTCAGTTCATTTCTCTGTTGCGAGTTCATTCTCGATCTCATTCTCTCTCTCTCTGTCTGTATCGGTCCTTCTTTTTCATAAGCGCGTAATTTACTTAAGCTGCTTTTGGCTTAATATGCGCATTTTAATAGATTTGTTCCACTATCGTCAAGGCAATAAATTATAAAATTCCTTCAAGTTTCAACCTGCCCCTTTCCCCTGCCCCATGACTACTCTCTTACCTAGCTCTGTGTCTACCTATGCGGCTTTGCACTTGCCTGCCTGCACAGTTCGCCTGTCGCTCTCTCTCCCTCTCTCTCTCTGTGTGTGTGTCTGTCTGTCTTTGTCTCTGTGTCCGTTCGTTCCTCTGTCTGAAAGCTTTTGAAAGCGGCTGAGTGCCTCTAAGATGCAACTAATGATAACGACTGAGCTGGAGCTGGAGCTGCTGCCTGAAGTTGCAACAGCATTTGGGGGCAGCAGCAGCTCGATTAAGCTGCTTACCTGTGGGGCGTAGCTTTTTGGGTGTAGCTGCCGCATCAGCGACCTCCACACACACCAACACACACACACACACACACCTAGCACTGACAGCTCAATGGGCAATGCTCCCGCTTCCTCTCCCTCTCTCTATCTAAGGTGGGGAGCACGCTCGAGTCGACTCGTCTCTCGACGTGTGGGTTGAGTTTGTTTTGTGTTGATTTACAGTTGGCTCCATTCATAATTATCAGCTGTAGGGAGAAGTGGAGAAGGGGGGGAGGTGAAGGCGCGGCTGCGTTGCGCTTTTTCACGCTTTGGCGGCTCATTAAAAGCGTCGCATCGTTTCATGCCCCCCCCCCCTTCGGAGTGTGGCACGCCTTAACGCTTTGCCAGTGGGCGAGTATGCATCTCCCCATATATATTTGTATATATGTATGTGTGTGTGTGTGTGTGTTGGTATGTGCACTGCACAGTTATAAATTATGTTTGGCTATGCACAAGATTGATAGCTCTCCATAGGCCTCAAAGTAAGCAGCACAGATCGGGGGCCAGAGGCCGAGGCCGAGGCTGATGTGCAATGTGCAAACGGCGTTAGTTGCGCTTTGTGCCGCGCCCCTTCCACCTAACGCCTACCCCACTGTGTGTCATCATGTGCTACGCCGTGTGCTGTGTCTTGTGACCCAGTTAGGACCTTTAATTAGCATATGCAGTGAGACAGAGAGAGAGAGAGAGCGAGAGAGAGAGAACTGTGTTTGCCTAGGTGAACCTGCGTTCTTGCTAATTTCTGTGCGGCAAATACGCGTGTACTGTCAAGGTATCCAACTATTCCCCTCCCTCTTACACTCTTCCCTCCGTCCCTCTTCCCTTTCATAGCGCATTTCTTAGCGCAGCGGAGGGGGGACAAAGAGAGAGAGAGAGAGGGAGAGAGAATTTTAAATTCGCGGTTAATATTTCAAATGCATGCGTTACTTCCACAGAAGGGAGAGAAGAAGACAGACAAGGGGAAGTGAGGGACAGAGGGAAGAGGAAAGAGCTGGGCGAGGTCAGTCAGCAAACAGAATGGGAAATGCATCTCTAAAGGTGGCTTTACCGTTATGAAGTTGCTCTTGAAGTTGTCTGCCATGTGCCGTGCCAGATTTCCTGGAATTCGAGTAGTATTTGGAGGTACCCACGGACAAGAATTCTTTATAGAAGACAGGCATGAATATTGAACAGACATGTAGACGTAGATTGTCTTGTATGTGAAGAGAGATTTAATTGAACATCTAATCATATGAAATAGAAATTCAAGAAATCGGAGGAAATCAATGAAAAGCAATAAAAATATGAAATAATAATTGAAAAGTTTTTGATAAAAGGTCTAACCATTTGAATGCAATAATAAGCTTAACTTACTCCTATAAACAAGAGCATATTAATTGGAAAATAAATAATAATAATAATCAAATAAATAAATACAAAGTGAAGTGATATAAGCAGAATTAGAATATGAAATCATTCACTGTGCAAAATTACAGAAATAAGAAGAGAATACTGTAAAGTATATACACTATATAAAATAGCAGACTTATATACCCCTCTGATCTTTCATTTTACAACAAAGTTGCACGCCATTAGTAACATTTCTGTAGTTCTTATTCACTTCATGTGGTTATTTATTCACTTGAATTAAATAAATCGCTGCAAATGTGTGCGTATTTAACGGATCAGCATCAGCTGTTCATATATTTAGCAAAGCAACACCTTCCTCGTTTTTCTCATTTTCATTACTAAGTAATTTTCACGCTGTGTTTTCTTTCCTTCGTTCCGCACTCCTTGCTCTCCGTATGCTCTCACTCTCTCTCTCTCTCTCTGTCTCTCTCACTTGGCATTCCTCGCATGCATTTACCGCTTTGCCCTAATCCCGAGCAATCCATCAACTCTCAGGCTACAAGGCAAATCCAATTCGCTTCAGCTCTTTGCTGCCAGCGACCACACAGAGCAGAGCACAATGGCCCCAGGTCATGCAACACCCGGGACCAGCTGAGCCGGGTGAGGTAGAATGAGGAATAGGGACGAGGAGTGTGTGTGAGAGAGAGAGAGAGAGAGCGATTCGAACCACTTCAATTTCGTGTAATCTCTTTAAATGTGAAACAACACACAAAATACAACAATGAAGAGCTGTAGAAGGAGTGCACTACACTCAACTGAGCGTGATTGACGCGACAGATACTCTGTAAATGCGGGGGGGGTGGTTGCTCTGATTGAAAGGGATTAGTTATAGTATCTCGAACGTGTAAGCACAACAAGAGGGGTATATTTTTAACTATAGCTGGCTTAGTCGATTTATATAGGGTTTGATTTTAATTTATCTGTGAGTGGATTTCTTTTACTATATATTCATGTGATTGATTTGTATGTTTATATAATTACAATAATATAAAGATGTATAGAAAGATAGATGAACTCTAACATAATCTAGCATAACTCGCTTATACATTTTTACATTTGTCTAGTAGTTTCACAGCATATCTTCATTATTTTCATAACTATATCAAAGCCTATACTTTTCAAGATCTGCTTTATTCTTACTGTAACTGTTCTGGCGTGATTTCAACTGTTATTAAATTTTAGATATTTTTTAAAAATACTATTTACTCTTCATATACAAAGTTTGCTTAGTGTAGATTAAAAGTTGTAACTGAAATACATGCTTAATATATATAGATATATATAAATTATATGTAGATACATTTATCTCTTATATAACTATCTATCATACGTCATACTGTCTAGCTACACACATCATATATCTGCAAATCTTACTTACCTTCTATCTTAACCCACTCCTTATCCATCTATGCAATAGTTATGTGCCCATACATATCCCTCTTCTTTATTTCCATTTTTTTCGTTGTTACATTCCCCTTTGCCCCAAATTGCATGTACAGGGTATACAATATAGATCGTTCGTAGAGTACATCAAGCGCTGCACTTCAATTGAAACTTAAAAGTTCAGACAAACACACAAAAATTCCTTGAGAGAAAATAAGAAACTTAAATGAGTTTCAATTTCACGAGTGTTTGTGCGCGTGCTTCGGAACTGTCATTTGACAGTACAGTTAAAAATTGTATAAATAAATCTATTAGATGCTGAGTTTGTCTGTTGTTACTGTTCGTGTTGCTACAGTTGTTGTTGTTGTTGTTGTTACTGTTGCTGTTGCTGTTGTTCTTGTTGCTGTTGCAATGTCACAGTCGAATACACTTTATTTGATTTCATTACGAACATTTTTCAGCTTTTGTTGACATAGCACGCGCAAGCAAAAGCGAGACAGAGACAACGAGCGACAGAGAGAGAAGGAGAGAAAGGGAAGTGTGTGCAGCGGGTGGGGTGGGGGCGATGCGCTCCTTTTTATTACTTTTCTCTGTGTGTGTGCATGTGTATACAATCAAACATTGATGTCAGAATTTAATATGCTGTATAAATCGTTTTGAGCCATTGACACATTCATGCGTTCGTTTCATATTCGTAGAAACAGCTACAGCTACAGTTATACGGATACAGCTACAGTTATACGGATACAGCTACAGTTACACACACACACACACACAAATATGTGTATGAGAGTAATAAACAAGGAAGGGAAGTGCTGTGAAATATAATTATTGACTCTATGATACCCTATATCATTTTAATCCTTACTTAAACAGGGCTTGCATGTTGACAACTGATATGAAATTAAGAATATGTTTTCTTAATATATTCTACTCTTTAGCTACAAAACTTCCTTACTATATTATGGGGATCTATAGTTGATAGATTAAAGTTTAGCTTCCTTTCATTTACTACACTTTTCCTTTATCCTTATGATATTATAATAGAGCAAATGTTATAAACAGCATATATAACGAGAGTATAATATTTCATATCACCTTTATTTTCATTATTACTGATCTTACGTGTTTCCGAACATAATGAAATTTTGTATATAACTTCAAAATACTCCTAACTCTTCAGACACTAAGTTTGCTTAGTGTATTCTATAGGTTCTCTCTGTAATTCATACTTTGCAATCATAAGAACCTCTACTTCTTTAGTATATATTGATCTATTGTGAATAGAATAAAATTAAGCTGGGTATACTTATTCTTCTTTTATTTTAAAACAACTCTGCTGTATTTCTATGATATAATACAGAAAATATTATAGATATCATATAAAGAACTAGTATAGTTTCCCATATCAACTTTATTCTTACTGTAACTGATCTTCCACTATAGCAAACATTATCAAATTTGGTATAGTTCCTCAGAATACTTTCTACTCATCACACAAAAAGTTTCCCTGCTGCATTCTTAAAGTTCCTACTGCTATTCATACATAATAATAAAAACCTCTACTACCTTTGCATCCTTTAAGTCCTTGACTACCTTTCAGCTCATAATTAAGAGGTATAAAAAAGCAATGTAGAGTCGTGACATGGTCGTAACTCTCTGTTTCTATATGGGAAAAAAAGGTTTATATTTACACGCATCTCTCGCACACACACACACACACACACACACAGAGAGAGAAACAAGTTCTTATTTCTTTGTTTTGTAGCACATATAAAAAATGTTCGCTCTTATTGCTTTTCGAAGCTTTTCCATTGGTTCACATTTCATTTATTTTCACTTGCAGTCAACTCAACTGTGCGTTGGTGCTACGAGTGTATGTGTGTGTGTGTGTGTGTGTGTGTGTGTGTGTGTGTGCACTTCACAACTTAATACACTTTATTATTGAAAATATTTTTTATTACCAAGTGGGCTGTGTGTGAAGCTCTTTCCCAGAATTTGTTGGCCCTGACACGCGGCGCATAGTTTACCCCACAGTTTGTAGGGCTTGTTGTTGCTGTTGTTGTTGCTGTTGTTGTTGTTGTTGTTGTTGTGCATTGATTTGCTGCACTCGTTCCATGAAATACAAATACCGAGTACCAAACGCCAACCAACTCTCAACTGAGTATCGAACCCTGCTCATCCCCATCGCTCCATACAATACGTCGAATATATACAATTTATACTGAGTATTTTATTTTTTACCGCTCACATTTTGATATTCATGTTGCATGTAGCTGACTTTTGAAGTTTTTGGCAAGTGGAAATTGTTTTTGATTTCTTTCGGTGGTGGGGGGAGTGGAGGAAGTGAGAATTCTTGTGTATTCTTTTCTCTTGTTATTTTTTTCGTACTGTATTTTGTTTTGGGTCTCGCATTCGTTTGGTTATTCGGCAAGGGGCGACTTACATTGTTTATTTTAATTTACATTTTTTTAACAGGCCCACAAAACTTTTTGCTTCTACTGATTATTGCGCAATGGCTCTATAGGGTTTTTTTTCTCCATTTGTATACCCTGTGAGAATTCGAATTGAAAGAAAGGTTGAAAGAGATATGTTGATAATGGAAGTAACCTTTCTTTGGTATGTCTTTTATTTGAGAGATATTTTTTTCTTATCATTCTATTACAATGTAGAAAACACTGTTCTTTTATGATATCTTAAACTTCATTTCTATGCTGACAATTTTTCTGGAGATAATTAATATATTCAATAGAATATTCTCTGATATTCTTTCTTCTTTTCATATATTCTTTGCTCTATATTATAATATATAAAACATTGTACTTCTATCATATCATAAACTTCGTGGCTATGCTGACAATCTTCCTAGGGATATCTCTGATATCACATAGAACACTAGTAGCACTTACTATTCTTACTTACAGGGCATCTCTTAGTCCATCACTGGAATCTATGCTTTTGTTTTATTTTTGAGTTTTATGCAAATGCCGTTGAGCTTCTTTAATGAACTACTTTTGTGGCGCCCCCACTCGATTCGAAACAATTTGCCTTATGCCACGCCCACTCTGCCTGCTTCTGCCTCGCCCCCCCTGCTTCGTCTCCGTTCCCATGCGAATAATTTATGTGCCACGCTTCTCTCACTGGCTCATTTGCCAAAGTTTCTAAATATACAGACAGATATATATATATATATATATATATATATGTATGTGTATATATAGAGTATATAGTATGGTATTATATAGTATAGTACGTATTCAAGATTCGCTTGATTCGTGGGTTCAGTGCGCGTCAGTTTGATAAATGATATCAATTTCTTATGAACTCTCTCTCCCCCCTCCCCCCTGTCTGAACAGTAGTATTTCCTCTATAGGCATCACAAGTTTGTTTTCGCAAAGTGTTTTGTTTGTTGTTGTTGTGTGTTTATGGCATTTGCCTCTCTCTCTCCCCCTCTTTTGGCTCATCAACTGTCTTCATTTTTGCCAATTTGACACTTTTAACGGCTGCGCACTTGATATTCAAATTTAAATTCAAACTCAACTCGAATGCTTCCTTTGCTGCCCACCCCCTTCAACTCTCCGCTTGACAGTTGAGCATATGAATTTTTAATGTGGCATGTGGCAAGCTTTTAGAGCAGGCGCCACACAGAGAGTAAGAGCTTCATACACTCCCATATGGTTACACCTATCAATATGCTAAGCGTTGCAGCTTGTGTCGAGTGTCGCTCTCCCTATCTCACCCCTCTCTCTGTGTGTGTGTGTGTGTGTGTATGTGTGTGTGTGTGGGTTAATGGCGTTGCTAAGTAGAGAGCACCGCAACAGATGCAGGTTATTTTAAGTTACTAATTTGCATATGCATACGTTAAAGTAAGACGATCTGATTACTTTATCTTTTGATCCTTAAAAGGGGATTTTCACTTTGGCAAAAGAGCTGACTAAGTTGAATGGAAAGCAGAAATAATAATGACAGCAGGTTTTATTTTTTGCAAAATGAAAATCCATTAATTCATAGTCACTTTGTAACTTTAGTTTGCACTCATAACAGATATAGAATGTTGCCATTTAAACTTGTGCAGGCACTAGTAACATTTTTTGTGCCAGGGGCTGTATTGAAAATACTGAGAACCTATGTATTGCTGGGGCATGCTGGTATATCTTAATTTATGAATATCCAAACAGAACATTATATGCGTAAGGGAAGACATAACATCACATACTAACTACCTTGCGAATAGATTAATGAGGCTTTTTGCGACCGTTGCCGTCTTTGTCGCCACGACTTTCTGACCTATTGCCGACCATTAGGTCGATTCTTCTACAATACTGCTATATATTGTAGCCTGTGATAGCAAGTTCTTAAACATATCATTGTCTTACTAGTTTAATAGTAATATAATATAATAGTACAATCATTCGTGGCCTAAAAGGCTTTAAAAGATTCCAGGACTACCTAAATTGATACTTAGTTAGCAACCTTAGTTAAAGTTAAAACTTTTTTTAATTTTGTTTAAGCTTTTGTCAGTCTTTGAGCTGCATACAGACAGAATTCCATCAATCTTGTCAGCCTCTGTGACCAATTGTTATTAAAAGTGCGCATTTATATAATTTGTATCACTTTAAGTTCTGATAATTCTTACTTGCTAGACTAAGTCACAGTTGAAACTGTCTCAGTTTGGGTTTTGGTTTTACTCAGTCTTTGATAAGCCTATGAAAAGAATTTCCCCATTCAAATCGTCATATCTCTGTCCCCTTCGATTAACTACACATCTGCCTAACCTTTCTCAAGTCTACCCGCCCATATCAGCTCAATATTCCCCCTCTCTTCTTAAGTATTACAAGATTATTATAATTTCCTGATATTCCAATTGCATTTAGAGCATTCAGAGTACTCTCAGTTTCTGAAATCTTTACGTAGACTTTGTGGCTAATCAGGTCTACGCCATTTGGCTGATAACTTTTCTAGCCACTGTCACATAAACTTACATTTCTAACGAGCCAAAAAATTAACAAAAAACAAAGAGAGACAGAGAAATGGACAAAAAAAAACACACGCAGACAGAACTGAAATGAGGGAAAAGGCAGAGGCAGAGTCTGATTTTGTTGGGCAAACCATTTGGCTTACAGGGCCCGGGGGCTATTAGCCTAGAAAAACATACATAAAGAGCTGCAACACATTAGCGCGGAGACACAGACAGAGACGGAGAGGGAGAGGGAGAATGCGACATAGACCCACCAAGTAGCCAGACAAACGACAACCAAAAAAGAGACCCCAAAAATTGCCGCCAGCCAAAACAGTTCCCAGACTGGAGAGCAAGTTAGACAAGGGAGGTGGCGGCACGAAGAGGTAGAAAAAGTTTCGGACACTAATCTATAATGCTGTCAGCCATTAAACAACTGAAAAACCAAATTTGTAACTCATTAAAAAACGAGAAATGAACGAAACGAAACGCAACGAAACGAAACTAGCTAGAAGAAGAGGGAGGAAGTTAAAGAATGAGTGAGTGACTGATAAATGCCACTTGGATGGCGCTGCTGCTGCTCTGCGCTTGTCTCATTTGGGACTGCCAAATAATATTTAATTATAAACAAATAAACGCAAAAGAGTCTACACAGAGCAGACCCAACAATGACCCCAGGCAGGGTCTGCTTGTCTATCTTTGTATCTTTTGCTGTTTCAGTTTCAGTTTCGGACTCGTAAAAGGTGCAGAGTGATTAATTATATGTCAGGGAATTAAATCAAATATTTGAGAGTTGTCACAGACACACACACACACACACAGGCACATACAGGCACACAGTCAGGCACACACAGTTGCTTCGAAATGGTCTTGGGTTTGTCTCTTTCTCTCTCTCTCTCTGGCTCTTCGGGGCTTATCTGTCTATAGGAAATCACGAAATGCAAATAAAAATGACTTAAAAATGCCATAATAATTTTCTAGCGTGCATGAAAAATTGAAAAAACCCGAACGGGAAAAAGGAGAGATAACAAATTCTCAAAGAAAGCAGGCAGCAAAGAGAGGGAGAGGGACTGGCAGGCAGGCAGGCAGGCAGGCAGTCAGACAATCGGGGACAAAGAAACATTAGCATATATCAATGCCAAATGCAAATAAATCATCAATAACATTTTTTCTCCACTTATGCACCACTTACAGATACTTAACCGAGCCAAGACAAAGACGACAACAAGCCGAAAGCAGAGTGGGAGAAGCAGCGGGCACAGGAGAGTGGTAGAGAGAGAGAGGGAGATAGAGAGAGATACATGCTGCAGCTGCTTGCAACAAAGGAGGCCCCAGGAGCGTTACTCTTTCTCGTCATATGCATCAAGACGGCGGCGCCTTTTGCATAAATTGACGCGAGGCGGATAAGCCGAGGCAGCAGCGCGGAAGCAGCTAAGCCCAGAGGAGAAAGGGAAGGAGTGAAAAAGAGTGGAAAACTGAAGAGAAAAAGCCGAAATGGAAAGGCAAACATAAAGCAATTTTATGCGTTTTTAAAATGCGTCAATTGACTGAAACAACAAAAGCGCGTGAGGGAGCAGAAGAAGGCAACACAAGGTTGAAGGAGTAGCTGGCGTAGAAGGAGCAAAGAAAAGGAACAAGCAGTTGTGGAGGGGGAGGGGGAAGGAAATTCAAGTGAACCGCATGTGAGCACGTTTTTCCAGCGCAAAGGGAACCACACACACACACACACACACACAAATCAAATACAGCCGTATAAGCGTATCGAATAAGGAACCGCAGGACACCAGCGACGACGAAGACGACGAGGACAACAACGTGGCTGATAAGACGCTCAAGTGCTGGAGTGGGGGGGGAGAGCAGCAGCAGCAGGCGCAGACGAAGCGCAAGCAGAACGCTTGATGGTTTGTTGACGACCAACAAAAAGTTGTTGAGCGTGTAAACATTGGCAGCATAAAAAGGAAAAGGAAAAGGAACAAGGCAGAGGGCAGAGAGGAGAAAGGAGAAAGGAGAAGGAAGAGAGGCACAGGCAGTGCTGGCAAGTGTTGCCCCCAAGTGCCGCATTTATAAATGCGCGCTACAGTTACAAATTGTAGCCACAGCTGTGCGAGTGTGTGTGTGTGAGTGTCTGTGTGCGAGTCACATGTGCTGTAAACCATTTATAAATGTAACAAAAAGCAGACACTGCCAGCCAGTTGGGCGCAAGTGCAATGCATAATAAATATAAACAAAGATACAACAAGGAGCTAAGCGAACAGCAACAACAACAACAAGGAATAACAACAGCAACAGCAGGAATCACAACAACAACAACAACAGACAGTAGACAGTCAGTCCACTCCCCTCATTCCTCAATCGCTCGATAATTTAAAGCAATCTACGAATTACAATTTTTATCTGTGAGATACAATTTAAAGAGTCGTCGCCAAGCAAACGTAACTGACAGCGTCAATACAAGTGCATACACATACATACACATACATATATATACTATATATATGTACATATATCTGTGATTTGCATTAGGGTGTGTCGCGAGTGTTTAATGACAATCAGCGCGTGTAGTGCATAAGAAAACAGGAGAATTGAACGTGCCAAAAGTGCAATATCTGTAAGATACTTTTCAGCTAGAGACAGTTAAGATTTTATTTATACGCTGAGATACATTTGTATCGCAAGCCTAGCAATGCAATTTGGTATTTGTAAGATACTTTTGCAATTGATTTGTGCACATTGAAAGTGTGTCACAACAAAACGCCAACAGCCATAAACCGCCAAAAACTAGCCAAAAATCAATGTGCGCACACACCGTAGGCATTTACTAAATCTTCTTTCTCTTTCTCCCACCTTCTTCCTGTAGAACAATTCACAATTGGCGCCAACAGAGCCGCCCGTTGGAGGGACAACAAATGGAACATGTTGATGCCGCTGCTGGAACACAACAACAAGCACATTGCGAAAATACCAAATTGCAAAATGAGGTCGTCGCTTAGAGGGTCCTCTCTATTGCTGTTGCTGCTCTGCGGGCTGCTTGGACAGCGTGCAGCGGTGCAGGCAGATACAGCGACTGCAACAGCGGCCACAGCGCTAAGCGGAGGAGGCGCTGGAGGTGGAACAGGAGGAGGAGGAGGAGGAGCGCCGGGCGCACTGAATGCCAATCTCACGGATCTGGGCAGTCCCGGTGTGTATAATTCGACAAATGGTTTAATGCTAATTACATGTTGAGAGCGAAAAAGTGTGAGCGAGAGAGAAAGAGAACAACGACGACGACGACGTCGCCATTTTGGCAATTATATGTGACCCTTGTGTGGGTGTATGCGTGTGTGTGTGTGGGTGTGTGTGTGCGTTTATTTTCTTGTGCGCATTTCCGTTTCCGGCTTCCGCAAAAAACTATTAGCCACTTTTAGCTAAATAACCACGCCCAACCGCCCACCAGCTCTTATATACTTAACACCCACATACCTATACACACGCACACTCCCGTACACACGAACACACACACACACACACACACAATGCCACAACACACACTAAGCATCAATTAACCCAATTTTCAGAATCCATTTTCACCTGACTCGGGTGTTGCTCTCTGAGCTTTAGCTTTACTTCCAGTATTTTCCTACAGCTACACATTTCTTTTATGTTTTCTTTTATTCTCCATACTCTGTACTTGTATATGTGTGTGTGTGTGTGTGAGTGCTAAAGCCGGCTAACGTTTTGCGCTTTGACCACAGAAATAGTTTTTAGTACTCCTTCTTTTCCTATACACACTGTGTTAATAGCAAAGGTATTTGGACTTCCTATAGCTACTATGGGTTATATACCACATTTACCAATAGGAAATCGATTTCTCAATGGAAATTCTAAAGTCCAATCTTATAATAGAACTGCAGCTTATAGCAGATATACCTTCAAGCTTAGTGTTTCCTGTACAACACGTTTGGTTTCGTAGATACAGTGCTGAAATTTTATAATAGCTAACTAGAGTATAAAATGATGCTGTACACTAACTTTCATGATAATAGAACTACAACTTATAGTAGAGATAGCTCTAGCAAGTTCTTATCTCTATTGACTGCCTCAACTGAGTAACTGCGTATACTTGAGTGTTTCTTGTATAGCACACTTGATTTCAAAGTTTGAGTATTGAAATTTCATATGAATCCACTTTGGTATATAGTCTTGCTATACACCAAATTTCATGACAATAGAGCTACAGCATATAGCCTTAATAACTACTTCAAACTCAGTTATATACAATATTATAAACTGAGTAACTGCTCGTCGAGCATGCTGAGTACTGTTTGTCCTTGCATCACCGCCTCTCGAGTGGTGTTCGGCGTCGTCGTCGTTGTGGTCGTTCGCCAACTTCAACTTGAAATCCCCAACAAACCCATACATACATAATGTGGCTCGCCTCTTTCCGGCAGCTTCTTCTTTCCTACTTTCTTCTATCTCTTTCCCAGATGCTGCTCGACTGTTTTGTTGTAGTTTGGTTTTGGTTTTGGATTTGGATTTGGATTTGGAACTGGACAGGACTGGATTGCATTGGATTATAGATGAGGCAGCAAAGCAGCAGAGATTCAAGCAGCAGCAGCAGCAGCAGCAATAATAATTATAATAATAAATCTATTGATTTTTCCTTTTACAGCGCACTGAATAATTCACATCAATTTTACAATTAACATTTTTGCAGGCAACAAATTTTGCATTTGATTTCATATTTTAATATGTTAACACAAATTTCATATGACATTATTCTTTCCAGCCTATTGGAGCCTCATTACGAATTGATGAGAATCGTAATCAACGGCAGTAAACAAAAATTTTCAAATGAATTTCACCATTTTTTTTACACATATTTTCTGATTTGCATTTAATCATAAATAATTAACAATTTACAACAAACCCCCTACTGCCCCCACAGGTTTTTCCATTCTTCTATTAATCAAATTATATAAACATTAAATTTACGGTATTTTTTTTGTTCCTTAACTTTGCCATAGTTTTTTTGTTAGTATGTCATGTTCTTCAACATGCGGGTGACATCGGGTCTGGACAGCAGCTGGATGGTTGAATAGACATATAGACAGACGGCGGCGGTTTGATTGATTTGCCAGCCAGCAGTTTGTCGCTGCCCGAGCAGCTGCTGAAGATGTTGAATGTGACTTTCGAGTATCCCCAATATCATTGAAGTGGTGAGTTTTATTGCCAACGCTCTCTAGTGGCAATTTCGTTATGCGGCATTTAACACATTTGTTGTTTATGTAGATGGCAACATCTTTTCGGCATTATACGGGCCGGCACTGAAGGCGAACTCGGTGAAAAGTAAAAACACCGATCGCTCACTCGTAAAACACTTCGGGCCCTGGGCTCACTAAATCGCAATGGCATCAAATGAGTAAAATCCGCTACTTGAGTAAAGGAAGTTGAGCTGTGATATTCAATTTGTAGAAGACGCTGGATGATACTAGATATCAATTAAAATGACAGCCTACAGATTGTATAACATGAAGAATCTAACAGTAGTAATAAGGGTAACTATAAATAGCACCTACATATTATTCCAAGATAGTATAATAAGCTGGTAACCTTGTTAAATGATAATTGAACATAACAATGTGGCAACACCAATTGTAATCGATATTGATTATCGAAATTAGAGACTTACTTAATTACAAAAGATTATATAGATATTTATATTATAAATTGTTATTATGTTAAGTTAACTTTAATGCCTTATCTTTATGCCATAACTTAAATTCCATATCAAATATATGTGCATACATAACTTGTTATCACAGTTGTTACAGTTAACGAACGTTATCAACGTCAATAAAACATATCATATTTATTACAAACTGTAAATTCAATAAATATAAAACTCTGTTATTAAGCAAGGCCTGAATAAATCCATTATATCATAAAAGAAGGAAACGAAGCGTTAATTTTTTATGTCGGGGAGTGGAAACTCAAGGAAGTGCCAAGCTTATGGAATTTCTACAATTCCCATTTAAGATACTCTGTGTGTGTGTGTGTGTGATGTCGAAGTTTTTCTTCACATTTTCCTATGGCGTGCCTTACAATTTTCATGTTACGCTTCACTCATCAAGCTAGAGCACGAGCTGGAGGAGGTGGAGGAGGCGGGAGAGGGGACAGGAAGTCTTCGGCAGGCAAATGCATCTATAAAGATAACGCTCGGCCTACGTGAATGCAGTTGAAAACGTGTTTGCAAGCAGCACAGACTCTTTTAGCTTTTTTTTTTTCTGGCTTGTTTTCTGGCCTGAGATAGTCGTATTTTATGCGTTCACTGCATCTAGATAGCCAAAGCGAGCATAGAGTGAGATGAAGGAGAATGAGGGACATGAAGAGAGGCAGATCAATTGAAGGCAAAGTGTTGATAAGCTACAGAGAGCCAGAGATAAAGTCAATCAATCAGTTTGGGACAGCGTCTTTTCAACTTGACTTAATTATCTTAAATTGAAGACTAAAAATAGCCAAGCTTAACAACAAAATAAACGCAAATCGACAATCAAATGGGCCGAACAAACGCTAGAAAAGGTTAAGCATATTTGGGGCTAGTCGAACACGACTTTGAATGACTTTTATTACTATATTATACGATACTTAATATGAAAAGTATTTGCTGAATGGCAAACTGGTTTTATGGCACAGATGTTTTTGATTGCGTTAAGAGCATTTCATAGAAGTTATTGTTAAATTAGCTTGAAAATTGTCTGATCAATTTTCTAAGCGAAAACTTGTCAAATTCCGCAAACTGCAAATAATACAAGCAAAAAAAAAAAAAAAACTTTTTCTTCAGTCTTCCTTTCAAACTGGCCAACAACAAGAGGAAACTTGCAGGCAAACAAATCGCCCTGGCCATAAGAAGTTGTTCAAATATTTATTTACTTTTTCCAAACTTGTTGTTTCTTTAGCTGAACAGAATTTCTACCTTACTGCTTTTTTTTTTTTGTACAAATCCTTGGGGAAAACTTGGGCCGCCACTTTTTGCACCTGCCATGGGCGGCAGTTGTTGCTGTTGCTGTTGTTGCCGTTGCTGCAGAACTAATAACAAATCTTTTCATTAGTTACCTTAGACAAGTTAGTTAAAAAGTGCACTTTTGGCAAACAAATGGCAGTCTGCACAGGCAACAAGAGAGAAAGGGGGGGAGAGAGAAGGAGCAGCAGAAAAAAGTGTCTAAGCCAATATAACCAGCGGAGGAACAAAGCAAAGCAGACAGAGTTTAGAAACTGACTGCAGGAGTTGCTCGAAAGTTGCCTCAACGCTAAACATAATGAAAACATAACATTTAGTTAGCATTCATATTTATACAAGGCCAACTCATAGCCAGTCTCAGTCTGCCAGAGTGAGAGAGAGAGAGAGCGAGAGATAGAAAGGGAGTTTCCAACCACGTCAGGCTGTGCAAGTCCAGTGAGCAACTTTCCATTAATAACTCAAAAATGTTTTGGCTTATAAAAGTTGAGCGCACCTTTTAAGGCTTCGTCCGGACTGGAGTGAGGGCGGAGGGCGGTGGGCGGGGTGTTCAGTGTACGCTGTACGGATTGTGTCGGTAAGTGTCTTTCAAAGTTTTCTTTAGCTGGTTTTCTTTCTTTTCATAGCGTTGTTGTGCAAAACAAATCAAAGGAGTTGCAAACTTGCTTTGCCATTCTATTGGTCTGATGAGCCAGCTCTCTTGGTTTGGGTACGGTGGCACAGAGAGCGGGTACAATGACTCTCAGAGCAACAGCAAGAGCAACACTAACAACAAGGACAAGCCGTGACAATGGCAATTAAAGCAACAACGTTGGCAACTGGCAAACTTTGTCCATAAAATAAAGGAGAGAAAAAAAAACCAACACACACACACACAAGAAGAAAAAGAAAATACAACTCTGGCCAAATGGGTAAAAAGTCTCGTAATAAACGAAAATTATGATGATTTTCTATTTGGCATCGCGTTCTACAAAATCATTTTCAAAGCCCCGGCGCGAAAACAAAGCACCCATAAAAGCAACTTGACAAAGGAGAGACCCCAAAAGAAGCAGAGAGAGAGAGAGAGAGAGAGAGAGTGACCGGGCAGATTAAGCCGGAAAAGCAGTGTAAAGCGAAATGAAATGACAGGAAAATATATATTAAATGATAATAACAATGTTTGCGGACAAAGTTCGTTTAGTGAAATTATTTACAGCTGGCTTAGCTCTGTCTACATATAAAGTGTCTGCAGACATGACAATTAGCGAAGAAATGAAATTGACGCCGACAAGAATATTCATGGGACACGCAATGGTTGGAACAATTTGGTCTCCAGTTCACTTTCAGTGGAGTGAAAGTCTTAAGAAGAGGTTGGGAAAAGGTTTTTAGGAATTGAAGAAGATATGCAGTATAGATAAAAACGAAATTGAAGAAGATATGCACTATAAATCAAAACGAAATATGATCAACGTCAAGTATTTCTTCAACATTCGCATAAAGGAACCTATGACATCAAAGTGACAAGCTACGAATATAGTTAGTAAGCAATAATTTCTCCCCTAGTAAATTCAGAACTCACTTCGAAATGGCAACCGAAAATGTAGAATCCAAGTATGAAAAGAAACAAAGATTTTTCAATAATTTCCATCATACTGTATTACATTGTTATCCATATTATCACTGCCATTGGGATAAACTGTATTAGTAAAATGGGTTTCTGCAGTTATTTATCTTAAGTGATCAAGTGTTATAGATTTCCTGGCATATACAGTAAGTCAAAATATGCACCGTTGATAACGAATTGCTTATACTGATCAGATATATAATTATCTTGATAAGTACGAGCAATCTATTTATGAATTCTTCTCCTGATCCTTCTCGAATTCCACAACATGTTGCACAGAAAGCGGGGCCATGTTGATGCCTCCAGGCAACGAAGAAATCTGGTTTCTTGAATGATTAAAAGCTGAATAATCCCGTGCTGAATGATTAAGCGTTGAATGATCGAAGAATGATCAACTATAACGTTTAGTGAAAGATCTTGCAAAAGTATTATGATTTATATACTATATACGAGGGTCGTTTGATAAGTCCGTGACTTTTTGAATAAAATATATTTTTTTCGTCAAAGAAGCGTTTTATTTCTCAACATAATCTCCTTTTAGCTCTATACATTTAGTCCAGCGTTTTTCCAATTTTTTTATTCCTTCCAAATAATAGGTTTTCTCAAGGCCCTCAAAATAGTCGTTTGTTTCTGTGATGACCTCTTCATTTGACCCGAATCTCTTACCGCCGAGCCATTTCTTCATGTTTGGAAACAAAAAATAGTCACAGGGGGCTAAATCTGGAGAATATGCTGGATGGGGTAGCAGTTCGTAGCCCAATTTATGAAATTTTGCCATGCTGACTACACACGTGTGCACCCGTGCATTGTCCTGATGGAACAGCACTTTTTTTTCGCCAAATGCGGTCGTTTCTGCTTCAAATCAATATCGAATCTGTCCAAAAGCTCTGAATAATATTCGCCGGTGATCGTTTTACCCTTTTCAAGGTAATCGATGTGAATGATACCTTGTGCATCCCAAAAAACTGTGGCCATGACCTTGTTGGCCGACAGACCCACCTTGGCCTTCTTTGGTGCACGTTCACCCGGAGAAACCCACTGTCTTGATTGTTCTTTGGTCTCTGGTGTGGTGTGGTGGATCCATGTTTCGTCTACGGTAACGAAACGGCGCAAAAATTCGTTTGGATTGCGGTTGAACATCGCCAAACACTCCTTTGAAATGGTCACACGGTTGCGCTTATGGTCGTGTGTGAGCAATCGCGGCACCCATCGCGCGGAAAGCTTTTTCATGTCCAAATATTCATGTAAAATGTGATGTACCCGTTCAGTTGAGATGCCTACAGCCTCAGCTACCTCACGCACTTTCATTCTCCGATCATCCAATATCATTCCATGGATTTTGTCGACGATTTCTGGCATGACGACCTCTTTTGGGCGACCTGAACGTTCGGCATCACTTGTACTGGTACGACCACAACGGAACTCAGTAAACCATTTCTTAACCATTGAAATTGATGGTGCAGAGTCCCCATAATATTTATCAAGTCTTTCCTTGGTTTCGGTGATGGATTTTTTACGCAAAAAATAATGCTTAATTAGCACACGAAATTCACTTTTTTCCATTTTCGTTAAAATTCACGAGATCGTCTGCTTTCAATGCCTATAAAACGCAAACTAAGAAACGCAGCTTTCTCAAAATTTTACAGTCAGCTGTTAATCGATAACTGCTGACAGGAGCAGTGTTGTATTTAGAGCAGGTGCGCGGCAAATACAAAAAGTCACGGACTTATCAAACGACCCTCGTATATATGGTACAATACATGTTTAACTCTAATGATTGTATTAACAAAATTTTATATAAACCTAACCTATGTTAAAGAAAGATACATCTCATTTTACTAGTCAAAAAAGGGATTTTGTTTTCAGCATCTTTCCATAAAATGAAGCCGATAATAGCATAAAAAATCTAGTATATAATGAAATGAGTCGTCGGTAATATGTTTATAAGGCGTACTTAAACGCTTTCCTCTCATTAATAGTTCGCACAAAGTTGCCATAATTTCATTTCTGGAACCGTCAACTCCTTGGCCCGCGGCAACTCGTCGGGCAGCTCATTACGCTTTCATGTAATTTCTATTTACGTGTAATAATGCTTAGGCTCCGCTGCAAAAGAAATACGCAAATAGGAAAGAAGAAGCGAGAAGGAGAAGAAGGAGAACAAGGGAAAAGGAAATGCCGGACAAACTGAAATATGAAAGCGCAAATAATGTTTAAACAATTTGTTGTCATTGCGTTTCATTAAGTGTCCATTCGCCCCGCACTCCCCTCGTCCAGCTCTGTTCCGCTCCTGTGCCTTTCCGATTGGCGAAGCGCTTCTGTCTGTGCTTGACTGACTTTGGTAGCTGTCGTTATAATTTGCAAAGCTCTGCACAAAAACCAACTCTAGGCAAAGAGACAGAGAGAGACAGAGAGAGAGAGAGAGAGAGAGAGAGGAAGAGGGAGGAGCAAAAGAGAGAAAAAATTAGTAATAAAATGAAAAGCAAAGTGAAATGGCCGCAGGACTCAAGTGCACAAGGGATGGCAACAACTTGTTGCGCCACGGATCCATGGATGGATTTTGCTGGAGAAGAAAAGGGATGAGGTGGAGGGAGGAGATGCCTAGCCGTTGCCAGGGATGCTTGTGATTTCCTGTGAGACGGCGACTGGCAACTGGCAACTGGCGACTGACGCTTCCTGTGGCATCCACATCCACAACGCGAAATTATTATTGCCACTGCCTTCCTTTCGGCGAGGGTATTGCAATTATTTAGCAATGGAAAGATATATATGTGCACGGTATACATTCCTATTCACATCGGGATGCTTGGTTGAGCTACAAATGGGCATATCACAGGTATTATTACTTTGCAGTTAGTATATAGATATGTTTATTAGCGCTAAAAACAAGGTCATCTTTTATATAGGGGTACGTATAAGACTTACCATATAAATGCGCATATCCCAGTTATTTTTCGATGGAACCTGATGAAATTTGGTACGCTTATAGATAAGTAATTGATTTATATACTGAAATAAAGAAAACTTGATCTTGTATATGGGTGTAAAAATTATAGCTTAAAATGCGCATATCCCAGTTAGTTTTGTATGGAACCTAATGAAATTAGGTATCCTTATACAAAATATATAGATTTGTTTAATGAAGTAAAGACATTACAAATCTGTAGAAATTAAAGCTTAAAATGCTCATATCCCAGTCAGTTTTGTATGGAACTTGATGAAGTTTTGTATCCTTATAGATACTATATCGATTTGTATACTAAAACAAAGAAAACTTCATATTTTATATAGTTGTAGGAATGATAGCTTAAAATACGATTAACCCAGTGTTGAATTTTGAAGCTTGATACAGAGTAAATATTGTATATAAGTTGAATCTTCCCTTGCTAAGTACAATATATGTATAATAATATGAATGTTTATATGGGAAGTAAAGATGTTCAATAAATAGCTTAAAATGCGCATATCCCAATTGTTTACTGGTAAAACTTGATGAAACTCTGTAGTTTAGTAAGCAACATATAGATAAGTTATGTAAGTTCTCAAGCTACTGCATTATCCCATTTAAATATAACATATCCCACATCTCATTGTATTTCCCAGAGTATTCCGAGTGCGACATGCCGAAGAGAGCGTTATCTTTGTTGTAGTCTTTTTGTTTGTTGCTCTGTAAAAATTATTATTATTTTTTGTGCTAGAAGTCGTCGTCGTCGTCGCTGTCGTTGCTGCCATTGAGGCAAGTGGCAAGTGGCAGAGCAGAGCGCAGTGCAGAGCGTCCATCGTCGTCGTCGTCGTCGTCGTCGTGCCACTTGAATGACTCATTAAAAGTGATTTCATTTTTAAAAACATTTTTCTCTCGCTGCGGTTGCTGACGGCATCGTCGGGGCTTAGCGCCTTATCAGCCGTCTGAGCCGGTGTCCTGCTGTCCCTTCTCCTCCTCTCCCTCCTCTCCCCCGCTGCCAGCTTGCCTGCTGTGCTCTACTCTACTATTTCTGTTCATTTCTCTTCTCGTTTCTGTCTCTTATTTAATTTACTTGGAGTTTGCTTTTTTAATTCGCTTAGCTACTTTTGGCTCCGCTTTCTGGCTGCCTCCGTATCGCTTCCTTTGTGCGTAAATCCTTCACAGCGCCAGGGACATTTGCCTGCCAGATAAGCGTGCTGAGTCACTCGCAGTCGTAGCTGGCGGATGATGTTGTTGTTGTTGTTGTTCTTGCTGCTGCTGCTGCTCGTCCAGCTGCCTAAACGACTTGACAGTTACTTTACGTAATAGGATACAAAATTGCATTGCTCCAGTTGTAGTTGCAGGCAGAGCTGCTGCCACACACACCCCCCCTCCACCTACTGCAACGGGCACTTGAATCTCGCTTGTTTGCCTTTTGTCAGCTTTTTTACCTAATTCCCCAGATTAGCTGCATTATGCGCCACGCTGGGCGTATAATAACAACCATCATCATAGGCCTAGCTCGGCAAAGGGATCTCTCAGCGAGCAAACGCCCCCAAGCTCCGGCGTGTTGTTGTCTGTTCTCCTTGTTGCTGTTGTTGCTGTTGTTGTTGTTGTTGCTGCTGCTGTCGTTGCTGTTGCATATGTGAGTGCCCACTTGAGCAGCAGTAACAGCAAGAGCAACAGCAACAGCAGCAGCAGCAGCAGCTGCAGTTGTGATTCCGTTGACAACGAAATGGACACGATACAGTTGCCCTTTCGCCAGTGTGGCAACTTACAACTCCCTCACAAAAGCACACACACACACGCACACGCACGTACAGTGACATGTCGTGCACTTACACTGAGCAAAATGCTCTTGATGAACTACTTAAGTTTCCATTTAAACAGCTTGCTTATATGATTGACTAAGTTCTAAGATTTGTGTAAAGTTTAAGAAAAGAAATATTAATATTATAATAATTAAATAATAAAAAAAAATTAAACTAAAAATATAAATACGAAATAAAGAAAATAAGTGATTAACAATAATAAAACAATACATGGAATATAAGTATACAATTTTCTACTTCCTTTTGTTTTCTTCAACGATTCTTAGTGAGATCTTCAATTACAATACAAAGAAGGGATCTTAAGAAAATATTTAATTTATTGTTAAGTTCATAACTTTTATACATAACTTTCTTTCGAATTCTACAAAAGATGCTTATAGAACGCCTAATATTTTTTTTTTATTTTTTAAACGACCCAAAGGTAATACATATTAATAATTGAACTCCTAAAATTAAATTAAGGAAAGTTGAAAAAATTTTAGTTTTTATTATTGTATTTACTGTGAACCTAATTTATTTCTTCAAACATTTCATACAAAGATCTTTACTATATTCAACATGAACATTTTTTTTGCTTTCATTTGAATTATTTGAGTTAAGATCTTCAGTTACTATATATTCTCTTTATTTTTTTCTTATGAAAATATCTTTAGTTCTATTCACTTAATTCGTTTCTTATGATAAATGTTTGTCTGATCTTTGTTATGTTGAACAAGTCTTAAGTTAACAATACATTTTGAATCGTTTTAGAGTTACCATAATTGATAAGGTGACCATATTTTGTTAAGATAGCTTCAAAAACCCCTCAACAATGCCAAACGCAAGTGAATGATAACCCTAAAATGCTATATATCAACTAAGTGCATCGTTGTCCGTCCACCGATCGACTGCAGTCGCTGGCAATTTATGGATATCGCTCTAAAGCGTGACACACTGCGTGACAAACTTCTTGCAGAGAGAGACAGCAAGAGAGAGAGAGAGATAGAGAGATGGATAATATTGATGGCTTGCATATAAAATGTGTCCGGTCTCATTAGGAGAGGCCCAGCCTGTCGTTTAGTTTTTCTCAGTGCACACACACACACACACATATGCACACACACATAGACACACATACTCTCCTACACTCACATAGAGCCTCACACACACAGGCACACTCGATTAGTTACTCGCTGCAGTGGGCGTTTGCCAGTGGCCAATAAATTTCTATTTAGCCAGATGGAAGAATGAGAGAGTAGTGGAAAGGAGAAGGGGTATGGGCAGGGTTAAAAGAAGGGGCGAGGGGGAGGTAGATAGAGGGTAGAACTGGAAACTGGGACTAACTAACGGCTACTGTCAGGCCGCGAGCTGGCTTCGCTAGCTTCGCTGGCGAGCTCCAATGAAGCGGCACGTGGAAATGCTTATAATTGCATCCGCGACTCCCGCCGTAGCCGAGCTGCGCCTGCTTGTGGCACGGGGCACATGCAGCAATAATTTTGACGGTTGATTGATCAAAGCAGCAGCCGGTCCTCGTTCATTCATTCATTCACTGTTGTTGTTGTTGTTGCTGTTGTTTTTATTGGTAAGCAAGCCAGGCGGAGCGCGGCTTATTTACTTTGCTCACTTTGCCAGCTACTTTACATGCCCGCGTCGAGGGTTGTTACAAGATACAAAATGAAGATACAGATACATATGTATCTAGTATCTACTTGCAACACACAGCTGACTTGTAACTCCTTTATTGTTCACTCTCTCTCCTTGCTGTCTGCCTGTTTGTCTGCCCGCTTTCAACTGCAATAAATCAAATAATAATTTTAAATCGCCTTTGAGCCAACTTAAATTGCAGCCGGCAAGGCGAAGCCAAAGTCGCGGGAGTTGCCAGCATTGCAGCCAAACAGTTTATCAATATGCAGAGAAAATTTCATAAGAATTCGAACACTATAACATATAGCTGCCATAGGAACAATCCTGAAGACCTATTCTGACCTATTCTGACCTATTCTATTAGAATAAACTGAACTTATCAGTAATAGACCCAATCAAAGTGACACATAATATTGAATATAAATATGCATATTATGCTCCATTATATATAACTAGTATTGGTATGATTGGAGTATATAGAAACCTGCCTTTCTTTATGGTTTTGTATTCCATCTCATTCTCATTTTAGCACCTGTAGCAACTGCATAAACTAAAGAGAAAGTGATAGTTAAAGCGATAGTTAAAAGTTGATTTACAATGAGTTTCCTGTCTGGATTATATTAGCTATACCTTAGCTTAGTTATACTCGTTCTGCCAGACAGAAGCCAATAAAGCAACAGCTAACCCTGCAGGATATCTTTTCACTTTCTTTGCCTCCTCTTTGCCTCTTCAGCTGTTCCTCTTCAGATACTCGTTGCATATATCATGCTGTGCACTTGTAACTAATCGAATCTCGCTCTCTGTGAAAACATGGCAGCTGCAACTCGTAGCAGACGACAGTTGCCACCACCACTCCTCCTCCCTGTACCCCACTGCTGCCCTTGGGCAAGTTCGTGCCGAGAAATGTTTTGCAAATTTGAAACAATGTCGCACACAAATCAATCTGAATATGCAGCTAAGCTCCATAAAAACTACCACGTTCCTGCCCCCAAGTTCGCCATCTGCCTTTCCCGCTACCCCTTTTCCCACTTGCAATGTGCAACTGTCGCTTGGTCTGTTTGTTTGTTTGCTACCTGTGATCTACCTTTTATGAATGGAATAGCAAGTGAAGGCAGAAGAGGAGCAAGGGGAGGAGGTGCAGCACTTGTTCCGGGTCATCCGCATGGGACAAGAAAACGAATTGTGACCAGTTGCAAACAAGTTGCGACAACTGCAGAGTGTGGAGTGTGCAGGGAAGGGGAGGGCGTAAAAACAATGCCACAAGGCGCTGCGTGTGCACGTACGTACGTGTATCTGCAAGATACACAGGCAAACAACACAAACGTCGAGGCACGGATTTGGGCTTAGGCAAATGCTGCTAATAAAACAATTATGCAATGCAGCAACAACAACAAAGGCACAACAACAGCAATAAGTTCAATGCGAGGCAGTGCCAACTCATCTTCATCATCATCAGCCGCCGCCTAGTCATGCCTTGCGTCCTCATGCATCCGCCCCCACTGCTTCTCCGTCTCCTCCTGTTCCTCCTGCTGCCCGTCATCAACATTGTTGCAGTTGTAGCTTTTGTGTGCCATTGTCTGCCCGGCGGCCTGTAACTGTAACTATGCGAAAACTAGGCGCAACTTTAGACACATGTGTGTGTGAGCGTGTGTGTGTGTGAGTGTGTGTGTGTGTGCTGCATGGCAAAGTATGCCAAACAATGGCGCCTCCAATGCCAGGCCACAAAAGCCGCTTCGCGGCCTGGCTGCGGCTCCACCCTTTAAGCCTCTACACCGCTCCATTCATCCATCCCTACATCTCCTCCCCCTCCCCCTCCCCCCTCTTCACGTAATGCATGCGAAATGAAATGCAGGCGTTTCATAGCCATCAGCTTTTGGGCTGCAGCATAAGTTACAATTCGGACAGCAACCGACAGTGCCGAGAAAGATGACCAGACAATGGCGTGGAAGCAAAACAAAAGAAAAAACCCGCGCCTAGCATAGAAATAATCTAGCAGGGTGCTGCGAAGGCATGCGCGACTAGCCCATACCCTGGTTTTGTATTCTTGTATCCAAAAGATCTGATACTTCTTTAGTAACGGCATAGTAACCTATAATAAGTGGAAACCACCTTAGTAACCTATTTGGAAACAACCTAAGTAACCTATGTGGAAACAACCTAACCAACTTAAGAACAGAGAAACAACCTAACTAAACTAAGTAAAAATGACCTAATTAACGTAAGTAGAAACGACCTATGTGGAAACGACCTAACCCACCTATATAGAAACGACCTAACCGACCTATGTGGAAACGACCTAACTGACCTATAAGGAAACGACCAAACCAACCTATATAGAAACGACCTAAATAACCTATAGATCTTCATAGACCTTATAGAAAGAACCTAACCTGATTTGAAACGACCTATTAAGTATTTCATACGATGTATCATAAAATAAAGCTATTCGATCATACATTAAATTGATCTACTTATTATAAAATACTTCGCAAGCTGACAGTCCTACTAGACCCTTCAAATCTATTTAGTTTTATATTTAACTGATGGTTTATATTTAAATGATCTCACCAAGAAAGAACGAAATATAAAGAAAGAACAAAAATCATAAACTGAAACATTATATTCATAATTCACAATAATCTAATATATTTTATATATATGTTTCTACACACCTTAAACTCATTAAAGTGGTTATCTTTAAATGATATACTAAATATGATAAAAGAAGGAAGTATTAAGCAGCTACAAAATATACTAGATGCCCCACAGTTCTACCTAGTTCTACCTATTTGAATTGATCTCTTAAATATAAAGAAAGAACTCTGTACATAAAAGAATATCTAATATGCCAAATAGTTCTCGTTCCCTCTATTCTCTAGTTATAGTCTCTCTAAGCCCCTTACTCCTTCAGCCTAGAGGGTATCATAATGTTCGCTGCGCCCAGCAAACGTCCACTCATACGTCCACCCGTTCGTCCATCCGTCTGTCTGTCCATCTGACTGTCTGTCTCTCTGTCCATTTGTCGGTCCATCGTCCGTCGTCGCATGTATCTTTTAGATAATCTTCATTTCTCGTTTGCGGCTAATGGCCTCGCACTGGCACTGGCACTGGCCAGGGCACTCAAGGATATCGTCGTACTCTGCACTGTGCTGTTGCCGTTGCCGTTGCCGTTGCTTTATGACCATTGGGGTACGCAGCACTCACTATCTTTTTACTCTGGGCTTCTCTTAAATGGGACACGTTGCGGTTTCCCTCTGCGTTGATGACTAAGTGAGCCGTGAGGCCGGGACGGGCCGCAGAGCAGCGCAGGCTGAGCCAAGCCAAGCCAAGCCAGTTTCAGTGCATTCGGTACTTGCCTTTTTTTGCGGTTTCACATGCTCGCACACACACACACACACACACACACACAAAGAGAGAGAGACGCACACACGTGCATATTTAGAGATACTCAAAATGAGATACAAAGATACATTTGGACTTCCTACCATTTTAGCTGCGCTCTGTTTGATGGGCGGCACACACGACGATGAGCAACAGGACGGACAACCCTTCAGAGAACCTTCTCATTCTCATTCTCAGTCTCAGTCTCGCAGTCTCGCAGTCCGATTCCAGGCCACGCCGAGAGCCGCTTCCTGGGCCGGGTTCAACAGTGTTCTTGATGACGTTGGAAATGTGTGCCAGCAGGCCGGCCGAGATTTATACACACTCGCCTCTTTCTCCTCTCTCCCTCCCTCCCTCTCTTGCTGGCAAAATGTGCATTGAAATTTGAGATATTTGCCTTGATATTACTACAAAAGGCTGGGCCCAAGGAGCGGCTCCGACCCGACCATCATCTTCACAGTTAAACGCATCTTCCACACACAGAACGAGTTCGAGTTCGTCTTGAGGTTTCGTTTCGGGTTTTGTCGCGTGGGCGTCGCTTAAGATTGGCTTTTATTTTCGCATGCCACAAGATGTTTGGCGACGACACCGCCAGCGACAACGCCAACGACAACCAGAACGACAACCCAAGACAAAATAAGAGGCAGGGACAGAGACAGAGACGCAGACAGAGACAACATTGGAATGTGGCTGCAAGCGGGCTTCATAATTTTTTGGCTGAATTGACTTGGGCTGTGGCAGAAAGTTTGTAGACAAGGCTAAAGCTAAACACGGGTAGCTCAACCCAAACTTTTATGTGGGCTTCAGATATCGCACGTTTTGCCCAGAGATGCTTTTGTATTTTCCACGAATTCCGTTGCTCTCTTTGTGCACCACGAAGGGGACTCGATTGTGCCCAGTGTAGCCTTTGATTTGAGGGTGTTTTTGGAAATCTATTCATAATATAATAATAAGAAAATTTCGGAACCTTTAAGTTTTCATGTTTATCTGAAATATCTTTATGTTCTTTTCATTAGATAATTGATCTGATGCTACTTCAAAAACGACCTAACTAACCTATGTAGAAACGACCTAATTAACCATTGTAGAAAGGACCTAACTAACCTTTGTAGAAACGACCTAACTAAGCTTTGTAGAAACGACCTAAAAGAACTTACTAAGCCAAATAGAAACGACCTAACTAACCTATACTCTGTATATAAAAACGACCTAAGCTGAATTGAAGTTTAAGTTGAGATACTAAATTAAAATAATATAGCAGCTACCCTAACAATACAAAACTAATTTCAAGCCAATTTACATAAGTGCAGTTTGGGATAAATCTAAACTATTCAGGAATTTTAAAAGAGTGTATCCAACACATGTATATATAAATATAGGTAAATGAATTTTATGTATAAATGATAATATAATTTCGATATGATAATGTCAATTGTCAACTCAACACTTAAACCATATAATACTCGTCGCACACACACAACTTATAAACCATATTTTGGCAAATTATTTTATGATTCCCAGTTAAGTATTTATAAATCAAATAAAGCTGACGTTTATTCAATATCATGACTGTGGTGTTTTTTTTTTTGGTGGAGAGAGAGACCGAGAGAGTGAAAGGCAGCTCAACTTGTATTATTCAGAGTTTCCACTCTGGAAATTCAATTGTATTCGCTCTGCTCATTGTCAGCGGCACTCGCATTAAAAAAATATATATTTAATTAAAATTAAAACGTACAACTGCCGCGAATTAAATAAACAATTTTTAATTGAGCCCGACAAAAAGTTTAAGCAAACAAACCAAAAATGCAAATTGTATGTGAATTATATATCCACATGGATATATATATATATATATATACAACGACCTCTGCTATATAGTCGAATGCACTGTACATATTAAATATGGCCCAACTTTTGTTGTGTGCCAATAAACCAATTACAACAACAATTAACAAAAGAGAACGCCAACAATTGAGTGGGTTATGATATACCGGGAATACCCTGACAACGGAAATATTTTAGGGATACATAGTATATATATTTTATGATTGAACTAAAGCATATTCATGGTCTCAATTAATATCTTCGCTCGAAGAAAAAGAAACTGAACGGAAAATATATTATGTTATTATTGAGCTTCCTTTACAAAACCTTATACTACGAGGGTCGTTTGATAAGTCCGTGACTTTTTGAATAAAATATATTTTTTTCGTCAAAGAAGCGTTTTATTTCTCAACATAATCTCCTTTTAGCTCTATACATTTAGTCCAGCGTTTTTCCAATTTTTTTATTCCTTCCAAATAATAGGTTTTCTCAAGGCCCTCAAAATAGTCGTTTGTTTCTGTGATGACCTCTTCATTTGACCCGAATCTCTTACCGCCGAGCCATTTCTTCATGTTTGGAAACAAAAAATAGTCACAGGGGGCTAAATCTGGAGAATATGCTGGATGGGGTAGCAGTTCGTAGCCCAATTTATGAAATTTTGCCATGCTGACTACACACGTGTGCACCCGTGCATTGTCCTGATGGAACAGCACTTTTTTTTCGCCAAATGCGGTCGTTTCTGCTTCAAATCAATATCGAATCTGTCCAAAAGCTCTGAATAATATTCGCCGGTGATCGTTTTACCCTTTTCAAGGTAATCGATGTGAATGATACCTTGTGCATCCCAAAAAACTGTGGCCATGACCTTGTTGGCCGACAGACCCACCTTGGCCTTCTTTGGTGCACGTTCACCCGGAGAAACCCACTGTCTTGATTGTTCTTTGGTCTCTGGTGTGGTGTGGTGGATCCATGTTTCGTCTACGGTAACGAAACGGCGCAAAAATTCGTTTGGATTGCGGTTGAACATCGCCAAACACTCCTTTGAAATGGTCACACGGTTGCGCTTATGGTCGTGTGTGAGCAATCGCGGCACCCATCGCGCGGAAAGCTTTTTCATGTCCAAATATTCATGTAAAATGTGATGTACCCGTTCAGTTGAGATGCCTACAGCCTCAGCTACCTCACGCACTTTCATTCTCCGATCATCCAATATCATTCCATGGATTTTGTCGACGATTTCTGGCATGACGACCTCTTTTGGGCGACCTGAACGTTCGGCATCACTTGTACTGGTACGACCACAACGGAACTCAGTAAACCATTTCTTAACCATTGAAATTGATGGTGCAGAGTCCCCATAATATTTATCAAGTCTTTCCTTGGTTTCGGTGATGGATTTTTTACGCAAAAAATAATGCTTAATTAGCACACGAAATTCACTTTTTTCCATTTTCGTTAAAATTCACGAGATCGTCTGCTTTCAATGCCTATAAAACGCAAACTAAGAAACGCAGCTTTCTCAAAATTTTACAGTCAGCTGTTAATCGATAACTGCTGACAGGAGCAGTGTTGTATTTAGAGCAGGTGCGCGGCAAATACAAAAAGTCACGGACTTATCAAACGACCCTCGTATATAATGTCCCCAACAAGTTATATTAAAGCACTAAGTAAGAGGTAATTCAACACTTTGAACTCTTTCGTGCGCTTTACATTTCGTGACAAACTAATAATACCCTGTACACTCCATGCTGGCGCAGAAAAACAATGATAATAACCGTGTGTGACACATGGCAAGGAAATGCAATTAAAAAATATGGCTTTTAATTGGCCCTCGCTGTGACCCACACACACACACACACACACACACGAACACCCTTAAGGCCACCTGCCGTGACATTAATTCGAGTTAGCTTGCACGCAGTGAATGCGTATGCATGAAATGCGAGAAGTGGTTGAGAATTCCATGCACTCATGCAGCGAAAGTTTCGCCAATTGTAATTTGAGACAGTTGTTTATCATAAAAACCCGAAAGTGCAAAGGAACTGGAAGCCAACTCTGTCATTGTCACACAGAGTGGGTGCGATGGCGCCACTTAAATCAAAAATCCGAAAGCTGAAATTGATGATCTCTGCAATCTTTGGGCATAATGTAGCACATATGTATTTTAAGCCGGAGCATTTATTGTTTTACCAAAGGGTTTGGCAATCATTTGTGAGCAGATGCAGCCGGAAATTGCAAGTCTGCATGTACATATATAAGGAGGGGGGGGGGAGGGGAATAAGGCGAGAATTGCCAAAGGAAATTAGCTGGAAATATTTAAAGGGAAATTATTGATTATAATCTTAGCGGGCGTTTAAAATCGGGCAATAAAAACAACCCTCGATGAAGCTATGCTTATTACATGCTATTTCAAAAGAGTTTCATTTATTTTTTATCGAAGTTCAACTTAGACAATTTACGGTTCAAGTAAGAGAGAGAGTATCTTTCGTTGGGGGATGTCTAGAGGTCTTACTGAAATTCTGTATATTTATTTCATCTTTTACGATTTGAGTCGGAAATTTGTTTGTACCATACTCGATTTTTGTGCTAATTCCATTTAAATTTAATTTGATTTTTAATATTTTTTAGGATATTATATTTAAGGTTTTGTATGGGTTAGTTTGCGAATAACCTATTTAAATTAATTTAGCTTAAGTCATAAAACAATGATAATTGAGCACAGAACTAAGACTGACAGACGGACAAACAGACAGAGTTAGTTCTATTCCTCTGCTAATGCTGATGCAGAATATATATACTTAATGGGGTCGGAGATCAAAATTTCTAAACTTTGAATGCAGACTGAATCTAGCAGATAAACCATAAGTAAAATGACTTAGATGACCAAAATCGGATGATTATTAAGGAAATTATGAGAGTTAGAAAATCTGAAATTACGGTATTATTGATATTTTTCGAAATTTCTATCGGAAACACTTTTAGATTCATATTTTATATTAGTCATGACTAGTTCTATGAATTAAAGTCAAAAAATTAAGTTTTAAATTTATGAAAAATTTTTGAAAAAATCCCCTTGGATTTTTTTCAAAAAAGTCACTTTTTCAAAATTTCTAAACTTTGAATGCAGACTGAATCTAGCAGATAAACCATAAGTAAAATGACTTAGATGACCAAAATCGGATGATTATTGAGGAAATTATGAGAGTTAGAAAATCTGAAATTACGGTATTATTGATATTTTTCGAAATTTCTATCGGAAACACTTTTAGATTGATATTTTATATTATTCAAGACTAGTTTTATGAATTAAAGTCAAAAAATTAAGTTTTAAATTTATGAAAAAATTTTGAAAATTGTGTAAGGGTACCCCCTTGGATTTTTTTCAAAAAAGTCACTTTTTCAAAATTTCTAAACTTTGAATGCAGACTGAATCTAGCAGATAAACCATAAGTAAAATGACTTAGATGACCAAAATCGGATGATTATTGAGGAAATTATGAGAGTTAGAACATCTGAAATTACGGTATTATTGATATTTTTCGAAATTTCTATCGGAAACACTTTTAGATTGATATTTTATATTATTCAAGACTAGTTTTATGAATTAAAGTCAAAAAATTAAGTTTTAAATTTATGAAAAAATTTTGAAAATTGTGTAAGGGTACCCCCTTGGATTTTTTTCAAAAAAGTCACTTTTTCAAAATTTCTAAACTTTGAATGCAGACTGAATCTAGCAGATAAACCATAAGTAAAATGACTTAGATGACCAAAATCGGATGATTATTGAGGAAATTATGAGAGTTAGAACATCTGAAATTACGGTATTATTGATATTTTTCGAAATTTCTATCGGAAACACTTTTAGATTGATATTTTATATTATTCAAGACTAGTTTTATGAATTAAAGTCAAAAAATTAAGTTTTCAATTTATGAAAAAATTTTGAAAATTGTGTAAGGGTACCCCCTTGGATTTTTTTCAAAAAAGTCACTTTTTCAAAATTATATTATATTATAATTTAATTATATTATTGATAATTTTCGAAATTTCTATCGGAATTACTTTTAGAATGATATTTTACATTGGTCATGACTAGTTCTATGAATTAAAGTCAAAAAATTAAGTTTTAAATTTATGAAAAATTTTTGAAAATTGTGTAAGGGTACCCCCTTGGATTTTTTTCAAAAAAGTCGTTTTTTCAAAATTTCTAAACTTTGAATGCAGACTGAATCTAGCAGATAAACCATAAGTAAAATGACTTAAATGACCAAAATCGGATGATTATTGAGGAAATTATGAGAGTTAGAAAATCTGAAATTACGGTATTATTGATATTTTTCGAAATTTCTATCGGAAATACTTTTAGATTCATATTTTATATTATTCAAGACTAGTTTTATGAATTAAAGTCAAAAAATTAAGTTTTAAATTTATGAAAAAATTTTGAAAATTGTGTAAGGGTACCCCATTGGATTTTTTTCAAAAAAGTCACTTTTTCAAAGTTTCTAAACTTTGAATGCAGACTGAATCTAGCAGATAAACCATAAGTAAAATGACTTAGATGACCAAAATCGGATGATTATTGAGGAAATTATGAGAGTTAAAAAATCTGAAATTACGGTATTATTGATATTTTTCGAAATTTCTATCGGAATTACTTTTAGAATGGTATTTTACATTGGTCATGACTAGTTCTATGAATTAAAGTCAAAAAATTAAGTTTTAAATTTATGAAAAATTTTTGAAAATTGTGTAAGGGTACCCCCTTGGATTTTTTTCAAAAAAGTCACTTTTTCAAAATTTCTAAACTTTGAATGCAGACTGAATCTAGCAGATAAACCATAAGTAAAATGACTTAGATGACCAAAATCGGATGATTATTGAGGAAATTATGAGAGTTAGAAAATCTGAAATTACGGTATTATTGATATTTTTCGAAATTTCATCAAGGAAATTTTGTTGATTTCTGGCAAAGTTAAGACTGTTTGAAGTTCAAGGAAATAATTTCAGAGCATTGATAAAACAAACATATGAACTCTCAATAAATGTTAAGTTCTTAGGCTTTAAAACATTTAAAATTCATAGCAAAATGACAATCTAAAGACAGATCTGATCATTTCTGACCAATTTATGTGCTAGAAATATGCCAGCCTTATAAGGCACAAGACTAACGGTAAGTTCCTTTTGGAACTGCTCAATTAAGGGAGAGCACATGAATTTCGATTACCCAAGTCCAGTTTGCAGGCTCTATGTAGCTGCCCAGCTTTTCCCTTCTCCCCCTCCCTCCCCCTTTCACTCTGTCTCCCTCTCTCTCGCTATCATTCTCTCGCAGTCTGCACCCAAAAAGACATAAGAACCTCCAGCCTGCGGCCTCGCCAAGCCTATTAAAAGCTGCCTCTGCCACTTGGTCGCTTCGCTTTTCTTCTTTCTTTTTGCTGTTGTTGTTGTTGCTGTTGCTGTTGTTGTTGCTGTTGCTGTTGCTGTTGCTGTTGCTGTTGTTGTTGTTGTTGTTGTTGCTGTTGTTGTTGCTATTGCTGCTGCTATTTGCCATTGACCCTTTTGGCCTCTTTCCCACACATCCCGCTGGCCATATGCACAATCACTCCCAACGTGGCCCCAAGAGCAGTCGAAAAAAAAAAAAAAAAATAGGAAAACCCGCGCCAACCATTACCCTAACATTACATACAGCTGCCACCCCCCGCAGCACCCCTCGCTGCCTTGCCCCGCCCCTCTGGAGCCGTCCTTCATTTGGCATGCAAATGCGCAGATCGAACTGATAACATCAGGCCAAAATGTGAGACGCGACAGGGAGAGGGGGGGGGGATTGTTGGCTGGGGTAGGGTGCATAGTTTTTGTTTTTGGTGTGCAAATAACAATGCCGCCAACAAGCGAGAAAGCCTAGCCAACAGACAACGGCAACAACAGCAACAACAGCAGCAGCAGCAACAGCAGCAGCAGCAACGGCAACGGCAACAAAGTGGCAGACAAACTTTGCAGAACGCAGATAGTTTCGCAAATTAAATTGCGCGCAGGGGGCGGGGGACAGAATGAGGTCATCATCATGACGACAGCAACAGCAACGGCAACAACAACAACAATAGCACTACGTACTATAAAAGCCAATAGGCCAAAAAAGTGCCAACGCGAAGCCGTCAAAAACAGCGGCAACAGCGACGCGGCGTCGACAGCGGCAGCAACTGTTTGTTGCAATAACAACTGCCATCATCCCATGATGTGGCAACTGCAACACTTTCGCTAACAAGCTGCCGCAACCGGGCGCACCAAGCCACGTGTTGTTGCTGCTTCTACTGCTGCTGCTTCTACTGCTGCTGCTGCTACTGCCGCTAAATGTGGCCCGAGGTCGCGTACAGCTCTAACTGCAACTTTGACTTCAGCTGCGACGTGCAACCTACAACCTGCAACCTGCGACCGGCACGACGTGCAACGTGCGTGCATAAAACATCAGCGGCAAACCCGAAATCCTAGCGTAGCGACACTGGGCCAAGCTGCAGGGAGCACTGGGGGCACAGCGAAGGCGGTGGCACGCATAAAGTTCGGTTATAAAAATGTTAACAACGCTGTCAACGACATGTCGACGAGCGCGACGTGCAACAACAGCAACAACATGAGCAACAACAACAACAACAACACTGATCACTGGGCCAAGTAATAAAGTCTCAAGTTAGTTGCCACTGATGGGATGATGGCAACTCTGGCAGCATCAACTATGCAGAGACACACACACACACACACACACACACACGAACATACATACTCGCCCTTACCTCCTCACACTCTTGCTCTCTCGCCCCCCTCCCACACACGCTGCGTATAAAACTCGCATTTTTATGGCAAGTTTTTGAAAATGAATTTTTGATCAACTGCAGCAAAGTTCAAACGCAGCAGCACAGCCACTCCCTCTACCTCCACCTCCCCCTCCCCCTTGTCCCATACACACTGCTACAGTGCTGCCACACATGTGTGGCTCCTTGCAACGTGCAGCGCAAAAAGGCGCCACAAGCCACTTAAACTTGGACACCGCTCGCTCTTAAATAGCCAAAGAGAAAAGTTCGCAATGAAAACTAAGAAAACATTTTCCGGCCAAAAAAAATCCACTGCAAGTAAGAGAGAGATAGAGATAGAGAGAGAGAGAGAGAGAGAAAGACAGCTACTAAGGCAACTAAGTGCCAATTGCAACTCGTATATCGTCTTGAAAGTCTTGCGAACTTGTCGGAACGAAAAAACTGCTAGAAAAACTCAATTTAGCGGCTAAATTTATATTTTTCAGACATCAGTTTTCATTATAATAAATTCAACTAAATTTAGAAGAGTTTTCTGTTAAGTAAAGAACTCCAATAAGGGGCTTATGTCCTAAAGATGTTTACTAAATAGAATAATGCTTTATATAAGGAAATATATCGGAAATATATATATATATTTAAAAATAAATAGAATAATGCTTTATATAAGGAAATATATCGATATTTGCTTGACCTATTTAAAACAATATCAACCGATTTATATAAAACTAGGTATAACTCAAAAAAATATTATAATTTTCTTAACTTCTCTGTTTGTTGATGATATATCCAAATATAAATAAGCTATTCCGACTATAATGTTAATAGAAAAATCTAAAATTTCTTGCAGCTCTAGAAAAGATCCTAAAATGCTAAACTTCCAAGTTTACTGAGCATGTTCTTAAGTATAAAATAGTTATTCACTTTTAAATATAAATAAATAAAAAGAACATTAATAAATCGATTATCTATTTTGCATACCTACTATATCTTTATGCCTTATTAGAAAGACATTCAATTTTTCTATTAAAATTATTGGTTGGTATAAAACTCTATCAGATACCATTTAATATGACTTTGTCACGTTATATCTCTTGCCTGGCATATGGTACTGTGTCTGTTTACTATATCTAAACTAGGGCAGGGTTTATTAAAAATGTATTTGAAAAGTTGAACACCACAGCGAACTTTTTACTTGCAGCAATTAGTCGCATATCATGGAAATCAAAATGGGGCAATAGGTCTCTGTGCTTTGAGGTTAGGTTAGTGCGTGCTGGAGCAGAAACAAAATGCAAACAGAATAAAAAGTTTTAAAGGCAAGTGACCAATTGAAAATATTCTCTATATGTATGTATATCTCAACTTCAATGCTAGTTATTAACATATGTTTTGTAGTTAAACTATGCTTTTGAAGTTTGGTATTTTTCTATAAAACTATGTATTTTCTAATGTTCCTAACAGTTTTATGTAAATTTAACCATATTCTCTCTGTATCTTAACTCTAATGTAAGATATTGCACTCTAGAGTTGAACAATGCTTTTGAAGTTTGGTATTTTTATTACAATAAGGATTTACTAATGATTTTAACTGTTTATTCTCTCTATATCTCAACTTTAATGTGAGATATTACGCTCAGTAGTTGAGCTATAATTATAAATTTAACTATACGTATTTCTATATTAATTTACTAACATTCTTGAAAATTTCATAAAGTTCAGAGTACAAATAGGGAACTTTAACATATTCGTACAATTTCCTGAACTTATCCTTGGCAAATTGGAAATATTTTAATTGAAAAGACATGTCTTAAACCTTTTCCCGCCCCCTCTCAAAAAGGACTCTTCCGAACGCTCCTTCATCATTCTGTTAACATTTATAATCACACTTAATCCCGTTTATAGGGTCACTTTTATAGCTAATTCTTCACTTTTCGGCTCTTTAGCAAGTCAATGGTCATTAAACTGAAAGTACTTACGTCAGCTGACGTTCCCACACCCTTGAATTGGACTCCCTGGGACTCTCTCCTGGACTCCATTGTGGATGTAATTCGTCCTTTTGCCTGCAAATAGATGCGAGTTGATATCAATCAATTCTCGAAATATGTATTCCATTTGATTGCCACGAATATTTTCTTCATTGCCTTGTCACACACATGAACACTTACACACACACATAGACGCACACAGACATACAGAGAAACCTTTATACACACACGCGCCCATTTAGCGAGAAGCCACTGGCAGCTCGACCCCAAAAACCGAGAGAGCCCATTATCAAAGCAAAAGGCGTTCGCCCGAGCCACACCTCGAACTCATTTGATGCTCCTCGCTGCTTGCGGTGGTTACTCTTCGCATTTGCCCTGCGGCTGCTACATCACCCCCATACCCTCCTCCTGCCCCTGCGGTTTTGGCAGCAGCTTCCTTTGTGCCCCATCGTCGTCAAGTTGGCTTTCTATTACACTTACACATGACACACACGCACACAGCCAGACAATTGTCGCCCCGCAGTGACCCCAAGAGGGAGTGTAGAAAAAAAATGTCTAAGAGCAGCAGAGGGGTGGGGTACGGGGGCAGGGGGGCAGGGGGTTGCTGGGGCAAAAACCGAAACGTTGTAAATTCATAAAATTTGCTGTTTGATGCGTTTTCAAGTAAATTGAGTTCCAACCCTCGAACGAAGTGAAATGAAATAAAAACCGCATGCAGAGTGCGAGAGAAAGAGAAAGAGAGACAGTGAGGGGGGTGCAGACCCAGAAGACAACCCCAAGAAGCAATGAAGATGATGAAGAAGAAGCAGCAGACGAGACGATACGAGACGAGACGCGCTGGCGACGCATGCCGCATGTTAAATGTCATTTTTATAGCGCTTTGATTATATTTTCTATTATCGAGGACATTTTGACAGCCACACAGACTCACACAACCCTCCCCTGCTCCCCCTCGACAGTCAGCAGAGCTTAACAGTTAAGCCAGAGAAGGGAAAAGAAATCAGAAATCAAATTAAATTAAATAACATAATCATAATAATATGTAATAATAAATGCTAAATTATGTGGCTGAAGCCGACGCGGCGTATGCATAATTTGCCCTCATCTCTGTCTCTCTCTCTCTCTGTGTGTGCGTGTGCGTGTGTGCCACTGCTGCAATGTAATCGCATTGAGTGATGCGACAGACATACAAACCTATCAAATTTTTGCATAACAAATTCGTAGCCTGAAATATTAAAATGCATTTGCCGCAAACGAGACAAACAGCAGCAACAACAACAGCAACAGCAACAACAACAACAGCAATGGCTTCTGCTGCTTACTGCTGCAATAAATAACTAAAATTCATGTTTAAATTTTCACAGAATGAGAAACGGAAAATATTTGCATTTCCGAACAGTTATTGAGACATTGAGCACTTGCCACAGATTTCCCATTGTAGTTCATTGGCTGCCCCACAGTCTGCCTTAATTACGAGTGCGAGACAGAGAGAGGGAGACAGACGAGATAGAGAGACGAATAGTTGCTGCTACAAAGGCTTATCATATTGCAGCCTCTGTTCAAATTTGCTCGACGTATGTTATGTGTGTGTGTTTGTGTGTGTTTGTGTGTGTTTGTGTGTGATTTTTGTGTCGACTCCCCTAGGCCAATTGCATAGCTGGCCCTGGCAGCTTAATCTAAAAACATAATAAAATAAGTATCAGATTGTTTGTCTGACATCGAGTTCTTTGCCTTAAGTCGCTGCCGGATTGCACTATGCAAGCTTCTGAGAACAATTTTGGCATATCTTATGCTCTTTCAAGTCGGGAATCTTGAGTTTAACTGCAGTTAAAAGTAATACAATATAATATTCATGGTCTAATGAGATATTCTTGATGTCATATGATACAATATTGTTAACTAGAATTTTTATTATAATATAAACGCATAATATATGGCATACAAGTAAAGGGTTTTATACTTTATATACATTATCAAGATGCAAATATCTTTAAAAACTAGTATATCTCAATATACTACAATAAATTAATGGTTTAATTAATCAATTACATAACAGTTCAAGAATATATATTCTATGATAGTATGCAAAGTTAAGATCTCCATAAAAACTGTCCTTAAAAATAGTATAATAAATAATCAGGCAGAAAATATGTCGAGTAGATTTAGCTTTTATGCTAAATCTCGTCAAACAATAGGTCGTACATTCAAATAGGTCGTTCAACCATTTACTCAAATAAAAAATAATCTTTTAAACAAATTTGGAAACCTTTTTAGCTACTATTTTTGTTCTTTTTTAAGCTATTGTTGCTAAAATGCCCTCAATAAATTTATAGCATTCTTAAGAAAATTTAATACAAAAATAAAATAATAGTTAAGAAACTTATATTAAATGATATTATACTAATATGTGAAGTAAGTATATGTATATGATAAAATGCAGAGTATACACTATAGAAAGCCAGATGCAATGTGAAATTCAAGCAAACTACTAATATTGTAGTTCTTGTTTAAGTCATACATTCTCCATATATCTTACATCTTAAGTGTCTCAAAACGAATAAGTAAATCAAAGTACAGTTATCTATTGCCCTCGCTATCTTCTGTTCCGCCCCCAGGCAAAATAAGTGTATTGACAAAGTGGAAAACACAAATCTGGCTGAATTTCATAGTGTTTGCTTTGAGACACTTGAACCATAAATATCACATAAATACAAAAACTAAAATACTCATTTTTCGCAGAGAGAAAAAGGACTTTGTATTTTACGCACGAGTACAACGATCGAAAGGTGACTCCGTTACCAAATCTGACTTGCCACACTTCGCATATATGTACATATATGTATGAATAATCGACCATATATACATATATAGCATGGTTTAATACCATAACATATTGTATGTAGAACAATGCATCAATATTCTTTAGCATGTTTACAGATTGTTGAGCAAAACCCAAGCAAAGAAATCACTTTTGCGTATTTTTTGTGTATTAAGAGAGAGAAAAATGTGTGCGAGAGAGATAGAGGGAGAGTAGAGAGAGAGAGAGAGAAGGGTAGCCTGCGGTAGGGCTCAAAATAATCCGCTTGGCGCGTTTGGCGCTTAAATGCAAACAAGTGTAGTTTTATGTAAATACTAATAGATGATTATGTAGTTGAACAAACAGCAACAACAACAACAACAACCAGGAATGGGAACTACAACGAGGGCAACCGGAATCGGTCACAGCGAGAGTTACATGTGGACAAAGTGCACTCAACCAAAAGGCAAAGCTCGTTTGTATTTGTTGCTGCCTCGAGGTCATTATATATCGAGAACAGCAGTTGCCAAAATGTTCCCAAAAGCTTTGTGCGACAAGTTAAGAGTGGGTGAGGCAGAAGGGGATAGAGTGCGACAGAGAGCGAGAGAGAAAGAGAGAGAGAGAGAGAGAGACAAACAAGGGAAGGGACGGGAAGTACGACTGGGAGGAACTTGTAGCCCCTGTAGGGTTGTGGGTGCAGCCAATAGGGCGGGCACTTGCATTACATGCTTCAATTACAACAGCAGAGGCAGCAGTGCCAGCAATTGTAACGACAATGGACAGCAGCATTGGGTATTGTCGCATTGTGGAAACAAAACAGACAAAAAAGTCAACAAAAATATATATTCTATATCCCTGCAACTGTGTTTGTGTGTGTGTGTATGAGTGGATGGGTGAAATTGTTGAGCATGCAAATAAGGGATATAAGAATACCCTGCAGCGAAGGAAAATTATGTTATACGATCACAGTGAGCTACGATTTTGATGAAATTTAGGCAACGCATAGAAAACTGTTTAAGGAAAAGAAGTATAGAATTTGATTAAGATAATTGCATGAATAAATTAAAGAAGTTATAAGGACTATGAGGAATACCATTTAATGTAGAGCACATATGTATGTAAATATTGTAGTTGCATTGATGCATAGAAAAATAGATAAATAAATAAACAGATAGATTAATAGATGGATAGAGAAAGATAGATAGAAAAATTGGTAGATACATAACTAGATAGTAAGATATGTAAAGATAGATAAAAAAAAATATATAGATACATGTATAGATATGGATAGATATATATATATATAGATGAATAGAGAAATAGATAAATATATATAAATCTATATATATATATAAATATATATGAATTGATAGACAAATAGATAGAAAAATAAAAAGATAAATAAATAGATAAACTGATAGAAAGATAGATAAATCTTATAGGTAAATGGGTAGATAAAAAGCTTGAGATATAGTTAGATCAATACGTAAATAGATAAATAGACAGATAAATAAATAGATAAATACATAAGTAGATAGATAGATAAATAGATAGATAAGTAAGAAAAGACATAAAGATAGATAGAAGGATGAATACATAAATATATAGATAGATACTTTGATGATTGGATAGATAAATAAATGAATACATATATCGAAAATCAGAAAAAGAAATATATAGCTAGATACGAAGATAAATACTTATGTATATAGCTGGATAGACAGATTGACATAATATGTTCATAACGCATATAGACATACCTTATATAAGTTCTACATATGTTACATATTGATAAATTGATGAATAAGAAAAATTAAATACATGAAATGCTAATTGAAATATAAGAGAGATGGATATACAGAAAGATATATAATTAAATAAATTAAGATAACTCTGTGTCATTAAATATTTTCGAAATTGAATAAAGAACTTTCAATTAATTAAACAAAAAGAACCTTTACAAAAATTCTTTCTTTATTTCCCCCCCTTAAATAAATAATTTAATTGCCAAACACATTTTTCTCATATATTGAAAATGTATTCGAACAATTTGCACTATTTACAGTTGCAACAGGAATTGCAAATTGCTCAAAAAGAATTTCGTGAAATTCATGCCAGCAAATTATCACAAATATTTAGTGAATTCATATGTGAAAATTGAAATTGATCAACGTTTGCAACGTTGCCATTGTAGACATAGTCAATAATTGGCATACTTAACCCCACTCCATTCCCCACCATTACGCTTCTCTGCAGTGCTGCCAATCATCCCCTTTCGCTTGAATGCCAATCACAGGGTATGACAAAAAAATGTAAAAAGCTGGCAAAGAACATGAAAATAAATGTCATTGACTAAATGACAAATATCTTGACAATTTTTTGGTTATCGTTGTTGTTGTTGTTGTTGTTGCTGCTGTTGTTGCACACACACAGTAGGGAGAATTTATAGATATGCATATCTGGCAGTTGTATGTATGTGCATGTGGCTGACTGACTGTTTGGTCGTATCTTCCCCATTTCCCTTCTCTTTTTCTTTCCCACTTTGTCTGCTGGTTTGTGAACAAACAAGCTTGTAAAACAATCCATAAAGGCAAATAAAAAAGCGTGAGAGACAAAAGCAAAAATGTTTCAATATTTTTGCAAACGTTTGTAAGTCTCTCTGTGTTTGTGTGTACGCTAAGCTGTGTATGTGATTAGAAGTGTCTCTGTGTGTGTGTGTAAGTGTCGGTATAGTTGTCAAATTAGTGACAAACACAAAACGTTGTGGGCGTTGGGCGTGTAGAAACGCAGCATCAAATCAAAATGAAGGCGTACTCGGCAAGGGGTTGACAGACAGAGGGGCGTGTGAAGCGTGGCGAAGGGGAAAACATTTTGAATGCATTTCAAAAATACATACAAAAGCTTTTGCCAGCTGTCAAAGACAAAATTACAAATGCGACCAAAAACCAAAGGCGAATAGAAACGCTCAAAAGCAGACGAAAAGCCTGTTGACTAAACAACAACAACAACAACAATAACACTAAACAACAACAAGGCATCGCAGCAACCACAATAGCCAAAAGGGTTTCTTTTTGTTATTTGTCTGTCATTGACAGGTGGATTGACCCACAGATAAATGAGAGCGCATAAAAGTAGGCAACGATTCTTTTTATGCAATATAAATTTCAATTTCAACAGGCAAAATCATCAAAATACAATAGTTTGGTAATCCATGGCAGATTTAGAGATTTAAATGCAGCTAAATATATATGCAAATTAAACAGCATAATCTCACCTGATTGAATAGCGATTTAGAGACTTAAAGAGATCGAAAGAGGTAAATAAAAGTATATATAGATATACCTTATATAGAAACTGCAAGAAATGTAAGATTTAGAAAAAAGTAATAGGGAAAAAGAGAGAAAAAGAGAGGGTAGAAAGAAATCGATAGCTTAAATAAGGTTAACTTATAAGCATGGAAAATAAATATGTATGTACTCATAAAATAGATAGTAAAAATATTTTGTAGATACAGAGAAATTTACCATTATTATCAAAGAGATAGGCGGGAATATATTAGGTTATGTTAAGAGAATAAATAAGGTTACAAATTAGATTGTACTATATACAAATAAAAAAAAAAGAAGAAGATTGTGAGTAACAACATAAGGTTTCTATTATTGTAATATAATTTTAAATATATCATATGCAAAGCATGAAAAGGATGGTAAAATTTTGTGAAAATGGAAACAGAAGAGTATATGAAGCAGAGCGTATTATACAAATAGAAAAGTGCATGATATGCACATTCATATGTTATATCAAATATGATAACAAAAAGTGTCTGTGGCCTTATTACAAATTTTATGTATTTAATTATTATTTTATTTCTCTGCAGACAATAAAGATGAAATTCCATAAACTAAGCCAACATAAAAGGATCTATTCATATGCAAATTAATAACCGATATATGTACATATAATCTATATAGTATATATCTAATTTCAGCTTAACACAGATATAATAAAAAGCTCACGCTGTTCCCCTATTTGTTTTATCAAATTAACTAGCATATTACTAATTGCAGCTGCCTATTATTGCGTCTAAAAATATCACGCACCATAATCAATCATGGCCACAGCAAGGGGGAGAAAGAAGAAAGGGGTGGGGATGCGGGGTCAGTTCAATTATTGAGCTAGTGAGCGTGACGTGGTTATGCAAATAATTATAGTATGCTAGCAAGCGCTTAACCAGGCCTAAAAACATTCACCAAAAATACAATAAATGCGGCCGGAGGCGGGGCGGGCGTGGTCAAATGGCTTTGTGCTGTAGTTCAAAGTTCATTCGGCAGCAGTGAAATTCTTCACGCCCCTCAGACAAATCAGAGATAAACACATAAGCCGAAACAAATACGACAAACGAAATGCGATTAGAATAGATGGATGGAAATAGCAGAGGAGAAGGAGGAGCAACAGCAGCAGCGTCGGCAGTGGCAGTCAAAGGTCAAAGTGCAGCTACGTTTACGATTACCAGTCGCATTTATTATTCATTCGATGTAGACACAAAACATGCAAACTACACTTCACACTCATCACACACACGCACTAGACACAACAGACAGTCACACCCGACAAACACACACCCACACACATACACAGTAGACTCTCTTCCCCAACCATAAGAACAATAATAAATATAATGGCTCGTCGAACAAATATAAATTGACACATCGATAAAGTTTCAGGGCGTACCGCATAACGAAGACATCGTTCATCATCATCCTCCTCTGATAATGACGTCGTCGTCGTCGTCGTCGTCGTCATTTTGTGGTTGTGTTCTTATCAACTGCAGGAAATGCTACTTCAACATCATGTGTGTGTGTGTGTGTGTGTGTGAGGTCAACTTGGTCAGTTTGTAATTCCTTCGGTGTGACCTTTTTGTGGTCTTCGTATGTGTTTTTCAAAAATGTTTCTTGTCAATTGATTTGACAGTTTTCCACTTACACATTTTCCATTTCCTATTTCAATATTAATTACCCTTCTTGAAAACGAGAATGAAAATATCATTTTGAAATTTGTTTTACGACCATCTTGAACATTACATAGGCACTAATGATGTCGTTTAGCTAACTAGCTGAAATCTTTATGGCAAGCAAGCGCTATAAAATTTGTTTAAAAACAAGTGTTATCTATAGAATACCGTGATTGAGGTTATGTAGGAACCATTTTTTTGTAATTATGCCGTTTAAACCATTCTTGAGATTAATATTTGTACATAAAAAGAATGTGCAGTAAAGAAAACAATTTTTTATAGGAATAAACACAAACTGAATTTAACTTGAGTTTATGTGAAAATCATCTATCTCTAAAAGTGTCTTTTAAATCAATCTATATTTTTGATTTGTAAATGAAGAATGTTGTAAAACAGTACGTCGCGAGGTTAAATTGGCCTCTAAATTGAACTTTTATTGTGGTTAAATCAAAATAAATCTGAATATAGCTGAAATATTGATTAAATCAAAGATATCTCTAAAAAAAATATATATATCTATCTGTCGGAGATGGAGATGTTGATTTGAAAAGGGCGCCTTATCGATGATGGGTTGTATGGAAGACTTATCGATAAGAGTGTCAGGGTTGTATTTTGATTGTGAGGTCTTGATTTTTATAAGATCGAGTGTGGCCCTGGTAACTTTGAAAAAAGTGTTGTCTGACGTTTGATATTGAGGAAGATGAAGAGAACGAAAAGAAACACGTGCAACGGAAATATTTTAAAAAAGGGACTCACTACACAATACAAGAAGTGCTACAACCAATAGAGAAGATAATTTAAGTTCTCCGTCATCAGAAGTGGGATATAATTCGCGCCAACATAACATGGAAGATCAACTTCGCATTTTGATGGAGCAGCAAAGCCAAAGTTTCCTGGAATTGGCAAAAACTTTGCAAGCGTCGGTACGAGAGCCGGCACAAAATGGCGGCGTCATATTGCCAAAATTCAATGCCGAGACTTCGGGCGCCGACGCCACTCAATGGTGTGAAACCGTTGATATTGTCTTAAATGAAAACCCACTGGAAGGCAGTGCTTTAATACTGGCACTAACAAAATCGCTGGAAGGAAGCGCGTCCCAATGGCTCTCTCAAATATGTTACACAGGAGTAACATGGCTGGAATTTAAGCAGTTATTTCTGCAACGCTATGCAAAAATTGAGACGCCGGCCGCCATGTTTTTACAGTTACTAAACGGTCGCCCCAGCAACGGTGAGTGCCTTGCGATATATGCTAGTCGCTTGGTGACATCACTCGTTGGCAAATGGAAGGGCTTCGACGCTGAGAGGATTGCTGTATCTGTGGTCCTGGCACATTTGGCCAACGTTGATCGACGACTGCAACGAATAACATACACTGCGGATATCAAGACCAGACGTGAGTTACAAGCCGAGTTGCAGGTATTTGCGTTTGACAAGCGTACACAACATATGGGAAACGAGGAATCTGGAGCAAAGCGATCCAAGTTTTCTACAATAAAGTGTCATTGTTGTGGTATGATGGGCCACAAAATGGCTGATTGCAGAAACAGGAAACAGAGCACTGGTATGCCGAGGCAGGATCAACGAGGAAACCAACCGTTTCAACAACATTTTAAGGGCAGCGTAACTTGCTATCGTTGCCAGGAGCAAGGCCATATAGCTTCACAATGCCTAAAGAACATGTTAACTGGTGGAGCTGGATCGCGGAACGAAAAGAGGGCTGAGCTGTGCGTGGTAGAAGAGCCAAAAACAAGTATGCTGTTGCGAGGTGAGAACTTTCCAATTATTTTTGATTCGGGATCGGAGTGCTCATTAGTTAAAGAGAGTTTCTCAAACAAGCTAAGTGGAAAAAGACTAAATAATGTTGTAAGTTTGAAAGGAATTGGAAATGCTAATGTTTGCAGCACAATGCAAATTGATTGTAATGTTCTTATTAATGGAAATAGTCTAAATGTAATTTTTCATGTAATACCGGATGACTGTATGTCAAATAATATGGTACTAGGACGAGAAGTTTTAGCTCAGGGATACGTTGCAATGTTGTCTTGTGAGGGAGTTGAAATAATTAAATCAAAAACTGTAAACACGTGCTCTACCGTAGTAGACAACTCATTTGATAAGATAGAGAGTGATGTATATGGTGAAGACAAAAACGATGTAATAACACTGTTAAAATCTTACACAAATTCGTTTATAAAGGGAACGCCACAGACTCGTGTTAATTCAGGTGAAATGATAATTCGATTGATCGACGAGACCAAAACTGTACAGAGAAGACCATATAGATTGAGTCCCAGTGAGAGAGATGTAGTCCGAAGCAAAATTCAAGAGCTATTAGAGTACAAAGTTATCAGACCGAGTAGTTCCCCCTTTGCGAGCCCTGTTTTATTGGTGAAGAAGAAGAACGGATCAGCCAGGCTTTGTGTGGACTATAGAGAACTTAACTCAAATACTGTTGCCGATAAGTTTCCGTTACCGTTAATAGCTGATCAGATAGCCAGGCTGCGCGGTGCAAAGTTCTTTACCTGTTTGGACATGGCAAGTGGGTATTATCAAGTCCCCATGCATCCGAACTCTGTGGAATACACAGCTTTCGTCACCCCTGACGGACAGTACGAGTTTCTGTCGATGCCATTTGGACTCAAGAATGCCCCATCAGTTTTCCAAAGAGCCGTCATGAAGGCGTTAGGTGAGATAGCTTATTCGTATGTCATTGTGTACATGGATGACATAATGATTGTAGCTCCAACCAAGGAAACTGCTCGTGAGAGGCTAAAGATTGTTTTGGATATTTTAACAAAGGCCGGATTCTCATTCAATGTTGAAAAATGTTTCTTCTTAAGGACTGCTGTCCAATATTTAGGATTTGAAGTGAGAGCGGGTGAGATTAGGCCGAATTCGCGAAAAATAGAATCCTTGAATGCTTTGCCACCTCCTAGGTCGGTAACATCATTAAGACAGTTTATTGGTTTGGCGACATATTTCCGACAGTTCGTTTCCGGATTTTCACAGCTAATGAAGCCTCTATATTTTCTAACCTCAGAGAAAAACAAGTTCAAGTGGAACATAGAGCATGAGGAGATTCGTAAGAAAATTATTTACATTCTAACAAATAAGCCAGTCTTGATGATCTTCGACCCTCAGTATCCGATCGAATTGCACACCGATGCAAGTGCAATCGGATATGGTGCCATACTCTTGCATAGGATTGACCATAAACCGCATGTAGTGGAGTATTATAGTAAGACAACAAGTCTATGCGAATCTAAATATACTTCGTACGAATTAGAAACACTTGCTGTGGTCAATGCTGTTAAGCATTTTCGACACTACTTACATGGCAGAAAATTTGTAATATTCACGGATTGTAATTCGTTAAAATCATCTCGAAACAAGATTGAGTTGTTGCCCAGAGTTTATCGTTGGTGGGCATATTTACAAACATTTGATTTTGATATACAATATAGAGAAGGCAAACGTATGGCCCATGCTGATTTCTTTTCCAGAAATCCACTTCCTCCAAAAAACTCCCCTGAATATGTAAAGGTTGTTGAAAAGCGAATCGAACTAACAGAAGTATCTGAAGATTGGATTCATGCAGAACAACAGAAAGACCCGGATATAGTAGATATTATTTCCAAGTTGAACAATGATGAATTCTCATTGGAATTGTCCAAGACATATGAGTTAAGGGCTGGAGTTTTGTATAGGGTTATTCAAAGGAATGGCAAGACCCTTTGTTCACCAGTAGTACCTCGGGGATTTAGATGGTCGGTTATTAACCAAGTACATGAATCCATAATGCATCTGGGATGGGAGAAAACGCTTGACAAAGTATACGATTACTATTGGTTTGAGGGCATGGCCAAATACGTTCGAAGATTTGTTGAAAATTGCATAACATGCAGAGTTTCCAAATCAGCTTCAGGGAAAGTACAGATGGAATTACACCCTATTCCTAAAGTTAGCATTCCATGGCATACTATTCACGTAGATATATCAGGCAAGCTTAGTGGTAAAAGTGATCGTAAAGAATATGTAATTGTACAAATCGATGCGTTCACCAAATATGTTTACCTTTATCACACTTACACATTAAGTGCAGAATCTTGCGTGATGGCATTGAAATCTTCGATTTCCTTGTTTGGGGTCCCTATTCGCGTTGTGGCTGATCAGGGGAGAAGTTTCACAGGTGCTAGGTTTGTTGAGTTTTGCTCTTCACAAAAGATAAAACTACATTTAATAGCAACAGGAGCAAGCCGTGGTAATGGGCAGGTCGAGAGGGTTATGAGTACCCTGAAAAATTTACTAACAGCTGTAGAAACAAGTTCTCGATCGTGGCAAGAGGCATTGGGCGACGTGCAGTTAGCCATTAATTGTACTGCTAATAAGATAACTAAAGCGAGTCCATTAGAATTATTAATGGGAAAGGTTGCTCGTCCGTTAGGCCTTGTTCCCATTCATGACTCAAACGCAGAAATTAATTTGACTGAGATAAGAGCCCAGGCTTTACAAAATATAGAAAAATCAGGAAAGAATGAGAAGGAAAGATTTGATAAAAGCAGGGCTAAAATAGTTAAATTTAGGGTAGGAGATTTTGTGTTGCTTAATAATAGTGAAAGAAACCAGACTAAATTAGATCCTAAATATAGAGGTCCATTCGAGATAACTGAGGTATTAGAGAACGACAGATATATGCTAAAGAGTATGAAAAGTAACAGACGCTATAAATACGCGCATGAAAGATTAAGAAGATTACCAAATGGGGAGGTGCCAAACGAGCTTGAGATCGAGGTTAGCCCGCCAAGTGAAGCTGTTGAAATAGACAGTAGTGAAGCTGTTGAAATAGACAGTAGTGAAGCTGTTGAAATAGACAGTAGTGAAGCTGTTGAAATAGACAGTAGTGAAGCTGTTGAAATAGACAGAAGTGAAACTGTTGAAATAGACAGTAGCGAAGCCGTTGGAAGAGATGGTTATGGAAGCTGTTGAAATAGACAGTCGAAGGGCGGAAGGTGTATTGAGATACACGGTTGTCGATTGCTACGTGGCGGCACCTGACCCTAGAGTGGTATTTTGATAAAGATAATATTTGGAGAGAAAAAGTTAAACGAGAAAAGAAAACGAATGAAAAAAATATGATTTGTTATTATTTAATAAGAGTAAAAAAAAAATTGAAATGAAATTACTTGAAGAAATATGTGAAGAACTTTTGAGTTGAAATATGAAAGTTCAACGAATTATTTGAGGAAGAAATTCAATTGAAATAAGGTAATTTGAAAATAGTAATAAGAAGTTAAAGTATTAAAAGGGTTAATGAACACTAGAATTTATGTTACTGAAGAGACCAAAATGTTAATGAATGAAGTTTTTTAAGTTGAATTGTTATATTACAACAAATGTTAAAGCTTATATACAGAGTGAATTTCTGATTTATGATGAGTGTAGCACATACACGAGGACGTGTAGTATATCAGAATGGCCGTGTCGGAGATGGAGATGTTGATTTGAAAAGGGCGCCTTATCGATGATGGGTTGTATGGAAGACTTATCGATAAGAGTGTCAGGGTTGTATTTTGATTGTGAGGTCTTGATTTTTATAAGATCGAGTGTGGCCCTGGTAACTTTGAAAAAAGTGTTGTCTGACGTTTGATATTGAGGAAGATGAAGAGAACGAAAAGAAACACGTGCAACGGAAATATTTTAAAAAAGGGACTCACTACACAATACAAGAAGTGCTACAACCAATAGAGAAGATAATTTAAGTTCTCCGTCATATCTATATATTACATTAATACTTATATTTTCCCATTCTATAAGATATATTTTTTATGTTTTACGATTACATTTCAAAAAACTAACAGATTTAGGTTCGAATGGCATTTGAATTCAACTAAGTTCAGGTTAAATGAGAACCTTTATGTTTTAACATAGACCTGTCAATTTTGTAACATTACTACAGCTTAGAGAGTAGTTCGCACGGATAAGGATTGCCAGACACATCATGAATAAGATTATATATATGCTATTTACATTTAATCTATAAATCTATAAGTAGAACTACCCGCAGAATTACGTTCTTATACTGCAATCAGTTTTTATACAAATATAGTCTGGCAACTGTATAAATATGACTTTCTTCAAGTGAAGTAATCTCCGCTAGACTGTTATCGACCCTAAGCAAACTTACATTCCACTCAAGTAAAAGAAGAAAAATGTATAAACATGTGTGATAAACCTACAACAACGACCATTTATACATATAAAAAGAGGGAAAGTGAGACCAGGCACTCTGTATTGATCACAAACAAACATGACGGATAAGGGAAATACAGTCAATATACAACTTAATTTACGACTGAATGCCTCAACAAATACTGAACAGATTACACACTGATATATCAGAGAGATATTTCCATTCTACTACCTCAACAAATCTCATAATGAATCTCACTTAATAAAGTTCACTTTTTTCTGTTGAACATTTCAACCGCAGTTGAATAATTACTCAACTTTGATTACCAATTCCAACGAGGGAATGTTTCTAAGCCTTCCAACTCCTCTTACTTCTCTCCTTTCTCCTCTACTGCTACTCCTCCCCTTCCTAGTCTGCATTGTCGGTTCATTTTCCATTTGAAAAGCAGACAAAAAATGGCCCAAAATGGTCTTCGATTACCAGCTGAATTGCACTCATAGGAGGCGCCTCCGCCTCCTCCACCTCCTCCATCTCCTGCTCTCCTGTAGCCTCCTCTCCAGATTTGTAGTTCATGCCTTACCTGACCACGAGCTCAACCTCCGGAGCACAAACAATGCCACGTTTCTGACACCGACGTCGGCTTCGTCTCCATTGCCGATTACCAACTTTGCCATTGCAGTTGAGCTTTGCCAGGGGCAGCTAGGGAGTGGGGAGGCAGTGGTACCGGGAGCTACTGCTCCATAGACAATATTAATGATGCACAATTGTCAAGAACTTTCACTTGGGCCCGGGCCACTTGAGTAGCCCCAGCACTAGGCATTGCCCCCGAGAGCGACTGCATTGACCCACTGTGCAACGGCAGAGCAACCGCAATGACACGCGTCGTTGGAGTAGTCGTTTCCCCCAACTTCTCTCTCTGTGCCGCATAATTATTACCATTAGAGTGCGTCTCAATCAGAGAGAAAGAGAGAGAGAGAGAGCGGAAGCTAGGGAGAGCGAGAGAATTACCATTAAAAAAGACAAAAACGATGATTGAGTGTGCGTATTTTGGGTTTCAATGCAGCCGCAAAGAATGAGACCAGGTAGAGCAGGGGCAGTAGCAGTGGGGCAGAAGTTTGAGAGACGGCTTTCACCACAAAGATGCTGGCCCACATCCCCTTTGCCCCCTCGATAACGTCAAGAACAAACGATAATGCACTTCAAGAGGTTGCGGCAACGGCTCATTGTGTCTGGCTGAGCCACGTGCCCCCTTTCCCCCTCCACAGCTATTCTCACAGCCACAGCTCTTGAGCGCATCCCGATTGTTTGCGCACCCCACCCCCTCTGCCACCGCTCTCGTTCAAACTAGACTAAGTTCCAATTATTTGTGCGGTCGATGCTCAGTGGGCGATGCGAGCTGCAATGACAATCAAGAGAGAAAGAGAGAGTGGGCAAGATTGGGAGAGAGCGTTTTAAAGCGCTGTTAAAACCCAACGAACAAACCGCCCCCCTCCCCCCCACGATGGTAGTGGGCGTGGCTGGCGTCGACGGCAGTTGTTGTTTGCAGGAAATGGCTTTTTTGCTACTATGTGCGACGAAGGGTATTTGCCACTGCCCCGCGCCGCTTATTATACCCTGTAAATATGAGCTTACTCGAGTAATACCATTTTTTTAATATTTTTGCCTTGGCAAGCTTATATATTGCATATAACTTAATTGTTATCGGTTCACCGCCACTTTTGATAAATCGCTGATCATATCGATCAATAAGTGTTGAGTAAGCTGCAAATAGTGCTTGTACGAAAAATTCAGCAAAAATAATAAATATATTAAATAAAACAGCCCCAAAAATAAATAAATAATAGTGTACAAATCTTTTATAGAAACAATAAAAATGCTGTTGCAAATTTAGAGCGCATCTGCGAGTCGCGCATTAAACATATTGCATTGTTTTACCTCTGCTTTTTTCCCGGTATTTTATTTTTTTCCTCTTCTTTTTTGTACTTTGTGGAGTGCTCCATTTTGTTGTTCCCATTGTTGTAGTTGTTGTTGTTGCGGTTTTGACTTATGTGCGCGCTTAATTGTTGTTAAGAAGTGAAAATCAACAGCAGGAACAACAACAACGAACACAGCAGCAACAAAAGGGAAAATAAATCCAGCAAAAGCCGCCGCTGTCAAGTGGTGGGCGGCAGCGGCAGAGGAAGTGGGAGTGGGTCGAGAGAATGAGGAGGAAGGGAGAGGGGGGGGAGTAGGGCACGACTGTGCGGTCGATTAATGTGACTACCGTCTTGACTTAATTTCATTTTCGTTGCATGCATGCCCGGATTCGGAATCGGGCTCGGGGTACGGGTCGGGCACGGATTCGGGACTGTGTGCACCTAGACTCGAAAACGTCGACCTACACAGCGAAAGAAGCGCACAGGCAAAGCGAGGAGAATGGGCGAAGGGTAGGTGGAGATGGAATGGGGCGGGGGGAGCTGCCCGCAGTGGAATGGTTGATGCAGTGAGCGCAACTGAGCCGCAATCATTTGGCCGTTTTTGCATATTTTCGTGCAGTTTTGCAGTTTGATGGTTTCTCGCTGCCGGCGACAACTGGAGAGTCTGCAGTGTGAGCACAGTATGGCAAAAAAGAATATAGATGAATACAAAATGTATAATTTAAATAAATTATAAGTGAAGACTGACTACAGAAATTATCATGAGGAGGTAGTTAATAAGAGGTTTATTATTAAATAACAAGATAAATAAATTTTTATTTATATATTGCATTAAACTCGATTTTGTAATAAATTTTATTAACCAATAATTCAATCTTAAATTTATCGTTTTGCATTTATTTTAATGTTTTAATATTAATTAAATATAATATAATAAAACAACTAGTTTAATTGTTGTTTTAAATTCTGATACACAGTCTCTTAAACTTGTATGTAAAAGTAATTTAAAATATTATTATCCTCTATTCAATTGTGCGCTATTTTTTTCTTATATCTTTCACTATATCCACCCCTCGTGTTCTTATGCCCCCAACTCCTGCTCAACACTATTTCACTGCATTTCCCAACACATTTGTCACACTGTGCATTCCTTGCCGCCTTTCTTATGGCGCGTCGCCGTCGCTGTTGTTGTTGTTGGTATCATCAACGCCTACGAAAGCATGCCAAAAAAAAGAGTGAAAAATGCATAGGCAAAAAAAGAAGAAGAAGAAGAGGAAGACAGCAAACAATCGCAGGCACCGCATGGCGAAAACGAAAAGAAGCCAGCGCGCTGTGCGCATAGAGCGCGGGAGTGCGAGCGACAGAGAGAGAGAGAGAAAGAGGGGAGGGTGGCAGCGCTGACTTGTAATTCACTGTTGGTAGTTATGCGCCGCTTAGTCACAGCTGTGGCGCTGACAAGCAAAGCGCCGCAGTTGCACTCTATCCCTCCCTCCCTCTCTTTCTCTCTTCGTACCACTTGGCATATGCATGCTCATGCACATGGAGCAGCAGCAGTAGCAACAACAACAACGACAATGGGGCGCCGCCATAGAAAACTGACGCGCATATTTCTTAATCTTTTTCTTGCACCGTCTTGCTTCCTCCTCATTCTTCTTTCTCCTTCTGCGCCTTTGCCTTCTTCTTCTGTGTGCATATCCATCATGCCTGGCAAGCGACCTATGCTCCCTGTTCTCCTTGCCCCAGCTCGCTCTCTGCCCTCGCCCTCTGCTACTGCATTCATGTGCATGCCACGCGCCGCTGCTCTGCTGCGTCGTCGTCGTGGAAGCGGCGTCGTCGTTTCTACCCGCTGCACAACTCTATTTGGCATCTCTCTTGTTGTTGTTGCTGCCCTCGCCGTTGTCGTCGACGCTGCCTTCGTCGCTGCTGCTGCTGCTGCTGCTTCTGCTGTTGTCGCTGCCGACGCTGAGCTCCACTTGATCTTTGACCCAATTTGTATTGCATTGTTTGAATGGGAATGCAAAATCTCCTGCTTTCCCCTCTTTCCTACCCGCTTCCTTCTCCACTCTGCTACTTCTGCTGCTGCTGCTCCAGCGAGTGCAGTTTAATTTTCTGCTTTGTCGTCGCCATTCGCCCGTTCGTCGCTTCAATTTGATTTGATTTAATCCCGCACACAAAAAAATACGCACACACACAAGCTTACACACTTGCAATTTTTTCGCCTGCCATTTTGTTTATGCGCTGGCCACAAGAGAATTGCAGCAGAGCAGCAGCAACAGCAGTGGAGCAGAGCGAAGGGTTTTGCAAATTGCATGTGTTTGTTCTCTTCATCTCCCTTTCCCCGCTCTGATTCGCTCTGTGCTATTGTTGCTTTTACTGTTGCTACTGCTGCTCTTGCTGTTGTTGTTCTTGTTGTTGTTGTTTACATTTGCGCGCGCTGCTTTAATTAAGCGCATTAATGTCGCAAACTTATGAGAAAAAGAAGCTCTGCCCAGGGAGGGACGTCAGAGCCAGAGAGCGCACAGTGGGCACAGGCCATAACTTTAAGCGCTTTGTTGATCTTTAGTTTTAAGCGCTTGCCGCTGATTTTTTCCACTGCACTGCACTGCGAGGGTAGCGTGACTTTCGTGGGGAATTGTAATATTGCATAAAATTTAGTTGTTTTATTCAATATTACTTTTATTTATATTATTTTATTTAACTGTAAGATCAACTACAAAAAATTGTGCAGTTTTTTTTTCTATTATTATTTCATTGGTTAACACACTTATGTAAGTAACATACCCACTTAACAACCTATTAACGTCTCATTTGCTTAGTATTTTGAGTAACTCTGTAAAAACTTCAATACAGAGGGGAAGTAGCGCAAAATTGACGTAATTAGTAGTAGTTTAACATCTTGATTAGTATTTTTAGTAAATGTTAAAACTTCATGAGCGAGAGGAGCCAGCGCACAGCCTAACAGACCTTCTAACCTACATGCATGCAATTACGTCACTTAACACTTGCTTAGTACTTTTACTGTCTCTGTTAAAACATCCCAAAGGGTATTCGCGCTTCGTTTAGCTCTCTCCTGCTCGCATTCGCTGCTCTTTTGATTGTCAATGCAAATTTACGCCAATTGGCCGCGCTGCCGTTGACAACTCTCTGCAGCTCAACTGCTCATCTGCTGCTCTCGCTCTGTCGCCACCGTTGCTGCTCCACCTACCCCCTGCTCGTCCTTTTGTGTTTGTGTATTGACAATGTTGTCAGCCTCGCGTAAGCTGCCTTTATTATTACGCTTTGCCTGCTGCAGGCCGAACACACACACATTCACACATGCACAATGAGCTGTCGTAAGAAGATGAAATCAAGAGCGGTTGCCTATATGAAGTTATTCTCCCCGCTTTAACATACGCAAAAGCACACACAGAACATGCTGATTAATGCTCACTCACACACACTCACGGACTGGCATATTTGTCAATACACACACATACACACAAACCCATGCATAAGCAAATGCAACTGTGTTAACATTTCTATGCGACTTTGGTGCCAAACACCTTCATTGTCGTTTTGGCGACGTCTCCCTCTCTTCCACGCCTCCTACACGCTTACTTCGTGCTCCGTTGTTGTTCTTGTTGCTCGTCAGGTGCGTTGCGGGCCGCCGAGTTTGTGAAATTTATGTTATTTGCGGTGGCCGTTTGCATAATTTGCGTGTTTGTATAAATGCATGTTATAGTCTCTGTACATATGCGTGCCTCTCCCCCGCTCTCCTACTCTCTCTCTCTCTCTCTTTCTCTCTCTCTCTCTCTTTGGAAAGCCCTCTGGCGTTGGTATTCCATTTTCATTTGCACGAAAATTTAAAACTATGTTTGCACTTCTGTTTGCACTATATGAGAAAAACGACACAAAATAAGCCAGAGAAATACACAACAGAACAGGACAGAGAACAGAAAACAGAACATAACATAGCACAAAACAAAACAAATTCGCTGCGCAAACTTTGAAGGCAACATTTTCGGGTCGCACTCTCTTTCTATCTCTGTCTCTCTCTCTCTCTCTCTCACTCGGCACAGTCAGGCAATGAGTGCTGCAATTAAGATGAAAGTGCGGATAATCACAGAGCAAAAGTTCCTGAAGAATGAACAACCGAAAGCAGCCGAAAGCAAAATTAATTTCAAAGAAATGCAAAGATACTATATAAACAGCAACAACAACATCAACAAGATTTTTCACCATCAACCTTTGGCTGCACAATTGAGTTTATATTGAAGCTGAATAACATCAATATGAAGATTGCAAATACTTCTTTTAATTCCTGAATTTATTTCTAATTTAATTTCTGTTTTATATTTTTTATCCTTAGTGAAAAAAGACAGCTTATTTCGAAATGATTCGTATAGGATCGCTACAACGTTTAGCTGTCACACAAACTATCATCCGATTTTTGTTATTTGTTAAGATATTGTGACAAATTTACTGCACTTTTTCTCTAAATATAATATGAATATGAAATTCCATCAAAATCGGAACACTATAAGATATAGCTATCATAGGAACAATCGGCCGCAATATAGGTTTTTGTATGAAGACGTGTTTTAATTTTAGGAATAACTTAACTTATCAGTGATGATCAAAGTTAGACATTATATTGAAAATGCACAAAACCATTAAATTCCGCACCATTATATATAACTAGTATTGGAACGCAGGACATACAAACCTGCAAGAGTATAGAACCTTCAGCATGCCGAAGGTAGCTTTTCTTCCTCGTTTCTACTGTACGCATTTTTTGACTTATATTACTCATGTTAAGTTAATCCCGAACCCAATAAATTTTTTTTTAAATATAATAAAACAAATTCAGCGTCGTATTGAAACTTTTCTTGGGTAAACTAAAGCTTCAATCAATTTTTGCATGCTCAAATCCTTGTTTGGTTCAGGCGTGGTCAACTCTACTAAGTTATTAAAAAGATTAAAGTGATGCATAAATGTTGCCCATAAGCCACAGCAAATCAACTAGATATGAACGTGCACACACACATACACACACACAAACACATACTTAATGAATATTCCCGTCTGTGTTTGTGTAAAAATCGAGAGTTTTCGCAAAAATAATGCAAATATTATGTGCCATGCGATAAATCAGAAAGGATTTGCGAGAGAGCAAACAGAAAAAAACGGACATCAGTAAACTCATCTGATTATTATGCCCATTTCGCTTGTTATTCCTGTCCCTCCCCCCAACACTGAGTAAATAATGTGGAAAAGCGACTCGCTTAAAGCATAATGCAAACTATGTGTGAAAAGCAGTGGAGAAGCGCATTAATTAAAGCTCCACACGGATTAAATGTTGCCTATGTTCGAGAGAAAAAAGAGAAACAGCAACAGAATCATACAGAAACTATTTGCGGGTACTGTAGGAAAAAGATTTTTGCATTTTTTGGAGATCGGAAAACCGAGTTTATCTATACATAATTTGACCTATGTGTGCATGGTTGAAATGGAGATAAAAATTTTTGGTTAGAATTTCTCAACGAAGGCGCGCAAAATATTTCCGCTAATTGGGTCAGACGGGGCTGGAAATTTAGGAATGTACTAGGGTGCTGATGTAGGAGGGATAAGGACCCAGTCAGTTCCGCTCAATTGATACATTTCAGTTGCAGTTGTTGTTGTTGTTTTTGTTGTTTTTCCCACGCTTTGTCATATTGGTTAATTAAATTATTTACGTTATGTGAACGCGACAATAACAACGACAACAACGCAAAAGAAACGTGTCTAAACTATATATTGTTGCGTATATGTTTTAATTAGCATTTTCTGCGGCTGCCATTTGCAATTTGTGCATAATGCAACAATTCCAATTAGCGTTTGTGCGCCTAAAATTTCAATTACATTTTCCGCAGCAAATCGAGCTGCCAACAGAAAAAAATAAAATAAAATAAGAGAGAGAGCGAAAAATATCAAACTAAGCTTGAAATTATTATGTGACCACGTACCAGGGCTGGTAGATTGGCCTTTTTACGAATGGGTCTGTTATTTTACTATTTCTCATGATGACCGGTAAAAAAAAAACTCGATGTGTGTCCTATTTGTAGTGTAGTTTTTCTAATGAGTTCTAATACTTTATTCAATGTACTGCAGTGTTTGACCTTACATCTTCTATTTAGAGAAGGTGCTCCCCTAGTATTTCACATAAAGTACGGTCCAGCGCCAAATACTGTGAAAGAGAAACTATTTTAACATTGATGCGCTAAAAGTGACACAGTCTGAAAACTATCATTTTATTAAATATTTATTTTATTTATATTATTATTATGTTAATATATAATATATTATTGTTATTATTCTTATATAACTATCCTAATTTACTATATTTTTTTATTATTATTCTTAATATTATTAATTTCTTATTAGTATTAAATAATTTATATGCAATTTTATAATTTTTGTTTACTTTCCTAGCAGCCCTGGTACACCCACTAAACACACGTTGCATACATTTCAGCGCAAGTGTGCTGCGTGCGTGTGAGTGTGTGTTTGTATGTGTGCAAAGCTTCTAAATTCTAGCATATCATTTGTTGCTCATTTAAATACCGTAATTAAGTGATAGCATGGTATCTATTTATGTGCTAGATTGCGCTCCTACCCCCACTTTACCTCCCTCTCTCTGTCTTTGTCTTTGTGTTTGTTGTTGCTGGGCCTAAAAGCCCTCGCGTGCACACACGCCTCGCTTAGACCGACCAGGGCAGGTCAGCCGACCGGGCCACCGGATTTAAGCGCAAACAGTTGCTTATTTTGAAATTTTATTTAGAGCTAATTGTTTCCTGCTGCGCCATACAGCCCCCTCCCTCCCTCTGCCGCCAGCAGAGAGGTCAGCTACAATAATAGCAACAGCAACAATAACAGCAACAGCTAACCGCAGCCAGCTCACACCACAACAACCCTCGCACACACACACACACACAGAACCACTCACGTTCTCTCCTTCACACACACACACACATGTGAATGGGCAACCTTTTGAAAAGCTTGACCGAAAAGCTACTCGCAGGCAGAGCCGCAACGCAGGACGCCCGTCGTCCGCACTTCGATTGTTTGTTTATTTGCTTGTTTGCCTTTGCCTGTTCACACCGCGCCGCAGCGACGCCAACGTCGACGTTCGCGTTAACGTGGCAAAAGTAAGCGCAGGTGGGAAGCTGAGGTTGTCGTGTGTGTGCGGTAAAAGTAGCTCTACTCTCACACACACACACATACAGACAATATACATATTGCATGTGTGCAGGATAATCGATAACAGAAGTGAAACGATATTAACACTATGTTATATTAAATTTCGCATGTTAATTAAGCCTAATACGTATTACGTAAGTACATATGTACTTATGACACAGTAATCGATAACAAAATGTGTTTGAATATTTGAATAAACAAGGGGATAATAGGTAGAAAAAATCATATATGAATGCATGAAATTATTACAAATTCAAATACATTTCAATATTGCATGTTAATAAAACGTGTTACGAATTACGTAAGTAGACGTGCAGTTATCGATAAGAAAAGGAGAAGTTTTTGCATAGATTCGAAAGGAAGAAAGATGAATGCATGAATAATTTAGTGAATACTCGTCGCGTATTCATTCTTGGCATATCAGTTAATTCTCAGCTTGTTCTATCTGAATTTCCATGCACTGTTTCCCTTCCTCCCATTCCACTGCAGTTCCCCACACACACACTCATGCACCGTTAACCTTGCCAAACGACCGCTGCAAGCAGCTCTGCAGCTGCAGCTAATGAAACGTGCAGCGAACTCCACTCCTTTCCCTCCTTACCCCTCTCTTACACTCCCTCTCGGACCGCAGCAAGACGTGTTTAAATTTAGTTTTTGTTAATTTTCGTTTGTTTGCATTCCGCTGTGGCTCTTGTTGTTATCAGCAGCCAGCAGTGATAAGCAATGCAAAGTGAAGCGAAGCCGAGTCGAAGCTGATGTAGTTGTTGTTGTTGCGGTCGCCCGTTCAATTTGTAACGAAACATATGTTTGCCTTAAGTGACAGCCGCACTCACGCTGCGCTGTCTCGCTTGTCGCCCTATCTCCCTCTTCTCCCAGATCTCCCTTCTCTCACTGTTCTCCTTTCTTCTCCTTCTGCTGATAAACCTCCGTCGTTGACTCAGCGTCGTCGCCTCGACCCTGGTCCGTCCGGTCAATGTCCGTTTGGTCCGCCCCACTTTATCGCCAGGCTCTAACTCTCCCACTCTTTTGCTCTCTCTCTCTCTCTCTCTCTCTTTCTGTCTGTGTGCACTATTTACCTTATTATTCCCACACACGCTGTGCACATACATGCATATTGACAATTTCGTATTATTTTTCCTTCTTTTCTCTCTCGTATTTACATTACATTTTTGAAGGTCCCCTTTTGTGGTTAATTAAACCCTGCGGTCGCTTATTTCATGTAAATAGGAGACCAAAACAAAAAAAAATAGCCACACAAAGATTATTACCAGCTGCATGCAGTTCTCTCTCCCTACCATCATCTCTCTCCCTTTCCGGCTGTTTGCTTGTTGTGTGTGGTCCATTTTGTCAACTAATTCTTGTTTGCATAGAGATTTATTTCGGAATCAGACAAAGAAGAAATGTCTGCTAAGATTAAAAATAAACAAATGTATTTACTTTTTATTATTAATTTTCCTATTTGAAATGAAACTACATTTTCAAGTTAGAGCCGCCAGAATACAAAACTTAATTCTTTTTGTGCAGATCTGGCAGCTCTCTTTGTCTCACTTAACATTACAGTATATTTTAAATACTGAGTTCTCTTTTTATTTAAATAGTCTGTTATTTGAGCTGTTAACTGACATGCGCAAAAGCTGCGTAGAAAGTCCACCACTGAAATGTAACAAATATTTAAAAATTTAAACTATTTATTTACAATTATTTATATCTATTATGCGAACATCATTAAAAATATGTACTGCTAATATTTAAAATGGCAGCAACTATCGTCAGTTGTTAATTAACAGCCGAGTGTAATGTTAACATGCTATACGAAGCAAAACATCTGTTCGGTCGGCTTTTTGTTGGAGTGAGATCGGTTCTGGGAGAGAGAACTTAGACGGAGACGACAAAAGAAAGAACGTCAGAACAAAAGGTTCGCGCGCGAGAAAAGAAGCAAACGGACAATCAATGAAATAATTCCCGGCTTAGTTAATTAGGTTATTATCAGTAGGTGCAAAGTGTGAACAGAAAACGGCGAAATGCAGCAAAGCCGGCAAACGCGTAGACGCAGCAACATGAGAACCTCTCTGCTGTTGCTGCTTCCTCTGTTGTTGTTGTTCGCCCCCTGCATAGGTGAGTAATTTAAGAGAGAATTGAGAATTTCTAATGCGTTGCAGAAGATTCGAAGCACGTAGAAAGCTTTAAGAGTTGAATGAACTTGTTGCTGTAACGCACGCACCCTGTAAGCAACAACAACAATCGCATGTCAGCTGATTAAGCAGCGAGATCGACAGCGACGCCAGCAGAGCCTTCGACTCGTTGATAACCTTTTGAGTTCTAGGCGCGCACATTTTTGAGCTGAGCCGAGAGAGGAGAAAGTTGTCGAGTTGCCAATGACGTGTACCGTTCTTATTATCTCCTTCCCCCTCTTTTCTTTCTATGTTTAGCTTTTGCCTCATTAATTCCCCACGGCACACAACAGTTCTATGAGCTGCAGAGCAAGGTGTCCTTGGACAGGCTCAATGCAGCCACCACGAATGAGGTGAATTACAATTTTGTGACCACACTCAGGGTGAATTCACTGTGGAGCAAAGATGAGGAGCAGTTGCTGGAAGTGTTTCTCAGCGAGAATCGTGTGGGTACAGTGGGCAAGGAGCGCACAATTGATACACTGCCAGATCGTCCCTTCTACATATCGCTGGTCAAAGGTCAACCGCATAAAGTGATCGCACACACATCACGTGATCAATCGCTGCTCAATCTGGAACGCGGCATTGCTTCCTTGCTGCAACTGCATCTTGGCTCGGCTAATGGAGGTGCAGAGAACGAACTGGACATTTCGGGACATTGTCGAGTACGCTACAATGTAAAATCCTCCACACACGTGGAGAAAATCAAAACAGATTGCGCTCTCTGGGATCTGCGAGTCAGTTATCATCCGGAACAGGCCTTGAGCGTCGCGCAGCACTCCCAAGAGCAGGTGGACTATGAACTCTCTGCAGATGGACAATTGCTACGTGCTGTGTCCACGGAAACGCATCGTTTGACCCTTGCAGCAAAGCCCGACGCTGGCAGCTTGGTACGTGCCACATTCCAATTGCAACATTTGGGACAGGGCGAGCCAGAGGTGCCACAGCTGGAGCAACCCACACTGGAGGAAGCCATCAAGAGTCTCCTCGAATGGTATCGCGTCTTTGAACTCGAGGCTGATGTGGATGGCGCCATCAGCGAGCTGAAGGAACAGACGGTAAGCTATAAAAAGTGATAAGTATAGAAAGATCTCAGTAAGCGGTTTATAGGGGAGATGTTGAGGAAATCTTTGAATAATTTTTGCTAAGATCGAGACTTACTATGTACACGTTTCGGGGTTTCTTCATTTAATCTGATTAACCGTCTTATGCCAAATCCGTTGTAGGGGCTTTATAGAATCTTTTATAGGCTCATTAAAAGTTTTAATTGCTATAGCGCTGCCGTGCATAGTTTTGCTTTATAACATTTTTTTAGAATCCTAGAATAAAATACAATTCTATTGATATATATGAAATGTGGCTCTTCACTTAAGGGTTTTTATTCATAAGAAAATCGGCCATAAACATTTGTATTATCTACTTTATAAAAAATCTTTCTATTAATTTGGCCTACTAAGTCACTCTCTCTTTCTACAATACCATTTTAAAACTGTTCCTCCCTCTACAGCTCCAAGAGGAATTCACGAAGAGCGCAAAGAGACTGAATCCTAAGCACGTTGGTCGTCAACAGCAGGCATTGGCTTTCGTCAAGCTGCTTCCCCTGGCGCGTCTCACAAAGCAGGAACAGTTCGTAGAGTTGTTGGAAGCACACACTGAACTAGCAGCCCCTTTGGTAGATCTACTGGGAGCCGTGCAAACTTTTGATGCACATAACGCAACATTCGCACATTTTTATAAGGGAACAGAAACGGCACAGGAATCCCTCGAACTGCTAGAGAAGTATCTGCAATCTTTAGCTGTGGCAACGCATCCGGATCGCACAATTGTGGAGCATCTCTACGGCTGGCTACAGCAGGCAGATAACCAAGTGAAGAAGCTAACAAAGCTGAGGGACAGCGTCATTCAAACTCTGGCGACACTCAGTCGACAAAGTGGATTTGATGTCAGCGATACATTGGGACAGCAGATAAGGGATTATTTTTTGGAGGGATTGAAGAATCCCAAAGAAGCTAGCGTGTACATACGTGCCCTGCAGAACCTGCGTGATCCGTTGACCATAGATGCCTTACTGGAGCATGCAACGCAATCGGATGATCCCACCTTGTCTGTGGCAGCCCTTCAGGCTCTTAAATCCTTTCCAGCACAAACCTACGCGGAGTCACATCGTCAGCAATTCGAAAGCATATTTTATCAGCGACGCAAACGCTACGACAGCTCTGCACGCACCTTGGCACTGGATGTACTGCTGGCAATGCGACCCCGTGCTGAGCAGTTGGGTGAATTACTGGACTATCTCGCTTCCACGGATCGCCAGTTTGAAATTAAGACTTACGTGCTGCAGAAGCTGCGCATGCTTGCCGGGATTTGCCCACGTTTCCGCAAGATGTTCACAACGGAGCTGCAGCAGCGCGCCCATGTCAACAACTACAACGTGCTGGGACAGAGAGGTGGGTGATGCTACCCAGAATTTCTTTTGCTGAGCTCATTAATCCATCTTTCTTCCTTTAGGCCTGACCACCGTGCTCACCCGCCAACTCTCGCAGTCGCCGGCGTTCAATGAGACGCTGCTAAGCACACAGGAAGTGTATCAGGGCATCTTGAAGCGGGGATCAGTTGAGTTTTTACTGCACGCTGGACGCGATGAAGCAAGCAGCTTCAAACTGGGCATCTACACGGCGGGATTGGGCTCTATGGTGGGTGATGGCGACGAGGGTGATAGTAACGATGCGATACCTGCAGATGATGAGCTACAAACGGAGGAGACAGTCACAGCTGGCATGGAGATTAGCGTACAGGGTGCACAGTTGCGTCCATTGATCTTTTTCACTGGTCAAACGGAGCTGATGGGTCATGTCTGGGGTGGCACTGCATCAGAGTCAACGCCCGCGTATCAGGCCACTACATTGGCCCAAGATCATGAGCATTATATTATCCTGGCATCGGGTGCGACGTTGCATTGGCGTGTGCTGGGCGCACGCAGTGTTGATCTGAATGGTAAAGTGGGTTTCAGTCTGTGGAATCGCAATGCTCAAACGGAGATACAACAGAAGTATGTTTTATTTGGTAATAATTTGGATACACAATATGATTTTATACGATTCCTCCTTCTTCCTTTCTTAGCACTGGCAGCGCTGTTATTGGCCATATCGCTGTGGGCTTTACCTATGCCAAATTGGTACAGGAATTCGAGCTTACCCACGAGCCCAAGTTGAGTCTGGAGGCGGATCTTGATTTTTATAGCGGCATCAAGCTCTGCATGAAACTGCAACGTCCCGAGCAGTTGCTGACGTAAGGAAATCCCCTAATTAGATCTATATTATCCAATTGATTCATTCTTATTCTTTTTCCCCCACAGACACTCAAATGTCCGCTCTGTTTATCTGCAATCTGTAACCAAACCTTATGTGAAACACTTGCGCTCCACGCACAAACACAAATCGGCTGGCACCACTTTTGCTCTCAATCAGAAGAATAACGATATGTGTAACTTGATATTCTCATGAACAAAATGTAATAATTATATATGTAATATGAAAAAATGCTCAGAGATTAAGACAAAGTAGTTCTAAACATTTACATATCTAAAAGATAAATAAACACTGCAAATTCAAATTGAAAAATGAATTTCACGCGCTGTTTTAAGTTATCTAATGGCGCATAACGTTTCGATAGACCGACTAATATCGATGCTGTAGGGGAAAAACAGAATTGTGTTAGCGCTATTATTGACATTGCAATCATTTTATCACTTAGCATCGAATGCTTAGTGATTTGAAAGTAATCAGCATGTTAGATGCCAGAAGATAACAAAACTATGTAAAAATATAATTTTTCCGCAATATATTTAAAAAACCGCGTTTGAGTCCAGCACATTTATCGATATTTTTACATTATCAAGTAACAACGATACTTTAACAGTTCATTTGAGCAGAATTTATGTTATCTATCGATTTTAATGTTTTCTTAATAGCTCACATAAATCGATAGGCCGATATTTTTCACACTACTCACAGCTGACGAACAACCCAACACTATTATTTAATGTCATTTCATTTTTCGTTGTGCGCAATAAAAAAGGCGAGCTGCTAGCACTAGCAAGAGAAAAAATATCTGCTGAAAATATAATAGCATACAGAGAGTGATTTGTTTAAATTTATAAATTTACATTTACAAAAAATAACAAATCTAAAAACGGAACAGTGCTAAACCTAACACACAAAGGGAATTTGGGAATTTACAAGATGTTTGGACAAAATATTATAATTTGCACTACATTGCTCTTATTGTTGAGTGGCGCTGGTGAGTAAAGTTTAACTACCCGATCTCCCCGCGACCTGTTCCTGTTTCTGGAAGCCTTTGTTCAAATTACTTTTGCTTGTTCATCGCGATTTGTGATTGAATTTGTTTTTATTTTTTTTCACCTATTGCCGTCTCGCTTGCAAGCACGTAACCCGTTCGCTGACTTGTTGTGGTTGTTTTTTTATCTACAAGGGCTGCTGAAAAAAACAGTCGACTAATTCGCATGCAGAATAATTAAAACGTATTATATTTTATATGTATGCGTATTTGTGCATTTCGCCATTTGTTTTTTTTTTGTGGCGCATTGACATTTATCTGGTTTTATTGTGACACTTTGCGGCTTTCAAATGCAGTCCAAGAGTAAAAACTAACAAGATGGTGGCTTAGTACCGCTGTTTTGTAAAGACAAAGGCCACCGATTGAAGTGCAGTGGGGGAGGGGAAGTGGGACATAGAAACATAGACAGAGCTTAGCTTCATCTTTGTCTCCACTTTGTGCACGACACCCATACATGCACGCAGCCTATGTCTGTGCGTTGTGTATGTGTGTGTGTATATGATGCACTTATCTAACCAACAACAACAAGAGGAAGAAGCAGGAGAACATCAGTTTCTCTGTTCTACCTGCATAAAGGCACATGAGAAGCAGCATGAAAAGATAAAGCAATTTGATTTCCTCTTTCTCGCCCTCTTCATCTGTTATTTTTCTGCCAGCACCGGCATCCGCTCTATGCCACCCCGCTTAGGGTCTGGATTACAAATTTACCGACTAACATGCAGGCATATTCAATTTCTTACTTCACTTCTTGCTCTTCTTTCTCCTCTGCTCTCCTCTCCATCCTATTCTGTTTTATCTCTCGTCGTCTTCTCTTGTGCGAGAACAAAACTAGTATATAATTTTATTTGATTCACAATATTGCTTGAATTGTTATTTGTTGACTATGCTGACGCCCCTTGTCAGTTGGTTAAATGACAGTTCTGGTAATCCCCCGATAAAATAATTTTTGCTAGTATTTCAGATTTACTTGTATTATATATATATATATATATATATATATATATATATATATACATTTAGTTGATGTCATCACATTAGTTTCGCTTTGCTTTAGTTTTTTGCTTTGTTTATTTATCTTCTCTTCTTCATAGCACACTTTCCGAGCAAACTCATAGTTGTAGAACTCTATTACAATGTGGTCAACACATTGAGTATTAGTCATGTATTTTATGGAGTGCAATGTGCAAATATGGAGGAGTATATCGTATCGCTCTCAACTCATGTTTACCGGATATCATTTCAGAGGGTTTCATTGTACTTTCAATACAACAAGAATGAGCTTCATCAATATTTTCCATTACTAATCTGGTCGGCAGTACATTCGACAAACAAAGACGGGGAAATATGGCACACAAGAGAGTAAAGAAATCAGAATATTATAATATTTATATTTGTGGGCCTGTGTGCGTATATATATATATATGTATGTGTGTTTGTTTTCGCAGTTTATTAGTTTCGAAATATGATTGTCTCGAACAGCAGCATTTTAACTGATAAGATTTGTCTATCGCACACACACAAGTATGTGTGTTGGATTAAAGTAAAACATACCACAAAGAGTAAATAATTCGCCCGCAGAAGCTAGACTTTGTTAGAGTCATAAGATCAGTGAGTCACAGACTCTGAGATGAGTATGCATACAATATATAAAATATATAGTATATTTAATTCTACATATGTAAGTTCTTATTTATCAGAATGAGAGGAAGTAAGTGTATATTGTGTGTATTCTTTGCATATTTATTAACAGTGAGTTTATATTGTAACATGCAAATAAATCCATCGATCTTTGTATGAAGTGCAGACACTCTCACACACACATATAGCTTTTCTCTCGCATACCTGTGGCAAATAAATCTTATTAGCTTTTCCACTTTCCCGGAATATTCTTGTGATGCCTGTAAAATTGTATTACATGTCTGGACTGTCTCTCTACCAGTCTGTCTGTCCACTCGGTTGTTGAGGTTAAACTTGCATTTAAAGGTCATCCCTCGACAGGGCTGTGAGCTGTTCTCGGTTCCGGGCTCTGCACTGCGCTACAGATGGCATTGAACTAGTAAGCACGGCAAACAGGCGTTCTGGAGAGGAGAGAGGAGGGCACGATGGGCGTTTCTAAGCTAAACCGCAAGCAAATTACCTGAGTGGGTGTTCGTGTTCGTCTGGCGCAGAGAGTGCAGGGTCCACCGTTAGCGAAAGATAGAGAGAAAAAAGAAAGCTTCAGCTTGGCAAATAAAAAGAAAAAACAACAATAACAATTAAATGTTAAGCCCTAAGCTGACTTAGTCATCAACAAAATGGTAATATTGATGAAAGAACTGAAACTTCCTTTCGCCAGATAAAAACACAAAATGAATAAAAATTGTATAAACAACAACTGGTAAACAGCAGATTTCGTGTGCGGGGCGTTTTTCAACTCGTGCTTTTTATCACATTAGCGGAAATAGTCTCAGCTGCTGCATTTTAAAAAGAATATATCTGCTGACGTAGCTTCGGACAAATTATGCGATTTACATCGTTTTTCCATTCCAATTAATTTTTTTGTTTTATGTTCAAAGTCCAAAGTGAGCCCATTTCACATTTTACAATAAACGCTTTTCCTCACTTTGTATCGTCTGTTTAACCCGTCCCCGTGGTTCGCTTGTTCGTTATCAGTTGTTGAATGTGCAAATATTTATATTATTCATTCATTATGACTCACACAAACACAAAGCAACTTTGAGTCGAGTTGGGCTCATCCAACAAAACGAACCGAAAAAAATCATTTTATTAAAACATGATAATTATATTACACTTGTCAATATTGTCTGAGGAAAGAAAGTGCTGAAAGCGACTTGGTTTGGATGATTCTCTGGTGGGATTTTATTATATATACATGAGATATGTGAACATATATATACATATATAGTATACCATAATTTAATTCAAGTGAATGTCTAAATAAGTATAAAGATACAAAGTTTTGTGACAGTTTTTTTCATATTATATAGTTACACCTTATTATACCCTTCGACCATTGAAAATGGTCAATAAAGGGGATACTTTGTGCAAATGTATGTAACAGTCAGAAGGAGTTTTGGTAGACCCCACAATGTGTATATATTCTTGCTCAGGATCACTAGCTGAGTCGATTGAGCCATGACCGTCCATCTGTCAAATTTAGCATGAAGATTCCTGTATACCATACGCAGATCAAGTTTTCAATTTGGAATAAACTGCCTACCGCCGCCGCAAACCGACAATTTTGATTTACATTGCGATTTACATTTGAAGTACTAATTTCTTAACTTTCTGCTTCAGCATATATGTAGATAAATACTATGTGAACTTATCCTCCAAGTTGCAATCCGATCGGACAATTAACACTGAAGTTTTAAACTGTTTTAACCCTTCGACCAGCAAACAAGTTGTCGACGACGTCATATATATTATATATACAATATATATTACTTGTGCCAAAAAGAAAAAGACGAACGATGCGAGCGCGTAGCGCGAGTTGTTTCTGGACTCTTCTTTTCCATGCACATGTCAATTACCGAAAATATGTACATGTGCTAACACTCATACATACTAGGAAATTGCGGCGATAGATTATTGGCAACATATCGAAATTTATGCAAGGTGTCAGCGCACTGCAATGTTATGATTAATTTGTAGCTTGCAATTAGTATTATAGAATTATTGTAGATACTTTTTATGGCAACATACGTCGAAGGGTATCACACTGTGCCGTGCTGCTCGACTGTTGCTCTCGTTGTTACTTTACTGTGGTTAAAATATTTTTAACTCAGGAGTAAGCATAAATTCCTTTTATAAAAGTATTCTGAATTCGTTTTGATAAACCTGTCTACCTCATGTTCAAGATCGTTGAACTTTCTAATTTAAGAAATTATCATTTCAATTTATGAAGAAGTGTTCCATATATACTCAGATTTAAAACATCTCATGCACACTTTATTTATACAGTCTTGTAAGATGTGTACTTACGCGCCTTCTACTATTTGTTTTGGAATGAAAGGCCTTATTCCAGCTAGACACCTTTTCCATCTTTCTTGTTGATTTCGTTACTCAGAAAACAAAAGGCAAATCCCCAAATATTGACACTGATAATAGGCAGTTCCCAGATAAAGTTCACTTAATCTTATTCTTTTGATTTTTTCCAGTTCTCTCGCAGTCGTCCATTAGCCTGAAAGATGCGGAGTTCAACAAGCCGCCGATTGAGAACTCCACTTCGACATCGACTACTCCAGCTCCAAGCAGCACCAGCACCACCACCAGTACCACCACCAGCAGCACCACAACCCCAAGTACAACAACTGCTGCACCGACCACCACCAGTGAGCCACCGGTAACAACCACTCCAGCTCCGGTGCCGACCACCACCCACAAACCTCAACCGTATCCGGCACCATCAGTGGGTTCATGGAACTGCTCCTGTATTATGCTCAATATGGCGGCCCAGTTGAATTTCACCTACGAGACCAAAGGTAAATGAGATGACAAAATAATCGAAGATTAATTGTTTAACCTGCTCCGCCTGCTCTCTACAGATGGCAACAAGACGAACGGATTGTACAATTTGCCCAATAATGCTACAATGGATCATTGCTACTGCGACAGCCAGACCACCCAGTCCATGCAGCTCAACTGGGGTTCCTCGGTTTCGCCTCAGATGATGGTTTTGCAGCTGGAAAATAAGAATAAATCAATCGCATTAACTCAGATCAAGGTCGACATTCAATTGTCCACCGATGACTTTCCCGATGCAAAGGGTGAGTGATGTTTAAAGATAACTGAATGTAATATGTCTTTAACTTTGCATTTATAATCGAAATTTGACAGAGAACCAAACCATTCAGTTGATACACAAGAGCCAGAACACCGACTTCAAAACACCAGAGAAGATGTCGTACCACTGCACCCGAGAACAGAAATTCAACATGTCGGAGACTTTCGTTGGCGATGAGACTGTTGGATTCATCACTGTCAGCCATGTGCAGGTGGAAGGATTCCGCAGCGCTAATGCCACCAGCTTCTCCACGGTCCATGATTGCGATAGTTCCGACACCTCCGATGTAGTCCCCATCGCTGTGGGCAGTGCTCTGGCCGCATTGATTCTGGTCGTACTTGTCTCGTATCTGTGCGCACGTCGTAATTCCAACTCGCGTGGCTACATGAGCTTCTAGACGCCTAAGAAAAATTCGAAAAAGATTCAGCTAGAATTGCATAAACGTAAAGTGTGTGAGGAGTGTAAGAGGCGACAGGCAACAGATGGCAGCGGGCTAAAGACGAAAAGGGAAGGGAGGCGGGATAGTTAGAGCGTGTTGTAATCAGAGAGAGTTGTAAGATTGATTTTGTAATTGGCAGGCACTGTAAAAAACAATTTAGACATTTGTTGTATATCTCACATTGTAACGGGTTTTTTTTTATACCTTTGTCAAAATTGCTCTTGGTTTTGTTTTGTTTTGTTTTCGTCTAAATTGAAGAACACGCTTGAGGGAGTAGAAATAGAAATTGACAAATATCAAAAGAGGGGACACCACGCCCTATTTATCTGTGTATATATATATATTTATATATATATATGTTTGGCTGATTACCTACATATGTATGTATTTATGTGAGTGTGCATTATTATACTTATCTTACATCTTCAATTATCTATCGAAAGGAATCTTTTTACCCTTTATACACTTCATTAGAACTGCAAATCCGATTCAATTTACATATACATTCATATATCTAAATACATAATTAAACAATAGATCGCATACACATATTACTCAATTAACCGCGTAAATTTAATGAGCGTGTGGCACAGGTGAAAACGAACGAGCGGCATTAGAAAATCGACATTGGGGCGACGGTAAAACGGAAAGAGGAAACCAATTTGAGGAGAGAACAAGTTTTAATTATCTAAAAAAAATATTTGATGATTTTAAATTGTGAACCGTTAACATGAAATAAGCAACAAATTATGTATTATTTGCCTTCAAAGCGTAATAAACGATAAACCAAAATAAACTTGATGCTCAACCTGTGTACTAGCATTAGCTGATTTTCAAGTTCTCGGAGATTATCGCAACGGGGCGGTGTTTGAGTTTTTTCACTTTGTACAATGTAACACGCTCAAGAAGGCGTGACAGGCCCCACAGAATGCATATATTCTTGATCAGCGTCAATAGCGGAGTCGATTTGGCAATGTACATATGATAACCTCATAGATCTCGGAGACTGCAAGAGTTAGAAAGCTCAAATTTGTATCCTAATTTTGAGAACCCTAATTATAAGCTACAATGTTCACTTGTTATGTGGACAATAATAGTGATTGCAAACGCATTACACTGTGCAACAATTTACAGGGTATCAATAGCTAATGCAATTCTGGGGTGCCTGCGTCACCTATTTTGTTTAATTTTTTTTCACAGAAAGGTAATTTAAATAATGAATATATCAAGAATGTATGTGAACGTATTATTTCTCGTACGCATCTCAGTTTTTTTTATTGAAATATTAAATGTAATTAAATTGTTGCCTTTTTGTGTAAAGCGCCTGCAACATTCTATGATGGTACGGTGTCCCACAAATTTATTTATTTGAAATTAAAACTGAGCAAGCAAGAAAATTCAAAGAATTACTTTGCACAAAATTAATATACAAGAGTATAACCTCTTTTATGATCGAGGGGTAGAACAAGTTGAGGTCGTGTGGTTTTCAGACATAGATTAATGATATAGATGTAACATTAGGCAAATGAAGTTTTCAGCAAAACTTGAAAATGTTGTGTCTACTTAGGAAGAATCTGAAATTTGGCATAAGCCGATTGATATGCCAATTGGTATGAATGCATTTAAAACGGGATTCCGTGTTCGATGCCCGAAGAAGGGCATAGTTTTAATGCACCTCAATTAAACCCATCGTACCAGTTTCCACAACATTTTGTTATTGTACACCAACAGAATTTAAATAAAATTAAATTTATAAAAAAAAAAACATTAACAAGTGAGTGATAGAGCAATGAACGGCTGTAAAAAATGGTACTAACAGAATAAATGGAAAGGTTTTTCTCTCCATTCATTTTTGCTTTTTGCCCTTTTATTTTTTGGTCCACTCAATTCGAAAAGGGTCTCAATCATAGCAAGCGCTTCAAGAGTGTACACTTTTTCGTTTGAATGACTGTGTAGTGAATATGAGTACACCAAAATAAGTCAAATTTGTTGCTTTGCAATGAATACATTCATGCAGAGGGCTACTGCGTTCACAAGGAGAGAGAGCTTTTTCTGCGCGACAAAAGCTCTCGCACTGATAACGTGCACACAAAGAGCAGTACAGCAGCATCAGTACGCTCAGTCAACGTTCAGCCGTCGCAAAAGTTGCATTAGCAAATTGGAATATTTCAAATAAATTATATAATTTATTTTTCCTTTTTTTTTAAATAAAAGCCAAAACAATGTCAACAATTGTACGCAAATTGATAAGCACTGCAAATGCAGCCAAGCCAGTGGCGCCATACAAGTAAGTGAGAGTGAGAAAAAGAAAGAAAAAAGAGAGGGAGCTTTGCAGAGAACACCGGTTAATGTTTGTCTGTTGTTGTTTCCTCTCTTCTTCCCGCAGCCAAGCTGTTGTGGCCGATCGCACTGTTTACGTCTCCGGCTGTTTGGGCCTGGACAAGTCAACGATGAAACTGGTGCCAGGTGGCGCTGTGGAGCAAACAGAGATGGCACTCAAGAATCTGGAGGCGGTGCTCAAGGCTGCCGATTCGGGTGTCGATAAGGTTATCAAGAATACAGTGTTCCTCAAAGATCTCAACGATTTCGGTGCGGTCAACGAGGTTTACAAGCGAGGTAAGGAATCTACTGCAGCAATTGTTGGCGATAAGCAGCCGGGGCAGACTCCGCTTATCAGGCAGCGTCTTGGCAACAACATCAATAAATAATTGCGAGCGAATCGTAAACATTTATGATCTATTTGGTCTATCGGCCTCTCGACACTCCCCCCTCTCTCCTTCTCTCTCTTTCACTGGCTCTCTGTCTTTTCAGTGTTCAATAAGGACTTTCCAGCACGCAGCTGCTTCCAGGTGGCCAAGCTTCCAATGGATGCGTTGGTGGAAATCGAATGCATCGCCATATCGGGACCTGTGCACACGGTAACATGTGAGGATTAAAAATTAAAGCAAGCGAAGTTGTGAATAACAGAAAACACGAAAGTCCAAGGCAAACTGAACTAATAAATACATAAAAATTAATAACAGGTGTGTCACCTAAAAAAAAATAACTTTTGAAATTAAATAGTAGATATCTACAAACGAAGGTCTGGTTGGGTTGAGTAACTACTTAAAATGATTTTTTTTAGTAATGCTCGATATTTTTGCATTTAAAACAGTTTTTAAAATTGAACAATTCCTACCTTCATTATCGTTATTATATAACGAATTTCTACGGATATATTGTAGATGGTTTTACAGTTATATATCGTTTCTTTTTTATATAAGAACTTTTCGTTGTTGTTCCATATTGACATACATAATGCAATATTTCAGTTTCAATGTGAAATTTGCTTTCTTAATAGTAAATACATGAATAATATTAAAAAAGGTAAATAAATTTGAGTTTTAAATTTGACGCTTACCTTAAACTGCAGCATACTTTTTGGCAGACGTTTTTATTAATTGTTCATTCTATCGAGAAGATATTGCCTTTCGATTCGCGTTGCATATCGATACTTATCGTGTGCAGAAAGCAGTGTTTTCGCCGTACGAACCGAAATACAACACGTTGACCAGCATTTACAATTTGAAAATTAAAATTCGGCCGCCTTTCCTTTATCAATAACTTAACCCAGCTGCTGTACAATCTTCGCAGCAGCTGGGCATATTGGACAACCAATTTGAATGGCAACTGGTCTGCGCAATCGGTCTATCGGAATGGCAAAATATCGCAAATTAGAGCATAACAACACAACAGCCGAATAATTTTTCATATAAAAAACTTATAATCAATACAAATTGCAATGCACTATAATGCAATAAAGCGCAATAAGTTAAATAGTATACCGTGTCAGCGCTAGGCAAGTGTTAAATAATCAATTTAGCGATATTTTGTTAAAAACAAAGTGAACGCCGCTAAGCAAAAAGGTACAACAACAATTCACACACACATGAACACAGACAGAAAAGGCACACACACATACGAAGTGGGTCTCTCTGCCATGTATAAAAAAGTGAAATAGCAAAAACGAAACGAAAAAACTTCCAAGTTTTCAAGCAACAGTAACAATTTTCAATATACCATTAATAGGAACAACAGCAACTTCAACTGGCGATTGGACTACTTTGTGTGTTTAGTGTTTAAATTCTTTTGATGCCAAATAAAAACACATCAAATAAAAATAATAATTGCATGCAAAGTTAAACGCACACACAAACGTTAAGGCAAAAAAAACAATTATTCATCGTACAACACAGAGACGATTTTCTAGGCGCCCCGTGTGAGTTTTTTTTCTTACATTTCTCTTTTTGTGCCGAGTTCATATAAATGTTGTCTATGTGTACATGTGTGTGTGTATGCAACACCGTCGTTGAATTTCTAAAAGCAGACCAAAAGATCTGCACACGGTTGACTCCCGACAGAGAGAGAGAGCCAGAACGAACCTCGTCCCCAGAGAACGAGTGTGTGTGTGAGAGCGTACACACGAATTCTGTAACAAAGAGAGAGAAACATTCGCCTTGATTGCCCTGCTGACTTGCAGTTGCAGCGGCGAAAGAAAATAAACAAAACAACAACTTAACCTTAACTGATCAGAGCTTTCTTTCACACATGTCCTTTTTGCAGAGCTTAGCCGTGCAAACGTTGTCTTCCTCCTTTCCCCATCTCCCCAGTAAGCGCTAGAAAGGCAAAAAACGTAACGTAATCGTTTGTTTACAAGAAGAAGAACGAGAAGAGGAGCCCTAACGCACCGCAGAACCGACAGCTTTTCATTTTTGCCTTGAGAGCTGTGCACCGCCAGCTTCTTAGCTGGAAAAGTGGAGGAGCAGTGTGTCGCCAACACCTATCAAAATGAATGCTCGAGGCAATCCTCAGAAGAAGGAGGGAAAAATGCGCATTCGCGCTTTTCCGGTAAGTGTGCAAAAACAACAACAACAAAACTACAAATACGGATAAGTTTGCCGGTTATAAAAACATGAGCTAGCAGAAAAATCAAAACGAATTTGTGCGATAAGGTGGGCTGAAAGTTGATAATGGGGTCTTACTAACGCCTTACGGCCCTTACCGCCCTCGTGCTGGACGGGGTCGAGGGGAAGGCGAAGGGAAGCTCAGCAGGCTGCCTAGGGCTGCCTAATAAAGTGTGTCGTTTTCAGAAAAAAAAAGTTGTTTCTGTCAGGGTTGAAATTTATGAAAAAGCTTCATCACATTTTAGTTTTTAAGTTACTTTCAATCTCAACATAGTTTCGACAAATTGTTGTTGTATTCCAACACACACACGCACACAGACATTTACGCAGAAGCAGAGACGCCGGAGTAACGGAAATACGCATTGATGACGAGCGCAGCAGAGGTCATTTGGACAATTGTGCGACGCTAGCGCCACCTGGCGGATGTCAATAAGGCCAAGAAACGGCAGCCGCTCGCGCACGGCACCGGCAGCGGGACACCAACAACAACTACACCAACACATTCAACGACAACACCAGCAACGCCATCACCAACAACATCAATATCAACACGAACTTCAGCAGAATTTACAGCAGCCAGAGCAGCAGGATCATCATCTGCTGCTGGCCACATCTCAATCATATTTAAACATAATTGGGGAGCATCGTTATAGCTGGGAGCGCGCGCTCGGTTCCCATAGTGGAGCCAGCGGCGCTGCGTTTACCTCAACAATCATCTCCTACAAATCCAATGTACAGTCATGATCCGAGGTTTGCCCATTTTGGTGCCGTACCGCCGCAATCGCCGTCCAGCAATAACAACAACAGCAACAATCACCAGCAGCAGCAGCAGCTAACAAACAATCTTAATAGCCCGCCTCAGTCACATCATCAATTGCATTCGCAATCTCATTTCCCATTGCAATCGCCGCAACAACCTCATTATTTTCCAAGCGTAGCGCATGCGCGCATTGTGGCCGGCTCGAATAATCTGAATCATCAACGTTCCCGCCATAATCGCAATTTAAATAATTTGGGGCAGCCACAACAACAACAGCAGCAGTCGCCACAGTTGCAGCAACACATACGGAATGTGTCAATCCTGCCCCTCAATGTCGTGGCCACGCAGCAGCCGCAGCATTTGCACCAACAGCAGTATCCGGCACGCAGCTTAGCACGCACTGGTCTTCCAGCAAGCACCTCAATGCCGCCACATGGCGAGCTCTCTGTAAGGGGTGTGGGAGCAGCAGTGCAGCAGCAGCAACAGCAGCCAAACGGAGCTGGTCCCCAACAATTGCGTGAAATTGGACGCAAGTATCCATTGTGGCTGCCCGAGTATAAACGTCGTGCATTCAATGTTAGCCCCCATAATCCAAATGCAAAATTGCGAAACTGAAATGAAGCACAGAGTTTGATTCCTTATTTTATGTATTTCTTCTTCTCTTTGTCTTCTTTGTAGGCCTCCATGGATGAAAAATATGTGGAGACCATTTGGGCAACACTCAAGAATGCCATACAGGAAATACAAAAGAAAAACAATTCCGGGTTATCATTTGAGCAGCTCTATCGCAATGCATACAACATGGTACTCCATAAACATGGCAATCGTTTGTACTTTGGGTTGCGTGAGGTTGTCTCCGAGCATCTGGAACAAAAGGTGCGACAGGAGGTGCTTGAGAGCCTGCACAACAATTTCCTACCCAAATTAAATCAGGCCTGGACCGATCATCAGACATCAATGGTTATGATACGCGATATACTTATGTACATGGATCGCGTATATGTGCAGCAGCGCGAGGTTGATAATGTCTATAATTTGGGTCTGCAATTGTTTAAGGATCAGGTGAGTTTTAATTATCCTAAATTTAAATTGAATTTTTTTTTTCGAATCAATATTTTTTTCTCCTTTTTTTTCAGGTCGTTCGCTATTCTGAAATACAAAAAGCGTTGCGTGAAAAACTTCTAGGTATGGTCATGGAGGAGCGTCACGGTGAAGCAATCAATCATCTGGCGATTAAAAATGCGTGCACAATGCTTATAACACTGGGCATCAATTCGCGAACCGTTTACGAGGAAGACTTCGAGAAGCCATTTCTGTCACAGTCGGCAGCTTTCTACAAATTTGAATCGCAAAACTTTCTTGCGGAGAATAACGCTGGCGTTTATATCAAGAAAGTGGAGGCACGCATCACTGAAGAATCATCGAGGGCGGCACTCTATTTGGATAAGGAAACGGAGCCGCGCATTGTGCATGTCGTTGAGGAGGAGCTAATAAAGAAACATATGCGCACCATTGTCGAAATGGAAAATTCGGGTGTCGTTTATATGATTAAGAATTCTAAAACTGAGGATCTGGCATGCACATATAAATTATTTTCACGCCTCAAAGAGGAGGGTCTTAAGGTGATAGCCGACACAATGTCGGCATATTTACGCGAACAGGGCAGCATGCTGGTTAAAGAGGAGGAGAATGGCAACACAAATCCGATAACATTTGTGCAAAATCTGCTCGATCTTAAGGATCGATTCGATCAATTTTTGCTGCACTCATTTAGCAATGATCGGCTCTTTAAGAATGTCATCTCCGCTGATTTTGAGCATTTTCTCAATTTAAACAACAAATCACCCGAGTATTTGTCGCTCTTTATCGATGACAAACTGAAAAAAGGTGGCAAGGGCGTAAGTATAGTCCAAAATATTATCATATTTCAATATATATATGTATATGTTTAATTCATTTGTAGATGAGCGAGCAGGAAATTGAAACTATACTAGATAAAACAATGGTTCTATTCCGCTTCCTACTCGAGAAGGATGTCTTTGAGCGCTACTACAAGACACATTTGGCCAAACGTTTGCTGCTCAACAAATCAGTCTCTGATGACTTTGAAAAGAACATGATATCAAAACTAAAGGCAAGTCTAGATATTCTCCCAACTGCACCTGTAAGAATTGTATATTTATCTCTTTCATTTTCAGACTGAATGTGGCTGTCAATTTACATCAAAGCTGGAGGGCATGTTCAAGGATATGTCCGTATCAAATACGATTATGGATGAATTTAAGGGTTACTTAAATAATAACAATTTGTCATTAAGTGGAGTCGAGCTAACAGTGCGCATATTGACCACCGGCTTCTGGCCCACACAGGTAAGTTTTGCGAATGCACACGCAACGAATATGTTCGTTATACTTTCCCTTTTTTGTTTGACAGACAGCTACCCCTAATTGCAACATACCGTCAGCGCCACGTGAGGCCTTTGAGGTGTTTAAAAAGTTCTATTTGGACAAGCACTCGGGTCGCCAGCTTACGTTACAGCCGCAAATGGGTGAGTTATATTGTACATGCCAGTGATAATGGGAAATTTAAATTGTCTCATTTCTATCTCAGGCACTGCTTACATAAATGCAGTATTCTATGGCCGCAAAGCGAATGACAGCGACAAGGACAATGATGAGCCAAGCTCAAGTTCTAATGGCTGCTCTGTACCCGCAATAACGCGCAAACATATACTACAAGTGTCAACCTATCAAGTGAGTAAACTATGGAATAGCTCATCGATGAAGTAACTTAACTGAAACTGTTTCTCCATCTTCTAACCCTTTGTAGATGTGCGTTTTGCTGCTGTTCAACAATCGGGATGTGCTGACTTATGATGACATACAACAGGAGACAGATATACCAGCACGTGAACTGGTTCGCGCACTGCAATCGCTATCAATGGGAAAGCCCGCACAGCGTTTGCTTGTGCGTCATTCCAAAACGAAAACAAAAGACATTGAGCCCTCGGATGAGTTTTATGTGAACGATGCATTTGTCTCCAAGTTCCATAGGTACGTTAATTTTTTAATATTTAACTGGAATATGTAATTCAATGAAATTATTTTTATGTACCCTGCAGGGTAAAGATTCAAACAGTTGCTGCCAAGGGCGAGTCGGAGCCGGAACGAAAGGAAACACGCGGCAAGGTTGATGAGGATCGCAAGCACGAAATCGAGGCGGCCATTGTGCGCATTATGAAGGCGCGCAAACGCATGGCGGTAAATATAAGATTACTTTTCTTTCTGTATATAAATAAATATGCATCATCCTTATCTTTTGCAGCACAACTTACTTGTGTCGGACGTAACGTCACAGTTAAAATCACGTTTCTTGCCATCGCCCGTGTTCATCAAGAAGCGCATCGAAGGCCTGATTGAGCGTGAATATCTGGCGCGAACGCCAGAAGATCGAAAGGTGTACGTCTATTTAGCTTAAGAGTGTGTGCGCACAAATGCATACCTAACGCCATCCTCCCCCCTACCCCACGCCTCATCACTTCCCGCTCAAAACTCCTAAACGGAATCCCCCTTCCCCACAAAACTCATTTCAATCTACAATGAAAGTTTTTCTACTTTAAAGATAAATAAGTTGCCCACTCCCCCCAATCCCTTTCCCCAAGCACAATTATCTAATCGTAAAGAAAATCCACAATTTCTCCCAAGCCGCCTCCCCCAATGCAGCATCATCGAGCCTCCGAACTAGGATCATATATATTTTTTGACCAAAATGTTAAATAGACTTATGCAACTCATCAATAGACAAGTGCGAAATTTGTAAGCCTGACATTCAAAATTGAACAGTTATTAAGCAGCTCTCACTCTCTTTCTCTCTCTCATGCCAATCATAATATAATTTCGACTATTCTCTAACTTTGTTGCAAATTTATTTCAAATACAACTCGAACAACACTAGATCATCTCAATATATAATGCAATAATACAACCACCACAACAAAATGTATAGCCGTAAGACCCTCTCCCTTCCATGCACACACACACACACACCCACTCGTATATATACTCAACCCAACCACATAAACGTAACCACACTCATTCGCTTACACACAACACACACACACACACACCTACACACACTTACATACTACGGATGGAGACGCGTACGCGAAAAAAACATAAGAATTAATGCATAATGCAACACGTAATTCTAAGCAGCAGTATAAATATAGCTAAAATAATAAATTTATAAATGAATAATAAATTTAGCGAGCGTTTAATGTACATTTTTACGTCTCTCTTCTCCCTTAAAAAAAAAAAAAAAAACAACAAAAACAAACCAGAACGAAATGAAAATTATATGAATGAAAAACCTTAGAAACGTAAACAACGTTTGAGATTTATGTGAACAGAGTTTAATGTTTAGAAAGACATTTTTAAATCGATTTTTACATGCATATAAAACTTACACAGCTTATAAAACTTTGAAATTGTATGAAACTCCTTTATCTTCTTCAGTTGGCAAAACGGTCTAAGTAGAGTCCGCCGTTCCAACTAAAGCCAGCCAATGTATTTCAACAGTTTTTCATTTGTTTTTCTGACACAATTTTGTCCTGGATTTGAATTATTGCGTAAGGTCATTAAAAAAATTATAATACTGCAAAATTATTGAATGTGAAAGAGAAGTCCATTAACTATATTAAGCGTGAGTGCGAGCGGAGCAACAGAAATGCAAATTGTACATAATTTTTTGTTCTTATGTATGGAAAATAATAGAAATAAAACGTGTATGAGCGTTGAAAAATACTGTGTACACTCATTGAAGGTTTGGGTTGGGGTTGATGGATGAAATATAAAAAAAAAACAAGTAAATAAATATAAGAATATATACGTATTTCAATGGAAAGTTTACAGGTCGCGCATGGATTTATAACCTAACGAAAGTTCTGGTCATCATTCAATGTTAATATTAACAGATTTGCTTTTCAGTTTTACAGTTTGATATATTGTTAGTTTACTCATTGTTATATGTGATATATTTGATAATAGATACATATATTATGCGAATTTCGACCACATGCTGCTTAATAAAAGGGAAACCACCGTTAAATCAAAAGACTTGCAAGTGTGTGAGTAATTTGTTCACACGGGATAAGATAAGATAACAAAAGCATGAATTTGTTATCGATTGCCGTTATTATCGATCGTGAATTTCGTTATTTTGTGCAATGTGGTGACACTGAGCTAGACGACTAAACAAACAAGAGTGTAATCCACAGATCGTTGCAATGGATGAGAAATACGTGAAGTATGTGTGGACAATTCTAATGAAGACCGTGCAGAAGGTGCAGCAAGAGAATGCGGAACTGGATAGTGATCAAATCTATAGCAAAGCATATGAAAGGGTCATGAATAAACATGGATTTCGTATGTATAATGGATTGCGCGAACATCTTACGGAGCAACTACAGCAACAAGTACGTCCTGAGTTACTTGAAAGTATTGCCCAGGACAATCTACTTGGTAAACTGAAAGCGGTCTGGACGAGTCATCAAATATCTATGCTTATGATAAGCGATATGCTCAATAGCACATTGGATCGTTTCTATGCGACGCAACGCGGACTGGATAACGTCTATCATTTGGGTCTGAGAATCTTCCGAGATGAGGTAGGTCAGATTCGAAATATGAGTTCCATATACAGCAATTATAGTTTTTATATATACAAATTAGATTGTTCGCTTTCCGATGATACAGACGGCACTACAGAACAAATTGCTGGCCATGATTAATACGGAACGTCGGGGCGGAACGATCAATCAGTCGGAGATTAAAGATGCCTGCTCAATGCTCATCACGTTGGGCCTTAAGTCGCGCTACACTTACGAGCAGATATTCGAGCAGTCCTTCCTAACCGATGCGGCAGCCTTCTATGAAATTGAATCAGAAAATTTAGTGAGGAATAATCCCAAAGATTATATCAATAAAATGAACGATCGCATCTTAGAAGAATCAACACGCGCTGCACTCTATTTAGATAAGGACACGGCACCGCATATTGTTCGCGTTCTTGAACAGATCATTGAGAAAGATAAACCTGTTTAGAGTGAAATCCCGCGATTAGATAGTGCGGGAAAGTTGTTTTTCTGCTTAATACATTTTTTAATACTAATTGAAATTATGGAAATATATTAAGCAATGCTAATTATATTTGTTTACTGATTCTATAAATACATTCAGTCAATTTATTTATTGCATAAACGTGTTCTACAAATATTTTTGACCTTGCACAGGAGTTAAGCTATGCCGTAAATGAATGTTGAGATTTCCGTGGCACGTGCCATAGTTGGCTATATACATAGAAAGGGCCGCTTGTTTATAGGTATTTCCCACATCACAGCTGTTCCTACTATACAATATTATAATAGATTCCAGTCTAAATTTGTTTACCAAATGTTTAAAAATATATTTTATAAGAAAATTACCGACGTCATACGGTGTGCCTTATCTCCAGCTTAAAAGCTACAAATTTCATTATAAAAATCAATATATGGAAGTATATACATATATGTATATGATTTTTGATAAGAATTTGCATAAAGAAATTTCTAGGAATATTGAAATTCAATCAGAAAATTATATTAATAGAATATTATTAAAATGATATTCTCTGTGATGGTTAAGATGTTTTAGTTTCCATATCATGTTTTTTTCCAGTTTCCATATCTCTGTTCCCTACCAGCCAAGCCTCTGTGCTCGCCCGCACAATTTGTAAATATCGTTATCGTTAACTAACAAATGGGCAAATTTGAATTATTTATCAATTAAATTGGCCACCTTCCCCCTCCCTTTCCACTCATCTCACCTGCCCGTCTTCTCTATGCGCAAATAGAAATGACTTGCGAAAATATGCTAAGTTCTTTGGTAAACTTTGAGACAGAGTCCGAGACAGAGGCACCGATTCAAGCTTGACACGATGATGCCGATCGATTTCGATTCGCATCGATACGATCTGACGCACTGATAAGGCCGCCAAGCCCAAGGCGCATTTATGTGTGTGTGTGTGTGAGAGTGTGGGGCAGACAGTGAGCGCGACTGCTCTCACAAAAACAAAGCAGCTCGAGTTGAGCTTGAGAGACGCGTATATACTCAGTTTGCATGGAAAAGGTAACGAATAAAGCAAAAAGGAAATACAGAACGGGCCTGCAATAGTTTTTTTTTTTTTTTTGGGTATATCGACTATAAAGGTTTACTCTTAAAATTAAGTTGAGCTTGATCGACAATAAAAACCCAAATCAAATCAATTCAATTATCGTTCTTAATCGTTTAAAATCTGAAGTTTAAAAAGAATTCAAGGATCTTCCTTATCAATGTTTTTGTTTTCTTTTCAAGCAGTGTTTTTATGAAGATTTCTATTGAATTTGAAATTGCAAATATGACAATATCTTAAGAAATCTCCAAACTTTCAAATATGGAAGAAAATTGAAAGCAAAAATGGAGATATGCTAATCTAGTCGTATTCATATTTATTTATATTGAAATATCAATATATTTATATTGTGCTTTATGTATGCCTAGGTCAGGGAAGAGGTTTACTCCAGTTAAAGATATTAGGTATTGTGTATTTGAAGACCTTTTTGTCAAGCAAATCTACCCACTTTTGGACGACATTAATAAGTACAGGGTATATGGTTATGAAAAAAGAAAAAACTTATATTACCCATACTCGTAACCCCGTCACTCGCAGCTCGTAACTTGTGTGCACCACAGACGCACACTCGCACACACACACACACACACACACACATACGTTCACACACTCTGCTAGCGTATGTGGTGTGCGTGTGTGTTGTCGCTTGGCGCGCTCAGTTGCCGTCTGGTCTCCAAGCGCAACGGGCACAGCACACGCGTTCGTGGTCGTGGAATTGGAATTCGTATCAGAATCGAATTGGAGCTCTCGAAAAAAAAATAAAGCTAAAAAACTGTAACCGAAAACTTTAGCTGAAGCTGAAGCTGAGGCTGAGGCTGAAAAGCGAAACCAAGCAGAACAAAAACAACAGCAACAACAACAACGTGAACTGACATACATACTCGTACAACAAGCGTGTGTATCTAAAACTTATAAAAATAAACAAAACTACGTCAGAAGACTACAAACAAAAGATATGAACACGCCGCAGTTGCCGTCGTCGTCGTCGTCGTCGTCGCCGTCGCTGCTGGCTTCGCTGCCAAGGTTCGCTTGAGCATTAGAGGCGAATTGAAATATAATTTCAGATTCTGTTTGCGTTCTTCTTCTTGCTGTTGTTGCTGCTGCTGTTGTTGTTGTTGTTGCTTAACGGTTGCGTGTGTAAAGTTAGTGACCTTATTGGAACGTGATTTACAGCACACCAGACACCCCCCTTGGGGCCAAAACAAAAACAATATATATGACAATCGCGTCACATCGAAACGGATTGAATCGGCATCAGTGTGTGCCTTGAGATCGACGCCAGCACTTACTTTCTGTTCTGACCCGAAAAGCCAACCGATATTAATCACTTGGCTAAATTACACATATGTTCCTAGTTGGGAAAAAATTCAAATAAACGAACTAAATTGTCAATCGGTTTTTTTCAATTTTTAAATTTTACCTTACTCCATTTGCTTTTATACTTTTTTCACGTTTGACTATAATTTATAAAGTTTTTATTCATAACGGCGCGACGCCGTTATTAAAGTGATAAATTTGTTTTTTGAAATGAGTGAGAGTCGTCAACCGTTTTGCCGGGACGCAACCACAATGGGTTTGTCCGAATCAAAGAACTCGGCAGAGTCTTCGGATCAAAGTGAAGAATGTCTCTGCAACAATGAGAAGCAGCAGGACAAGCAGCAGACAAATTCGTTGACAAACTGCCGTGAGCAACAGTTGCAGCAAAAGTTGCAACAGTCCAACATGGCAGATGCATCCGACAAGTTCGGCCGTAACACCGCCGATCCGGTGCCGACAGATCATTACCGCAAACAGTTAACCAAGCTACGTGGAATTAGTGGAGATGCGTCATTGATCAATTTCGAACTGAATGATATTTTTCTCAAGCGTTTGGAAGATATCGATGCACTGGGACAGGAGTCGGGTGATTCAGGGGTGGGCAGAAGGAATATTAGTTATCTAGTTTAGTATTTAGCATTTCCCTTCCCTTATTCCACAGAGTCAATTGCGTCTGGTCACGTTTCAGGATTGGGTCGATCTGCTGCTGCACGTTAACTTCATTATCTTTAACAATATGTCCAACATGGAAACTGAATCATATGCCAAGATCATGAACTGCTTTCAATCGGTGCGCGGCGAGCAGCAGCATGTGCTCGACGAGAATCGCAAGTTGCGCAAAGATATCTGCGCCATCATCAAGCTGGTGCAGGAGGCCTATCATCACAACAACTGGTGCACAGATGACATGCGACTGGAGTCGTTGTCGGTGACACAGCTGCTGGGCATACAGGAGGGAGAGGGACGTCGCCCGGAGAGTGAGACCGAGAAGGTATGTTGGGCAGGGGCGAAAATAGAGAGTGAATAATTTTCATTATTCGATGTTTTCTTTCAACAATTAAGATCGGAAGCTGCAGTTGCCGTGAGAGACCATTAAGGGACTTCAAATCCAATTGTTTTTGATTTGTCTTATTCCATTTAGTTTTATTCATTTGATTTGATTTCAATAAAGTAGTTAAGCTGGTGAAAAAAAACATCGTCGTACTATATCTTGCGTTTGCTTTTCATTTCAGGTCAACAAATGCATGAAATCTCTGGCCAGTGAGGTGGCCGCCAAACATGATGAGGTCTGCCAACTGCAGTCCCAGCTGGTGGCACTCGACGAGGTGGTGCAGACGGCGCGGCAGAAGCTCATTCTCAAGGACAAGTGCATAGCACAGCTCAACCAACAGGTGAGGGATTCCAGTGGTCAGGGATCTTGCATTAGTGGGAGGGATAGTTGTTTATACTTAAGATCTAATAATAATAACTACTTCTATTCCGTTAACGTAGTTATTATTAGATCTTAACTTTGTACAGAAGACTTTGAATATAGAGTATATATAGAATGAATATAGAAATCATATAGTAATTGAGGTTAGAACCAATCTGCCAATATAGTAGACATTAAAGATTTCAATGTACGTTAATAGTTTTGATAGTATAGTATATAGGGTCTTAACTTTGTACAGAAGACTTTGAATATAGAGGTATATATAGAATGAATATAGAAATCATATAGCAATTGAGGTTAGAACCAATCTGCCAATATAGTAGACATTAAAGATTTCAATGTGTACGATAATAGTTTTGATAGTATAGTACACGTATATAGGGTATAAAACTCTTGCAGAGCGTGTATTTATTTTAGCCAGAAGTTTGCAACGACATATACGACCCTATAAAGTATATATATTCTGAATCAGCATCAATAGGAAACTCGATGTAGCCATGACTGTATGTCTGTCTTTCCGTCCGCCTGTTGCAGCGTAAAATAGTCTTTTAGTTTTAAATCTTGATGAAACTTGGCCATTTAAGATCTCAATAAACGGTTGCTGTTGAAGAACATATAGATGTATATACATTATACGATAGTGAGTTTCGCGACAAGATAATACGATACTTTATTTCAAGATGGATTTTTGATTTAATTGTAGCTTATGTATTTATCTTATCAGATGATTTATAGACCAAAGTTTTCTTATAGACTGAGTTTTCTTGTATAATACTGACGTTTTGATTTCAGTTGGCGGAGTTGCAGGATTGTGTTTCCAGAATGTCAAAGGAGACAGAGACGAAGGGGGGAGCAAAGGCACTTGAAGATGGCAGCAAGAGCTCCGAACTGGAGATGAGCAGCTCAGCAGAAGGAGCCAGCTGCTTATTCGATGGTCTCAACGAGAAGGATCTACAGGCGAGCGAATTGTTGCGCATGCTCAACAAGGAATTAACCGAGTTCATTGATCTGATCAGCAAAAAAGACTTTCAGGCCATGGAATGTCGACGGAAGTTGCTTTCTTGTTTCTTCGAACGTATGGTAAGAAAATATCGACAGCAATAATAATGAGGCCCGATTCGCTTAGTAGTTTAGCTTTCTTTATTCCTGTTTCAGAACTCCGATCGAGCTGAAACACAACGACACTTGGACAATCTTCGCAGTAATCTGCACAACTTGAACTGCAATTTCGATCAGTTGGACACGCCAATCGGATCCAGCACTCAAATTCAGGATGAAGGCGACTTAGTGTTAATTGAGACTTTGCGTCGGCGCATTCAAAGTCTCAACGATCTTAATGCCAGGTATCAGCGACTGGATGCTCAGTACAAAGGTGAGTGTAATGATCTATGGTTCAATTGAAAGATAGTAGATGTGCCTTGCTCCTTCTCCCCCAAGTTCAACTAATCGAATCGCAATTAACGTATAAAGCGGAGCATGGGATAAATCAGAAAAATTGCCAGGCCCTCAAGGAGATTGCGGATCTCTTGTCCAGACTGGTAAGTTAATAATTACCTATAATTACCTTTAACAATTACTGAATTACTGAAGTAATTGTTTGGTAATTATGTACACTACTTAGTAGTAGTTATATTTTATTCTATTCTATTCATTTTCCATCACACAGCTCTGCACTGACTTGTCCTACGAGGCCATCTATGATGAAACATCCAACGATAATCCGTTCTGTACGGCAATTATGGAAATTTACAACAAGCTAAGCGAACTGCAGAATTCTAAGGAGGGCGAAGAACTGCTATATGCGGTAAGTAGATGTTAATTATTGGAATTATAAGATAAAAGGCGAGAAATCAATTTTAATTATGGTGCGATAAAGAATATCAAACAAGAAATCTTATCAATATTTTTTTTGCTTGATGCAGCCCAGCGACAGCGAAAACACCAAAACACCTGCCGAACCGATAGCGACAACTACAACTACAACTACAACAACCGCGACAGCAACAACAACAACAACAACTTCGACCAATAACTGAGTCACTTGTTGGGCCCAGAGGGGGTGTAAGGCCTGGAGTGTAGGGCATACTTGGCATAGTTTAAGTCAGTTTAGTTAGCTTCTAAGTTTACAGTTTGTAAAGAGCTTTACGTGCTCCCGTACAACATATACCTATATAAATATATATATATATATCTATATACATATATATGCAGGCATGTATAAACTATATCCAATTGTACGACAATTTATCAGGCACTTCGTTACGGCAAGTTCCCGCCAAATTTTAGAGGAAAACTTTGTACACAAAAGTAGTTTTTATATAGCTAAATGTGCGCCTACATATAATCACAGAAACTTATATATATATATATACATATATATATATATTGCATTCATTCAGCTACACTATATTTGCACTACACATGCAACGAGGGCTGCAATTAGAGTTTTAGCAAGTGATAAACCGCAGAGAACAATCGTAATTAGTTTGTAAATTTAAAAAAACCACAAGGCGAGCCCCTGCCTCCAACGACGATCGTTGAGACCACTCTGATCTAGGTCAGACGCCAATAGCTTGCTAATTATACGGTAGGGGCCTAGAATCTATTAACATATATGTTATATATAGCTATATAGTTTCCTTTGCATTTGATGCGATTAAATTTTTTAAGAGCATTTTCTGAAAAATGTATACAAACCTAGTACTAACAATATACAACTTCTGGTATTAAATACTAACTTATAAATACGTTTTAATACTAATTTAATTATAGAGAATTTCATAAAACGTCAATGTGTAATTTGTGAAATAAAATAATTTGTTCATACAGTTAGGAACTTGATAAATTACTTACTATAATAGAGTATGGGAATCATATTACATTTTTCTATAATATCTTGAATTTATTTGGTGTAGCGACCCTCGCATAGAATGCATTTCTTCAAGGGTTAAAGTCACCATTGACCTGACTGAAGTAGTGTATACGTTTCAGGTTGTTGATTTATATGCCCATCCATTATGTTTGTAAGCCCAAGTTAAATCGGCCTGTCGAATCCGAACGAAGCTCCCCAACTGAGTTCAAACTGCAATCATACGTACTGTGAACTCTGACGCTGGAGAGGAAGCCCCGCCCCCTCGAACTATCCTTCTCATCAACATCCTCCTGAGTCGAGCCTCCTCCAGACCTATGCCTTATAGGGAAGGGAAATAGGTTTCGTGTTATTTATTTACCCACAATCGACACGCGAGCTGCGAGCACTGATATGCATATCAAAGGGGGGCGAAGAGCGCGTGGGGCAGGGGAAGGAGACGAAAGGACAGGTTGAGGAATTCGACAGGGGCAGTCAGATTGGTAAGTCGAGCAAGTACTGCGCCTGGCCCGTGGTTCATCGTCAACGTTTCTGTTTATTCGTGTGAAACAAATCAAAGTCGTCGCGGCAGACCGATGAAACGGAAGCAATATGCTAAATCGGACAAAGATATATATGTACATACGTATATATAATAATCAGCGACGGTGTTGCCAGCGCCGCGCTACATAAAATCAAGACATAAAACAAACAATTTACCTGCCTTAATTAGTTGCACACCCACATACCAAAGCAACCGCCCCATTTCCCCAGGACGACGACTTCAGGGGAACTGGTGGGCTCATCGTGAAGTGTCTGCCACAAGGCGATAATATTTGCCAGGTGGCACGACAGCGAGGCGGACGCGTCACGGAAAATACATCGTGCAATTAGCGAAGAAACTTGCTCCTTGCTCCAAGCGCGAGAGAAACTGACGGGAAAAACTTGACAGGAAATTTGCGCAAGTTTGTGTGTGTTTTTTTTTTTGTTTCATGTTTTCAAGTGGAGTGTGAAAAGTCTGCAACACAATAAGCTGAAATGTGCAAATGAAGTTGCCACAAGGCGGTGAAAGGAGCAATTGCCAGTGACGTCCTTATTGAAATTGTGTTTATTTCACTTAACATGACACGGTAATGAGGAAGGAATTTGTGTGTGCTACAGAACTAACGGAACTTTCGCTCGAAAGTTTTATACGATATGTGAAATAGTAAGAAAGTGTCGGAATAATAATAAAGTCGGATATATGCTGCTGCACATCATTAGCTAAGTGTCTCAAATGTGACAGTGACATTCAGATATAGTTGCATTTTTGTGGATTAATTTTCCATAAATCTATGGAATAAGTTACGAATAACCCTTTTGAAAAGAACTCTGGAATTGAGTGCTTCTCTTCTGTACCATCCCGAATTTAAATCTTAAATAAATAGATTTTTTTTTGAATGTATAAAAAAACAAAAATTAATCAATCCCAAATTCACAATATATGGAATGTTTGCAAATCCTTAAACTGAACCATTAAAACTTAACCATTAGTCAATTACCTCAAAACTTGGATACATTTCTTTTTAAAAATTCCGCGAATCGATTTGTGTCTCGATATTCGCATGCTACTATACCTAATAGTCCTTTAAAAGTGCTTTAAGTGCCCATAGCCACGCTTTCCAAAAACCTCCTCCACACTGTTGGAGCGAGAAAGAAGCTCAAGTTAAACAAAATAATTTCATGCCAATCGCTCAAAATCGTGTCAAACAGTTCGAAAGGCAACTTGCTATAATAATAATTCTACATACATATCTATAAAACTATCGAAAATGTTTTAGGGGGGCGGGGTGGTGGTGTCGAGAAAACTTTGAAACCTGAAACTAAACTTTGCCACCATTCGAGAGAACGTGAATTGAGTGTGGGCGTGATTGGGTTTGTGTGTGGCTGTTTGTGAGGGTGTGATGTGGTTTGGTGAGGTGAGAGGTGAGAGCTATGTTCGATTTGCTTTCATTTTCGTGACAAAGTTTTAATAGCGATATTATTGAAATGAAACGAAATGAAATATGGTAATGAAGGCAAAATACGCGGCAGTTATAAATATTTTTCAACGTGCACCCCCCTCTTGCAATTCGATATCGACACGAAAGCTCAGTGCAAACATTTGACACCAACACAAATAACAATCGAAGAAGGAAGACAACAATAACAACAACAACCAACTACTATTGAAGAATAAACAACATATCTGAGTGTCTGGGTTCGGTCTGATTGCGAACTAGACACAACACAATCAATTGTCATGGTAAGCTTGAAGGTTCTTCAAGTTGATATATATTATTTGGACGCTCCACCAACTCCCTGCACCTCTTTTTCTCACGCTGCAGACGAATATAAATGAGGATTGCCCGCATCGTCAGCAATTGGAGCACACTCTGCTCCATTGCCAGACACAGTCGGAGATTCTTCAGGCCACACGCGATAATTATCTAAGCATTATCGAGGAGTTTCAACGGGATCTGGAGGAGTTGACCGAACAGGTGGAACAACAACAACAGCAGCAGGAGCAACAACAACAAACGGAACAACTGGAACATGAACTTACAACAACTTCGCCAACAGAATTTCCGGACTACAAGGATCTCCCAGGCAGCGCTGCAAGCCAACTGGAACAACAAGTTTGCATATAAATAGCATTTTTAATCTACAAAATTTATTGAATGAGTTTCATTTAAATCTTTGTATATTCGATCTAAAAATCTTGTATATTTGAATCTTCCTCAAAAGTTCCTTTTTCATTTATGATTTTGATTTTGTATTCATTTTATATTGTATAATTTGTATATTATTTTTAAGTTGTCGACATTCTAACTGTGTTTATATTGAACCTTTTTATATCACTATCTTTGCTTGCAGAATGAACGCCTTGTTGGTCAAGTACACAACCTGCAAGGTGCGCTGGCAGATCGTGAATATCAAATTCAGGAGCTGCGCACCATGATTAAAAGCTACGCAGACATTAGTGAAACCAATCAACTTAAGGATGAAATATCTGCCCTCAAACTGAAGAATTGTAAGCAAAACTTCTCCATGCATAAATAATATCTAATCTGATCAACTTGTGCCCAGCTGAACAGTCGCAAAAAGTGTGCGAAATTGCGAAATTACTCAAGATGCAACAAGAGGAGCGGCAGAAATTGTGTGAGAAATATGAGCAGCTAATGGACACCTCTGATCAGAAGCAAAAGGAGCTACGTCGTGCGAACCGGGAACTGGTGAACCTGCGCGATCGTCTGGTACAAGGAGAGAAGCAGCTCTGTGAGCTGTCCACGGAGGTATGTTATGACTAGAGAGATACATTAAAAGATAGATCAGGTCATGTGTTTAATTTTCTATATCCCAGCGAAATGTGTTGCGCGAAGAGGTGATCGCGCTGAAGGAGAAGGAGGCCGAGAGCAATGGCCGCGAACGAGCGCTAACCGATCAGTTGAGATCCCGCCAACAGGACATGGACAAGTCACGCTGTTTGCTTCGCGACATGCAGCAGCATCTACAGAGCGAGGAGAGACAGCACAAGGAAACCGTCGATCGCCTATGTCGGGCGAATGAGGAAATTCGACTCCAGATGCACGCTGTAGCCGGCGAGTGCAAGCAGATGCAGCTCAAGCTGAAGTACGTATGCGGTGAGGGTGATCCATCTGGTGTCGTCACGTACCATGTCAGCCTAACAGTTGCATCTTTTTTTTTCCACCAATACAGACAGCAGGCGGACGTAAACGACCAGCAAACCCTGATTATCGAATCGTTCCGGAAGTGGAAGGATGCGCAAGTTAGATCGGATGATGCGATGCGACAGTGCGTCAATAAGGCTGAGGAACACATCAATACACTGCTCAAGGAGAATCAACATTTGTGTGATGAGTATAGACGGCTATACAGTGACTACTGTCTTCTCGAGGAGCAGAATCAAAATGTCAGGCATGCGGTCAATTCTCGCCAAACGGCGGGCTCTTACACACCTTCAAATGTCCATGGGAGGCATGATGTGAACAATCATGTGAGTGCCCAAATCCTTGTCGTCTGAAGCTTCTTCTGTTCTTTCTCTTCGCAACAAAAGGACTGCAGTTGATAAGATTCCTTCTAACTTACTCCACCTTAACCCGCAGATTACCAGCCGCCTTAAATTTCTGTCCAGGGCAACCCAACGGACTTCCGCTCAAGCGAAGGCACTTAATGCGTGTCCACAAGCCCTTCACAACCGAATACCGGACTCGGGTGCACAATCACCGACCCCACCAGCAACTTCATCACCCAAACAGTACATATATTCATAGTATCACAGTCCGCATTCCATCAATCTTGCGGCTAATTTACTAATTTCTTTCTGATTTTGCATATATTTCAGTTCAATTCACAAATTTTATCTAAACCCAGAAATTCGGCCAACAATTGTAAATTTATAGTTGTAAACTGTAGACATAAATTAATAAAATGTGCTTATGTAAATTATTATTCCAATCAGTTCGAGGAGCAAAATTAAATTTAACGTTTAGAGATCTACGAATGATGCAGTGCTGCCAACTTAACATTTTCTCTTTTTTCTCACCAGCTGTTAAGGGTTGGCAGCTTCTTGTTAACAGTTATGGTTAACAGCGATTAAGAACTCAAGTATCGATATATTTGCTATGCCAGAAAATGCAGCCATAACCAAACTTGGTGGCAACGCTCAAAGTTTAGACATAAGTGGCAACCAAAAAAAGAAACTAGTGCAGCGTTTTTTCGCAAATAAAAATCAATCGGAAATAAATAAAAATTGCTACAATTGCAAGAAATAAAATAAATATTTATGCAAAAGCTGAACAGCAACAAAAGTTGTTGTTGTTGATGCTTTTGCGCTGACGCCGTGCGATCGATCCTTGTTGGCTACGGGGTACGTGTTTGCGCCAGGGAGGAAGGGAGTTTTTTTGCTCTTTTTTTTTGCATAAACACCGTCCTCTATGTTCGAGAAAAGGCGTTTTACCAACCATTTTAGACGGATCAGGTGCAGCAGCTGTTAACCCGCGACAGTGTATTTTAATGTCTTTGACACCAATATTGTTGCGGGCATGTGGGAAAAAATAATTATGAATTAAAAAATTATAATAAAAGTGAAAAAACCTCGCATATGTGTGCGTTCTGGCATGCGCGTATGTACATGTACTACGTACGTATATATGCGGCGGTGTGTGTATGCGAGCCAGTGTGTGCCTACGCGTGTGTTAGTGCAGAAAACTTGTTATCAATGCGGCGCCTATGATAAAAGCCTTATTGGACATGTTTAGTGTGCGGTGTGGTGTATGTGTGTGTATGTGCTATCCAATTGGAATTTCTTAACCCGCCGCGCGGGCGTGCCACAATGCAAGAGAGGCGGAAAAAATACCGAACATAAACAAAAAAAAAAAAAATGCAGTCACATCTGAGTGGGCATTGCGTAGGCTATGAAAATCGAATTAAACCCTAATTCATGCTGACAACGGTTAAAGATTTCGTATTACGGTAACACTCAATTAGAAAAATTTAATTAATGGTCTCGTTTTGGAAACATATAGTCATTGGCGGTACGACGACTTACCGATTCGGGAAAACCGGATTATCGCTATTGCAAGCACCGGCAATAAGCAAAAACGCAACCATTCATAAAATATAAAACAAAATTCTAAATTAAATAACCAAAATAATCGAATATATGAAATCTCGGCTAGTTCCAAAAATGCTAAAACCGGTTAAAAATATATTTATTAACTCTCTTTAATCGTGTCTTGAATGACAATCGCGTATATTCTATGTGCAATTGTAACTGTTTTCTACATAAATACACACAGTCTTGCATGCGTGCCCGTGGTCTGGCGGCCAACTAAATAATGTGGAACATGATGTGCGACGTAATGCCCACAATATCGGAAGACAGCATATCGCAGCGTTCATCACAATTCAACGGCGAAGATGCAAACTTTGAACAGCTCATGGTGTCCATGCTCGATGAGCGGGACAAGCTCATGGACAGTTTGCGCGAGGCGCAGGAACGGTTGGGTGAAGCGGAGGTCAAAATGCGCGATATCGAAAAGGAACGCGACAGTCTACAGCGGCAAATTAACGCCAACTTGCCGCAGGTGAGAATTCTCTAATCAGTTTAGTATTGGAGTAATTAACCAATTTGTTCATCTCAAGGAATTTTCCACACTGACCAAGGAACTGACACAAGCACGCGAAATTCTGTTGGAACGCGATGAGGAAATCGGTGAGCTGAAGGCGGAACGTAACAATACTCGGGTGAGTTAAAGTTTGAGCTTGAATGTTTTGATTGACAACATCCAAATGATCATGGTATTTCTCATCTGCAGCTGCTGTTAGAGCATTTGGAGTGCCTAGTGTCCCGGCATGAGCGTTCCTTGCGCATGACAGTTGTCAAGCGACAGGCAGCTGCACAGAGTGGTGTCTCTAGTGAGGTGGAGGTACTAAAAGCACTTAAATCACTGTTCGAGCACCACAAAGCGCTGGACGAGAAAGTACGCGAGCGATTGCGTCTCTCCATCGAAAAGAACAATGTGCTGGAAGAGGAACTAAACACAACCAAAGAGGAGCTGACCCAATACAAGGCGGGATCACACCAAGGCGGCGTTGCCTCCACTGGTAATGCCAGCGGTGAGAATGGCATCAAAGAGAAGGTGTGTACAATAAGTTTGTTTGTGTGTGTGCACGTGTGTGTGTGTGTGTGCGCAATCAAGCGTGTATTTCACACATATATATTTACATATATAATATACCTTTTGTTTCTCTTTTTTGTTGTTCTTGTTGCAGCTGTCAAGCAGCAGTGGCGGTGGCGTGAATGGCGATGCTACCGAACTAAATGAATATGTGGTCAAAACGCATGAGCTGCAAACGATCATCGAGAAACAGGTGAGAGGCATGGGGAGGAGGACACAGAAGACGGCGAATACTGCCAACAAGTCACACGTTTTACATTTAACGCAATGTGACTCAGAACCGTGATATACAGCCATGTAGCCATATACAGTCGCAACAATTCCCAATAGCGAACTTATCTATGAACAATTATTTGACTATACCGAAATTGTACAGTAATTGTTAAATTGTATGTTGATCTATTACTTTATCTCTTTGCCACTACCCAATTTCAGTTTTATTTTCCATGGAAAATTTCTACCATATAAGATTTATCGCATTGACATGCTTCTTTTGGTATAATATCATTTTAATGGTAGCCAGAAATAATTAAAATGTTTCTTTGAACATTGAGTAGTATTCGAAATGTGCATATGAATTCCACTTTGGACATGGATCAAAAGTCATAAATTCTATAAATGCTATAATTAGAGATGATGTACAATAAAATTGTTTGTGCAATTTCTAGAGCCAAGATAGCATTCTTCACACACAAATGATTTATATAAGAATTCTTCAATTCTTAAAAATATGATGTAACCAATGATATTTATTTTCAATATCCCTGATAATCATTTAGAATATATTCTAACTTTTTAAATTTTTCAAACCTTTACATTTGTGCTCTTTCAGACCTCAGAGCTATCGCAATGGCAACGACGAGTATCCGAGCTGAATAACAAGATCAGCGAATTGGAGGAGAATATCGCACGTGTGCAGAAGGATCATTGCAAATCGCAGGAAGCGTGCGCAAAGCTACAGCGCGATCTGCGCGAAAACGTGGCACAAAAAGAAGATCAGGTGAGTGTCCAAATCAATCACAGTGTGCATAAACAAATAATATAACTATGCAAATTTCAGGAGGAGCGCATTACAACGCTGGAAAAGCGTTATGTGAATGCTCAACGCGAGTCTACATCGTTGCACGATCTGAACGAGAAACTGGAGCAGGAATTGCGGCACAAGGAGGCACAGCTGAAGGTGCGTATTCATTTCAAGAGTTCTAATTGGTTATGGTTGCTCTTGGCATGGACGAATTCAATTGTTGTTCTAACCACAATTCACTTTAAAATCTGATAAATGTTTACAAATATGTCGGAAGTATAGCTAAAATGCTAAAGACCTAATTTTATTAAATAACAGTTAAAATACTTCTTTGCTTATGCTCAAGAACGTTGTTTTGAATCTAAAATCATATCATAAACGATTTGTAAGATAATTTGAATGAAACTCAATCTGCAACAGTTTCTGCTGACTGCGAATAATAACTAGAAGTTAGACATGAATAAACACTATCAGATGGCTTTCCTTTCCCCATTTTACGTGTTGTTGACAAGAAAACACTTAAACACTTAAATGACCAGTGTATTGTGTTGTTTCGCCCATGCCTACTTATCGCTAAATGCCGTGACTAATAATAGATAGATAGTATGATGATGACTTCGTCCCCATTGCATTGCAAATAAAATGAATACCAAACTAATTAAACTCCCCTCCCCTCGATCGATTGAACATACTCTGCACACAAACACACACACATCCAACAACAGCTGCACGAAGAGAAAATCAGCGCAATTGAAGAGAAACTCGAGCTCTCTGAACAAAAGCTAGAGCAACATGCCAAACTACAGCCGGACATGGAGGAGCAGCTAAAGGCGCGCATGGAGGCATTGACAAAGGTAGGAAATAAGGTATGCACTCGAACTAATATGCGCGCCGACAGGTTCCATAATAAGTATATTAAATTAAATTCAATACCAACCACTAAATTTAATTTCTTTATTCTTTTTCGTGTGAATACTCTCTGTACTTCCTGTATACTCTCTGTACTTGTATTGTGTACTCTTCCTACTTCCACTATATACTAACTACGAAACCAACCAACAATAGAACAACAGAACCCAAAGAATCAACAACAACTATTGTTTACACTATTCTTCTATCTGCCTTGCACAAGAACTCAACGCACCGAAACAAAAGAAACTTGAAAACTATCACGAAAAACCCAAAAATACTTCATTTCCTCCTTCACACCTGAGCTGCGAAATTAACGATGATGCATCGAAAGATTTACTAATTGATATCCTATTGCTATTATAAATGAATCGATCTTCTTATTGATTCACTTCCAGTTCCAGAAGTAATACCTTCTTCGTATTCATTGTTACTTTCTGCAGCTCGAATCCACTCACTTTTAGCTTTCATTACTAACAATCTAACACTATTTTTGTTGTCCAACTGCCGACTTTTGAATGGGTATTACTAAACAATTTCTGGCTGAATGAATTTCAGGCTCAAGAACGTCACGGTTCGGCTGAGGATCGTATACGTGGATTGGAAACAAATTTGGATGAGAAGAGTGCCGAGGTTGTAAGACTGAACCAGCGACTCAAGATGAATGAAGAGCATAATTTGCGCCTATCAGCAACAGTGGATAAACTGTTGTCTGAATCAAATGAGCGACTGGAGGTGCATCTGAAGGAGCGTATGCGTGCACTAGATGAGAAGAATCTGCTGACACAGGAGCTTGAGAAGGCACGCAAGGTGGCCGAGGAGTTGCATCACGAAAAAGTGAAATTATGAAGGAGCTCTCCAAGACTCGCCTCGAAATCGAAAACTTTAAACGTCAGTTGCTCCAACAGGAGATTGCCTATAACATTCAGCAAACGGAGGCACTTACCCGCAGCCTCTCGCCCAGCAGCGTTGTCGATGGCAGTGGTGCCTTTTCGCGCAGTGCATCTCACGCCAGCTTTGAGACACACTCGTTGCGTCGCCCCAGTAAATCCCGTCTTTCCGAGGAGAATGCCCTGGCCCGTTCTATGGCCGAGCAGGAGTGGGAGAAGATGCAAATGCAGCAAGCTGCGCATGCCCAGCAACAGGCCTATGAACTGGTTGCCAGCGTTGCCGATTGTGATGACAGTGATGCCCTCTATGCGGCTGCCACGGCAGATATGATGTCTCCCTCTGGCCATACAGATGCACAAACGTTGGCCATGATGCTGCAGGAGCAGTTGGATGCCATTAACAATGAGATTCGTCTGATACAGGAGGAGAAACAATCGACTGAGGCGAGAGCCGAAGAACTCGAGTCTCGCGTCGGCAGTCTAGAGCATGTTAATCTGTTGGCGCGTGGCCGTTCCATGGACAGACAAAGTCCGCCCATGAGTGGCCGCAGTACGCCCAATAGTCCCCAGCGTGATTTCATGCAGAAATATCAAACGGTAAGCCAGGGTTATTGAGTAAAGAGATTAAGTATGGAAAAGTACTTTATATAAGCGAGAAAACCCGTCTCCTAAACAAACTGGCACTCACCCATCTTGTCTTCTTTGTAGCTTAACTTGCCCGTGCTGTCGAGTGATGCTTCGCGCGAGGAGTTGCATGGCGGCATGTCAACCACAGGCGACTCAAGCTCCGGAGGCGCCGCTTCGCCATTAACTGCACGTTCAATGCGCTTGGAACGCGTAGCACAGGCATTGGCTCACAGTCAGGAGGAGTTGCGACGTCGCACCATGGCACCCGCAGCACCACCAAATCTCAGTTCACACATGGCGTTGAGCAGTCATAGCTATGGCTTGTCACCGCTCAGCTCTCGCTACGGCAGTCAGGAGTCACTGCGACACTACAATACAATGGGCTCCATGTCCATGCTGCAGACACCCACGTCAGGGGTGTCGCGTGAAGCGGCTGCCGCTGCTGCTGTGCAAAAGAAGAAGGGCATCAAGTCGTCGTTGGGTCGCTTTTTCAGTAAAAAGGAGAAAGTCAAGGGAGTTAAGGACACACTACCCGATGGTTCGCCTAGCATGATGTCCATAGGCAATCTGTCGATTGGCCTCAGCGAAGTCGACTCTAATTATGATGTAATGAGCATGACGGGCGGCATGATGCCGCGCATTGCCAGCGCACAGGGTTCCAAGATAAGCAGCGTGGACTATGGAAGGCAAAAGAAGTGAGACATTTTTGACTTATACAATTAAACAACCATTTTACTAATCTTTTTCTTACTTTCTGCAGAGATCATGACTATCGCAATGATTTGCTGGGAGAGGCCATGAAAGCTGGCACGCCATTCGCCCTTTGGAATGGACCCACCATTGTTGCCTGGCTAGAACTGTGGGTGGGCATGCCGGCCTGGTATGTAGCTGCCTGTCGGGCAAATGTCAAGTCCGGCGCCATAATGAGCGCGTTAAGCGACACAGAAATACAACGTGAAATAGGTATGGTTGAGAAATTGATTTAATATTCGTGATTTCAATTTGATTTTATTATATCTCAATCCTCAGGCATAAGTAATCCACTACATAGACTTAAATTACGTCTTGCCATACAGGAAATGGTTTCACTTACTTCCCCCTCAGCGCCACAAACATCACGCACCACGTTGGCGTTTGGTAGGTTATGAAACAAATAACGATAGTTTGTATAATTATTCTTTGTGGGGACAAACTAATCCTTATGATTTACTTACAGGGGACATGAATCACGAATGGATTGGCAACTATTGGCTGCCTGGGCTGGGACTGCCACAATATCGCACAACCTTCATGGAGTGTCTAGTCGATGCACGCATGTTGGATCATTTAACCAAGAAGGATTTGCGCGGCCAATTGAAAATGGTTGATAGTTTTCATCGCACCAGCCTGCAGTATGGCATCTCAATGCTAAAACGCTTAAACTATGATCGCACCGAACTGGAGCACAGGCGCAAGATGAGCGAGAATGGACTGTGTGATGTGCTTGTGTGGAGCAATGAGCGTGTCATACGCTGGGTGAGCAGCATAGGCTTGAAGGTAAGCGAACAACGAGTACTCAATATACATTACTAATTGCATATTGTGGTCTCTGTAGGAATATGCCAACAACTTGCTTGAATCCGGAGTGCACGGCGCACTAATGGCGTTAGACGAGGGTTTCGATGCCAATGCCATGGGATTGGCGCTGCAAATTCCCACACAAAATGCACAGGTGAGTGTTGCGAGTACATGTGCCCAATTAGAATTATTTAACAAGTTGAACTCATTTCAGGCACGCCAAATACTGGACACTGAGTTTAGAAACTTGCTTCAAATTGCCACAGATCGCAGGCCGGACAGTGAACAGCGTAGCGCATCTTGATGCAGTTACAGTCCGCCCACAACATCGGTGGATGAGTAATAACTGTCTATAACAAAAAATTAGTGAATATAGCAACTAGAGGGCCGCTAATTTTCCTAAGCGCCGCCGCTGTAGCTCAACAACTAATACAAGTGAAGTTAAAATGAGGGAAAGAATGAATGTAAGGAGAACAGACAGAGAACAACAACAAACAAACAAGACAACTAAGCCACAAAATTCTAACAAGAAAGACGCAACGCAAGAGACTCCCAGGCTCAGGAAACACACACTGACTGGGCCCCCAGCATGATGCACGTCTAATCTATTTATATAAACACACAAATACACCCCACAAAAAAAAAAAAATAACCAACAGAGAAACACACATTTACACACAATCATACCCACACGCATAGTCATATAATCCATAACAAGACAATGTATACAAGACATAGCACATACTCTATATAGGGAATATATACATACATAAATACGTACGTACACGAGAGTAGTGTATGTAAAAACTACATGAGCGCCCTGCTAAGTGCTGTAGGCATGTACAAGTTATAGATGCTAATCATTTTTTAATTGTTTTTTTTTTTTTTTTGAATAATTACCAATTAATAATGTTTTTAACAAAGTGACATATATAATTAAACAATGTAGTATAAATTGGGCTTGCAATAGACTAACAGTATTTTGTTTTAGCTGCAGAATGAACAGAGACCGAGATACGGAAAGAGAGAGAGAGAGGGACGCGTGCTTTGAACCAAATTCGTAACCAAACTTGATTGTTATATAATTTTTTAATGACATTGTGTACAGTTTATTAACCTTTTTTTTTTGTATACGCTTTACATATGACATTATGGCATGTTTTTGTTATATTTACATTTATTTCTCTACTTTTTTGTAATTTTTTATTAGTAGTTGTAATGCAAGGCGCTCCGATTGAGTTAACTTTTTTCAAACTGATGAACAACATGCACAACAATCAGGCATATATAGTGAAAACAGCTGCATATATATACAATTTATATACGCCTAGTTTAATATAGACACATACAAAGCTCACTTATACATACATATATAAATATATATATATATATATACATAAAGTAAATTTATATAAATGTATAATTAACATTGTCAAGCATATGTGTAACTAACAAGAAAGTATTATAGAGCAAAGATAAAGTGAGGTGAGAACGAATGAGAAAGATTAACGGAGTTAAAACAAAAGTCGCAAGCGCCCATTTATCAACTATTTACATATGGAAATCGAAATAGCAAGAAAAGCTTTAAAGGCAACCACAAATAACAAACCTACAAGTCTACATACTTAGTACTTAGCCTTAGCTTCAAAGGAAGAGAGAGAAGAACTTAAGGCATGCTATAAACAATTTCAATATATATTTAAATACACATAATTTGCAACAATTGTAATTGGAAAATCTTGAAGCTCGAATTGCAAACCCAATACCTTCCTTGGCTTAAAAAATTGATAAATATGAAATATTCACAAAGCATATCCATTGTTTTTCAAAACAAAACTCCTTTTCCCCTTAACTTTACGTTGTTAATTTAGTAATTATACAAAGACAAGAGAATAAATGAAATTATTTTATTTATGGAATTTGTTCATTCATACCAACATTTACAAGAAAATAAATCACTAAGTAAATATTTATGTACTTACTTCAAAAACAAAATGAAGACATTATCAAAGAAAAACAAAAAAAAATGTTGAAAGCACACAAACTGCCTGTTTTGCAAAACATCTTATAAGTTCTATGCGATGGGATATTATAATTAAGTTTTTAACAATTTGAACAAAAACCAAAACTGAAACTAACGCTTTCTCTTTAAGTGCATATATATATATATACATATATATATATATAGACATATAAACAATATATAAAAGGTAAAATAACTTCATTTTCAACTGTATTAGCAAAATTAACAAGAAGAGTGCATAAGATACAAGAAGAGCTAAGACAATACCCTAAACGTCAACAGGATACAATTGACTATATGAAATGAAGTATTCCATGTGAGAAAACTAAAATAAACTAAACTAAAAATACAATACTAGCACTGTATGCTACTCAAGCATCAACTTTTCTAGTAAAAATGAAGGACCAGTGCTAGATTGATCATTTTTACAATGCGTTCTTTGGAAAATACATTTATATAAACAGCAATCTTAACTCTCGAAGATTTCATTTTGTTTTTCTGTTGATGCTTAGCGTATTTAATACTGTACGTAACTATAGCATTAAAGATCATAATGAAATTAACCTAAATTTATGAAATACTAACGGAAATATTAAGTTAATTTGATTAAAATAATTGGTTTAATTGTTAACTTTTGTTGAAAATACTTTAAAAATAACAATATAAAACAAAAATACACTTGACTAAAGTAAAACTAAATACAATGCATACAATCTATAATTATATACATGAAAAATGAAAAGGAAGAACACAACCCATACAATATGTAAATATATTTATATAATATTGTGAAAAGAAAACTAACAATTTAGTAAAGGCAAAAATTCCGTATAGGAGTTTTTTATATGTACCATATATATAAAAAAAATTAAAATTTATTACAAAAAAATACACATGTTTATCAAACTTTTGGGAGGAATCTGTTTTAGATGAGGATGTTGCATACTAGGAACAATTTCGTATTCGGTAGCGATAACATCGTTAATCGACAAGCCACCACACGTAATCTGTTAATATAGCTTATGCATATCCCAGGACAGTTCTCAGAGAGAACCATGAGCACTCTAAATTTGGAGTCTCCTGCTTCATTTAAAATGACATTTCAAGAAAACGAATTTGGACTTTGCATATAGATTTTATTTTAAATTATTCAACGTACAACAGGTTTGCATTTAATTTGTGGCACAGTTTTCCTTGCCTCGCACATGGCTTTGCTGCTCAAGCTGTGCGGCACGCAGTGCCATGCCGCTCTTAATCCAGGGGTGTGTCATAACATCTACCAGGCTTATGCGATTCTGGCGGCGCAGTAACTAAGAGGAAGGTTAAAATTATTAAAAAATTTTTATCAAATTATTATAGGGGGAGTCAACTTACACCCGCGATAAGTTCCTTGGCGCCTGACGACATAAACGATGGATAGATTACATTCAAACGTCGGATCTTATCGTACGTATTCTCGGTTGTTTGAGATTCGAAGGGAGGACTTCCAACCATAAACTCGTAACACAATATACCCAAACACCACTGATCGACACTGTCGTCATAGGAATGGCCATCGACCATTTCGGGCGGCAGGTAATCCAAAGTTCCACAAAGGGTTTTACGTTTGTTATTCGGCGTATGCGCCGACCAGCCGAAATCGGCAAGCTTTAGATCATCAGTGTCGGTTAGTAGGATATTTTCTGGTTTAAGATCTCGATGTATAACATTATTAAGATGACAATAGTTCAGCGCATTTGCCACCTGATAGGTGTATTTGGCAGCGCGAGGCTCGTCGAATCGATGATTGCGTGCATTTTTTAAATGCTTATATAGTTCGCCCCCTGAAGCTATCTCCAGGGCCAGATATATGCGCGACTCGTCATGGAACCAAGTGAGCAGACGCAATATGTTCGGATGCTTCAGACGTGATTGTATTTCGATTTCACGCAGCACCTGACGCTGCACATTACCCTTGCGCAGTTCCTCCTTGAACATCACCTTCATGGCGACCATGTAGTGTGAGTGGCGTTCTCGGGCCAAGTAAACACGTCCAAACTTGCCGCGTCCTAGAGGAGCACCCAACTCGAAGTCGCGTGATGTCCATTCATACCTGCGGCAATTCCAAAAGGGGTTAACCTGTAATTCATTAAAACTATGTAAAATAGATACAATAATACTTACGGTTTGCCATAGGCATCATGAGACATCATTTTCAGGCACATTTGCTTTACTGGCTCCTGATGCTCCTCGGGAACATTGCTCATCAAGTGCGGCAAATGAGTTCTATTTGCGTGCTTTGTGCGTAGTTGTGTCATCGCTAATTATCTTTTTATTAACATACATATAAAAAAAAAACACAATATTCTCAGATTTTGTTAATTTTCAACGTAGCGTCACAGTTATTTGCGCGTTTTTTCGAATGATTAGTTGTTTATTCGATACTAATCGCCGCTTGTCACTTTGTACTCGATATCTTACTGGAGCCATCTCTATGTATCGAAACAATGAGAATTACGTCAAGAGAATTTATTTGGAAATTGCCATGCCATCACTGTTAACTTTACGTCTGTAATAGCAATTGGCATCTCTGTCTGTAAACTCTAACTCATAGATCTTCTTTAAAATAATTAACTCGTTAACACAATTCTATTATTTTATCAACGTATTTCGCTCAGCTTCATCTGCACGCACTACTTAAATTAAAAATCGTATGCTTTGCGCCAACCGAAATTTGAATTTAACAGCAGGTTAACAGTTGTCAGCTCGAGTTTTCGAATATTGCTGTTAAGGTAGTTAAAAATCTTTCCGACAGTGGGCGCCACTGTTGCGCCCGTTACGGAAGATTGAAATCGAAACACAAAACAAACCGAAACATAATTACGCCCACACGATTATAAGCAATTATTGCAATTAATAACAAAACGCACACGCCAACACACTTTTTAAGGCAATTAGAAACAAATAGCCTGGGCGAGCATGGTATGCAATTGGAGTGTGCGTACGCCTGTGCGTGTGTGTCTGGCACAATTGAACTATTTCCAGGTTCTTCGTCTAGTTGCCACTTTCAATTCACACGCTGCAGTTGTTGTTGTTGTACACAGGCTTGTTGTGCGTCAAAGAGCCGCCAAACATAAAGAATTATTAAAATAATAAACTTACGCGCACAAAGCACTTTTTAAGTGTCTGCTTAAAAGCGCTCGCGAGTAGCTGTGCGTGAGTTTGCTTGTGTTTGTGTGCGTGTGCTCGCGTGTGTTTGTGTGCATTGCGGTTGTGCGCCTTTTGTTTCAGCGCGTCATAAACTAATTTTGTATAAATAAACGACGTCGGCGTCGGCAGAATAGCGGCGGCATCGTTTGAAGTTACGCGGATTTGTATCGCGGGATTTGTTATGGAATGTGCGCAACGGTGATTCCTTCTTACCTACAAACATTATATATGTGTGTGTGGGTGTCAGTGTTATGTTGTTTTGACACCTGCACGGCTTGTTTGTGGTGCGTGGTAAATATTTCAGTGCTTCCATTAGCGCAGTCGACGTTGACGCCGGCTTTGCCTTGATAGTTTTACGACGCGATGCGACATGAACACAGACAGGGAGAGAGAAAGAGAGAGAGAGTGGCTCAATCCACTCATTCAATCAGTGCTCGCCTACTTTCTGCTCTCCAACTCACGGCTCTTTCACTCTTATCTCTCGTATTCATAGACACACACACACACGCACGTACAGTTCGCATTATCATCGTTGCATGTGTGTGTGCGTTGATGCATTTTAAGGTTATGCGAAACCTTTTGAGACAGTTGAGTTTCGCTTGCTCTCTCTCCTTCCCCCTCCTTCTCTCTTCCTCTGTCTGTAACGGTACTTTGGCTGCAGATGAATCATTTGTTGTCTGTCAGTGGCACATCATTGGAGGCCAGCAGCAGAAGCAGCGACAGTGGTAGCGACAGCGACAGCGACAACAGGCTCGCCGCCCCTCATCAATCACAGTCCGAAATTGGTTTGCTTCGCCTGCTTGCGCGCCCCTGGCAACAAACGTGTCAACCCTAACCTAGTCTACAGTCGCTGCTTGCAGTCTATTTACAGCTGACACTGCTGGCGAGTTGCAATTGTCTATGCGCGTTTCTTGTATAATTGCCAATTGCAGAGGATTTACTCAATTGCCAAGAACCAAAAAACAAAGATGTGCCAAAATTAATTGCAAGACACAAGATGCACGGGTACACATGTATGTATGCGTATCTGTGTGTGTTTGTGTCGAATGTAGCCAATGTTGTCTGCTTTATTGTAAATACATACATGCACTATAGCCATAAATCCAAGCACACCACAAAACACTCGACATTTGCATTGTCTGCAAATTTGCCATATCTCTCGGAAAATCATCTGCATGCCTTGCATTTGCAATGAGTGTGCGTGTGTCCATGTGTGTGTGTGTGTGTGTGTGTGTGTGTGTGTGTGTGTGTGTGTGTATGTGTGTGTCTATGCAAAAATACAATTGAAAATGCGAACAAGCTTGAGAAATAAATAAACTAAAGAAAGAGAAAGCTGATAAGCTTGATAAATGTTTAGCTCGGTATGCAGCAACAGCAAGTTGTAACAAATTTTGTGCTTAATTAAATCGGGCACTGATTTAAATTGGGATAAGGAAAATATAGTAGCATCAAATTTAAACAGTTACTTTATTTTGTAAGATTATTCATGATAAGGTAATGTATTGAAACATTAGATTAAATTCAAATGAATTCATTCGATTTCATTTCAATTCAAGCATATATCAGTAGGAGTATGTTACTTTTTTTAATTGTAAATAAATTCCATACAAAATTTCTAATTATTTTCTTTGACTGCATTTAGTTGACATTTAATAAATAAATTCACATTCCTATTCAACTTATTCTTTAGTTTTCAGTATCAAGCCACTCTGGGTTCTTCTACTTGCTTTCACTTTAATTCAAACAAAGTTATTGAAGTCCTATCAAGTTCCATTTCAAACGTCATCGTTGTTCTACGCTACCTAGAGAAGTCCTACAAAGTATTTTCCTTTTTGAAAGTTTCACAACAAGTTTGCTGTAAATAAATAATATTATATCACTTGGCTGTGCATTGTTATCGTGCTTTAAATATGCCAACAAATCTATTGCAACAAAACCTTTACCAACTGCACGACGCGACGTCACGTATACGTCACGTGTGCCACGTCTACTGCTAGTATCAAAATGCCAACTGCCACTTAAGGGGTGTGTGGTGGTATGTTCCTCTCTTCACTCTTCTCTCCCTCTCGGTCTGCCTGTCCCTCGGTCTGCCTGTCCCTCGGTCTGTCTGTCCCCCTGACTTTCTATTCTTGTAGGCCTGCTTGCCCTTGCTGCACTGCAGCAACATTTTGTTTTATGGCCAATAAATGTTGTTGCCCTCTTCGTTGTTGTTGTTGCAGCAGGGCTTGAGGACATGCTTTGCATTTCGCATGGCCAAAAAATGGTAGCCAAACAATTTGCAATAAAATTGCAGCAACAGCAGCAAATGGCAGCAGACATTCTCGTGGCCGAAGCCAGCACGAAACCGAAGCCGAAGCCGAAGCAGAAGCAGCCGACAATGCGCAACGAATCTCAATCATGTCCAGCCACTGAGTGGCTACTCCTTCCCTCCTCCTTTCTTTCCCGCCCTCTCCATCTCCTGCTGAACTGTGCGAGCTTTGAACTTTGGCGCCATTTTGCTGACCCACCGAGTCGGTCGCATAAATTTCAGCTTTGTTTCTTTCAATCGGGTTGAGTGACGCGAAGAGTGAGCGAGGGGGGGGGGGGGTGAGTTGCTTGTAGTAAAAGTTCAGTTCGGATCAAACTTCTTTGCTGGCGGCGTCGCTGACCCACAAAACATTTACAATTTACGACCTCTTGCAGCTGCCTTAAATGAAGACAAACTGCAGCGCAGCGGTAAAGATGCAACACAATGGGTGAGGGGTGACAAAGGGGGAGCATGGAGGGAAAGGAGAAGAGCGAGTGAGAGTGTGGAGGAAGCCGTTCGAATGCTTTAGCGTGTCCTCGCTTCAGCGCGCGTATGTCAAGCTGTTTAATTGCATCTTCTTTGCAATTACATTTAAGACAATTAACTCACACACTTACACACACACAAAGTAAACGGGGGGTAAGGCGGCTCATTGTGCGTATGCGTAATGTGCTAGGCAGCGCAGAGTCGTCTGCTAATCATCGCCAGCATCTGCCCCGAGGCGACGCGTCAACGTCAAACGATGGGGCCAAGGCATTCACACGGCTTCCACACACATACACACTCACACACACACATATAATGAGAGAGGAAGCTCTATAAATACTATATATAAAAATAATGATATCGATAGACGAGGGTGGAAGGATACAAATATTTATTTTTATTTATTTATTTTTTTTTTTTTTTTTTTGGATGAAACTATTAAAATATTTTATGAAATATGTGAAGCTAAAACTAATCGATATACATAAAATAAATGCATAAAGTTGATATTTAGTTACTGGAATACATAAAATGGAAATATATTTCTGAAGGTATTCGATTAAAGTTAATCGTTAAACTAAATCGATATACAATAAATAAAATCGATGTTGTTAAAGATCAAATTAAAATACCTTTCTATATGTATGCCTGAAGTCTATCGATATTTATCGAATGATACATCTTATACACCTTTCTTCTATAGATGGTAAAACAATCGAACTTTAAATAATGAGAAATTATATTTTATATACCACTATATTATTAGTCTATCTATAAATAATAAACCAAACTCTTCTATTTGGTTTCTTTTACCATATAAAAACTTACAAATAATGTAGTACTTACGGTTTAAATTTCCATTTAAATATTCTTTATTTGCCTAAGTTCTTCATCGACCCTCGCTTGAATACATCTCGCCTCTGGGGTAGCTGCTCGAGCAGTTATATGCCTGCACAAGCTTTACGATTCGCAATTACTTTGCTATTTTGGCAATGCCGCTAGCTCTCTTTCCCCTCTCTCTCCCTCTCTCTTTTTTCTTCTCATTTTCTCACACTTTTGTCCATTATATTGTGTGTGTGTTTTTGTTTCTTTTCTATTCGGTCGACGCGGCGTCTGCTTTTGTGTCTGCCTTTGCCGTTTCAATTTGCGTCTGTCGCCCCTCTTTTTTCAACGCTGAATCAGCTGCCATTGAGAACAAGAAGCAAAGCAGCTAAGCGGACGGGGGAGGGGGAGGGGGAGGTTAGGGAAGGTGGGACCAAGAATCGTGTGTGAGATGTTTATGGAGCATTTAGGTGTACGTTGGGTACATCGCAGCATCGAGAGCACAATTGCCCCGTCTGCCGTTTTATTGGTATTGTCATTGGGCCGACATAGATCATTACTTATGGCTCTCGACTCGCACATTACTCATACGCAGCGTGGCACTTAAGAAGGCGTGAAACAAACAGAAAGAAAAAGCTAAAATTAACGCCAGATTTCAATTGCAATTTGTATTCGCATCTTTTAAGCAAATTTAATCGAATTAAGGAGGGCAGGGGAATGAGTTAAGGGGGAGGGAATACTTGAAGCTAAGCCAAAGAAAATACAAATTTAAAATTCCATTAGAAAATCTGATTAATATTTATAAATATTTCGCATAGCACTTAAAGAGCAATGCAAAACGCATTGTATTTTGTATATTGTTGGGAATTTATGTATTTCATTTTGCCTTTCTATTTGCCTGCCTACCTCCCTCCTTCACTCTCTCTCTCTCTATCTCTTTCGTGGGCAAATGGACAGTTGGCCATTAAATGGAGCGTGTCCCTTCATGTCGGCAGCTGTTGTATTTGGTTTATACCGATTAAGCAATGGGATGAAAGGGTAGCATGAGTGGAAAGGTATAGGTAGCCTGACTGACTGTATGAACAGCTGGATATCTGGATCTACAGCTATGAAATTCGCTATAAATATTCAGTAACTACTTACTCAATCTTAGCTCATAGAAGAGTTGCACTGGCGTCTAATTTACCAAGGGTATCAAGAAGAATAAACTTCTGGATAGTATAACTCAGTTTACATACACAGTTTTTTGCTTAGACTTTGTATATACATAGTTTTATTGCATATCTAACATATTCTCAACTTTCATAGTAATCATATGAGAACTCTCTGAGTTATTGTGGAACTCCTACTCTGAGCCCGTTGTGGCATACCCCACTTCAGTGCCGCATTTTAGAACGCACCAATGCGCGTCGTGTTTCAGGTTTTAGCTTGATTTACATTCATTTTCATTTTGTGTTAATTTCGGTTCGACACGCTGCCCATTCGGATGATCGAAAACATTTGGTTTCAATTTGCGCATAATTAACTTTTGAACTCATTTCATACATACACACATGTACAATATATGCGTATGTGGGTGTAGGCTAAATACCAATTATTAATGCATTTAACTGTCTATTAAAGGCCTTTTAGATGAAATCAATTAGAGCAAATTACACTGCAAGCGAAAGCCGATTATAAACGGATTTTCTGCGCAATTTGCCATAGCTTATTATATACATACATATATATATATATATATAGCATTAATATTTTCCGATAAGCGCATTAAAGGCGTCGGGTCACTCAACCAGTGCAAAAGGGGCGCAACGAATATGCTAAAATGGCCGTTAAAGTTGGCCAAGAAATAATAATAATAAAAAGCATATCGAGAGAGAGTATAATAAAAAACTGTCGCACTGGCAAAGTTCAGTTCGGGTCAGACAGTCAGGTTCAAATACATGTCGATAAACTTTTCAACAAAAATAAAATAAAAATCAAAAAAACGTTGCCCCCTGCAAAATATGATAAATTGTAGCACATTAATTACGCATTATATGAAATATTTTGCTATTTTTTGTCCGCTTTATCATTTCGTACTGATCTTGACAGACCTTAAATCAATTGTGCATAAAACACATGTTAATATGAAAATTTCTTGATGATTCTTTAAATATTTATTCAATAAAAATACTTTAATTTGTGTGTGCTCTTTTGTCCTTGTGCTGCCTTTGAGTCGCATCCTTCCGCTTCCGGCAAATATCATGAAAATCGACCAACATTTTTAAATACGTAAAATTTGCTGTACGACAAATGGCGCAAAGCGACGCGACGGCTGCAAATTAGTGCGCACATACACTAGCACATATATAGCTAAATACTCACACAATGGAGCGCACGCACACACAGACACGACACGAACAGACACAGTTATCGCTTTTGCCTTTTTCCCCACAAAAGTTGGCAACAAATTTGCGCGCCATTGCTCGAGTGGTGCCTTCCCTTTTGCCTCTCCACCTCCCTTCCCACTCTGCCTTTCCTCTTTCCTTTCCCCTCTGTCTCTTCTCTCCCTGCCACCCTTCTCTTTTACTTTACTGCCAATTCTCAAGTGCGGCTCGCACTCGACAATTTTTGGCGCTCGTCGCGTTTATTGAAAATCTTTGTGCCATCATCATTTTTCAGCTGAGTTTGTAATTTTTGGCTCACTTTTAGCTCAATGCTGTATGTGTGTGTGCGTGTATGTGTGTGTGCTGTGTGCGTGTGCAATGCTAAATAAAATATTCAATAATATTCATTGCCTTGACCAAGGCGGCATATGCCAAGTGCTGCAGCAAAGAGAGTTTTAAGGTCGATTTCTTTTCAGATTTACAGCACTTGAGTTGGATAATGAACAGACTGGGGGATTATTTGCTAATGATGGTGAAGGGTGAAAGTGAGTGCCAGAGGGGCGGAAGAGATGAACAATTTATTTGGGGTAAATTAATTAGCAAGGCGAGCAAACAGAAAGTTATAAAGCAAATACAATTACAAATGAAAGAAGTTGAATTCTGTAAAGGAAGAACTTTGCTGCATTCATTTTGAAGACTACAAATAAAATGTCTTTAAATATATTGTTGAAAAGTTTTTTAAATTAATATTTAAGAGCATTTTGCAACTTCAATTTCTAATAACAAATATTTGAAATTGAATATATTGTTTTATTATTTTATTCTTTAGTTACATTTAGCATATTTAAATGTATCTTTTGAATGGTCCCAATAGTCTTTTAATTGTTCTTTTTCTACAGCAAACGTACTTTAATAGTTTCATCATATATTTTTGCCAACCTCATGTTTGTGATTTGCATAAATATTACGATGCTTACTTCCTGATTTTGTCTATTTGAAATATGCGTTCCAATTCATTAGCAATTTGTTTATAGACGAGAATCGTTATGGTTGCCGCTTCACGGCTAAGTTGGCTCGAGATATTTTTTAATAAACACACACAAGCAAGCAAACAAACACACAAACACACAAACACATAAACATACACACACGCTGTCTGTGTACTGTGTGTGCATGATCATGAACTCGGCCAATGATCATTGGCCGCTGCGATTCGGGCAGCTGCTGCTGCTGCTGATGGTGGTGGTGGTGGTGGGCCAAGATATTTATGATAGCCATTCGCATAATAATAATAATGAGTAATTTTTCGTTTAATCTTGTGATTTGTAGCGCCAAACAAGTAATAGAATTGTTATTTTAGGGAGGGGAGGCGGGGCAAACGCCTCGTATACGCAACGTGCGCTATTAATTTGCAAGTAATTAAAATGCCTGGCCGAATAACTGCAGAATAAAGACTTGCCGTGTGCGCCCGCCCGCCCGCGTCTGGCGCATAACTTGTTGCTGCACATTTAGTTGGTAATTCGCTTGCCAACAATTTGAACGAAATAAAACAAAATAAAATACGACGAAACTAAAATTGAAAAACGAGAGACAACAACAACAACAACAACAACAGAAAAAAAGAGACAAGGAGAAAAAGCGTTCAAAGCGTTCGTCGCTGTGTGTCAATTGCGTCATGCTGCAATTTGGCTGGGGGAAAACTGTGCCAAGTTTTCAAACATAAATAAAAGTTATATAAAAAGCAACAAACACAGACACACACACAACTTAGGCATGTGTGTGTGTGTGTGTGCCTCGGGTCGTTCATCAGCGCCGACGACGACGACGACAATTAATGCAAAACCAAAATGTAATTTTACAAATCGAGTTTAAAAATAATCAGCGAATCTAATTGAAATTCATGAATTGCATTCAATGCTAAATGAAAAGTGAAAGAGCAAAGAGAGGCAGAGGGAGAGGAAAGCAATGTGGGTCGGCTTGCAGGTCGGATACTTAATGTCGCATATGCTCGCAGGCAATTGGTAGTAATTGCTCGAGAGAACGAGAAAGGAAAATGCCATAATTAACACACTGCCAAAATAAAGTGAAAGGGAAGTAAAGGAAAGCTAAGAAAAACATAACAACTCCAAACAAGCAACAATAGAAAGTCAAACAAAACGCAGCAAAAGAGACAAGTAACAAAAAGGCTAAAACAAACATAGAATCAGAACAGTTTCATTTGAAAATGCAATGTAAGTTTTTTTTTCTTGGAAAAGGGAGAGAAACAGACGCAAGCAGAGAGAAAAATAGGTAGATATATGCTTTGATAGAAAGTTCTTAAGAAAACTGCAGGAAAATTCGTATGAAAATGCTTCAAATTGTTGTGTGGAAAATTAAATTTAACTAGAATATTTAGGGCCAGATATTGTAAAAAATTTCAGAAAATACATTAAGAGTATTTAATAAAATTCCCCATAAATAATTCATAATCCATAATTCTTTGCAGCAAATGTTGGATCGTGAATTCTTGTTTTATATTCCCCAGCCTAAATTTAAAAATATATATTTTTAATTAGTTTAAAATTTAAATTAATTAAATTAATTTTAAAATTTTTGATTTATTAGCAAATTTCATTTTAAAATCTAAATCTTAAACTTTTATTTTATTCTTTTTTTTTTACTTTTAATTATTTATAATTTTAATTTAAAAATATAATTTAATTTTGATTTCAAGTCGATTGTCTTAGTTGACGTTAAATAAATAAATAAATAAAAAAATAAATAAATAAAATTAAGAATAAATCACGAAAGTATCTTGATTTTGTATAACTCCTAATATATTAATTACAATGCTAAAATGTCCCAATTTATTGTAACTGTAGTTAGGTATATCATGAAGTGATTCGAAGTCCAGACCAAGCCTTATTAATTAAGTTTATAATTCCTCTGCATTAAAGGTACTTCAACTTTAATTATACCTTATTATCTACTGGTGATATTCTGTCACCATCTACTGCAACTACCCCTCTTCGTATAGTGTATAAAAACCACTTAGCAGCAAAGTTCTCAATTGTCGCACTGTTCCTCTCTTTTGCCCGCTTTGTAGTCCCATTAGGCCACTTTGACTGCGCGACTTCAGTGCGGTTCAGTTGGCTTTGGTTCTGTTCTAGCATCATCCGCTGTGAAGACTGTGCCAGAGATCCCGCTGTGTTTGTTAATTACCTACGCCCGTCATTGCATTGCCCGGCGGAAGTGCATCAGCCGAGGACAACGACAGCAACAGCGCCAGCGACAGCGACAAAAAATAACAACAACAGAAACAGAAGCAGCAGCAACATTGGCAGCAACAACACAGAGAACATGAGCAGCAAAAAAAAAAAAACGACAACAACATTGGCAGCAACATTTCATGGCACGTTATTTTTGTTATTAATAATTATTTCGCATGCAAGTACAGACACAAACAAAAGGGGGTTGGTGGGAGAGGAGGAGTGAAAGGGGAAGAGAGAGAGACAGAGAGGAGAAAGAGGTAGAGCTGGCAAACATAGGCAGACATTGGCGTGCATCATCAGTTTTACATGTTCTTGAGGCCCAAATGCTTTTACCTCTCTCCTACTCTTCTCCCACTCCCTCTGTTCATTTCTCTCCTTTCTTTTTGCTTGGCCTGACCCGACTTTGAGTCCGGTTGCAACTACCCAGCACCGTTTGCCATTCACACTCATGTCCGGGCGAGCGACGACGATGTTGACGCAAATCGAATATGCCAACTGCGACCGTACGAGCAGTTTGTTGCCCCAACGATATCATAATTTCAACTTGTTGTTGTTGTTGTTGCTGTTGCTGTTGCTGCTGTGTCGCTTGTCAGCATCGTAGTACATCTAGTATATTTAGATTTCGCAACGAGAATTTTGCTGAAACTTTTAATAAGCCTTCAGGTGCAGCTGCAAATGAGCCATGCATTATTTGTGTCCCATAATAATTGCGGGTTTCTTGCAAATAGAAAAGAAGCACTACATATAATATGAATAAGAATATATATGAAATATATGCGAAATTGTTGGCTACCATGCGAAAGATTTGTCCTTCCGTCTATGCATAATTTGCCCTTGAAACTCGTTTCTAGAAAATAACGAGGCAAAAATTATTACAGAAATGTTTGTGGTTTCTTTAAAGAAACCTCTGTTTTTGTTTATCCAGATATTCTATAAGCCTAGATTACTTTCATTATATTTGACATTTTTGTGTTGATGTGATGAATGCTTGTCAGAAATTTTATTGAAAATGGGCAAGTTTCGTAAAGTTATTTCTGTAGTAATTTAAGAAAATTAGTAAACTTTTCGCTGAAGTTTGAGAAATAGAAAAGTTTTGTGGTTCAGACATAATAATGATAAATAAATGTATTTTCAAAGTTTTCTACTTTAAAATGATTTTCGAATCAACTGTCAATCTACTGGCTTGTTACCTAATTTTCAAATCATCGTACAATACTTTGTCTATCCCTCTCTCTCTTCTTTGTAACTGCAAAGAACAATTTTTATAACTGTTGTTGAGCTGCGCTTTTTTCCATTTTTTTTCTTTTGTGTGTCAATCAATTTTGCACTTTGTCAATGCGATTTTCGTGGGCATTAAATTTAAAAAGAATTTACATTTAAAATCAAATATTGTACATCAACAGCTGCTGTCTCCCTCTCTATATACCACTTGAATTTCTCTCAATGTCGGCTTTGCGTGCCCTCGTCAAGCGATGCTGCCTTTTGCCTCCTCTTTGTAAACGGCATATAAATCCTGAAGGGAAAAAAAATAATTCAAAAATTCGAGGCAAGCTTAAAGTAAAAGTCGCAGGCTCAACTTTAACCCACTGTGCGACTGCTAACCAACCAACCAATAACTCGAGAAAAATAAAAAAAGAGTGTGCCAAATCGGCTGTGCACGACTTGAGCATATGCTGTAACAGTGGCTTTTAATGTTCAATTAAGCTCATGTTAGCCGAAGGATCACTTTAACAGTGGCATCGATAAAAGTTATATCGATAGGTGAATTGGTATTTAAATATTGATGTTAAGTTGGCTGCAGAGTAGAGCATAATGGGAAGTATTGTAATTTATTAAATGTTTTTTGCTATGCCTTTTTTATTATTATGGTATTAGTATTGTTTAAGCAATTTCAATAAATCAAGAGTTTTACTTTCGATATTAATTACGCCTTTCTGCCTTTCTATTTTTGTAAGCTTAGAAACTCTTCGTCAAGCATTGTGCGCTCATAGGGTATGCGGAGTTGAGCAAACTCAAACTGAGTATTATCCTTAAGTCCTCGCCTGCTCGTTTGCCTGTCAAGTCCTGCCCTACCAGTCTGACAGTCCAAACAGAGACCGAAGTTCGGTCTCAATGTTTTGATTTGGACAACCTTATCGACCAACAGTTTGTGCGTCCTTCTTTTTCCACTCCAATTTCTTTTCCTCGACATTTTTCGTTAGATGTTTTCGTTAAGCGGGGTAGGAGGGAAATGGAGGGCGGCCAGGAATACAAAACAAAAACCGCACAACTGCCGCTCGCCTGGCTTTGGGTTTCTGAGGTTTGAACAATGTGACAAGCCAGCCGCATACCAATACAATTACACATCCACACATATGTATAGTCAGTCAGTGGTTCACAATAGTTAGGCCACTGATGTGGTTCTAGTTTCTTTTTTAACCTCTTCTTTTTGTTATTGTTTGCTGTAAAAAAAGTAACAAATATTTGGGCAATAATATTTTCTCTCTTCCGCTTGCTTTGCCTTGATGCGCGTTGAATAAAATGAAAATAAATAAAACATACGCACATGAGTACACATATTCACACACACATACACTGAGAGACTGTCACATACGTGTGTGTGTATGTGTGTGTGTGTGTTTGGTGTATTAATATAAATAAATACGCAAGTAAAAGACGCGACAATAACAAAAGCAACAAAGTTGTGCCCAAGCACAAAACTTTGTCCGTATTCGTCTTGCCGCCCTCGACGTCCCCCCAATACGCCTCCTGCTGTTCCAGTGCTACACTCTATCCCACTCTCTCTTTCACTCTTAGTTATTTTGTACGCCTGTTTGTCTGCCTGGGCCAACGTTGTTTCCGCTGCCTCCGCCATCGCTTCTTCTTCTTCTCCTTCCTGGCGTTTTATTGTTTTTCGCGCTCGCTGTGAGACGCCCACAAGCGTTCACCTTTTTTTATGAATGAAAATTTTGCCAGTGGTAACAAAAATAACAACAACTGCGAGGCACAATAACAACAATAACAACAGCGAGGCAATCATTTGGCCGCGTGAAATGTGCAAATGGAAAATCATTTAAAGGCAACAAAACAAGCAAAATACCAAAACAACCAAAAGCCAAACAAGAACAACAACCACAACAATAGCGGCAACAATAAGAACAACAATAGTGAAAACTTGGCCAAAGCCAAATTGTAGCCAAAGAAACGTCAATTTCTTGCCGCAATTCCCTTTGCCTCCCTCCCTTTACACTTTCGCGCTAATGTGTTGATGCGCTCTCACTTGCAGGTCAAACTGCAGGGCATATGAGGGAGCGGGAGAGAGAGAGAGTGCGGCTCATTGATAAAGCTGATTCACTTTATGAATTATTGAACCGCAACGTGGAAAAGAAAATTGTTTGCTACATAGTTGATTATCGTAAAAGGCTAAGGAAACTATCGAGATTCCATGCTGTGGAAACTAGTTTTCAAACTCTTAGTGCAGTTTGTTTTATAAGTTATGGCGAAAAATAAAAAAAGAGTTTATGTGCTTTAACAGTGCCTCGTAGTGTTAAGTTAAGCGTACGCTAAGTGAAATATCATTTTGACATTGGCATCGATAATAATCATATCGATAAGTGAGTTGGCAGGTATTTAAACATTGGTGGTATGTTAAGTTGGCTGTGTTGGTGCGAACTGCAACTAAGCGTAAGGCGCAAAAGTAATTTCCCGTGATGCAGAAAAGTTGATAGCGTAAGGGCAAAGAGAGGTTTAAGCCCCTCAGGCTTCTAAAAAAATCTTGAAGTTGTAATGTAAGTTTAACTGCAAACAAATCAATCTTAATTTATTTTACAACTGTATAAGTTCGCATTTCGGAATCAAAATATGTTTATGTCGGTATAAACAAGCTTATGATTCAAAAGAAATTTCTTTCCCATAAGTAGACAACATTTCTCGAGAAATCTCTGAAATACAATATGTTTTCAATTTGAATAGAGTTGTTCGAGTATACAAAATAATTCACAACTCGTAAATTACTTCTCATACTCGAAAATTATTTCAAGTATTTTTAATAGGAAATTATATTCATAATATGTTCTGGGAAAGCGGCAGCTTAAAAGCAAATCTTAGTTCATTCAATTTGCATCGAATCAGTCGAAAAATGTTTGTGAACAGAAAGAAAGAGACGTAACATTCTAAAGGGTCTCTATTCTACTACCCCTTGTGGTTATTGTAGTTGTTTTTGTTGTGCTTGTTCCTTTTGTGGTCTCATTTAATTTTCGTTATGCGGCAGCAGCAGCAGCGTTCGGGCTTTTGTCTTAATTTCCAGTGATAAGCCCAAGCGGCGGCCCGTTCGAACTCTGTGCTGCCTCCCTCTCAGTCATTTGCAACATGTTGGTTCGAACGCGGTTGCAAGCGTTTCGTGCTGCTGGTGCTGCTGCTTGCGCTGCACGCTCATTTTCAGTTTGTTGTCGTCGCTCATACGCAACGTTGGCCGCGGCGGCTAAAAGGGAAAATCACTATTTCACTCGCTTCGTGCTCTTCAGTTCGCTGTTGACGCTGGCCGCGTGCGCCTCGCTTCGCCTCGTTTCTGTGTGCGTGCGTGTGTGTGAATGCGTGAGTGTCTCTGCGTGTTGGTTTCAAAACTATTATCAGATCGTTGAATTTTTTTGAATTTTTTTTCGAAAATACTGAAATTATAACTTGCGTGCATTTTCAAACAGATTTTGTAATTGAAATTCTGAAACGAAATCAAAAAGAAGCCGTGAAAAAAATATCAAAAATTGTGCTAATAAATAAAATACTCGCTAACAGGCTGAGGCCAAAACAACATCAAAAACAATTCAAAACAACAACCAAAACATATCCCACATCGCTTGCAAGCGAAGAAGATTTTCTATAATATTCTTCTGTTTTTTTTTCGTGGTTTTCTGGTTGAGTTCAATTGCCTCAAAAACGGAATTTCGATTGGTAAGCAAATTATGAGCAAATATTTTTGTAAACATTTTTGCGAATTTCACGCATTTTATTATTGCTGTGGCAGCTGCAAGATGCGCGTGGGGGGTAGGGTACGAGTACGAGGCTGCTGCATTAGTTTTGCATTCTTGAAAAATTGAAATTAGTTTTTTTGATATCGAGTAATACCGTCGATAAGGGGCTGCATTAGTTTGTTAAGCTCTCGCTATCGTGTCGCACTAAGACTTTCTTTAAGCTCCACTCAACGTAAAAGACTTTTAATGCTCTACTTGGCCAAAGAACGCAGCGGGTCAACAGACCAAAGTGCCCCAATACTGGCCAAGTGGCTCCCCAAGCCAACTAAAACTCACATTGTTGGCGCGGCCAAAAGGTCAACTTGACTGTCGGGTAAAATAAACCCAGAAATTGTTACAATCTCCAATTGTAATCCAAAGTTTATTTCTTAACTTGTCACAAGGTGCAGCGCAGCCCCGAATGCCAAAAGTCTTCTAACAAATGCAAATTTTGACCCAAAGAGAGGAGAGAGGAGAGCGAAAGAGAGACAAAGATTGTGTCTGCTGCAGTTTATAGTAAACTTTACCATATTATAGTGTTGTATACTGTATCAAACTAAATGTCTTGGGACACCAATTAAAACTGTTTTGCATACTGAAGTTGTTCTTTATTTCAATTGCCTTTCGAGTTTGTTTCTTGTTACTTTCATATGGTTTCAATTAAAATCAATGCGCATACTGAATATTTGGAGTATAATTAAAATCACTGCGTATACTTAATATTTAAAATTCAAATTACACATGCTGCTCAAGCAGCGGCTTCCAAGTCTTTAGCTTGGCTTTACTCTTGGCCATAACTCTTGCGACTCTTGCTTACAGTTCACACAGATATATAGTGCAGATAAATATATATATATACAGTTTATACAGTTCTCAGTTGTCTTTCTTTTTATGAGCCACATTAAGATGATAGATTGAAGCTGCGCCAGTTTATTTTGTGGGTGTGTGTGTGAAGTGAAAAGAAAAGTTTTTTTGTGCTGCGGCAAAAAATGCACGAATATTCTTCTATTTCTCTTCTTGGCTTTATTCACGATCTTTTGGCCAGAAAAAGTTGCCTCAACGATTGCAGTAAGAATAACTTGCCTGCAGCTTTTTAGCAGTTTTCCGGCTATGATTTGAATTTTGCAATCGCTTTAATTGCGATTAATTTAAGCCCACCGCTTGCAGGCATTCACTCGCTCATTCATTCATTTGTTCATTCATTCATTGATTTGGTCGCTAGATTCGACAATTGTTTATTTATTTATTTATTTACTATTTTTGCCTTTGGCGCAAAACTAAGCTAAAGTTTTTAGTTGCCGTTTAATTTATTGTTTACTGCAGTTTTTCGGCTACTTGCAGCCGCGCCATGTGGACGTGTGTGACGGTGACGGTGGCGGCGGCGGTTTATGGCCAAATTAAAGTCAAATGTCGCCGTAATTTATTCGCGTGCGTTTTTCTCGTGGGTTTTTGGGCGTGTCAGGCAGCGTCATAAAAATGATTCGCATAAATTTTTCTATTCATTTTAAAGTGCGCATAACGAGCCAGATAACCGTAACGTACTAAGCGTAGTAAGTGTATGTGTATATATTGTATAATGGAAAATCATCGGCGATTTATGGCCTATTTATTGATGAAACATCAGCGTAATAGACGCCGAGGGCGTGTCGCCAAAATGAGCCTTGATTATGCATAATCAAGTACCGTGTCACTCTCGAATGCCTGCTCTATCCCCATCCCTCCCTCCCCCTCTCTTTCTCTCTGTGTCTTTCTCTCTTTGTATTGTCGTCCCATTCACATGCGCATCAATTGGCAATGCACGTGTTTATCTCATTTATCTTTTATCTCTGCTTTTGATCCACTCGCTTTGCCCCAACCCAACGCCCCCCAGGCCTCCGCAAATAAATGACACTAATGTCACACTGATGAGTATTAATTGAGTACAGCTTGCACACTCACGCACGCTGACACTCACACTTGAACACGGACCACACTACACACACACTGAAACACACACACACACACACACACGTGCATATATGCCAAGTTATGGGTTTGGGGACTATAAATCTAACAGACACTCCAACATTGAAATGTGGACGCCAAAACTCACACTGACAGGCACACTCAAACACATACACATACACAAAGTAGCACATAGATACACTTGCATACATACTCATACAACACACACACACACACAAGCTGACCAGCGAACACATTGAGAAAAGTTGAGCCTTCTGCCGATTTTGCCTACAACTCAAGTCAAATGGCAGGAAACTGTTGAAGAAAGGCTGAACTAGCAGTTACTCTGTAGAGCGAAGTACTGCAGATGAATTTATATAATATTTAGAGTTATATGTGGTTTATATATTTCAGAATTTTAAGTTTATATATTCCTCCAAATCTTGCTAAAATATCTTATCTTTTCAATGATCATTCTAGGCTTCTATACTTGGCAATTGTTTAGTGTGTTAGCATGAAAGTCAATAGATTTGTTCTACAAATATTTATAATGGTATATGGACAATACATGTATTCTAGTATTAACACATAACAGTAAATGCGCTAAAGTTCTATATGAGCTTAATTGTTAAGCTTCAATTGGAATATATAAAAATGAACTCCGCTCAAAAAAACGTTGCACAAAGTTTTTACCTTTTGCACTTCCAAATGTCAGTTGCATTTCGTAAAACTCAGTAAACCCCATGTAGATATATCAAATCAAATTGAACAGCCCCCCCTCCCCCCCTTTGTCCTTTACAATTGTCGCATGCAAACTGCCCTCTATCAATTTCCTGATGCTGAGTGTATAACGAGGCGGCCTGTGGGCGGCCCGTTTTGGTTTTGTGACTTATGTTGACCATATGTGCTGTGTATGCTTGTACTGGCATGTGTATGTGTGTGTGGGTGTGTGTGTGTGAGTGTGCTTGTGGTATGTCCTGCCTATTGTCCTTTGTGCTGTGTGTGCCTGTGTTGCCTCAATTAAGCTCTAGGCGTGTGTAGAGCCTGCTTCTCTGTGCCCTCTCCCTCTCTCTTTCTCACTCTTTCTTGCCCAGTTTCTATGCGCTGCTGCCGCAAACAATTAGTGCAAGCGATATAACAACAACAACAACACACACACACACACACACTGCCACGTTTGTTATCGTTGTGCGTGCGTGTGTGTTTAAACAGTTGGCGTCAAAATTATAATTAAAACGTGCATCAAAGTCCTAACGGCAGCGCAGCATGTCACAATTTTGTTCCACTCCCGTTACTGCTATTGTTGTTGTTGTTGTTGTTGTTGCTCTCTCTCTTTGGTTGCCGCCTTCGGCTCTAGGTTTTATTTTTTGTTTTTTTTTTATGATTTATCGAGCCCTGCCACTTGACATTGTGTCCTTGGAACTTAATTGAATTTTTATTGCCAAGTTTGCATAATGTGCACGACTATCAGGGCTGCTCAACTCGGGCGTATACGTAATGCGCAGTCAATCGGTGGCGCATTACGTATCCGTCGCCATGTCCGTTGAGTAAATAAATAAAAAATGCAATGCTTTCACACATGAAAATGCAGTGGCCCATTAGGATGAGATAAGCAGCAGACAGACAAAACTAATCAAGCTGAAAAAACAAGTCATTATGTTAGATTGTGTGGGCAGGCAGGATATAGTCTGAATAGTCAGGGGTGTTCTGCAAGTGCATAAAGTTTAAATTTGTAAATTATATACAATATGATAAACATAAATGTGCCTTCATTTTTAGCTGTTTATGGTTAAATTTCAACACAAAGTTGAAACAATATTTTTACATTAAAATACCAAAAACAAATCTATTATATTTTATAAGAAATCTGTAATCTCGAAAGGTATTCATAAATAAGAGTAAAATTTCAAATACAAAACAAAGAAATAAATAATTTATAAATGCTATAAAATGATCAGACTTCAAATAAATCATAAGCCCATAAACCTATTTCAGTTTATTTATTTCAATTTCATTTGTTTTTTGGCAATAAATAAAATTCCAAACAATTTATTAAACATTATTATCCATGTGCTGAGAACGAACAAAACTAATAAAATTGTATTATGGAAACAATTCTAGCGTATCTCTCCGAACTCAATATTGTATCTCGCATTGTGCGATGTATTTTTTTGCAGTTGCTGCGTGATTTTCTGATAAGCGAACATGAGTTTTGCCAGCTGCGCTTGTTGCTGTACAGACTGTCCAGCTTGTCAGTGGGAGCAGTCAGTCGTTTCAACAGTCAGCAGTCTGCAGTCGGCACTCAGCAGTCAGTAGTTAGTCCGAGCAGTCAAGTCATTCATTCAATCAGTTAGTCAACTCAACCCGCCGAGGGCATTTTCAAAATTGCATGCGCCAAGCTGATTTTTCATTCATTGCAGCTTTGGTTCTTTGCCTTCCCTTCGTTGCCTTCATTGTTCTGTTGCTGTTGCTCTTTCTACACATGCACTTTTCACATTTTCCATGCTCAGCTCACAGCCCAGACCTGTGACAGAGACACGCGAACTTTACCCGGTTCTCCTCCCGGCCATTTTGGCCCTGCACACGTGTCAAACTTCATTAGAAAAATACATTTTGCTTTATTTTCCAAAGGTTTTTTACCTTTGCATGTTTTTTTTTTTTGTTTTTTTTGTACTGTTTTTCTGCCCTTTGGTTTCTGCCCTCACCCTTTGCCGGTTAAATGTCCAGTCAGGCGCATTTGCTAAATGCTTTTTCCGTATTTTATTTATTCCCCCACTGCGGCTTAGTCGGTTTACAGTTAGTTGTCTTGTTTTAATAACTGAAATGGAAGCGCAGAGCGGCAGAGCGGCAGAGAGAGAGAGAGGAGAGAGGAAAGAGAGCGAGATTTTTAATTGAAATATGTAAATAAATTGCAAAATGGAATTGTGTAATCAAATGAAACTGACAGGCAGATACAGAGATCGTACAATGCACATGGTAGTTCCATTTGTGATTTGATTTATGGACAAACTCAAGCGAATAACTGAGTACTCATGGGGAAAAGTATCCGGTGGGAATAAATCAATTCAATTTAGAGATTTAAAATTTATAAAATGAAAAGCATTAATCAAAAAATCTGTTGATATTCTTAAAAGTTCAGCTAGTTCAAAGAACAATGTGATTATCAAGATACTTTCTCATCAATCTTTTTGTAATTTGTTTAAAGAATAATTAAATAATAATTAATTAAAGTTTAAAAGAATAATTAATATTCTTTAGACTTTTAATACCCTTGCAGAGAGTTTATTAATTTTGGCCAGGAGTTTGTAACGCACTTGTAGGGGACATCCCTGTCTCCATAAAGTATGTATATATATTCTAAATCAGTATCACCAGGGAAAATGATCTGTCTGTTTGCCCGTCTGTCTGTCCGTCCGTCTGTCTGTCTGTTGCAACGCAAACTATTCTCTCAGTATTGGAGCTATCTTGATAAAATATTGGCACATATGTTTTTTTATTTCTGCACACTGTAAATAACTCGGAACTAGCCGGATCGGACCAATATATCGTATAGCTCCATACAAACTATCGACCGATTTTCGTTATTTGTCGAGTTGTTGCAATCAAATTTACTACATCGGACTATTTCCATATATATAATATGCATATAGAATTTCATCAAAATCGGATCACTATAACATATACATAGCATTCAACAATCGGACGAAATGAAGGTTTTTGTATGAAGAGCAGCTTTGATATAATAACTTTACTTATCAGTGTCAATCAAAGTAACATATAATATTGAATATACACAAAACCATTCAATTCTGTGCCAATATATATAACCAGTATTGGAACGATCGGAGGTGATAGGAGGCTGAAAGGCACTGGAACCTTTGGCATGCCGAAGGTAGCCTTTCCTTGCTTGAATTTTGGTGTAGTATGTTTATACTATTGCAGTGATCAATTGAAAATGGAAATACAATATTTTCATTTAAAAAAAAAAAACAAAATAATACTAGATTTTTAAAATTTCGGAAAAACTCTATTCGCATGAAAATCAGTTATTTTTCAAATGAGTTGCGATATTTCTGTAAATAAGATTATAGAAAGTGTAGTAGAAAACAGTATCTTAAGTTTACGAGAATCGTGAAAACAAGACAAACCACGACATGTTCTGGGCTTAGTACATTTAACTCGCCTATTACGATAATGTTGTTTGGGGATCCTGCGCAGATATAGCAAACATTATTATAAGCAGCACAGACTCACTTAAGTTTAACGATTATGTTACAATTCAAATAAACTGTCAGGAACTGCTCAATTTGCCACAGTTATCGCTAGCTGTGTTGCCCCAACAACAACATCAACACGGCAACATGCAATACACAAGGGATGGGTGGAAGGTGGGAAAGAGGGGAACGAGTATTAGCAATATATTTGTACATCATCCAAAGATTTGTCGAGCTCAACTCGCAGTCATTCACAGGCAATAGAAATGCCAACGAGCCACTCGAAATCTCTGCCAGTTCTCGTGGAAATTTATTGATAAACTCTTGCCGTGCAATCATGCGCTCTCTCTTGCTCTCTCTATCTTTCTCTCTCTCTCTGTCTCTTGTCAATCATGCAAGGTACAAATGCTGTTGCAGGTATGGTAACTGTTTATGCCCTGCAAAGGTCAATGGAGAACAGCTGGTGCCGGCGACCAACGACGACCAACGATGTTGGGCAATGTGAATGATATTTACTTAGGCAGTTGACCCAACTGCTCTGCTGGATAACTGTGCATTCTCCCCCCCTCTCCCCCCACACACATGGTGCCCCCTTTAACCCGGCTAGGCACTATGTTATCCAGCTGCTGTGCCGTAACTTGTTGTGCGTGCAAGCGCCGAAGCGTGCCAGCCTTTCCAGCTGAGTGATGAAAGCATTTAAGCATCCCCAGCATCTAGACTGGCATCCCTATCCCCCCACCCCTCCCCCTCTCAGTTCCATCCGCCTACTACTCCTGCCCCTGCTCTGTTCTGCTTTGCCTTTGCGTCGGAAGAGCACTTACGTGGTACCAGTCAGCAGCAGCCAAGGCAGAGGTATTCTCTCTCCCTCTCTCCCCGGTTAATCATAAATACGTGCATACACTGAGAGAAAAAGCCACTTGGTTTTTTTTTTGATGTTGTCGCTTTGCTTGTTATTTTTCAGGTTTTTTTTTAAACTTACCAACACTTGTTGATGTTTAATATAAATTTAGGCGTCTTGTACAACATTGAAGAGTGTTGTGAAATGCGTTTGTAGGCTATCTGCATATATTTTCTAGTTTTTTAGTGTTTTCTATTTGTTTTTCTATTTTACAACACTGGATAGTAATGTTTGACTATTTTTTATTATTTATTTTATTAGATAATTACAATATATATATAAAAATATAAAATACTAGCTGAGTCTACTAGTTTTCTGTTTGTTTTTTTATTTTACAACACTGGATATTAATGGTTGACTATTTTTTATTATTTACTTCATTAGACAACTTATAGATTAGATAACTTATATATAAAAATATATAATAATAGCTTCCTGAGTCTACAACTTTATTTTTTAATTTGTCTAGTGTTTTATATAACACTAAAGTATTGCATAGAGCGTATCGTTATAAAACATACAGAATTCTGTATTTTTTACTGACAGCTTGAAATTTCCGAGCTTAGTCTTTTCTAAATGTCTTTATTCATTTTATTTATAAGATAAGTGTTAAAAAGTGTTTACTAATGTTTTAAAAATGTACAACACTTGATTTAGTGCGAAATATGGCATTATGTATTTATTGATTTCATTTAAAAAATAAGTGTTGATAAGTGTTTACTAATGTTTTGATACTTTACAACACTTGATTTAGTGTTTAATATGGCACATTCTGGAAGTGGAAGTGTGTGGAATTATTGTTATTTTTTGCATTACTAAAGAAAGTTCTCGATTGCAAATTTCTCTCAGTGCAGTTAAAAGCCAACCTTGTTCGTGGTAACTGGAAACCTTTAACCAGCAGCGCTGGCAGACGACAACTGGCAGACACATCCCTTTCTCCACCCCTCTGTCAGCTGCCCCCCTTCCCGGCAGCGGCTGTGCTGATGTGGCAGATCTGTCGCTGTCGCTGCCTCTGGCAGTTGCACCTCGGGCATTGGTCACGCCCACCCGGAGGCAGCACTACTAGAGCATGGTGCATGGGTGGGCGAACTATTTATAGACTGACATAGTGTCCATGTAACATGCACAGCATGTTCCTGTAGCTTTACCGTTACAGGTGCCGTTGGCTGTCAAAGGAAACTGAATCTGAAGCGAGTTGTTGCCATGGAGACGTTGTCGTTGTCGTTGCCGTTGACGTTGTCGTTGCTCAACAAACAACATAACAGTCACACAAACACATACACACACTCACACACACCCAGAGTTGTTGCTTCAGATGAGCTTAGCCATCTATCTACTATGTATCTATTTGTGTGTGTGTGTGTGTTTATTGCGCAAACAATTCGTCTGTTTATTTATTTATGCGTCGATTTATTTGCCTGCCAAAAACGCGAAAAACCAAATCGAATTTTTGCATTTACCCTAAGCACATTGCGCGTATTTATTTAATATTATTTAAATGCTGTCAATACCGATGAATATTAGAGTATCTATGTCTGTCTGTCTGCCAATATTTTCTTCTATATCACCAGCTAATTGGCTTAAGTCGCGCTGACACGTGGCACGAGCTAACACAAAGCGGATTATTCGCTCTGTTTGATTTGATTTGCAGCACTTCACAGCTTAGCTCGCTAACGATCCAGTGTCTCAGTGTCCCCGTATCCTGGTAGTCCCATGTGTCCTGTGTGCTTGCTCTTCTTGTTTTAAATTATGGCGCCTTGGCAGCAAACAAATTTTGACTTGAATGATTAAGAACGCGACGATGACTCTCATAAAGCAAGCCCCAGGCGCGACCTCGACTTATATACTTACATAATATATACGTTATTTCGGCAGTAATGTTGTGTGCCATATACAAATACATATATATAAATATATGTATATAATTATTATATATGGCTTACTGTAGCGCATGAAATCGGCGCTGTGAAAGGTCAAGCAAAGCGCGCTGCTGGAATTTTCTTTTCAGTTTTCTTTTTTGTTTTTGTTTTTTGTAATTTTGGCGCAACGGGATATTTGCTTCATTCTACTTAGCAGCTTACCACATAAGTAATCGTGGGCTGCTTGGGCCTCCCCACCGCCGGCTTGTAGCCTCATTTCCCCTGATTCGCGCTAAGCAGCTTGGCAACTTGGCGACTTTTAGCTATTTGAGCGCAAATGTTTTACATATTTGTCTTTTGCATTTTTTTGCATACTAAATGTGTGGATGGGGAATGCACGAATTGCAGATACTCTCGGAAACTGTGAATATAATTTTAACTCTAACAGAAATTAGTACTTCAATTTTTTTTTTTTTTTTTTTTTGACAAAAAAAAAGATTAAGAAAACTTATAAATAGTTCTCATATGATAAGAGAATATAAGATAAATAACCGCAAAGCTCGGAAGCTGTGAATATAGTTTTAACTCTAACAGAACACACCACTTGCATTTTTTTTTTTTTTTTTTGACAAAATAAATTAGTATTAAGATTTTAAAACTTATAAATAGTTTGCGTATAATAAGAGAATATAAAATAAATAACCGCAAAGTAAAAAAAAAAAAAAAAAAAAAAAAAGTTCATAAATAAATTTGAGGAAATTGTTATTCTGAAAAAGGAAAAAACACAACTTTATTTTCATCATTTTTCTGAGTTATAAACTTTAATAGATATATAAAAATAAAGGGTATTTGCATCATAAAGCACGCACAACTTAATGCAAGACTTGCGTAATAAACTGACTTCTCACTTACTCACATTCAGCGCGAGGCAGTAGATACTGTAGAAATATATATATGTACATATTTAAAATATATATGAGGAGCAGAACTTTAAAGTAATATGCAAATTATTTGTGGCATCAAAACGTGATGCAAAACACAAATTAGAAGAGAACACGAGATAAGAAATGACAAAGTTGACTGTTTAAAGGCCAAATGAAGCTAACGGTAAATCAATAAATACATTCGAGAGAAGGTGGTGGGTGGAGGAAGGGAGGGGGAGAAAAGAGTCAACTCATCGTCGTCTGGTTGAAGTAGCTCATCATTTGAGTGCAGAGTGCAGAGCTCCTTGAACTTTTCCTGAATGTCAACGCAAGTTCGCTCACCTCACTAGGAAGCACAGACGGCACACGTGCAGCGCCAATACTCCTGCCTGCCTGCCTTCCTCTCTCTCTCTCTCTCTCTCTCTCTCTCCCTCTTTCTCTCTCTCTCTTGCTCTTTCTCAATCTCTGTCTCTACGGTCTAATGGCCTCAACTTGACCGCCGGCAATAAAAGCGTCCGAATGACACTTGCCACAGCACTTCCGGGCAAGGCGACTCGCATTGGCTATGTAAATAATTTAATTAATATTTTATTTGCTGCACATCTTGAGGCGTATTCCCACGCCTCCCCCTTTCCCCCGCTCTCTCTCCCCAATATTGGCCTGTCACTGGGGGCATTCATCAAGTGGAAATATGAAATTGGATTTTTATTTACATTTTTGCACATGCTCGAAACTTGCCCCCCTGGGGAGGCAGAGTCCGATTTTCTCCGCTCGAAAGATGTGCAGCAGCAGATGCGATGACTGTTTGTATATATATACACATATATATATATATATATGTATGTTCGCATGTATTAAACATATATAGTGCAAAAATCTATATATTTAAATCATTGCGTTGGCGTCGATTCGCTCGCTGCCTGCAGCCAAATGGCAGACGCGAAAAAGTTCAGTTTCCATCGACTTACGATTGTAAATCTGCGTATATGTTTAGTAAACAGTAAACAAATCGACAGGGCACACACACACACACACACACAAACACACAGACATACATACACGTACATAGACAGCCTGTCGAACGGACTGGACGGACAGCTAGTTGTGTCCGTAAATCGATGAGCACATAATGTGCGCTAATAAAAGTTTAAGACGCATCCCCGACTACAAAAAAAAAAAAAAAATGGCAGATTACGCATACGCCGCGTAGGCCCATAATGTTCTCCATCCCAAAGATATAACACTATAAATATGCACTATTAAAAGCTCGTTTGTTATAATGGCTAAAAAAACTTTAAATTATTTTTCGAAAATTTTTTTAGAGAATTTTTAGAAATTTTCGAAAGCCTTGAAAAGGTGCCAGATAGTGAAAAAGAAGTTTGTATAGAATAAGTGTAAGCTTTGCTGAAATTTCTTTCGATATTTTTAATGTGAATAGATATATATATATAGTAGATATATATAGCTGCAGAAGCAATTCCTGTGACACCCCACACAGTGTTTTCCACCCTTATTAAGTTATATTTTATTATCTACTTAGCGCCGTTAGCTTAACCCTTTATGGACTGACTTCAAGACTTTATCAGCAGCTTAGCGTGCTGTATAAATTAGTATGCTTATGAAGAGTGTATGTGTGTGCGACTGTGTGAGTGTGTGTGTGTTGAGTCGCTGATGACTTCAAGGCTACCGAAAAAAGCTGAACAAATTTTCATGACAGTGAAAGTAATAAATAATGAATTGTGCGAGCAATGAGCAAGGCACGCAGCATATGTACATAAAAGACACACATAGAAGCACATAAACATGCACACATACAAACACTTGCGTGTGTGTGTGTGTGTGAGTGTGAGTAAACCATGTAAGTTTGCGTGCTGCGGCATCGTTGACACGGAACGAAGCGGAGCCGGAGCAGCTTTACCCACATTGCGTTGCCTTCACGCATGTCACACGCCGCAGCAGCGAGTTTGAGTCAGGGCCAACTTGCGTCGCCAGGGAGGGGGCAAAGCAAAAGTAGTAGAAGGGGGGGGGGGCAATCGTGAAACCTTTTCGCTTTGTTCTTTGCTCTCAAGTTTCGGTGCTGACGTCGTCGTCGTGGCAAGTGATTGAATTGAATGCTCGGGGAAAACTTTAAATTACAATCAATGGTACGATACACACCCCCCAGCTGTCCGGCCACGCCTCCTCCACGCCGCTAACTGCGTCGCATTGTACTTGCAAATTCACTTAATGTATGCTTTTAGGCTGTTTCTACTGGCCTGCCCTGCCCCGGGCCTGTCCTGTCCTAGCCTTGCCTCGGCCAGGTGTCGCTCGCAAGTTTTTCCCGCTAACATTTTCACTTGGCAAAAAGTTTACCCAGCGATTTAGCTTGTTTGTCTTTTAACCCCAAACGAGCCGGGGTACTTTCCACCCCTATTTGTTGTTAGCAGGTTACAAATTCGTGTTCAACTAAAGTTTGCCCGCTTAACTGTTAAATATTCATGTTTATAATATGCAAATCATTGAGCGACTTTGACTTTGAGTTCATGTTCGAATTCGGTATCGAATTTGATTTCGATTACAGTAAACACACAATCGTTGAAAACTTTCAGTTTACCATCTCGAGTGGCGCAAAAGTTATTAATGTTTGATCAAGTGCGTTCGGTTTATTCTGTGTGATTTGTTCAGGTTGCCATGGAAGATAGAGAGGGGAGCGGGACAGGGTAGACAGGGTAGACTAGTGAGCCACCCCTTGAAACAGTTGGCCACGCGTTGTTTTATTCAATTGAAGAGAACCGGGGAAAATTTTAATTCCATTTTGTGTGCTCTAGTTTAGCCTACACAGATATGATAAGCATAGTTTAAAGCATATTTAGACCGCACTCATGGTAGCTAGGCAACAGTGCGTATGTGTGATAATGTTGATATGATTTGAGCGCAAATTTGATCCAAATCGTGCGGGTTTCCCTTGACAACAGTGCGTGTGCTGGGTATAGATAAGATATGTTCAATTTATATATATTTATTTTACATTTTAGGGACTAAAAGATAATTTCAAATAAACAGATTAGAGACTCGCGTCTTCTGCAAGCTCTTCTCGGCGCACAATGCGTATGCGTAATGTGTAGACTCAAATTGCACTGTCATTGCAAAAGAGAGATATCTTAATTGCTTGACACGTTAGTATCACTAACCCGCTCTCGCTCTCTCCTTGCCTTATCACTGCCCACGCCACACTGCGTATGTGTAATATGTGAACTCGACTTTCACTGTCAACTAATCTTAATTAATTAGTTGCTGTATACAGTTACTCGCTAAGTCTTTAATTAAAAATGCACAAGATTAGAAGAGCTTAAAGTGTTGTTTCCCCTCTTTGGCCTCGCACTTATCTGCCACCCTCTTCCCCTCTTCCCCTCCCTCTGTCTGCCTTGCTCGACGCCACGCTGCGTATGCTTAATGTGATAGTAAAAAGTGCCCTAGTGGGCCGTCATTATCATACGCTTATCAGTCCAGTTGAACTGGTTATTTGCTCAGTTCAGTGTCACTTCCGAATTCGAATTCGAATTCAATTTCGAAACAATTTGCGAATTTCGCTAATCAACTTAATGTTCTATCCGTCTCTCTGGCTCCAAAATCATCAATTAAGTGCGACCACAGAAATGATGATGAATGAAGCCGTGTAAAAGTTTGCTCGCTGTACAGTTGCCTCCGCATTTCCACATCCTTTCTGCTGTTCCTTCTTCGTCTCTTAGTCCCTTTACCACTTGCCGCATCAATTTGTTCCGCATTCAACATCCGCTTGAAGTGAATGCTCGGCATAGCAGCAAACATTCTTGTGCACACACACACACTCGCACACACACACACTGGTTTACACACACATTCGTACATTCAACCACACACACACACACACAAGTCGATTCGGCAGAATTTTAATTACACACTGACTTTGATTACACATTGCCAGCATGTTGAACCAAAGCATGGGGGGGGAGGGTGGCAGGTTGTTGTTTTTTTTTTGGGGGCGCAGTTGTCGATGGTCAGATGGGCGTGCCGCCCACACTTTAATCAGAAATCGAACGCCTTCTTATCGCGAACAGGCTCCATATGTTGCTGTTGTTGTCGGCCTCAAAAGTCCCCCACATAAATATGCAACCCTCTGCTCATCTGTTACCTCCCCCCCCTCGACCCGTAACCCCACTTGCTGTGTGAACACAACAATCTCTGTGTATATTTTTCTCCACGTCAGCACAATTAAAATTTGTTATGAGCTGTAAAATTTCTTAATTTTGATGAATTTATATGACCAGCAACAACAACAGCAACAACCACGGCTAAAGAGTCAACAAGGCGGAACATATGCAAATGTAATGTACTCACACACACACACACACGCAGACACCCTCGCGCATCGTGTGTATGTTGCGTATAAATCTCTGTTTGCATATACAAATTTTCAGTGTTTTCGCTGGCGTTTCTCAAATGTGATTAACGTGGCAATTTCGGACTGTGTTTGCTGTCGTGAATACGCTTTATTAAGAGCTAAAGAGATAGGGAGAACGAAAGAGAGAGAAAGAAAGAGAAGGGGACAGACAGAGAGAGGGAAAGAAAGACACTGTTGGCTTTGGGAGTTGGTTGGTAACATGATTTGGTATATAATCATAGGGAGATAGGGAGAGAGAGAGAAATCGAGAGAGAGAGAGAGAGAGAGAGAGAGGGATAGAGAGAGAGAGAGAGCGCAAGAGAGAAAGAGAGAGAGAGAGAGGGAAAGAAAGACACTGTTGGCTATGGGAGTTGGTTGGTAACATGATTTAGAATATAATCATAGGCTCAGAGTGGGAAAGCTTGAAATACAATAGAAAGTTGAAGGGACACAGAAAGTGTAGAAGTACTTCGTATGCTTCACAATATAGACATAAAGTTATTGTAGATATACAGATAGTAAGTTAACACTGATTTATATTAATATCTTAAAGATGACAGATATATCATGCAAATTAAACTTTAAGCCTAAGAAATAACAAAGAAATGGTCGAGTGGAAATGGTCAACATTTTTATACCGACTACCCATGAGAAGAACTGTCTGTCCGTCCATATGAATACCTAGACGCCAGAGACTCTTATAGCTAGAGTTACTCAAATTGGTGTCAATATGTCTTTTTTTTTATTGTATCATTGAAATTTTAATTTTTCTTTTTTGGTTAACACAATGACTATCAAAGTCAACATGATTTCTTAAAATTTTACTTGCGATCGGAACATTAACATAGACGTTAATTAGGAAATCAATTGAAGAGGTACTGATTTCCCAACCAGCGCCCTAAAGTATGCAACAAAAAAGTTAAAAATAGAGGTTACATATTAAGACATCGTTTTGGTCAAGTGGGTAGTGGTTATATCACAGTCAAGCTTTTTTAAGCGTTGTTTAATTTGATCTAAATTGAAAATACTATAATATATACAGTACAGAATCGTTTAATAAATTGTAATTAACTATTTGAACCCTCAAATGTACATTTGTATTTATTATTATTAAGGCACATTATCCATAATATTATTTTTAGGCTACACATTAGGTTAAGTTCAGAAGCAACTGAACGATTCCTAGTGACTATTATAATAATAAATAATAATTCAAAAAAAAAAAAAAAAAAAAAAAACTTTGAACTGCCTACAATAAACTGTTTAGCACTTCTAACTATTTTCTCCACCCTGTGATGTTAAGATACAATATGTACGGATTCTTCACTTAATAATAAAAAAAACAAAAAAAAAAAATTCTAACTATGCTCAAGATGTTCCCTAGTCTGCATTAATTCCCAGTTAACTAAGCTCCTTACTCTTCTTTATCGTTTCTTTCTCTCATTCCGCATTCAAAGAGTTTATTCTTATATCCTAATCAGCTTTAAATTAAAGTTGTGTTTATTATTTATATAATTCAAAGGTCTAACCATATCTTATCTAAAATATCCCCAAGCTTCATTTAAAGGGCGCTGCCTGAATCCTTTATTGTTTCCATTAGCCACCATTTATACAACTTTCTAATATATCCCTTTTTAGATTCTTGTTTCCTTTTGAGCCTACTCTTTGACCCTTTGGTATCTTGTCGCTTTCATTTCCCCTTCCAACACTTTGGAAAGTTCTTTACAAATTGTATTTTTCAATTTTCCTCTTGAAAAGAAATGAAAACACTTTCCAGCCTTGCGGCAAGTGTATTCGCAGCTCGTCGTATTTGTATTTATCGTAGCGACGCTCCTCTTGTGTATTTCATATACAAAGATTAGCCGAAGATTTGTTATTATAGGTCCACCTCGCTCTACCTCATGCTCTTGCTCTCTTCCTCTCTGTCTCTCCTTCTCTCTTTCTTTCAACACTTTATGAGCGTAGAATTTGCATTTCTAAAGCCATTAAAAATTTATAATTGCTAAATAATGGGGCAGCAACAGCGCGCCGTTAAGTAACTAAAAATCGTGGCAGGGGTGAGTTGAAGTGGGCGTGGTCAAAGGGCAGGGGAAAAGGCAAAAGGCAAAGGCAGAGGCGGAGGCTGAGGTGGAGGCTGTTACTGAGGCAAAAGTTGTCGGTGGTTAATTTGAAAAGTTGATGCCCCGAAAAGTTGCAGCAGCTGCTTCGACAGCAGGGTCGCACTATATGCCCCGATGCTCCCTGCTCCCTGATATATATATGTACGTGTAATATATATTTATTTTGTTTTCTTTTGCTTCTCTTTGCAGAGCGATATGAGGGTTAAGGGCCGTGCTGCAAGAACTGAGAGAAACTGAAAGCGAAACTGAGATGAGATGAGAAAAATGTCAGCAACCTTAGTACAAAAGAAATCAAACAGAGAAACGAACTTGGAGCAGCAACGGGAAACGAAGCAGAAACAGTTAAAACAGGCAGACACATTGACTGTTGTGGGCGTGGCTACCATATCGCTGATGCTGCAATACGATATCGATAATACGTTGAATGCGCTCAAGGAGCAAACGTGTTGCGAACGGAATGCGCTAATGGATCGGGAAGCAACCACAAACAACAGCAACAACAACAACAACACAAGCAGCAACAGCAACACAAGCAACAGCAACAACAGCCTGTGCAACACGAGCAACCTTAACAACAACAACAACCTCAACGCCGAGTGCAATCCGGCAATGCCGGAACAGACACCCAACGTTGTAGGCAGTCCCAGTCGCAGCCCGAGCTCTGTGGAGCTGGAAGTAGAGAGCATTGTGACCATGGGCAAGACGCAAGCATGTGATGATGGCATTGCCAATGCCTTTATGCCGCCCACACCGCCAGCGACACCCAATTTGCAGAATACTGCACAGAAACGTTGGCGCATTTTGGCCAAAGTGTTGCGCAAGGACTCCGAGGAGACGGTGAGCTCTTCGAGTGATGAATTCGGTGAGGAGCAAACCGCATCGGTGCGTCGCTTTAAGAGCTTCGATCTGTTGCGTCAGGATAGCTTCGAGGATCATGTGAGCCTCAAGTGTTTGGGCAAAACGGAGAATTGGTACAAGTATCGCATGCAGTTGCACAATGACACCGAGTACTCGGTGAATATTCATCACATGGAGCGGCAACTGACGGCCAACGATCTGATGGGTTTCAATAATACTGGCAACATTTGTGTCTGGCCATCGGAGGAGGCATTGACGGCACTAGTGCTCTCCGATCTGGCTGCCTATCGTGGCAAATGGATACTGGAACTGGGCGGTGGTTTCACCTCATTGGCCGGACTGATGTTGGCCAAATATGCGAAACCATATGCTGTACACCTAACCGATGGCAATGAGGTGAGCGTGGAGAATGTAAAGAAGACCGTTTGCCTCAATGAGCTGAGCTGTTACACCAAATGCTCCGTGCTCAAGTGGCAGGAGGCATCGGCACGTGCGCAGGCGGAGCAGGGGAAATTCGAGTTCATTTTGTGTGCCGATTGTCTGTTCTTCGATGAGGCCCGTTCGGCACTTGTCGATACCATCTGGTATTATCTGGCACCGCAGGGCATCGCACTCATCATGGCGCCCCGTCGCGGTCGCACACTGAACGTGTTCCGTGATGAGTGTGTGGCACGCGGCTTTCGTGTGGATCTAGCGACGCGCTACAACGAGACCATTTGGCAGCGTCATCTGCAGCTCAAGGCAGATTCGGCACTGTACGACGAGGATCTACACTATCCGTTGCTTTTGCGGCTCTGCAAGTCGCACAGCTAGAGATGAAGACCTGCAGTGGAGACATGGGCAAAGGGTGCCGGCTGTGGGCCAGCTGGCTAAGTAGGTTCAATTAACGTTTAGTCAATGTTTTAGTTGATAGCAAGCAAATTCCAGTTTACACCTAAACAACAAACCAAAGAAGAAAATAAAAAACAAACACAAAATAAAAAAAATAAAAAAATAATAGAAGTAAAAGCGGCGCCGAAATATCTATAAAAGTATAATATGAAAATACTTGGCCTAGGCCAACTGTAGGCCTGCAAAAACAATTCCTCCTATATAAGAAAGAAACCTAGCAAAACCTTAAAACATTAGGCTGGTTCTTAAAAAAAGAAAAAGAGAAAATATTACTAAAAAATGTGGAAGAAGAATTCAATTAAAGTGTTTGATGTGAGTTTAAAAAATATTAAAAACAGTAAAATCAAATTTATTTTAATATAAATTTAAAAATATATAATTTTTTTTTATATACAGTTTATTCCTTTAATTCAATTATTTCGCATAGTTCCTATTGTTTTTAAATTCAAAAGACAGAAATTTTTCAATTTTCAAGTCTCTCCTTTTTTTAGTAATTATTTATCTCACTAAACTTCACTCCCAACTAATTTTCAATATTTTTTAAGCACCAGCCTAATTATTATAAACCTCTATTATAATTCGTATATAGATTTTTTTTTATAATGTAATTCCCTCGTTAGACAAATTTGATTTGATTGTTGATTCCAAAGTTTTGTAGATCGTAACGTATACACACTGAATACTCCACTAAATATCATATAAGGTTTACCTGTACCTACACACACACACACACCTACACACGTACACACAAGTATTATTTAAATTTACTTTTACGCTGTATAGCATACTTTTAGGCTGCTTTTGTTAAAGAAAACCAAAGAAAATAACTAAAAACAGAAAACCAAAACAATTTTCCTTATTCTAAAAAGAGAAATACAAACAAACTATAAAGATATTGAAATAGTATAGAAACAAGAAGAAGAAGAAGCAAAAATACGTTGCCAGCGCTCGACCAATTAATTAATAGTTAACTAAACTTAGTTTATGTAATTATAGAGCATGTGTTAATGGTTATACGACTATGATGATGATGATATGACGATGAGATTACGTTGATGAGATAAACACAAATACAGTATCAAATGTCACACACACACACACAGACACACACGCGCGCACTTGTGCACACGTGTTGCCTCTTTTCTTTTTTTGTCGCGCTGCAATTGTCATAACCATTAATGACCGAGCCACAGTTGGGAAGTGTAAGTATAACCCAAGTCACCCCCCCGGCTCCCCTCGTGGGCTGAACTCTTTGCCACAGCAAGTGATGTCAATGATAATTATCTGGCCACACTCGACACTATTGGCGAGTCGTTCATTAAAGAGTATTAGCGATTTTTATAGTGCCAGCCGCAGCGAGGTAATTACTTTAATTGTGCCCCGTGACCCACTGTGCGACACTGGGCCTGGACGACGACGTCGTCAGCGTGTTCCTTGCGTGCGTGGTGGTGCGAGCTGCCATTTGATTGTTTCCTTTGCCCTGCCGTGTGTGTCCGGCAGGCTTCACTGAGTAATTAGGCCAGCGAGCGATCTCATTAGGTGCATGAAAGATTTATTTAGTTTCTAGAGATAACGCCTTGGTATAAGGCATAATATATTATAAAGATATGGTATATAAAATACGAAATTATAAATTAAATAAAGAAATTCAAAACATATATAAAAAATGATATTGAACTTATTTAAAATATAAAATTTAAGAAAGTTTTAAATTTTGTATATAACATTTAAATCATAATTTACTTTTCTTTTTTTTATTCTAAAAAAAAAATAATAAAAAAAAAAAAATTCAACTATCGTATACAAGATTTCTAAAAAAGTTTTAAAATTGTATATAACATTTAAATCATGATTTACTTTTCTTCTTTTTATTATACAAAAAAAAAAAAAAAAAAAAAAAAAAAAAAAAAAAAAAAAAAACTCTAATGCAAATTTCTTTATAATATTGCAAGCTAACATCGCAGTAAATCAAAGAAAATTTGCAAATAAGTATATTATATAATTTATAGGGTATTCCACACTCAGTCACATTAGCAACCTCAGCGAAGTCGCGTCATTAGGAAAAGCGTCCGCTTCACACTCCAGTTGAGCACAGCAAATGATGATGTAATTTCCTTCGAGCAACTCAAACTCATTTCCTGCACAGCTAGCTAAAAGAATGCCCGCTTTTACAGGGTATTTGGGCAGACAGCTCACTGCCAGTTTGTAAACATGTTTGCTTTGTATATTTGTTCTGACCAGCTGAAAAATCAAAAATAAAATAAATCTGATAAGCGCAAATTACAAAGTAAACTCAATAGCACGCACACGCACACTCACACACACCAAGACAGCTCCTGCTCCTGCGGCAGCTTTGTGACTGTGCGTGTGTGTGTGTGTGTGTGTGTGTACTCAAAGCTATTTGTGTGCGTCATTAACGAGGTCATTGGTAAGTAAGCTTGTTTGATGTGCTCGAGACATGTAATCCGTGCCCGGGGGGCAAGTCAAACAATCGACAGGCTGGCAGGCGGGCGCAGTCCGTCTGGCGTCGAAATTGCGTATACGCCGCGTATGCTAGTTGGTTTTGCCTGCGCCAACTGATAATGATATGCGGTCCGCGCTGCGCTGTGCCATGTCTTTGTATGCAAATCAGCATACTTGGCGACGACCACTCAATTATGCGCCAAACACATGGCACACACACTCACAAATAACCACACACACACACACACACGCGTGCGTACTTGCAGATAAACCTCCGCTTGACTACAACAATTCGTTGCCTACTTTCAGGCGCCCACTGAAATTCGCTCGCGTTGTGTTCGACATCGCAAGCTATTTCAACCAGGCCAGGCCAGGGGTTGCAGCTTGCACTTGCCCCACCCCCTCCACACTTCGCCTCTCCCCCTCTTGGGCATGTCGTGCACAATGGGCGTGGCAAGTGATTTGGCAACACACATTTCAATTTGCGCTTTGTTTGCCTTTCTGCTTTGCCGTATCCTTTGTGGGCCTGCCCGACATGCCGAAGGAGAGCAAGAATAGAAGTAGAGGGAGCGACTGGGTGTGCGGCAATCCTTAAAACCTCATGGGAAACTTGCCAAAGAGTTTATGCCGCCAACAGGTGTTCCAATTGTGCTCCATTTAGAGGCAAAGAGAAGGAGCACGGGTTGCTTTGGTTCGTGTGTGTTATTTTTAGTTGAAAGCCTCATTAAATTTTTAATTAATGAAATTAGTGGAATGCGCATGAGTGTCTGAGTACGGCACCGTTTTCAAATGTTTTATTTATGTTCCCGGACACGATAAACTGTGGCACGTAGCACTAGGTCTAGGTTCGGTACGCTGCGGTCAGTGTCCTCTAATGTTGCTCCAAGGATTTGCTAGCGTCATGTCAATTACATAATGACCGAATAGTTCGGACCTTGACATACCCAGAAATAGTTAAGGAAGCATATCATGACGCAGCTCGAACTCTGCGTAGGCGTTCTCTAATTATCATATAAATTGTCGGAATAATTCATTATTAAATAGGAAATTACGTTGCGTGTTGGTAAATTAACAAGTTCAGAGGCCCCCAAAAAATATGGAAATTATCTGGGAAAAGGAAAAAAAAAAGAAATAGGTTGACAAACGGATCACGATACCCACAGCGCAGTTAATGCGGCAAAGTGCTTAAATTAAATGGGAATTACAGCAGGTTGCGAATGGGTTGGGCTGACGGAGAGACTGAAGAGGGGAACTGTTGCTTATTATAAGAATATTATACATACCTTCTAATGCATATTTAATTATGTTGCCTATTAAGAATATGATATGGAGACTATTTTGATGTTACGAGTATCTATAGAGTCTATGCAAAGTATGATAACGTAATCATAGATATATTCTTTATATTCATAAAGTAAATCGATAATTTTTTATTTCTTTTAACTTTTATTCAACATTTCTTCAACTCTTTAAAGCTGAGTGAGGTTTACTTTCAACTAAAAACATCTTAAGTCGTTTAAATTACAAACGAAATAAACTGAAGTTCAACAAAACCCTCATTTCTTATGCCATTATACCATCAAAGCGCATTAGTTTTTTTATTTTCTCTTTTTTTTAAATATCTCTACTTAATTAAGTTCGATAAACTTGAATCCCCTCTTTAGCTTATCGCTCAGCTTAAATCAAAAAAACAATAACAATTAATTGACCATTCGACAGGTCTTTAAAATCAATCCGAAACCGTTACAATAAAAAACTACAGCAGGCACCCACCCAAGCGTTAAATATGCATTATGCAACACCAACAAAATAATAATAATAATAATGTGTATATATGACTTGTGTAAAGTTATTAATAATTCAATAGCGCCTGCTGGCAAATACAACAAATTGTAAAGCAAACGCGTGAGTTATTCATGAGTATTTGTAGCAAAGTGAAATTATTGTTGATTCGACCATTTTAATTGCAATAAAAATACCAAAAAAAATATGTTTATATCTTTATAATATGTATGTACTATATGTATATGAAAATCTTTGATGAATAATAAAAGCGGCAGCTCGAATTGTTCGCTATAGAAAACTAATAACAATAATATTGCTGATTAAGCATTAATCAAAGCAGTAGCAACAACAATAACAGCCACAACGATGAGAAACAAAACAATGGGCAAACCAAAAAAAAAGGGAAAGTGAAAAAAAAAAACAAAATACAAAAACAAAAAACACGACGAATTTACTTTTCAATAAGCGGCTTGTTTCGGTTGTTGTCACCTGCCTTAATTATAGAAAAAGGTTTTCGCTTCAGTAGCGCGGAATATGGATTTTTAATTTAGCCAAAAATACGAAAAAAAATAAAATACACGCACACTCCCACACGCACACGCACGCAGAAGAGCACGCGCGATTTTCCAAATAGGTAAAAAAAAAAAATCAAACGAAAAAAAAAATACGATAAGCAGCCGCTGATAAGCGCACGGTGGGCACACTTGACATTTCTGTTGTTGGGCACACAAACAGCAACAACAAGAACAACAACGAGAACAACAACAACAACAAGAGTGTAAAGCACACACATGAGTGAGAGCTTTCGAAAAGCTCGCTCAGCTGCTTGCACGGCCTTGGCATTGCTGCTTCAGTTCGTGCGTGCGTTCGTACGTTCGTTCTCCTACGCTGACTGCGTGTGCTTCGTGCCCGCTTCGTGTTCGTTCGTTCATTCGTCGCCAGGCCTGGCTTCGTGCGCCGCTTAGCTGCAGTTCTCGAGTCAGTCGAGCGACGCTAGCGAAGGCGTGCGGTTGTCGCTTTTGCATGTAGCGCGTGTATTTCGTTAGGTTTTTTTTTCTGCCAAAAAACAGACGAATCAAATTCGCGTTATTTGTACCGTTTTGTGTGTGCGTTTGTCTGTGTGTGCGTGTCTGCATGACCAATGCGATTTATTGTGCGATTATAGTGAAATTGTAGTGCGCTCTCAATTGAATATTATTAAAATAATCAAGAGCGCAATAAACAAAAACAAAAACAAAAACAAGAAGTAGAAGAAAGAACAACAGCGCCCGCAATTTGTACGCCGCGCAATTGACATAGTTTTTTTCCGGTGGCAACAACAACAACAACAATAACAAAGACAAAGGCAAATTTCATAAATCAAGCCACGAAATAATGTCAAACAAATCAATTGTTTGCAGTAGCCGCCGCAGCAGCAGCAGCAGCAACAACAGCTGCATGTTGCCGCCGTGGACGCTGTTGCTGCTGTTGTTGCTGTTGCTGCCGGCAATGCCAGATGCTGCTGCTGCTGCTGCTGCAGCAAAGGCAACACGACGCGCCCGTATTGCAGCGCCAAGCAGCGGCAGCAGCAACAACAACAACAACGAGTTGCTGACAGAAGCAGCAGCAACAGCAGCAGCAGGAAAATTGAAAACAACTGCAGACAGCAAATATGGTGAGTCCTATATAGGAATAGGAATGAAGTGAGCCCTGCACTTGCCCCACAACCCTCGCCGCCAGTCACCCTGCTTGCCACATCTCCTGCTCAAACTTGTCCCAGCAGCACAACTTGTGGCATTCTGTTCATTCTCTTCACAAGCTGCCTAATTGCATTTGGTCACGATTTGTGAGCTGCTGCTGCCAACGTGTGCATTTCTTTTGACCCTCCCTCCCCCCCACCCCCTCCTCATTCCCTCTTCCTGCTAAGGAGAGCTTGTTTGCAGACACAACAAGCTGTAAAAAAAAAGGGCCGCCCTTGGGGGCAGCGAAATTGTTTCACGCTAGAACAAAAGACTTAGGCAACGAACTGGCATGCAACCAATCAGAGTGACATGCATGCGAGTGTGTTTGTGTGCGGTGTAGACATTTCCGCTCTGTGTGTGCCACAACCGCAAAATGTGGCGGAAATTGCGGCAAGTTTTAATGCTCAGTTGCAGAGAGCAAAAGTGTCATTAGGCCAGGCCAAGCCAGAGCTTTGGCTAAGACAATTTACTGGCTATTAGCCGAAACCCTGCATTACATAATCACCTCGCCCATGCCACACACACACACACACATGCACACACACGAGTGCAGTGTCATGTCTGCCGCCTTCCTCCCCCCCTGTGCTGCTGCAAAGTGAAAAGTCATTAATCAGGCGATTTATTTGCTGTGATGCTGCAACTTGTCCAGCTCAGCCCCCTCCCTCCCTTCCTGCCGTCACTCCCTGCTTCCTCCTCAGTTCAGCTTGTCATGCATGCTGACAATTTCTAATCTGTTTTGGAGCTGTCATTGCCGGCGCAAAGGCAAACTGAGGAGCAGCAGCAACAGACGAAAGAGTAGTAGAAGAAGAAGAAGACGTCAAGTAATGGAGACGCTTCCTCTTCTTGTCCCCTGTCTTGGCAACTGTTCTCCATCGAGAATTTGGTGCCAGGCATTGCATTTTCACTTTTCCATAGATTTTCCCAACTGCGCTTCACCTTTGTGTGTGTGTTTTTTTGTGTGTGTGTGTGTGTGTGTGTGTGTGAAATTCGCCTAAATGCCGAATGCAACACGGAGGCGGCCTGGCGAATTCAAAATTGGTGTCAATGATTTCAACATGGGAAAAAGCACAGACAAAAAGAACAACAGCAACAACTACAACAGCAACAGCAACAGCAATGATAGCAACAACAGCAACAACATCTACAACAACTTGGAACAAACAAGTTGCGGGCAAACAAGCAAACAAGCAACATTTCAGCTGCTTAGCACAGAAAATGGCATTTCTAATTGCACATTATGCAAGGCTCTCCTCGGCTCCTATCGCAGCGAAATTGCACTGCAAAGCAGACAAGCAGAAGTGGGGAGTGCAGAAGAGTTGCCAGCGCACGAGGGGCAGCGAGTTGCCAGAAAGTGTAGACATTACTATGGGGGGGAAATTACTTGGAGATTAAGAGGAAAGTTCTTTATGCAAGTTAGACATTTTTTATCGAAGATGACCTTTGTAAGAGCTGCAAGAAACAAAGAGTCTATGGGAGTTTACAAATATTATATATATTTTATATTATAATAAGTGTATATTCTTTTTCCTAATATGAATAAACAAATACAAATTTAGAGAATTTATTAGAGTATTGAAGGCAAAAGATGTGTTAGAGCTGCAAGAAATAATATTCTATGGAAGATTTAAAAATATTAGAAATATTTTATATTTTAATAAGTGTATTTTCTTTTAATTTAAATATAATATATCAGCAAATTTGGAGAATTTATTAGAGTATTAATAGATAAGAAATAATAAAGATAAAGCAATAGAAATGTAAAAGAAGATTTAAAAATATTATAAATATTTAATATTATAATAAGTGTATATTATTTTAATATTAATATAATAGATCGCCAAATTAAAAAAATAATTTATTGATAGAGAAGAAATGATGAAGATAAAGCAATAAAAATGTACAGTCACATATATTTCAGCATATATATTTCAGCATAGTTCTAAGAAAAAGACAAACGCGAAAAACAAATTTTTTATGCTTTCGTATACGTATTACAATAGCTTTAATTTCCCTGATTTTATAGTTAATAAACTAAGTATCTGATATGCATGAATACAGTCAATCCTATGTTGTCAATCGAACTACGATATGGTGAAATGTATTCTGGTAGATGAATATTTAATTTAATATTTAATTAATATTAATAGAATAATATTTAATTTCACTTATAAAGACTTTTCTTTATAAATATTATGCTATTGCTTGAATATTTAAATGGTTTATCGTTTTGCTGATTTGTGAGAATTGTACCGTATAAAGGTAGCACTCTAAATGCAGCATAAAGTTGCAAAAGAATAGAAATTGTCAAGCCCATATCTGCATTCCTATTCTGCAACAGCTAAGCAATTCATATGCACAAGGAATAATAAATACGATAGCAACATTTAACAAATTAATTGCAGATGATTATTTTGTTCATTTGTTTATGATTTAAACATATTTCATCTGCTGCCTTCATTTATCTGCAATCGAAGTGAAGCAAATTCAATTTGCAATCCGTTTAGCCAGACAAGCTTAAGTTGAGCCACTGCTGCAGTTATTTATAGCCAAGTCCAATCACATATCGCATTCATAAGTCATGAGTGACTGCAGAGTCAGCTCCCGCTGGCAGGCAGGCAGGCAGGCAGGCATGAGAAGCAGGAGGAGGGGCAAGGGGAATAATTCATAGCGAGGTTTGCCTGCCTCAATGCGCCTCAATCAGCGTACTGGACATGCTAATTCCCAGCACACTTTCAGGCACAAATTCAATCCTGCGGTGGCAAACAACACCTGCGGTGCAAGCTACCATTTAGTGCTGCACAATGGGCATCACAGCACAGTGGGCAATAAGTAGAAAATAGAAAAAAAAATGAATACAAAAAACGAGCAGAAAATCAAAAGCAAAACAAAGCAGTCGAAAGCGAGTTGCAGCAGTTGTAGATGAGTTTGTGGAACAAGTTCTCAGGTTGTCCCTGCATAGACAATGCCAGCACCCCCCCACCCCCCTTCCCCCTCCCCAGTGCTGTTAACTGATTTGCATGCAGGCAGCAAACATCGACAGCGGCAGCAGTTGCATCTGCAGTTGACTAACCCCATTTCGCTTTGTCTCTCTCCCTCTCTCTCTCTCGCGCTCCGTCTCCCTCCGCCTCTGCAGAAATACGCGGCGTAGCTGGTGAACCAAATTACAAATCGGTGAATCTGACCTGGGAAGTTGAGTTCGTGACGTCGGCCCATGACACAGATACCCAGCCGAATGCCAATGGAGTCGGAGATGCCGCTGCCAATGCCCCTGCTGCCACTGCCACTGCCACTGCCACAGCCGCTGCTGATGGCGTGACAAATATGAACACTGTCAACGCGCAGTTGGAGCCGCCCAAAGCCTTTCAGATCTTCTACTGTGAGATGCAGAACTATGGACCACAGCGCTGTCGCGTCAAGCTGGTGAATGGCACCGCAGCTCAGTTGCCACAGCAGCAGCAGCACAAGGAGGAGGAGGAGGAGTTGGGGTAAGTCTGTCTGCACTTTTGTTAACTTTGCTCTACAACAAATGTTGCCACTCAGCTCTCGAGTGCAACACTTTGCGGCAGCTGTGGACAATCTGCGCATGGCCACGCGCTACAGCTTCCATGTGCGTCCCGTGGGGCAGCAGCAACGCCTACGCAGCGCAAGTCGAGCCCGCGCTGACTTTCACGAGGAGAACGAGATCGAGAGTGCAGCAGCAGCGACTCACCTGCCCGGCCAGAGCATCATTGTGCCCACCAAGGGTTGTAAGTAAAGCGGGGGGAAGTGGAAGAGGGAGCGGGGGAGCGTAGCAGTCACTCATCGTCCATTACTCTTGACAGTCTCCGCCCACGCGACGCAGTGTCTGGCGCATGCCTCGGAGATTGAAGTGGAGACGGGTCCCTACTTCGGTGGTCGCATTGTTGTGGATGGTGGCGATTGTGGACTGAAGGGCAATGCCAACGATCCGGCAGATAAGTATACCATGCGCATCGATCACAAGCTCTGCGGCAGCATGGTCAAGCCGGAGACAAACACCGTGGAGACATTCATTACGGTGCAGGAGAATCTCGGCATCTTTACGCACAGCACCAGACGGTAAAGGGAGCAGGTTGCAGGAAAGGGGATTAGCTGGTTTGCTTTACTACCTTCTTCTTCTTTGTCTCCTCACAGCTTCGTCGTCGTCTGCAGCTATCAGTCTGGCATACAGACAGTGCGCGCCAGCTTCACTGTGCCGGGCAAGCATGCGGGCGTCGCTGCCGCCGTCGAGCCCAACGATCCTTTCCAGCCCGATGAGGAGCGTCTGGGGCGAGAGCTGCGTCACATGCGCTATGTGAACAAGAGCGAACTGGTGCTGAAGGAGACCGCCAGGGAGTCGGAGCTGGTGGAGGATTCAGAGTCCGTAGAGCAGCCGGCAAGTGTGATGGAAACGCAACCACCCAAACTGGAGTCGGAGGCAGCGCAACCGCAGCAACTGCTCTCGTCCAGCTCTCGTGTGGAGCAGGGACGTGCCCTCAGCTTGTCAAGCCTTAACGAGCTAAATAGCTTGGCCGAGCCGGACGCTGAGGCGGTGGCGACGCCGCTGCAGCTGCACACTAAGTATGCCAAGCTGGTTGTGGATCGTGGGCCGGCGGGGCAAGGCTATAATGGAGCTACCTGGACGTCCGCCCGGGCCAAGGCGGATGCCAGAGCTGATGGCAATGATGATGATGATGATGATGATGGCAATGATGATGTTGCTGCTGCTGCTGATGAGTGTAAGTAGATGCATAAATGGCAACTGACAAACGTGATGGTAACAGCAACCCTTCCGCCCGTACACCCCTTCTCTCCTCCTCATCTTCATCTCCTTGTCTGCCTCTCTCTCTCTCTCTCTCTCTCTCTCTCTCTCTCTCTCTCTCTCATTGCAACAGTTTATGCCGCCTCGTTGCGTTATATAAGCGCCAATCTGGGCAGCGTGCTGGTAACTGTTTCCATATCTGTGATAATCATCAGCATTTGCATCGTTCTGCTGCAACGCCAGCAAAGCAGCCACAGCAACAACAACAACAACAACTGCAACATGAGGCAGTCAACCCTCGGCTGCCCCTCAGCGCATCTGCCGCACAAGACGCTGCCGCGTGCACTGCAGCAGCAGCAGTATCAGTGCACCTTGTAGTGGACCCAGCAACCTTCTCGTGCAGCATGCCCCATGCCGCATGCAACAATCAACTATGCCCGCTTGTCTTGCTGAATGAACGTCGCCGTCGCCGTCGCCGCCGGGGGGCATCTCTAACCTGGCTAACCCATTTAGCTGAAGACGACCGGGCATAGTCTGCCACAATCTTCGACTCTTCCAGTCTCCCAGTCTCTCAGTCTTCCCGTCTTTCATCCCAAGCAGCAACAGCAGCAGCAGCTCAAGCAACGGTACTCACGGGATCAGCCGGCAGCTCTGTCGGCAGCCCACACTCTCTGGCTCTGTCTCTGGCGATCCCAAACTGCGTTTTGCTTAACCGTAATTTATGGAAATTTACAAAACTCGAACTTGAACCTTATTTCGAGTCGGGACTGCTTCGAAGCTGGGCAAATTTATCGACTATATCATTATGATTACTAGCATTAGTATTTGCCGATCAACAGCGGATTAGCCTTAAGTCGTCTAGCATTAAGTTCTTGTATAAACTATTTATGTCAAATACTTTTTTTTTATAAAATCATTTTTTTATAATAACAGTATTTTGTGTATTCAATTGAGAAAAGTTGCAAGTAATGGATAACTGGGTATGGATTTGATTGGGGAATATATATACATATACGGTAAGTAGTGTTAAAGGCACTTGGTTTAGAGCTGTCCAACTTTTTTGGCGAACAGTTTCCTTTAAAAGGTTTAGATACTCTTAATAGAGTTCAACGTAGCCTTTTTATTCACTTAGACCATTGAAAATGGTCAAAAAAGGATATGCTAACTTTGTGGAAATGTATGTAACTGGCATAAGGAGGCGTGACAGACCCCATAAAGTATATATATTCTTGCTTAGGATCACTAGCCGAGTCGATTGAGCCATGACTGTCTCTTCCTTACAAATTGCATATTTTTTGCAGCAGAAAAATGCCGATTTTTGTCTGCTGTAAGCTTCAAGAATATATTAAAATCGAATTTTTTCGAGAAAACAAATAGTAACACACAGTATTGTAGAGCAGCAGATAAAAATAAAATAATAAAATAAAATTTAAAAATTGAATTGAGAATTAAAAATTAAATTGAATTGAATACAAACACTTTCATAAAAAAAAAACAAAAAAAGCATTGCAAAAAATACTGATCGAATTTATTTCCTAACCTAATATTTGGAAAGTTGTGTGCATTTATAATGTTATATATATTATCAAGTAAGGTTTAAAGAAAAAATACTGTAAACATAAAGATTTTTTACAGTTGTGTAACTGTATTATTACTTTGTTTCGTAAAGAAACATATCAAAAATGTTGGAAATCTTCAATTTCTCACAAGGGTTCTTTAATATAATGAGCTGAAACATAATGCCTGGCAAAGATTTTGAGAATATGGTAATATAAACCATCACAGAAAGTAAACACTGTTTATTTAGAGGGTTAAGAATTGAGCAAAGTTTTAAGATTTTTTTTTTTTTTTTTTTTTTTTGTAAGATTATGAAGGAAATATTTCAGCACATTCAGAAATATGTGAGAAAGAACAACAAAAGAATAATAAATATTTTTATATATTTATAAAATAAAAAATTCAAAATAAAATACGATAATAATTCTTTAAAAACTTTGAACTTTGCAGAGCTAAAAACTTCAGCATTAACTATATACAGATTTTGTAATCAAATTGTTGCCAGCAGCTGTGTTAAATCGGTCGATACCTCAATTGCTTTGTTGTTTTGCAGTGCTAAAGAGCGAGACAGATGAAGCAACAGACAGAAAGGGAGAGAGAGAGGGACACTGAGACAGAGATACCTATTATCATCATCATTAAAAGGCGCAATAATGAGGAAAGGCCTTCTTTAATGATTCCATCAAGAACAGAAAATGTCGCACTGTCGCAAGCAGCTGCAACAACAAGAACTACAACAACAAGTTACGAAATTATGTTAAGAGCAGCCAAAGCAACAACAACAAGAACAACAACAACAAATCGGCCACAGTGGGCCACGAGCAACGGGCCAGAGGTAACAGTCAGTGGACAATTTGCATGAAAGTGGCACAAGGTGTTGTTGTTGCTGTTGTTGTTCTTGTTCTTCTGCTTCATGTTGTTGTCAACAAAAAGTTTTAAGTTTTGTTTTTCTGGGTTCTCGAACGGAAGCCGGCAGATAAAACAACAGTCAGAACAACAAACGATAAAGCGACAAACTTGAGTTGAAGTCCAAGTTCGACTCGGGCTTGCCCAATATGGAGAAATGTTCGACTCGACTCCCATCAAGACGGAAGAGTTAGGGGCCGAACGAAAGTGGGAAAAGGGAAAAGGCGAACCGGGAAACCTTTTGGGGGCTTTCGGAAAACTTTCCGATTGAAGTGCCCAGGAAGGGGAAGTGCTCGTCATGAGATTTCATTTTGCATACGAAACCCATTAGGCATTTTTAATCATCATTATCATAATGAGATATAATATATGTAAATATACAAGTTCATTGTTGTTGTTGTTGTTAGTGTTGCTTGTGTCTATTATTATTAGAACACAAAAACCAAGTGAGCGTTAAGATCAGCCAAGCTGGAAAACTTTCTCATCTCATCGCAACTCACTCGCTGGGCGAGAAGACTTCGGACTTCACCTTCACCCATTTCGAATGCAAACGCTTTGAATTTCACCCACCGTCGTGTGGTGGCATGTGGCATGTGGCATACATAAATCTCAACGTAGTCTGTCTTGGGCTTCCGTTTCCCTTTTGGGGCAAGAGGGGGAAGTCCCCCTCTCCGGTTGTTCGTGCGAGCATAACGCGTTGCACTTATTAAAAGATGAGCCGCACACACATCTCTTGGCCAGCTTAGGCCGCAAGGGCCAACCAGGCCAACAATCTTGGCCTGAACCAAACTAATGAGTCGACCGCACCAAGCCATAGACAGCTTAGTTGTAGTTCTGCTTGCTCTTGTTGTTGTTGTTGTTGTTAGTTGCCCTTTGTTGTTGCTCTTGGCTCAGCATTAGAATGCGAGCGGATCTCTTGATGAAAGTAAAAATCTTGTGAAAGTTTTTCTCTCTTTTTTTTTATTGGCTTCAAATTGCTTTGCCAAAAAAATAAAAGAAGCAGAAGAGAAGAAGCAGAAGCAGAGGAAAGAAAAAAGAAGAAACACCTACACGCAGCTTAGATCTAAGTTCATTATGCTGCGATAATACCTGGCAGTAGTTGAAAGCGATTCAAGCTATATCCACTTAAATTACAAAGCTTAAAACGCAACTTTGCTGCACAGTGTAATTATGCTACATCAGCATTACAATTGAAAATAATTTCCACCCAGAATAGAACTACCGAACTACCTCACCGCACTCCATGCCTTTAATTATTGCAATTTGTGTATCTGATTTGGATTTGTGTCAGTTGTGTCAGTTCGGGGCCCCTAACTGGGTTATCTGTGGGTAAACATGATCTAAACCAGCTGATAGTCAATTGTTATGCACTACAGAGCCAGAGTACCGAACTGAATGGAATGGAACATGGAATGGAACCGAACCGAACCGAAAACGAAATGGGGGGAACGAGCTAGCGCCCGCTCTATGTCAGATTCAGATACCTCTGGCTGATTCTGGGCTAATGGCAGCGGCACTTTTAATGATCATAATGATAATAGTATGAATTTTGTGGTCTTTTTTCTGTCTTAATGGACACAGAGACAGAGATCGGTGTCAACTTTGGGAAAGCCAAAACGACGCTTCGTTGTAGAAATGTGTCAGGGAACTTTGGGGACTGGAGCCATTAAAAGATTGCGACCAAAATTACTGGGAAAGTTATGAGGCTGTTTTAAGTGCCCCCCTTTGAGGGTGATTGTGGTAATAAGTCGCTAGCTAGTTGCAGATCTGAAAAGAGAATGCATATTGTTATAAGTCGGAATACCATTCAGATAAGATCTAAAGACCTAAAGTCTCTTTTTATTCCCATTATCTAGTGAGTTTCTCATTAGATCGGCACTTTCTGCCAAGTTTGTTGTTTATCTTTTATTTGCATGGTCAGTCTCTCATTAAATTTGTATTTTCCTTTCATGTAAAATTTCACTGAATATTTTCTGGGGGAAATCTTAAAATGTTTGTCATTAAAATGACCACCCTGTGATGTTAAGATACAATATTATGATGTACGGATTCTTCACTTAATAATAATAATAAAAAAGAAAGAAATTAAAATGACGCTTCGATTTTCTCTGTTTTTTTCAATTTCGTATAGTTTCGAGCACTTAAAAATTGTTTTTGCTCTGCCACAGTATCTTTAATCTACGAATTTCTCCACAATTTCGGATTAGTTTGGTGCACAACTTGGTCAAGCCCTTTTGGAATTATCAAACCCCCTCTCTTGCCCTTCTTTGCTTGAGCAACTTTACGATTATCGCCATGTGGCGTCTCTCTCTCACTCCCTTCCTCTCTCTCTCTGTCTCTTTCTTGCTTGATCTTGATCACGATCGAATTCATTGGGAGCATGACTAATTTCCTATGCAGGCAAAAATTAATGGAGCTGCGATTAAGGAGTCTCTAATATCCGTCGCACACTTTCGCTCTAAATCTCTATTTTGGTAATTATTTCGAGAGAGTTTCGAAACAGACAGAGAGAGGGAGAGAGAGGGAGAGAGATGGAGAGAGAGAGAGAGAGAGAGAGGGAGAGGGAGAGAGAAGAGGAAACAAACCAATAGTGAATTAGTCGACACAAATAGGCAGCGCAATTGTGAGTGGGAATCTGGAGCAGATTCAATGGGAAAATTACTTAATGCGAACGCGGGCGCGAGCTCAAGTTGTTTGCGAGTTGGAGGAGTAAGTATTACGAGTAAAATTGGCACACAACACTTTTGTGGTTGCCAGCTCCCACAAGACGCTGAGTGGAGAGAGAGAGAGAGAGAGAGAGAGAGAGAGAGAGAGAGAGACACACAGCTAGATCTACTGCCAGCCTCGTCCCAAGATCTGTTCTGCCTCAAATTTGAATTAGACTTGCAACTTGGACGAGCTTGAAAGTACCCGAAAAAGTCTGTTTATTTTTTTTTTTTGGCACAACGGTAAATTGAAATACGCAGTTGATTAGCCTGGCAGGGGGGCGTGGCAGTGGCCTTCTCTCTTACTTTGCAGTTGCTTCCTCTTCTCTCGTTGCCATGGTTGTTGTTGTTGTTGCTGTTGTTGTTGTCACTCCAAGCTCCAAACATGGCCCAAAACGCACATGGCATGGCCACTAATTTCAAAGGCAAGCGCGTCAAGAACAGTTATGAGCTGGGAGCGACTGCGGCTCTGAATGTGACTGCGATTGCGACTGCGACTGGGACTGGGACTGGTACTGCGAGCGCGACGGGAATTGGAATTGGGATGCGCCACATGCCACAAGAAACATACTTTGAAAAACACTTGAAAATGTGCGACGAAAACTGAAGAAAACAACAGGCAAGATACAGCAACGGGAGAGTGAGAGGAGCAAAGGTAAAAGAATGTGCAAAAAGGGAAATGTTGCATGACGAAATACCCTATAATGCACGAAATAATTATTATTTTATGCAGATCAAAAGAAAGCAATAAATTGATGGGTGTGTATACACTGTTAATGGGCAATTCAAAAACATTACACAATAAAAATATGATAACATATGTAAGACAAAAAAAATAGTAAATAAAATATTTACTAACTCTAAAATAAATATAATTGAATAATAAAAACAAACTAAAAAATTGTGAGACAACAAAAATTATACAATAAAAGATATAAAACAATAGTATGTATGTATGAAATAATTGTACAAAATTAATAAAATAAAATAATAATAATATAATTTAAATACAAATTTGACAATTCTTTCACTAATTAGAAGACTATTTCTATCACAAAATTTAAATTAAAAAAAATACCCTAAGAGCTTTACAATAATTATGAAAGATCCAAATAAAATATACATACATAAATATTGCATTTAACACAAAAAAAAAAAAAAAAATTTAAATAATATATAGTATATTTTTTTTACTTTCACCAAATACTTTATTAAAATTAAATTTAAAATATAGTCGACTTTTAATTAATCAATAAATATATAAATATAATGTGTAGGCAGTTGTTAGGGTTTTTCCAACTTTACTTATGCCGAAATCTAAATCTTCTATCTGAATATACTATGCAAAAGATCAGTTTTCAATATATATATAATGATGAATATAAAGGTGTTATGTTCAGTTATAATTTACATTTCCCTCCATCCTTAATCTATCTACCTTACCCAACTTTTTGCCGACTACAGGGTATATACACGAAAGTACAAAACGAGGCGTTTGCTGGCCAAGTTACGCGGCGCATTGCGACACCGACACACCGATTGGCCCAGCCATCGGCTACAGTTACGACTCAGCGTAGTACTAGTATTATGTTGTTGTTATTCTTCTCTTGTTGTTACACAGTTGCAGCAGCCGATGCGCTTCAACTGCCTCCCATACCAATGTATTAACTGCAGCCCCCCTCCCCACCTCCACACACGCCTTATAAGAATGTCAGCGGCGTCAGATACAAATACAAAGTTGATAGAGACATAGCTCGCTTGCAGCTCGGGAGGCAGGAAACCAACGAGGCAGCGCAGCAGGTGCATATATAACTATAGGAATAGTTATAAGGCATAAGGCAGACGACTAGCTCCAAAAGCGATGCGTGCAACAGCAGCAGCAACAACAACAAGCAGGTTTTTATTTACGCCAAATTACGTTCTAAGCACGAGTGGCGAGAGTTCAGCTAGTTATACAAACACACACATATATATATAACTCTTTATATACATAATGCCATAGCCCCAGACAACGTTTCTAGTTATGCCCGATTCGCAAGGCCTCTCGCGGTGTCAAATTATAGACTCACAGACCCCAGACTGTCTCTGTCTGAGGAAGATGTCAATGACCAAGCAAGAAAAATGGATTTGCATAAGAAGAAGAAGAAGAATTACTACGCGCTGCGAGGGTCGAGAAAGTCGAGCGAGACGAACTCTTTCAAAAGGTTTGTCTTAAGATTTATATTTATTGTTGCTTTTAGATAGAGTTCATTCGACGAACTTGCTTAGAAAAGGTTGGCAATCTAGTTAGTCAGTAGCTGGGGGAAGCTTTGTCTATTAATGAAAAATGAAAGTTTATAACATTTGTTAAAGTATTTGGAGAGTTTTCTATAGACTGCATACATCGATTATTCAGAATTAAGACGGAAATTAATGTGAGAAGACGTACAATATAAAAGGAATATTCTAAGCCGAACTGTAATTTTTATGGGGTTGTGTTTCTCATGTGTAACTATGCTTTACCTTTGGAAAAGATAATTAATCTTGAGGGATCAGTCTGAAAATGCACTTACATAAAAGAAGATACATAAACGAAGTTTCAAACGGTTCTCTGATATATGATGTTCAATATGAAAATAGGAAATATCTTTTTGGGGCTGACCATATATTATGTATTTATTTTATGTTTCATTTACATTATTTATTTATTTATTTATTTATTTATTTATTTATTTATTTATTTATTTATTTATTTATTTATTTATTTATTTATTTATTTATTTATTTATTATTTATTTATTTATTTATTTATTTATTTATTTATTTATTTATTTATTTATTTATTTATTTATTTATTTATTTATTTACATATTCTTTAATTTATTTATTTAACGTCAACTAAAACAGTCGACTTAAAATTAAAATTAAATTATATTTTGTAAATTAAAATAATACGTATTTTTAATAGAGATCTAACTTATTCTTACACTTCAAGACCAATCTACATATCCAAGAATATCAACAACCAATAAATATTTCTTTGCAAACATTCCAGTTCATAAAAGTACATTTTATATATATTATACTATATTCTATAGATTTATTAGATTTGATTTACTTCATTAAAGTGTAATATAATATGACATCGTATATTCTCTTTTTTCTATATTTTGCAATTAAATAACAATATCATATTCCATTCATTCCAGGAATATCTGCGATCCATAAAAAATTTCTTCCCATGCAACCAACATAGATCATAAAACTCTATAAATTACTTGTATTTCCCAAAGTATTTTCTCACAATGCAATTGCAAGCAGCATTCTAATCGGAAGTACGTAATAGACCCCCATCTCTCCACATGATAGCACTGCTATATAAGTGGGAACAAGGAATTAGAAACCGTTCTAATTAAAATGCTGAAGGCCAACGCAGTGCACACACTCACACGTACACACACACACACACACATCTGTGGTATTCGTCCATAGGTATTCCAGAGAAAGAGTTTGGAATAGTTCATCACGCGTTTCACATGGTCTTCACGCGCTGCTTACACCTTCGATTTTAGTACAGTTCTTGGCTCGCTCGCTCTCTCTCTCTTGGTTCCCAATGCGCATTTCACTATCAAATTTGAAAAGCGTATCGAGCTGGCCATAAGACAACAGAATTCCAAGCGGCGATTCCCAACACACACCTGATGAGGGGCCTTAAAAAGTCAATTTCCCGCGTTGCTCGTAAAGATACAAGAAAGAAAAACAATAAACAAAGCGCAGCAGAGACAATGCGAGCGTTTTACTAACTTAATTCTACAGCTCAGCGCTAATCAACACACACACACACACACAAAGAGGTACTCAAAGCACTCACAGATACTTACACACACACACACTCACACACACACACTCGCGCTTAATTACCAGATTAATAAGCTGCATTGTGAGTGAGCGTGAAAATGAAAGTGCTTTGAGCTGCGAGGTGGCCACGGGAAGGGGCAGAAGGCGTGGCAGAGGGGCGTCGTGGCATGGCATTGCTTGGCTTGGCAGTTCAGTGGTCTCTGCGCATGCGCGTGGCAAGTTGCCGTTGCACTACAAATTCGACTTGCTGCCACATAGCGCCGCCACTGTCTGCCCCGTTACGGAGTCACAACGTAGCAATGTTGCCTGATTTTCCATTGTTTGCTTTTAATTTTCGACGTGTTCGCTGCTGCGATGCGACGCGGTGCGGCACACAGCGCGCAATTAGACCCCGAGAGCAAAATTAGTACGTGATCAGCCCAGTCAGCCCTGGCCTAGCGGTCCACAAGTGATCTTATTATGCAGATAACATAATGCTCTATGCAGTAAGCTGAGTAGCCCAGCCCGGCTCCAAATTCAGCTTCTGTGCCGAAGGGTCGTAATTAGATAGATTGAATTTGTATGATTATAAATCAGTTAAATTTTATCTAGCGCAACACTCCAAATCTATAATCTTGTTGGGGAGTTCAAAGATCCGAGACATGGTAAGTAGAAGACAGAGATATTTTGAGTTGTCCCACTTTAAACTTGGAATGCACATGATTCTCTGATGCATGACAAGTTTTCTAAATAAATAATATTTCTTTTATGCGTATATCTAAGAATTGTGAGGTTATATGCTGTTAGTGGTAGAAATGTTATGGAGAACAGATGTTAACTCCGACTCCCTAAAGAATGTTATCGCAAAACTGTTATGAAAATAAATAATTTCATAATATTTATTTCCAGTAGCTTTATCGATTTAAATCATAAACTAACAACTTTTATCTTTATCAGAATTAACATTTTTATTGGAACAATTTGCTACAATTTTTTTTTTTTTTTTTTTTTACTTTGCATTTATTTATTGAATCTTCTTGTATAAGAACTAACAATAAATTTAAAAATCTTAACTATAACAATTTTTTTTTCTGAACAGTTGTATTATTTGTTCAACTGTTCTATGATTAGACGGCCCTAGAAATTTCTTCGCTGGGTTGGTAGGTCCTTTCGCCGGAGACGGGAACGACTGCTGAGCTGGGTTAGACCTCTCGCTAGGTGGTTGGGGTGCGAGAAAAGCTTGCTATGGTATTTTTCCTTAAGTTCCGTAATTGCATTGATAACTGGAGGGATATTTAAGTCACTTTGGATGTTTTCATTCCGAACGTACCACGGTGCCCCAGTGATGTTTCTCAGGATCTTTGATTGTGCTCGCTGTATGATGTCAATATTGCTGTTGCTGGCATTGCCCCATAACTGTGAGCCATAGGTCCAGATAAGTTTCAATACAGAATTGTAGAGACCTTGTGATCTAGGCTGAGCGGAGAACCAGAGTTGATGAGCCAGTGTAAGTTGTTGGCTTTAAGTTTAAGTTGAGTTTTTTTCGGCTTGAATGTGCCTACAAGTTGAAAACTTTATTTTAAAGGCAAACCAATCTTCGACTCAACCCACGATTAAAATGATAGTTCCAAAATATTTTCACAATGTTAATAAACCATTTTTTGAACACTTTCAATGGTCGAAGAGTATGACAAAATGATTGACCTATGCCAAAGCTAAGATAGCACGAAGCTTAAGTAGGAGCGTCAGGATTTCTTGAGGTTTAAATAAGGTAATCCAAAGCAAACCCTGGAATTAGTATGTAATTTGTACTTAATATATATTTATCATAATCAAATCTTGACAATATGATATTTTCAATTAAAATTTGATAAGTTTTGATTAGTTTAGGTAGTTGAAAGTCCAGGTACTGCTTAGCATAAAGTTAACACTAACAGAGATGGTAGATTACAGCAAATAAACTTAAAACCCTTCGTTTTTCAGCTGATCTGCGTTCCTCAGCTGATCTTGGTGTAATTAGCGCATTTCTTTGGCTTTGGGAATGCGCAAAAAAGAGCGAGACCACCCTATAGAAATACGATCGGCAGAAAGTCTAGTGTCATCACAACGCGCTTTCCATTGTCGTTCGCTTATAATGCCGGCCCATTATACAGCAGCTTGTCATCAGCTCCAGCCTCGTCTTCAGCTTTTGCGGACTGTAATTAGGGTCACTTTGCTTGAGCCTGACACGGTAATGGACCAAGCCCGGCGGGGAAGCTTGGGGAAGGTGGGTAGATTACTCTATGTGATGGTTCCGGCAAATGGCAGAGCTGTCAAAAGCGAACGGGTTAAACCTTTAGCCAAAATGCCAATGGGCATCGATGAGCATCGGAGGCATCTGCATAATAGACGCACACACACGCAGAGAGAGCTCTGCCCTATATATACGTAACACTGCAATTGTGGCAGTCATGTGGCATGCCTCACTGAATTGGGTTAGAAGCATCGCATTTCCAGCCTCGCAGACAATCTGCCAATCAACGGAATTAACTTATTGCCAGTCCATAGTCCATATGCAACGACTCGATGCAAAAGAGACCAAGCCAAGTCGAGATCAGACTAGACCACGCAAAGTAGCTACTCGATATCGATGACGTTCTGACAGACACACACACACACACCACTATACTTGATATTCATGATGAGCCGATGATGCTGGATTGAGACTCACAGTCTGGCAGCTCGACCGAGTCGATCTGGGTCAGTCGCGCATCGATTTGGAGTGGAATAGAGAGAGAGAGAGAGAGAAAGAAAAGTGTTGCTGGGCTCATTAGAAGCCATACACAAATCATAATGCTGCCCTCCTCTCATAACTGTTCCGAAAGGTACTGTAGGTAGCAGTTGGCCATTATTTCCTTAAGTGTAAATTACGGTAAAGTTAACGCACGATTTTTCATTTCGAATTGAATCCAAGTTGTTCCTCTCTCTCTCTCTATCTATCTCTTAATTTCCGGTAAAAGTTTAATCAACTCACTCAGTTTCGATTTCCGAATGGGAAGTTTCGACTGCAAAATCGTTAATCGAAACAGCGAAAATCGACTAAAGCGAGTTATTAAGAGCGCTGATTAAAAATTAGTAAATTATTGTATGCACTGCGAATCAGTGGGAAACAAACATGCTGAAGAAATAGCAAACTAACTGTAAATATCAATTTAAGCCAGTTTCAATTTGATTGGTGGCGTTAAGAAACTAAAGAGATGTTGATCAAAAGATTATTAATAAATTAAACAGAACTCTATAAAATATAATCATATTGTATATTAAGAAGTTTCATTTGGTTATCCTTTGAAATGGCAAAGTTATTGATATATTTTCTACAGAACTTCTATACCATATATTGTAAGATTAATAAATCTTTGGAAATTAACAAAGTGATTTAGATTTCCCTATATGCATCAAGCAATAATTCAATAGTCCATTGTGGTGTATTCTGAATACAACAACTTTCTGTTAGAGTATTGCATAGAGAAAGCCTATTAGGGCCTGCTCAACCCATAATTATACCCTGTACAACGAGCCAATCTGCAATCTACACACAGCAGAGAGGAAAACAAGCCAAGCAATGTAATTTAATGCGTATTAATCGAGTTGCAGAATGAGTTGGAAGAGCAAGACAGCGAAAGAGAGAGAGAGGGAGACGGGAAGACAGATGGAGATGGAGATTTATAGCCATGTGGCAACTAATAGCAATAGTTAAGCCAAATGGGAAGCACCGACGAGCAGCGGCACGAGTTGACATTAAAAATTATAATTTCATTTTCTAAATACGAAAACCGGCGCAGACTCAAAAAAAAAACAAAAAAAAAAAAAAAGGCTAAGAAGTAACCAGATTAAATTGAGTTGCAACCAAATGGCGTCGACTTGACTGACATGTGGCAGCAGTCAGGCAGGCAGGCAGGCAGGAGGCAGCAGCAGCAGGAGCAGCTGTGGAAATGGGTTAACATGCGGCCAAAGTGGAGCGAGTTGCCGCGAGACACCACACAGAAGTCTCAGCAGAGTTCTCTCTGCTATAATTCTGAGGCATCAAGCGGATAATTGGACTCTTTGGGCGATTTAGCCTATGCCAGCGATTAGTTTGCAGCAACTAGCAGCAGTAACAGCTGCAGTAACTAGCCAGCGGAGGCTGAGCAGAGAGGAGAGAGAAGAGAGAAAGGGGCAGAGGGGAAGGTGCCTCAGCCTTTGGGCAATGACGAAGCGTAGATTGTCTGTGTTAAATTGCGAGTCAGAAATAAATTGCTAATTATTAATAATTAAATATGGTAGTTGGAAAATATGAAAGACGAGCCCGCAGGCGCGTTAATGATTGTCATTAGAGAGAGTACACGAGAGAGAGTGAGTGAGAAAGAGAGAGGGAGAGTCACAGCAAATAGTTGAGCATTTAGCTAAGCAGCTGCAGTAAATTTCGCTAACAAGCAAAAGGGCGTCGCGCTAAACTGGAAATCTGCTTGTTGTGACAGCACACAGACCACTCTTGCCCCTCTCCCTACCTCCCTGCAGCCCCTTCCTCCACTCACTACTAACTTTTGCAAGCACAAACTTCCGTCATCGTCATCCGGCGAAGTTGCTGCAAATCCCAAACTAAACAAATGTGAGAGACACACAAGCTGCTGCTGCTGCCCCTGCTGCTGCCCCTGCTGCTGATGCAGGAGGAAGTGGAAGTGACACCTAGGCCGGCATATGGATAGACAGTCGGACAGGCGGACTGACATTGTTCTCGACTCCTTACTGACACACTGAAATTGTTTTCGCAAACTCGACGACGAGCCACAGCCACAGCCACAGCCGCTTGTCACTCATTTGTCGCCAGTGCCAGCGTGATTGTAATCTCATTATGTGCACCATGCGAATGTATCTTTCGGATACAGATACAGTTGCCAGTAGTTTTGTGTGTGAAGCAGAGCAGAGCAGAGCAGAGCTGAAAGCATTCAAAATGCTTTGCAGTAAATTGTTAATCCCAACTCGGAGCAGTTATAAGTCAACCCAAACATTGTTTCACATTGTTTTCCCACTGCTTAAGCAATTAGCTCGTCTTTAGAGAATAAACGTTAGTTCAGCAATTAAATTTCGCTTTAGAGTGAAGAAAGATTAATATAGAAATTATAGATACTTTCTTGGCCCAAAAGAACCACCTAATCAGTGTTGTCAACTCGGCTCTAATTGTCTAATTTAGCTTTTTTCAAAAGTTTCACAGCGAGGCAAACAGAAGAACTGCGGACTGCGGGAAATCTAGCGTTTTTTGCTAACTAAATTTATTTGAATACCAACTTTGCTAGCTTTATTTGGCGCCAAAAAAGCAAGCAGTGCAAGCAGTGCCTACTCAACAGAACGCTGTTAGCGTCAAAACAAGCAGTTTTTTATTTGGAATAACGGCGAAATTGCGTCAAAACTAGAAAAGATAGCGACATGCGGATTTTTTGAATCTGTTCTGGTTTTCTTCTTTTAACAGTAGGCGAATTGCCAAATTTGTAGAGTGTAGCTCGCCCGGGAGAAGGCTCTAAAATTTTTGCCTTTTTTTTCAGTTTCTCCCGGTTTTTTAAAGTAAAAAAAAAACTGAAAAACGCCCCCCGCGGTCCCGTGGGCGGCTGAAAAAGGAATTTTAACATGTCACTGTTAAAGCTAACATGTGACTGTTAAAGCTAACATATCACTGCCAAAATGTATGCTGCTGCAAATTAAAGTGCGCACCAAGGAATTATTGCCATCGGCACCTAAAAGTAGGCAATAAAAATTGGAAAACTTAGCCGCCACATTTGAATTCAGCGACTTATTTTATTTGTTTAAATTACTTTTAGATTTATTTATTACAATTACAATTTGTATACATGTTTTCAATACAATTCACTACACAATAAATACAACTTGTTTTGAGCGTTGTTTACGTTTGGCACATCAGTATTTTCCGAAATCAGTTTTAGTTCTAGTCCGACTTAAGCTAAGTGTATATATCAAATTATATATGCTTAAATTAAGAAAGAAAAATGTAGCTTAATGCAATAATAGTGCCACATAAACGACAGCAATTCTCGCTCTCTCTATAATTGTTTGGTAGTTACAGTTGGGATAGTTTTGGGTTAATTAGATATATGGGGATAGACAGAAGAAGCTGCAGTTGCTCAACAATTGTACATGCAGTTGGCGTATTGTCACTCTCACATGGTTATACACTACGAATATAAAATATATATATATATCTTAATAGTTGACGCCAAAGTCCATTTGAATTTTTTGACAAAAAAAAAAAAAAAAGATTTCTATGTTTTAAAGCTAAAAGCGGCGGCGGGATTTCTTTTGTTTTCAATTTGTTGTTGTTGTTGTTGAAGTTAATTCTCAGTGGGAATCCGTCTCGCTGCATAGTCAACATTTGGGCGTATTGGCTCCACTACTGACGCTGCTCGTCTCCAGGTGCTGCATCAGCAATTGTTGCAAGTCCGCTCGCAGGGCGCGCTCCTCGTTGATCTGCAGCTTGATCTGCGACATATCCTGCTGCATCTGCTTGATGGCGGTCCAAAGTTGTCGCAACGTCGGCGTCATATCTTCATTCTCGAGCCCTGAGATTAGGTTATTGTTGTGTTGTTGTTTGTTGTTGTTGTTGTTGTTGTTGTTGGAGAAAAGAAAACAGGATAAACGGGAAGACGATGTTAGTGTTTCGTGTGTTTTAACTAGCTCAAAGCGCAATGAATCGAAATGAATATGTGTGATGAATATATGGTAGGATGATTAATCGATTATATGGTATGTAATTGCTGTGATATGATATGTTATAGGTGGGGGGTGGTGTTGAGTATGGCGCTGCATTATACACAATTTATAAACTTATTTTAAAAGGTGCTCGCTAAGCTTATTGCAAATAATAAATTAACACAAATTACTTATCGATTCTAATTAATTTAATTTTAAATTCTACAAAGAAAGAAGAGAAACATGTATAAGCAATTCTACATAGGTTAATGTAATTTGTATATTTATGTTTATCTAGTAGACCACACAGAGACACAAATACAAATACAAAATACAACGAGATCATCTTCAATATAAATGATTTTATTTCAATTTTGTTTCAGTTTCAGTTTTGTGTTTTTCATTATTATTTTTTTTTTTTTTTTTTTTTATCATCAAAATCTCGAAATCTCAATACAATACAAACGTATAAACGCATTAATCGGTATTATTAATTAATAGTTAGTTAGTTGGTAATTGTATTTGGTTAGACAACGTTTCACAAAACACTTACAGCTTAGAGTATCGAATCATATGTATCATATATAATGCACAACAACAGTTATTTGTAGGTTCTCTATATATTCATGTTTCATTTAGTTATTGCTAGTTATTGCCAAGTACTTGACTAACATTTAAAGCGTTTCAACGGTTCTTCTTTGTTTTCTATATCGTATTTTGATTACACCTCGCACATCGCACATTGCATTTTGATTAAGTATTCAATATCCTTATGGGTTTGTTTCGTTGTTTTCGCTAGGCAGGTAACAAGCAACCTTAACTGGGCAGTTAGTTCCCCCAAGTACAAGCACAAAAAATATCAATTACTCTAGAGTATGTAAGCTATGGCAAATCAAGTGTATATCAAGTCACAAATATCTGTATATATCTGTATATATCTGTATACATCTGTATATATACGTTATATAGTAGTGTATAGTTGTGTTCCGTTTTGGACGGACAATGTAGAAGCCTCGCTAATGTGGCCAGTTTTAAGCTGCTTTTCTTTCGGGGCGGGGATAAGTTAGCTTCACACAGGAACCAGCTGGGAAGTTGTTGCACTTCAAGTACGCGGGGCAAGTTGTCGGCGGCGTTGGTGGCAGAGACTATCTCATCAACAAGTACTTGGTACTTGCTGCTACACGGATCAATCAATTGCGATAGCTAGTCTTTTATTTTGGCTGAGTCTTTTTTTGATTTAGCTTTCTTTCTTCTCTTTTGTTGCTATTGCACCTAACTAGTTTACAGATCACTCGACTTACAGTTAGTATATGATTAAAAAAAATATATATATAGTATATAATATTAAAACAACTACACACAGTTATACAGCAGCAGATGGGTAAAAGTTGTGTAGGGAAAATTTCAAAAACATAAATATTAAAAATAATTTTGTTAAAGGAATTTTTAAAAAATGTAAAATCGTTTGTTATACAAAATCATTTTAGTTTTAGCTTGAGAATCCTCGAAAATTAAAAGAAAAGAGTTAAAGTTTAAACTAAACAATCTAAATTGTTTAAAACGATTACCATAAAATGTATTAATAATAAATAGTTTTAACTAAACTTCAACAAAGTTTTCTCTTCTCGAGCATTTCGAATAATGAAAAGTATAAATTTGATAAGGAAAGCTCTCAAGATCTGCTATAATTAATAATAATATTGATAATATCATAGTGTTATTCAACATTTTACCGATCTGCTGAGAGAATCAAACAATTTCTAGGCACACACAGAAACTAGAGCTAGAGTTGCCAGCCTCACTTAACTAATTATTGCGATTCGCTGCAATCGAACTAAGGTCTATCGATTACAAGTATATCGATTTGTTTGAAGCTTGAGCAACACAGCAAATGTTAACTAAAAACAATCAAGTTTTATATGGATAGCAGCTATATAGATAGATATAAATATAGACATATTTATATATATAAAGATATATATATATATGTATATATATATATTGCATGTGTATATGTAAAACTGCAGCGGCGGGCAGCGCATTCAAAGCAAAGCAGCGCAGAGGCAGCGGCAGCGACAGCAGTAGCAGCAGCAGCGATAGACTTATCGAATATGAAGCTGATGCATAATGAGGACACATGCCACACCCTCCGCCCTTCCCTCCCCCTTCCTTCCCATCCCAGAGCGCACACACACACACACACACGCACACAGGCACGCAGAGAACGACGACGTAGACGGACTCAGAGATGGTTGATCTTGCGCCATTGCTTCATGACAAAATTACCGCAACACCAGCTGCCTGATTGCCGCTTCGTGCCATCCGGATTCAGTTCCAGAGTGCCAGCTCCACCAGCTCCTCCAGCTCCTGTCCCCACTCCAGAGTTGCCATTGCGCAGCAGTGCCGTGCAACCACCATGTTCACCTCCACGCTCCACATCACTGTCATCGGATCTCTCGCCGCCCGCCAACTGTGGCGTGCTGCGTTGCAAGGTGCTGGTGCGCAATGCGCCGCCGCAGTTCATCAGATAACCGGCACCAAAGCCCGCATAGCGATGCGACGAGGATGTCTCAAAGGAACGATTCAATCGCCTGTCATAGAGTCCAGGATGCTGAGCTGCACTGCTGCCGCCAGGATTGGGCTTCACTATGGTGGTGGTGGTGGCACCTCCCCGTTGATAGCCACCTGCTGCTGCTGCTGCTTGCTGTGCCAGCAACTTGGGCGATGGTTTGCTCTTACGCGGCAGCAGTGGCGATGTGCACACATTATCGTAACCAGAGCCGAAGCCACTCTTCAGACGATTCAGCGATTTGCGTGTGGCACGCTCCTCCGACAAGGCACGCTGATAGTCCTTAATGCTGGGCGAGCCACTGCCTCCTCCAGCTGCACCGCTGCCAGCACCCATGCCAGCAATAGTCGCTGCACCGCCAGAGACTGAGTAGCGTTGTCCCGGTGCCGCATTCAGGGCGGAGCCCACCGAGCTGGAGTACAAATTGAAGCTATTCGGACTGGCCTCGCGCCAGATGAACGAGGAGTTCAGGCTGCCTGCCGAGTGCTGACGTTGTTGTTGTTGCTGTTGTTGTTGTTGTTGCTGTGCATGTTGCTGCTGCGCATGTTGCTGCTGCAATTGGTGTTGTGCGTGTTGCTGCTGCTGCTGTTGCTGCTGGTGATGAGAATGTGGTTGTTGTTGTTGCTGTTGTTGTTGCTGTTGCTGATTGGCTATAAAAGGCAGCTGCGGATTGGAGGTGGAGAAGGCTTTGCTTGTTTTCAGCTTGCCACCGCGTATGGGCAGGCAGGGAGTCCACGGCTGCAAGGCTAGTAGTGTATACCAAGTCGGAGTTGAGTAGGTCGAAGTTGTAGGTTCAAGTTGGTGGGTCGGCGTGAAAGACAAAGAGAGAAAATGAAGATATTTTGAAGAACGAAAGAACGAAATACCAACAACGAGACGAGACAACAAGAAAAACAATGGGAAAAAACCGCAATGAAATTAATAAAAAAAAGAACAAAACCAAAGACAACAACAACGACAACAATATATGGTAAATGATTTAGCCGAGAATAGTGTGTAGTTGTTGGGGGTGTTCGTGTGTGTGTGTGTGCGTGTGTGTAGGGGTGTGGGGGTGAGGTGGTGAGTTGGTGAACCAAACCAGCTTAAGCAGGATAAAGCAGAGAGACCATATGTAAAAGAAACCACAACCAAAAGGGAGCACAAGATAATTAAAATAAAAGAGAGAGAGAGAGGGAGATACCAAATGAAAGAGAGAATGGGAGAAAAGCAAAAACCGTTCAATTTACAATCTTAAAACTAAGGACTATATATATGAGGTATGGGGGGAACTACGTTTACAGCAAATGAGGGAAAGTGGAAGTAAAAACGATTAGCAGATAATACAGTCATGTTATAAACGTAGTTGATCAGGGTTGAATGAGCATGATAACTAAATAAATTCAAACTGATACAATTTACAATGCATAAATGGGCAAATTTAACCAAAATATTTTCTGTATTTTATTATCATATTTCTTTTCCGATACCAAAAAAACACAAGAAATCATATTTCATTAATGTGAGAAATGAACAAATCTCAAGTACAATAACAACAAAATTAATTAAAGAACATTAGATTCCCTCGAGAAATTCCATATATGGTATATATATATAGTATGTTTGTTTTGTTTTCATATATCCAGTTACAGTTATAATGCTTCTGAATCTGAATATAAATATCCAATTGTTAAAATTATAAATCTAGTTAGAGAGAGAGAGAGAGTGAGGCCGTTGTTTAACAATTATTTGTCGCTTATGAACTAATACAATTTGGATTATAAATTATTATTATGTTTCCGTATTCTTTATTCTCTGATTCTGTTGTGAAACGCGCTTGACGAATTGTTAAAAATGAAACCAAACCAACAAATAATCAAAATGAAAGTTTAATTTAATTTTATCTTCATTTTTTTTTCTTTTTAGCAGCTTTTTGACATTTAAGTGGGCGTGTCTTGTGTGTGTGTGTGTATAGGCATGTGTATGTATGTGTGTGTGTGTGTGTGAGGTAAAGCAATTTGGCTACAAAATCGAAAACTTAAGATAAAACACACACAGAGAAATATGGCGAATATATATGGTATCGTCCGGGATCTAGACGAAGCACACGTGTTGGGGAGATCTGCGGAACTTACCCGAGTGTATGGTATTCCTAGCACTATTCTGATACGCTGCACAATAGCCCTCGAAGACGCGCAACACCAGTGCATCCTCCTCGAACGTCGGCTGATTTCGACGTCCACTACAATAGCTGGAGAGAGCGTTGTTGGAGCTGCCGCCGCCGCCGCCGCCGCTGCCGGAGCCGGAACTGGACCCGGAGCCGGACGCATTTAACAAACTTGGACGCAACGGCGGCGTCGGACGTAGACAACTGATGGTCCAGTTAGCTAAAGGATCAAGAGAGAGAGAGAGAGAAAGACAGTCATGATCGCAACTAGTTTGGCATATTGCATTTGAGTCACTCACCCTTTGTGCTTCCTTTCCTTGCGTTTGGCGCCGCCGCCGCCGCCGCTGCTGCTGCTGCCGCTGTTGTTGTTGCCGCCGCTGCTGCCACCGCTGCCTGAATTGCCGCCTGATTGCTGACGTCCGTGATGGCTGATGGCGCTGTGGCCACCGCTGTCTTGTTGTTTGGTATCGGGACTAAATTTGATTTGTGGCCTATTGCCCCCAGATGACTTGGTAGACTTGGTGGTTGTGGTTGATGCAGAAGATGTGGTGGAGGCTGAGTGGGCGTGTATTGGTTGTAGCTGAGATGATGATTGAACGACAGGCTCCGTTTGTGTTGTGACATCGCTGCAGTTGCTCCCCCCGCTGCCCCCTGGTTGTTGCTGATGCTGTTGCTGCTGCTGCCGCTGTTGTTGTTGTTGTTGTTGTTGAGGCTGCTGTTGAGGCTGCTGCCGGGCGGCAGCAACAGGCTGTGGCTCGATGGCGGAGACATCTATAATATGTAAAAGAGTGTGATTAGTCACGGTTCATGGGTTTATGGGTTCGTCTTGCTTCAATGAGGCATTGAGTTAGTTCCGATGAAAGTTCTTGGCAGCTGTCGACAGTAAACAGCAACAACAATAATGATAATAATACTCATACTATAACTAATTATAATGATGATAAACAACAAGAACAACAACAAGAACGAGAACGTGAACTTGTGAACAGGCAAACAGGCTGCAAGTCCATCGTGCAGCGACGCGAGCAGCGCAGCGAGCAAAGCGCAGCAAGCAAATCAAATCGAATGAGTTTTTTTTTTTTTTTTGTTTTTGTGTGTTTTCTTTCCTCTTCTTCTCTTATTTTCTCTGTTTGTCTTTTTGTGTGTTTTGTAATTCGTTTGGCTTTTGTTTTTGCTTCTTGGCTCGAGAAATTTGAAATTTCTTTCTTGGGGTTAGTGGGCAAAGCGCAAGGCTTGCGTGGTGGGGGTGGGTGTTGGAGGGGGAACTAGTTCATGAACTAGTTAATGCAAATTATTCTGTATATGCTAATAATGCAATATACATTAAAATATTCACCAAAAATCATTGTTTTCTAAAATACTTTCGAAATGAACTAGTTCATTTGGTGAACTACTAAGCTATTAAGCTAGTTCTCAACTAAGGGATATTAAAGAGTCGAAACAATTCACTAAGTTTCTTCTAAATATTACAACATGTATGAACTAGTTCCAAAAATAATCGGATCTTTTGAGCTAGTTTATACTATTCCTTAACAATCTTGACAGTTAAACTGCAATGATAGTTTTCAGCAAAGGAATAGCTATGATTAAAGTTTGTTAGACTGAACTGGAACTAGTTCATATTGCAAGTTTTTGATAATTCACATTTTGTAAGGGTTTTTTCTAGTTCAAATCAATCCAATCATCAATACACACTGACTTAACTACCTGTGAACTTGTTCAAACCTAGTTCAAATTGAATAAATCACATTTGCTAGTTTGATTGGCATTAAATATGCCCGGAACTAGTTTAACTTTACTAAATCAAATTTTGCGCTACTTTAAACTCCATTGAACTAGTTTCATTTGCATAAACCTTACTAGGAACTAGTTCAATTAGAGTAAATCACAACTGCGCTGCCTTAAACGCCCGCAAACTGTTTCAATTTGCTTAAACCTTACTCGGAACTAGTTCCAATCAAGTAAATTAGAGTTAGGTTGTTAGTCAAATGCGTGTATGGGATGTGACAGCATGTTCGACTCGCGTGGCAAGCATGTTCATTCAATGATTCCGAAATGTTTGGTACGTGCTTCAAATTGGCCAATTCGCAAGAGAGCAAGAGAGATAGAGAGAGAGAGCGAAAGAGAGCGAGAGAGAGATAGACAGAGAGTATTAGAGAATGAGGGAGGCAGGAGGCAAACGTGAGCAAAACGAATTTACAAAACAATCAAATTGGAACTGGAACACGTGCACAAAAGCTGCGCGCCCAGCACCTTCACCACCACCTGGAGCCGCATGCGATGTATGCATATCCAGGACGGGGGGCGTGGCTTAAGGGCGGACTCTCACTCATTGCTGTTTTGCTTGCCTTCTTCGGTTGCTAAAGCTACGCGCGCCGCACAAATGGGACAATCGAGCGACGACGAATACGAGGGACGTGCCCCGGCGAAGGCGTCTCGTGCCGCAGACAAACGTAACGCAGCGGCACGTGCCGCTCCGCCTGCTGTTGCTCCTCCTCCTCCTCCCGCTACTGTTCCGTCTGCATCTCCAGCTGGAAATCGATCCAAATCCTCATTGCAAACAGGACAATTGGAGCAGGTGGAAGCTGTTGTGGTGGTGGTATTCGTGGTGCTCGTCTCCGTCGATTCGCCACAGCAATTGTGGCAAATGGAACAGTAAATGGCGCCCTCACTGAATCCGCTCACGCCCAGCGAGCAGTAGCAACTGGAGCAGATCGAGGCCATGGAACAATTGGAATCTTTGCTCGATGGCAATCGCTTGTTGTAGGCAGCGGCAATGCCACGCAGCACCTCTGGTGGCAGACGCTCCTTCTTCCACCAATGCGCATACATGCCCGACCGGAACATGGCACGTGGCTGTGAGGAATCCTCATCCTCTTGCTGCGCATTGAGTTGATCCGCTGAACGAAAGCCGCTGGCGCTGAAGAGCAGCTCATTGGATGCATTAATGGGCGTGCCACGGGGGCGTGTGGCGCTTTCATCCATCGAATTGGAGGAGGGCAGAAAAATACTTTTTGTATTGATTTGGAATTGATTTGTCGAGGAATTCGAAGCGGATTTCCTTGAGGATTCCGTTGGCGGCGGCGTCTGCTGCTGCAGCGGAGACTGTTCGTCTTGCACCTCATCCTGCGTTGCTTCGGGTGTCAGAAACTTCTCACGGAACATGCCACAGACATCGAAACGTCTCCCGGGTTCCACCTGATCGAGCACATCGATGCCAGCACCGCACTCGGCGCTAGGTGGATCCGGCGAAGCGATGGTGCAGCTGCCAGCCATGCCACTATCACTGGAACGTGGACTGGGACACTGTGAGCTCTCGCAGCAGCGACACTTGCAATCGCTGTGCAGCTGATCCCGTCGCCCGGACGAGGGAGCAGGAGGAGAACGACCAGTGCCATGGCTGGGTCCATCTATTGCCGGACGATTGTTCATCTGTAGGAATTGATAGCTTATGCAGCGCCTAATGGAATCCCGTTTAGTGCCATCGACTGTCGCTGCTGCAGCCGCGCCGGGAGCACGCTGTCTGGCATCAATGCAAAGTTCGGTGCTGGAACTGCTTCGTGTGGCAGGCTCATTACGTGGATTACCCGTCGTGGGGCTGTCGCTCTTGTGCGACACACGCTGATCCACTTTGCCTGCAACTGCCTCATCATAGTTATATAACAGCTCCGCCTGCAGCTGATCCGGTGCAGTGCGACACGCGGCAGGCAAATCCATTGTACTGGAGTGCACATCCCCCCCATCCTCCTCCTCTGGCAGCAGCTGCCCGTCCACACTTTGATTCTGTGTCTCGTGCCGCTCACGCCAACTGGGCACATAGACCTCCGTGTCGGCGCAACGATTGAAGCGATTGCCCACAAATATGCTGGGCATGCTGTGCCGTTCGGTGGGTGAACCAGGCGGCAGTTGCTGCGCTGTGGCTGCCACATTTCGCGCAGGCTTGAGATCCTCTTGCAGGCTCGTCAGATTCTCGCAGGCCATGAAGGCGCCACCAAGGCGTGCACCATACATGGAGCTGGCATCGGAGCTTTGCTGTTGCAGCAACGAAGGTTGTGAAGCTGGCACAGATTCATGCTGCTCATTCGGCTCCTCTTCATCCTCATCGCGTTCCTCTGTCACGCAATTGGTGATGCTGGAGCCACCGAGATTGATTGTTGCCGTCGATGTGTGCACACTGGAATTGCGCTCTGTGGATTTCCTTGCCAGTGCACGCAATGCACGCGATCCAATCACAAGCGATTCCTTTTTCAGTTCATGCTGCACCAGCAACTCATCGGCATCCACCGAGTCCAGTTTAATGAGATTTATAGATGATGTATGCCTTGTCCTTGTGCCATGATCCACAAAGGTGCCCGTCGAATTGCAATTGGAGGCCACATCGCGATTCTGATAGAAGCGCACATACTCGAACGGATCCGAATTGCAGCTATGCAGATATTCATCATCGTATTCATCCTCATAGCTCTCCGAATCGGTGGGCAACTCGAAGGCATCCTGTCGCTCCAGCTCCGACTGTGATGACATGACCGATTCCTCCTCCACATTGGCATTGATATCCTTGAGCAGCTTCACGGCTGCCTTGTGGCAGCGCTTCTTGCGCAACGCAATCCGCTTGAGATCGATACTCTGACGTGCCTGCGGATACAGCAGCATCTTCACAATGGCGCTGCGCAGGCGACCCGCACGCACCAGACGCGCAAAGTGCGCACTGAGATTCGCATATGGTGCTGTGGGTGGATAACTACTTGGCGGCAGTGTGATGCGAAATGGACGCAATCGATCACCAAGTTGCGATTGATTATTGTTGCTGTTGTTGTTGTTGTTGTTGCTGTTGTTGTTGTTGTAGTAGGCACACAGCGAGAATCGTGTGCAATAGCCACGCGAGTCCAGATGCTGACTGAGCTGCCAAGTTCATCAATATAAATCAATATAGCTATATATGTACAGATATATATATGTGTGTATATATAGGTATTATTTGTGCTGGAGAACTATGGCGATCGATATCGAGTTTCGCATCTATTTATACACAAGTAGGAAAGCTGCAGTCGAGTGTGCTCAACAGTAAAATACCCTTTGAAAAACATAAGTACTTTACTTAATAATAAGACACAACCAATTTGCTTGGGCACTGGGCGTGGCAGTCATATTGTGAATTTAACTTAAGCTACATATAGCATAGAGGAATTACCATATCAATTTTGATGGTTATAGCTTCTATAATAACCGAGATCTCAACGTTCATACAGACATTTAACTTAAGCTACATATGGCATAGAGGAATCGTCATATCAATTTTGATGGTTACAGCTTCTATAACTGAGATCTCAACGCTCATACAGACATTTAACTTAAACTACATATGGCATAGAGAAATCATCATACAAATTTTGATGGTTATAGCTTCTATAATAACTGAGATCTCAACGTTCGTACAGACAGACCGACAAGACTCACTCGAATTGGTTAGTTATAAACATTAATAAATGCTTAGAAAGGTTTGCCACGCCTCCTTCTACATGTTACATTCATTTCGTGCCCATTATAATAGGTCTAAATAGGTCAACAAGTTCTATATAGGTTAAGAAAGTCTTTAAACCGGAGTATTCTACTTATGCCAAGACTATCCAGCATTCGTTAACATTTTACATAGTTTAATAGCACTTCTATGTAATATATATATACACACACATATTTATCACATATATCTTCTTGTTCTTGAAAGACGTGAAAGAGTTATGAAAGCTTTTGTTGGGGATTCGTTCTTTAGAAACTTCCAGCACTTACATGCGCCGCATTCAGTTGCCCGCCCAGCGATGAGTTGCTAAGATTGCTGAGCTGCCGCTTGATGCCCATGGGCAGACTGGGATTGTTGGCATTCAGTAGCTCCACCCACTTGTTGGCCTCGTTGGGTCCCTGACAAACAGCAACAATGCGTTCGATCAACGGACTGCTGATCTCAAAAGCATTTTTAATGGCATCCGTATCCTCCAGTCGATTCACAACGATGCCAGTCAGTGGAAGTTTACCCTGTAAATTGAAGTGAATACTCTTAACACTGCTGGTAAACTCTCTTCCTCCTCCTTACTGACCTCATAGATAAAGGCACTCATGCGCTGACTAACGCTGAGTATGAGCAACGTTTGGGGAAAGAGCACAAAGTAACGATCACGATGATCAGGGCCAACGGCCACGCTGCCCATGTGTATGATATCACCCAATGTGCTCAGCTCCTGACCTTGCCAATTGCGTACGGGCCCGGTGAGCACCTGCAGTTCCAGTTCCTTCTGGCGACGCGTTGCCGAACACGTTGCTGCAATATCTTTATAGACAGCCACACTGCGCTGTGTATCACCACGATCTGGATGACTGCTTTCCATGTGGCGCTCCAGTTCTTGCAACATGGCTGAATACTTGTCGAGACGACGAAATGGCTTGGAGAGACCCGTGGTAAGCACCAGCAGTCCCGGTGTGGCAGCACCCTGACGTTCCATATACTTTTCCAGTTCATCCCTATAGAGAAGTGCATAAAGGATTAATAAGGGGCATATGTATAGCGCTAGTCAAAGAGGCAACTCACTTGTACTTGTCCAATATGACTATGGCCTTTGGATGGGCAGCACAATAGGCCTGATGTACCTTCTTCATAAGCGGAGCACTGCTGAGAAAGAGTTTGCCCACACGATCGTTGCACTCCTCAATCTGCTGTAGAAGATCCTCGTGGGTACGCACCACTTCCACAAAGTTGCACATCAACTGCGCGTACTCATCCTGGCTGAGTCTGTAAACGAGCGAGAGAAGAAGTGTGAATAAGGCAAAACAATTTCTTGTATTCTATGCTCTACTTACATTTGCGTCTGCTGCATGGGCTCCAGAAAGTTCTCGAGCAGACCCTGCAGCTCGGCCACATGCGCACGCTCCGAATCGAGCAGATCCTTCAGCACCACCGAACGATATTCCTGTATCTCCTCAGGCGGTCTGATGGTCTCGGCCAACGGCAATTGGGCCTTGTACTCGTTCACATAGTTGCTGGGAAACCAGCCAGTCTTATCGTTCAGTGTGCCCTCCCACCAGCCGCCATCCTCGCGTTGCGTTACCGTGATCAAGTCACCCTTTTTGAAGCACAGCTCATCGTTGTTGCTGCCCATAAACGAGTACTCAGCCCTCACAATCAATGGTTGCTCCATTCTGAGAGAGTCGAGGCGCGCAGCCAGTACTCTTCCAGTTGCTATCAAACTGTCCACGAATTTACTTCAACTAGAAAGAGAAAAAAGATAACAACTGTGGTTGAGAACATACAAAATCAAACTTTACTTCAACTAGAAAGAGAAGGAAGAGAATAACTACATAGAATAAACTATCATAATATAATATTGTATATTATTAAAATTAGTTTGAAAAAGGGATCTTTAAATATTTAAAACTTATACTTTTTACATCAAGTCGATTTAATAGTTTTGTTTCTTCAAAAACACATCGATCTCGGCTGTTCGCACATACAGACATATGAAATTATGAATATACCTTCTTATATACCCAATGCATACAATTTTAAATTCATACTTTAGCTATAAACTCAATCGCAGACAAAAAACAAGAAGTACAAATATTATTTCTTTATGCATATAAATACTTTTGGCCAATCAATAAAGTTGTCATTACTATTCACTTAAAAATGTTCTGTTCTTGACCAAAATCAGGCTATATATGTAAATTTTCAGTCCCCATTCCGCATGAGACTTACAAAAATTGAAACAACAACAAATATGTGTTGAAAAACTCATAAATATATACAATGTTTGTTGAACTTGAAATATCAACGTGCTAATAGCGAAATTGTTCAATGAAATTTTCGCCTACTTATAAGTAGTGTCAGTGTGTGTGTGTGTGTGTGTGTGTGTGTGTGCATCGATCAATTATCTACATCTATATAGCTATATCTGTGAGCTATATAATGGCTCTTCTCTCTGCTTTTTATGGCACCCACGCGAACTGTGGGGATCGTCATCAAGATTCTTGCTCTGCGTTCGAAATTCCATTCGTTCAGTTTCTCAAAACGAAAACATTTCGGGAAAAACATCTGTTCTCGCGTGCGCAAAGTTTTCTTTGACACTTTTCTTGACTCGCATCATTGGCCATGGCAAGTGCCTGGAAAACTCGTGCAATTTTTCTAGCCTACGATCGATGGCCAAGGCCAAGAAGACAGTAAATTCCCAAGAGAAAACCTATTATAGTGTTTTTTTTTTTTTTTTTTTTTTTTTTTTGTGTCTTTAAACTAAACAATAACGAAATGCAATAAGAATAAAAATAACGAAAACTGAATGAAATATTGTACGTGTATTTATACTGGCGGCATATAAATCATAAACAACAGAGCATGTCATGGTTTTCAAAAATTTACGATGCGATCTGCTGCTTTTTACGATATGTTTGAAAATCAGTGCAAGAAATGTACACAAGATCTTGAAACTAAATGGCCGGCGAACAGAAATAATAACAATAAAATCTAAAAACATTGCGCATAAATTTTCGATTTGCTGTGGATAATAAACATGCCTTGCATATGGTTTATCTTCATCTATAATATCACACTGAAATATCATAACTATTTGAATTTCTTGGGGTGGAAGTTGTCAAAAGATGTGTCTATTTCGGTTTCGAAATAGGGACTGTTCTCATATGAGACATATAGTCTCTAACTTTTCAGTATATAAATAAGGCACTTCTCGGTTCTTTTAGATTAGATAACCCACTGACAAGTTGACAGTATAATTTTATGATAAACGATAAGATTTCATACTCAATTTACGATTGTATTTGCAAAGAAAAAAGGTCACATCTTTAACAAGTTTTCTTGAGTATAAATTTCAGCTGAATTTGTTGGGAAAATGCGGAATCTTTTACAGAAAACCCATTTAAATTCCAATGAAAGAAAGAAAATACCTCAAGTTGTTGTTGCTTTAGTGGAATGTGGAATATATGTATAATTCATATTGTAGACATATCTTCATTGTATTGTCAACTAGAATAAATATTCCAGAGTATTCTAGATTAGCAACAGGTGTTTCCACAGTTTTCCTAGCTGGTAAAGTTTCATTGGAATGCCTGAGAAATGTGCATTATTTATAAAATTAGGTTGAACAAATTGTTGAATCGCATATAGAAGGCATATGAGTACGTACGATTTGGCAAGCTGATTAATCAAATACATGTGTATGTATGGGTTGGAAGTGCCACCATGAATAACCGCAAAAATATGATATATGTATGAAAACATGTTTTTTATTTTGCCCAAAAAGCTGTTCGCAATAATCCCAAAAATAACAAGAGACGAAATCTATATAAAACTTGACGTGCCCGCCATTCCTATATGCCAATGGAAATCAGGCGATATCTAGTATATATACAGAGCAAGATAGAGAGAGAGGAGTGTACTATATATGTTAGTTTTATATATCGTAATAGCCCGGACACTTGCCAAAATAACTATAAAAAAACAAAATACCGACATTACAGGTAAAGCTGCAGTTCTAATGGGGAAGTTCTCTATAAGGCTGAGAGGGGAAAGAAATAATTATCGCACAAGGTCACGTTTTAAGAGACTCGATGATGATTTTTGAAAAAACAAAAATAATAAAACACACACACACACACTTGTATTGTTGCTTATTTGTATATCGTATCTATATACTTTTTATGTATACTTTGTCATCAATTGTTGTTATTGTATTTTTGTGAATTTTCCGCCGCTTTTCGCTTGTCGCCTTTGCTGGCTGCACCGCACACGTTCATTGCTTCCACGAAACTGCGACGGCATTGGCGACAGGCCACGGGCCACGAAAGCGTACAACGGGACAACTGAATTTTCACGGCTTTCCCCGTTGTCTGTCAATCTCACTCTCGCTCTCTGGCCTCTCCTACTCGCTCTCGATTCTCTTCTGCCTCTCTCTCTCTCTGTCCCTCTCTGTTAATGATCGCTCGAGCGACCCCTACAAAATACTTAACAACGTTCCTATATACATACGTATATAGAGAGACATTATATACGACCGGATACATCGCATATTTTCGTGAAAAACTCATATGACAAACGACGAGCATCGCCAATGGGAATGAGAACACTTGGCTAAGGGTTGCAGGGGTTCATGCATACGGGGCGTGGCAGTTTGTGGGCGAAACCATCCCACAATCTTTTTGCTTTTCATTGAGAAATCTTATTCTCCGATTTTTGTTTTTTGTTTTTGTTTTGAAAATATCCATAAAAATACTTTTGCTTGTCATATCAAGAAAGAACAACAATAAAAAACAGTTGGCATCGTTAGGGGAACTTGTTGTTTGCTCAGCTCCAATGCGCCACATCTGACAACGTTAACATATAGTTCACTAATAAGACAACAACAACAACAACAAAAGCATGTTGAATATTTGTGCGGAAATTCACCTGTTCCAATCAGTTTAGTAATAAATATGAAAATATTTCTGAATGATGTATGAGGGCTTTAAAACGAGAGAGAGCGCGCTTTGTGCAACAGGTTAAGGGGCAGTAAATCATATTGTGGAATCAGTTTTTAATTGCTATAATAATATATCATTATCAGATGAGTAAGAGAGAGAAATGAACGCCTAACCTATGCCCTATAGGGTATATCTTGCAAGTAATGAATAGAATATAGAATATATTATATTTTATATTTTATATTATAACTTTATTGTTTGCATTTAATTTATTTTTTAATTTATCTGAAACCCTTATAAAATATATAGCAAATATTAATTTAATTTAATTTTGTTTTGTTTTTGACAGAATTTATAGTTATATCGCTCATCAAATATTATTGTTAACAACATGTTGTTGCTATGCGAAAATATTTTTGCTTAACCCTGAGAAATATGTAAATCACGAGGCATCCATGGCCGGGGGAAACAATCAAACGAAATTTCCGTAGGTTGTCCACACACAGAGATGAATATGTTGCATTTCATCGTTGCAGCATCATGGTCGCCGCGACAGTTTGAAATGATGCAAGCGGAGGTCGTGCAACAAAGCAGAAACAGTGGAGAAGCGGGGGTAGGGGAAGCAGGGGTGCAAAAGAGAAGGTGGAGGCAGCGCCAAAGCCGCAGCTGCCAAACAAAATTTTAATTAATTCATTAAACTTGCACATGGCGCCGACAGAGCGGCAGCAGCAGCAGCCGCAACAACAACAACAGCAACAACAACAACAGCAACAACAACAGCAACAGCAACATCAACAGAGACAGCCACAGCAGCAACAACAGCAGAGGCAGAGGCAGCAACAAGAGCAACAGTTGGAGGCGGCGTCATTCAAAGCAACAAGAAGTGCAGCCTAACACACACATAAAGTCTCATTCACACACACATGCAGACTCACACATAAACACAGATTTACCCACACACACACACAGCCTAACTCCTTCACCCACCGCCTTGGCAGTAGCCTTTATAAAGAAGAAAATCCGGCCGTACTTATTAACGATCTGTCGCTGAAAAATCTCAACATTTTATGATGATGCTGCTGCTGTTGCAAGCATCTTCCGGAAGTGCGCAATTTGACGAGGGAAACTCACATGGCAGTGCGCCCCTCTCTTTCTCTCTCTCTCTCTCTCTCTCTCTCTGTCAAAAGAAAAACCCAGCGACAACGAAAATGTAAACAAAAACAAAGAACAAACTGAAAACTGTCGATTGAGAGGTGTGAAAATATATTGCGGTTGCGAGATAAATGTAAATTTTGTATACAAAAAGGAAAAACGTAAAATCCTCTTTCTCTGCCTCTCTCTCGCTCTTTCTTAATTTCCCGCTCTCTTTCGTGACAGAAACCAATTTGATGCAGTTCGAGAGCCAGTAAAATCTTGTCACGTCTGGTTTCTCGAAGCCCTCAAACCCCCAATGTCGATGCCGAGATTTAAGATTGAAGATGAGACCGCGGCCCACTTGAGATGCATTTCCCTAGAAAATATATGACTGTAATATAATTTGATTGCAGTGTCTCTATTTATAGAGAGATAGAGGCACACACACACATACTCGTACTTCCAACTGGGAAGTTTATCTGTTTTGTTTCTCTTTCCTTTTTATTTTTCTTTTTTGTGGGTTCATAATTTGTAACGAACAGAATATCGAATTGCTAACTCAATGTGGCATATTTCGTATCGCATCGTCGGCAGAATGAGGCCAACAGCGGCAAACGAGCGGAAAAATAAACAACAACAATAACGACGAACTGGGGAAATATGTTTGCTTTGCTATTCACCCACAAACGAGAAGGAAAAATCAAAAATCACAAACAGTTTGCTATTGCTGTTCTTCCTCTTCTCATTCGCTTTCATTTCAAGCGCAAAAAATAACAAAAAATTAATGCGCCGGCAAGATCGAAACTGAATTCCATCAAAAGTAGACACTGTTAGAACAGAAATATATATTTCTGGAACCTCTCGACAAACACTTTTTGAAATGTTTTCACGAGACACACGAACGGAAATATAGGAAAAACTGGCGCCGAATTTGAAATACCCTTAGCTAAGTAGAAGATATAGTGACTCTGATTCTTTAACCTTAAAAAGAAATAAAACATTATCTTATTAAAAATCTGTTAGCAGTTTATAACTGATCGTTTAACGACATATTCAATAGTTTCGATAAATCCATAAATCTTTTATATTCCTCAATAATCTGTTGCAAATCTGACTGTATATATGTACATATACCAAGGAAAATTCCTTGACATATTTTCTTTTTTCGCTTAGCAAAAGTCAGAAAATTTCCCGTCGATTCAGTCCAGTACTTACGTCAAACGTAAAACAAGAAATATTATATTTTATAATATATACTTTAAAATAAAATAATATGTAAATAAATATCAGTTTATTTTTCTTGGCTTTATTTAAGAAAAATATATTCGAAACATTTCCACAAAGTCAAGAATTTTACTATAGATTTTCTCATTTACTTTATATAATGTTTCCCAAAAGGATGACTCAAGGCTGAGTATGAAAGTATATCTACCTATGTATATCGCTCTATTTCTCTCTAAATTATTTTTTTTCTGTCTTAGTCAACTATTTTCATGGCTAGTTCATTCTTTTTTCATTCAGCCTTTTTCGAGCCAAAACTTCTACATAATTAAAGACCTTTCTTTATGTTCCTACCACTTTATTAGTTCCCCCAGGTAACAAATAAAAAAAAACCTGCACATTTTGGTTTTTGGCAAAAGTTCAAAATTCGTTGGCTTTTCTTTTGTGGGGAAAGGGATGGCGGCGGAGCGGACGGAGGGGGTTTTGAAAACGTGCTCTGGCTTCTTTGAAGCTATCTTTTTTTTCCCCTAGGACGTCCTTTGACCACGTCGAGCAAACAACGGTGGCATGCGGCAATTCCGCAAAGAGCCTGAGAGCCAGACTGCTATTGACCCTATGGATTATGTGCAACATAAGTGGCAGGCTGCACTTCAACCTTTGCAAGTTGCGCCAACAACAATAACAACAACTGAAACAATAACAACGACAACTTCAGCTTGAGGCAATAAATTGGCTGCTAGAAGAAATGTGTTGAAAGTGCCGCAGGGCGTCTGAAGAGCTGTAACTGAGGCAGAAGAGGCAAGGCATGAATGGATGCATGTGGCAGGGGCAGACAGTGCAGCGCCAGCAGCAGTATTTTCATAGACGTTCTAAGCACTTGTATTTGTTTGTGAGTGTGTGTGAGTGTTTGTGTGAAAGAGCACAGCTCGAGTGACGCATCAATTGAAGTAAATAGACAGAGTTGCTCCACCAAAAAAGGCTAGTTTTGGATGCAGCAATCAAATTAAAACAAATTTTTATAAATTCGATACTTTTATGTAGTTTAAAAACTAATAGACCAACATTTTGCATAACTTCTGCGGCCACATTCCAATCAGCTTGAAATCTAACTGGGAAAAAGCTAAATGGGCAACACTGCCGCACTGGGCGATGCCACTGAACTTTTGCCTATGCAATTGTGGCGCGGAGTCTCATCTATAGAGCATGATGACTCATCTTCAACGGAACTTGGGGGAAAACTTTCTTTGCTATTTGTTTATCGAATATGTTGTAATTTATTTATTTATTTATTGTTTTACCTTCAACTTTGTTCCCTTTTTACAAACATTTGTTGCACCTCTGCTGCCGTCGCTGTTGCTGCACTGCTGTTGTTGTTGCTGTTTGTCGTCGTTCGTTTTATGGGGTTTACTTAATTTGTTGTTGTTGTTGTTTTAGTTTCGTTGTCGTTTTCGTTGTTGTCGTTTCGCACGCACAAAATAGACGGATGAGTAATGAGTGAGGCGGCAGCCCTCGCGCCTTACTGCCTCCTTCCCACACACACACACACAAATAATTTTCTCCTCCTCCACTTCCTCCGCTTCTCTGCACTTCTTTTTCTTACGCCTTTTATCTAGCAAGCGCAAGAGCCCATTTGGCTGGGCACGCGCATAAATATGACTAAAAACACGCGCTTTCACTTAATATACACAAATGTAAATATCCAAATACATATACTATTATATCGTAGCCGTTTCGGCTTGGCCAAGAGAATTTCTATTTCTGGGTCTCGTCAGCAGCGCTCTGGGAACTCATACACTAACACACACACACTCACACACGGTCAGAGGCCACAGGCAGACACAACACCAAATCGCCGACGCTGCCACTGCTGCTGCAGTCGCCTCTTACGCCGATTACAAATTTCCCGTATTATTTTTACTATTTATTCAAATTTATTGTTGCAGTGTATACAAATTTTTACTTGTTTTAAACGAAAATTATATACTAATTTTATCGACAGCAGCGACTAAACATAAATAAACAGGAGTGTGACCGAATGCGACAAACACAAAAATACCAAACATGTTGGCAATTGGTTATATTGAAATTCGTACAAATTTAACATCGATATAAAATATATCGGAAACTAATTACTGTTTAATGCGTTTCAATACGATTTAGTTAGGACTTTTATCGGTGAAAACTCTTTTCCACTTATTAAAATTTATTTCTTATTTATTTTTTAGATTAATTTTGAAAAGTGTGAATTTAACTACTTATTTGCTTTAGGTCTTTAAAACGGCTTTATGAATGTTGGGCTGCTGCTGATTCTTTATTTTGTAGTGCCATTGGCTTGTATATTATTTGCTTTATAATTATATGACTGTATTTTCAATATTTATTTATATTAAATTAAAAGTATTTTTATTTAGTTAAAATCGAATTTTATTTTTAATCTTTGGAAGTGTTTGGCCACCCTAAATTTGAACAGTGTTGTAAAGGCGCTTCTGCTGTCATTGCTTTCGTGTACGAAGCGCAGCCAACTTTGCTTACTTCTTTCTTTCCTAAACTCTGAAGATGGTGAGTGGACGTTGCTACGAGTTGTGCCGTTCGACATAAAATTAAACAAATGTGCTATGGGCATAAACAAATTAAAATGTACTGCAGCTGCACTGTAGACATGCGGCATGCCTTAGCATAGGCTGCAACATGCGCGGGGAATGTGAAAGTGAGCAAATTGACGAAAAAAACCGACAACGGCGTGCAAACATAACCTCCCCATGTGTTGCCACTGTCACAATAACCTGCAGCAGCCAAAGTTGACAATTTTCCGCACGTGTAGCTAGTTTTTCTTATTAATTTTTTACTTATATCTTTTTTTAGTCGAATATCAAGAGGAAGAAGACCAGGAAGCTGCGTGGTCATGTCAGCCACGGTCACGGTCGTATTGGCAAGCACCGTAAGCATCCCGGAGGTCGCGGTAACGCTGGTGGCATGCACCATCACCGCATCAACTTCGACAAATACCATCCTGGTTACTTCGGTAAGGTTGGTATGAGGAACTTCCATTTGTACCGCCAGCACAAATTCAGGCCCGAAATCAACCTGGACAAACTTTGGTCTCTTGTCGGAGCCGAGAAGTTCGCTGAGCTCGAGAAGGAGAAGAGCACCAAGGCGCCAGTCATTGACCTGGTTCAGTTTGTAAGTGTTCTCCCGATTCTGACTATGCTTTACTTGTGTTTTTGTTGCGATATGAAGATACACCCAAGGCGATGGGCGGACTGAATGCGACCGTACAATTGCTCTCCCCGTGTAGCGAAAGCCTTACAGATCTCAAACAAAAACCAAAAACAAAGCAATGCTAAATAGTTCACAGTAAAGATATGTGAATTAACGATTATATTCTTCCTCCTTAGGGATACTACAAGCTGCTGGGTCGTGGCCATCTGCCCGCTCGTCCCGTCATCGTGAAGGCCAAGTACTTCTCCAAGAAGGCTGAGGACAAGATCAAGAAGGCCGGTGGTGTCTGCTTGCTGAGCGCCTAAGTTAAGGTATGTGTCCTATGATTCAATATGATCATATGATCTTATTTCCCCCCATCTCAATTTCCACAACTTACCTTCTTTTTGCATCCATTTATATATAATACATAGCCAATAACAGCCCTTTATATATTATACATTCATTTCCTCAACTTGCCTACCCATTTCTTAATCTTCCTGTATATTCCTGCATATATGTGTATATCAATATTAATGTTTTTTCTTCTCTTGCAGATATTCCTCTTCTGATCGCAACTGAACGTAATACATTCGACCATCAAAAATGTATTTGTTTTTTAATAAATTTAAACAGAAAAAAAAAAACAAATTCCGATGCATTTATCGTTTTATAATATCAGTATCTATGCCTGGGGCTTATCAGCAATGCTGTTGTTTTTGTTGTAGTTCTTCTAATATTCGCAAGTGTTTCGGAACTTGCGCACATGACGAATTTATGAGTTTGTGTGCCTGCGCGTGTGTATCTTTGTGTGAGTGCGTGTTTGTGTATTTTCGCTATGAAGCCCAATATAATTAGAAAGCCGAAATCATCCGCTCTCATTGTGAAATAAGTCAGCAGAGAGTAACATGTTGTATGCACTAGCACATATCCTGTAAGTACGGTGATTTTGTTTGTTTTATTCTCACGCGTCGCTCGCGCTTCATGCCACGCCAATTAAAGCTCAACGAACAACTAAAACAAACCGGTTCTATGTATGAGCTTTTCTGCCACACGCGAACTAAGTTCGCTTATCATGTCTACGGTGTATGCTCACCTAGTGTCCAAGGTCAAGCGCCTGAAATATTTTCCCTATTTCCAAAATTTTCTATACTATTTCGTCTCAAAACTTCTTAAAAAAAATATTTAAAAAGTTATTTTTAGCATATTTTAAGCCATTATAAAATGCCCCTCCCGCTAACGCCTACGTCGAGACTACAGGGTAAAACATGGAAAATTTCTAACTTGGCGCATTCGATGAAGTCTGGCAACCTTGGCCGCCGCACAAATGAACGGCTCATTTCGTGGCACTCCGTGTCAGATTTTCGCGAAGCGTTTGACTGAACGGTTGTGTTTGTAGCGCGTTGTCGTGAAATATATATATAAAGATATAGAAGTACATACACGGAAGCATTACGTGGTAGGTCAAGGTTACTTTATCTGTAATTTCCTGAATCGGTTGCGGGGGACGAGCTGTCCTTGAGCCAAGGACAACACGCACTTACAGAACGTATTTTCATCGAGAAGAAACTATCTGAATATAATTCTAATCAGAAAACACGCGTGTCACGTTTAACACGGGCCGGCAAAGCTTTCGTCAAGTTTTCATCTTGGCAGTGAAATGTACATTGAATTGCAATTGCAAGAATAAAGCTCAATGAAAGTTGTAAACAATTTACAACAACGCACAGCTAACGCACTCATCTATATTTACAGTTACTTACAAGCTGATTACATAACGACAGAGGGACAGTGGGAAGCGCAAAAACAATGGCACAAAAAGTATTGCGAAATGTAACGCACTGCATCTTCGATATGGATGGCCTGTTGCTGGGTGAGTGAGAGAAAAAGAGGGGACTTCTGCATGCATGGGAAAACTATCGATAGTACTAGGCAAAGAGAGAGATAGAAAGATGTAACTGCATGAGTAATAAGTGATTGATTTGCGAAGTTATTTTTGCTTCTGGTTCCGATATCTATGAGCTGGATTCCGGTGAAAGAATTATGGATCAATAAAATTCAAATATAGAAATTGTAATTAAAAAGCAGAAATAAAATTGAGAAATCGTTTATTATTACAACATTCTATGGGGAATATGGATAAATAATTATTTGCCTAATGGTTTTGTGGGGAAAAAAAGTATTTCGCTGGGTTTAATCTGGTAAATATTTTAGTAAGCGATAACAAGAAAAACATTAATAGGGGTAGATAAAACTACATAATTGGGAATTCGGAGAACAGTTTAGGAAAGTAATTATTAATATTCTATGTTAATATTATTATATGTATATAAAATATGGTAAAATATTGATTTAAATAAAGCGGTTACTAGTTAAAATATACGATTGTAAAGTCCATAGTTTTCCACTTTCTGGTAAATTTTGTAAATTACATATGGTTTACAACTAGACACCGAGACCCTATACTCGGTTGCCGCCCAAATGGTTCTCGACGAGTACGATCTGAAATACACGTTCGAGGTGAAGCAGCAATTGATGGGTCTGCAGACCCAGCAGGTAGCTGAGTTTATGGTCAAGGCCTACGACTTGCCAATCACATGGGAAGAGTACGCGAAGCGACAACTGGAGAATACCCGAAAGCTGATGCGAGATGCTAAATTGATGCCAGGTATTAATTTTCATATCCTGTCGTTCGTCCCCATTCTATTGCAGACACTGAAAGGATATACGAGGAAGTCACTAGGCAAATAGCCGTTAGTTTTGGTCGGACTTATACGGAAGAGACACGTTTCAGACTGATGGGCACTACTGATCAACGTTCCGCCGAAATAGCGATAGATGAATGCAGATTACCGTTAACTGTGAACGAATACTTAACACGATATCACAAAATGTGCAGCGAACGGATGCGCTCCGTGCCGGTTCTAAAAGGTTAGCCTAAAAAGGGACCCTAAAATTGAGATCGTTGCTTATTATTGGTGCTCTAATCTGGACTTGCAGCATGATATGTTCTGTTACAAAAATTGCTTTCATTGCTAATTTGCCTGTGATCTCGCCCTATATCTTCATCAGCTGTCTGTTGTTATAATTTGTTTTATCGCTCACTTATCCTTTCCAACTCAATCGTCTTCATTCCTTATCGCAGGAGCCGAACGCCTTTTGCGTCATCTGCACGCTAGCAAAGTGCCTTTTGCCTTGGCCACCAGCTCTGGAGCTGAGATGGTCGATCTGAAAACAACAAATCACCGCGAACTGTTCAGTCTCTTCAATCATCGTGTTTGTGGCTCGTCAGACAAAGAAGTGAAGCACGGTAAACCGGCTCCCGATATCTTTCTCATAGCCGCCGATCGATTCAGCGATAAGCCCGCGCCCGAGAACTGTTTGGTCTTTGAGGATTCGCCCAATGGAGTTACGGCGGGTATTAGTGCTGGCATGCAAGTAGTTATGGTTCCGGATCCACGTCTGGCAGCGGATCGTTGTGCTCACGCCTCGCAGGTGCTGAAATCCCTTGAGGATTTCAAGCCCGAACAATTTGGCCTGCCTCCATTTAGTAATTAAGCAAAAACAAAACGAATAAACTATGTTGACCCCATTGCTAATCGTGTACCTAATGTCTAACTAAAACTAAACATGGCTATATGTATATCAATAAATACCTACATAAACGCAGGGAATTAAACCGTACCGTAAAGAAGCGTCTTTGTATTTTTTAATGTCGAAACGATTGTTTAATATTATCGCAACTGGAACTAAGTCAAAAAGAATATAACCAACAAATGAACTATCAAAACGATATATCGTATTCTCAAATATATCGACTACCGATGCCCAACCGGAACCGGAACTGAAAACGGAAACTGTTACAACACACGAATACTTTATTTACAAATCCATACAAAAGACCTAAACATTTCCAATTCAGATTTTATTCACTTCACTTCACTTTATAATTTTCCAACCGCTTCTAGCTGCTTATGTATATCCGGGGCCTTTTGGTTTGCAAGAGAAATGGAAACTTCCTTACCTTTTTCTGAAATTGAAAATAAATCATTCATAACAGATTTTCATAATACTTACGCGAACTTACCATAACGAGCATAAAGTTTTGGCTGCACGCCGCGACATTCCCTCACCAGGATCGGTAAATTTGGATTGTTCCTTTTCACATTTACATAAAATTTCTGAACATATTCCCTGAACAATAATCGTTTTTTTTTTTTTTAAATTATATAATGAATTTCAGAATAATTTCTTATCAACGCACCTGGCACCCTTAGAAGCAACGCATTTCGGATCCAATATGATACGAACTTCTTTTAGTTTATGCGTGAAACTAGAAAAACGAGCTAAAGACAGATGCATTTTTATTTTATATAAAAAGTTAATAGAATTTGACTTCTCTATATTACAAATACGAATGACGCGGGAAGCTGCCAGCAATTCCTAAGTCGTCTCTGCTTTCTTCGGTTGCTTTGTTAATTTGAAAATGTGTGGCAACCTTTAGATTATCGATACATCTAGAGACATTACTGTTTATTGCCTATCGTAGTAGCATTGCTTATCGAACTCTCGTCGTATTTGTTTACGCGTGTTTTGCTGTCAGTTTATTATTTTATTTTTGAAAAGAAAGGTCGAGAAAGGATTATTTTAACAAATAAAATGACGTCCGTACATTGTCAATTGTGGATGGGCAGTGTAAGTATAGCTAAATACAATAAAGAATTATAGTGTTAAATCTTTACTGCGCCTTGCAGCTGGATACGTACATGACGGAAAATTTCATAATTGCTGCATTCCGTAAAATGGGCGAAGACCCGACAACTGTACGTCTAATGCGTAACAAATACACTGGCGAACCGGCTGGGTATTGTTTTGTTAACTTTATATCGGATGATCATGCGTTGGATGCAATGCACAAGCTGAATGGCAAACCGATACCCGGCACTAATCCCATAGTACGTTTTCGCCTCAACTCGGCGAGTAATTCATACAAATTGCCCGGGAATGAACGAGAGTTTAGTGTCTGGGTTGGCGATCTCAGCTCCGATGTGGATGACTATTCATTGTACAAAGTTTTCTCCAGCAAATACACTTCGATTAAAACAGCCAAAGTGATACTGGACAGTTTAGGTTTCTCCAAGGGCTACGGTTTTGTACGTTTCGGTATTGAGGATGAGCAAAAGTCGGCATTGTATGATATGAATGGATATGTGGGACTCGGCACGAAGCCAATAAAGATCTGCAATGCTGTACCTAAGCCAAAAGCCGAGCTAGGCAATGCTCTAGGAAATGGTAGCAACAGTTATGGATATGGTGGATCTGGAACAACAACAGCGGCAACGGCCTCCTCGACCACAGCAGGAGCAGATTACTCGCAGTATTATGATCCGACAAGCACCTACTGGCAGGGCTACAATGCTTGGCAGGGTTACTATGGTGATCAGAGCGTTGCTCCCTCCATCACAGATGCAGCTGCCTACTATCAGCAGGCCATGTCGCAGTCTCACTCAAATCCACAGACATTGGCTCAGCATGCAGAGGCCTGGAGTGCCCAGCGCAGTGCTCAGTACGAGCAGCAGCAACAGCTAACTGCCTCGGCCAGCAGCAGCACCGCCGGTACCTCAGCTGGAACAGCCGAAGAAGACTATGGACTGGAGGAGCATAAATTTGTGCTGGATGTGAATAAACTAAATCGAGAAACTATCGATTCCGATAGACATCTTTACGATGCTTTGGAGAGCTCCAAATGGCTGCCGATTGAACAGCTGGAAGTCTTTTAGTTATGTATACAATAAATATATTGTAGTTTTAAATATAAATAAAATACAAAAAAATGAACATTTTTTATTGAAGGAGTAACATTATCGTGAGTGATGGGCCAAAATCGATAGGTTTTTATATCGATAGCATTGCATATGATTTGTTCGATTAATGAAATGAGACGATAGTTGCTGTAGATATCAACCTACCTCCACCTGGTTGCACGAATTTTCTTAGATTTTGTGTAGAAAAATCATAACTGTATTAAATGGCGCCGTTTAAGCGCGTCCGACAACCAAAAATAACCACACAAGCACTGCTAGACTTTGACTTGGGTGAAAGTTCATCTGACAGCGATTTCCTGCCCGATATTGACAACTGCTCCGATGGCTCAAAAGACGAAAGTGACGGCGAGGGTGACAGCAGCGACACCAGCAGTAGCAGCGACAGTGATTCAAATGCCGACTCTGGTGACGAAAGCGAAGATTCAACACTGCAGCTGAGACAATTGCTGGCCGAAAATAATGCGAATCAAGAGGAGGCAGATCAAGCTGCGGTGTCAGGTTCTGCTGCTGCTGCTGCAATTGCTGCACCCGCGCATGTTAATGGTTTCACTACCGAAGCACTGGCTTTATCGACAGCGCCAGCAAAGCGGATGTGCTGTGTGTGCCTGGGCGAGCGGAGCGACGACGTGAACGAAATTGTCGAATGTGATTCGTGTGGAGTGTCCGTGCACGAAGGCTGTTACGGTGTCAGCGACAATGTAAGCATCTCCAGCACCAACTCTACCTGCTCAACAGAGCCGTGGTTTTGCGAGGCATGCCGTGCGGGCGTCTCGGAGCCGGACTGCGAACTCTGCCCGAATAAAGGTGGCATTTACAAGGAGACAGATGTCGGCAAATGGGTGCATCTCATCTGTGCTCTCTATGTGCCTGGTGTAGCCTTCGGCGAGGTGGAGCAACTCAGTTCCGTTACGCTCTTTGAGATGCAATACAGCAAATGGGGCGCCAAGCTGTGCTCCCTCTGCGACAACTCACTGTTCGCCCGCACCGGCGTCTGCATTGGCTGCGATGCGGGCATGTGTAAGACTTATTTCCATGTGACGTGCGCGCAAGTTGCTGGCTACCTCATTGAGGCACATCATGAAGATGATGCTGCTGATCCATTTTATGCGCACTGCAAGGTGCATTCCGAGAAGGAGATGATAAAGAAGCGGCGACGCAATTATCACACACTGCGTCTCAATATGCTGCAACAGGCCAAGCAACGTACCTTGCTGCAGCAGCAGCTGATGGATTCCAATCCCAATCCGGCTCAGGCGCGCATACAGCGCAAACTGCTGAAGATACAACAAAAATATGCACAACACAAGCAGATGAAGCCGACGCCGTGGGTGCCCACTCAGAAGATGTCGCGCCTGTTGACCAGCTCTGCCTCAGCGTGCCGCCGGCTACTGGCCAAGGCGGAGTTCATGGCCGTGGACGTGCAGCACTTGGAGCAGCGAGAGGCGAACATACAGGCGCTGCAAGACATACGCAAGAAGTGGCACATTGCACCCGCTTTTAACGTGGAGTTCACTGCCTATTACATGGATCGCATTGTCCGCATTACGGACTTCAAGCAGCAGCAACAGCAGCTCATCCAGCACAATGCCCAGCTTAGCCAGGAGCAAGATGAGCTGCGTGCCAAGTATGATAGCGCACTGGAGGAACGCAAGCAGGTGAAGGCGACGCGAGATGCACTGATGAGCAGCGTGAAGGCGCTTCACAGCTCTCTCAGCCAGCTCTGTCCAGCCCTCAACTTGCCCAATGTGGAGACGATAGCGCGACCGCAACCTGAACCGGTAATTAAGCTGGCGGCGACTCCTCCACAGCGTCCTATATCGGTGCCCACAGCTGCAGCGCTGAAAATGGGTGTAGGTTTTCCACTCTCGCACCTCACCAATCCGGGCAGCAAAGTGGACAACTCTCGCCAGCTGAGCACAGCACAGCAATCGCAGCTGCACTCCAACAAGTCTACTTCCTCCATTGCGCCTGCCTTCAGCTGTGGCATCTGCAAGCGCAACAACGATCAGCATTTGCTTGTCAAATGCGACACCTGCAATCTGCACTACCATCTGGGCTGCTTGAATCCTCCGCTGACCCGTCCGCCAAAGAAATCAAAGCAATATGGCTGGCAGTGTTCCGAGTGCTGTGACAAATCCGACGTATCCGATACAGTCACTGAAATCTCACCGGGTCCACGCAAGTCACGCACGCGTTTCAACAAAGAAGGACATTTGGTTTACGTGGATCGTTACTCGCTGGACGATGTGCCCAAGGAGTCAATACAGCAGCAGCAGCAGCAGCAGGTGAAGCGTGCGCTCAACAAATCTCTGCCAGTCCCTGTCGAAATCAGCGACGAGTTGGTGAAGTCACCCAAGCGCGCCAAGATGCAATCTCCACGCAAGACGCCAGTGAATGGTAGGAACAAGCAGCAACTGACTCCTCGTCAAATGCTAAACTCTATATTTCTGTCTCTTTCTCCATCTTGCTCTCTCTCTCTCTCTCTCTCTCTCTCTGTCTCTCTCTCGCTCTCTCTCATTCGTGATCTCTATCTATCTTTCTCTCTCTATTTCAGTTCAAGCCGGCGAAATGCTGGTAATGGCACGCAGCAACTCGAATCTCTCTGGCTGTGAAGATTCAATCGATGATTCAATGGGAAAACAGTCGCGAAAGGGCAAACGCAAGGATAAGCATAAAAACAAGCACAATTTGTCATCGGATACGGAAAAGTCCTTCAACAAGGAGCACAAGCGTAAGCGGAAGAAGCGCGCACATGCGGATGACTCCATGCCGGATACAGCCAATGCGGGCAGCACCATAAAGATCATATTCAAAACCCTACGATTGCCCGGTGAAGATGCACCCGAATCACGTAGCTTCTATGTGCCCGCCAATGCTGTGCGCTCTGTGGATGAAGCATCGCGTCCCACATCGGTGGAAACTGTTGAAGATATCATACAGCCGGAGCTGATAGCTGCACCTGCACCTGTTGTTGTTATGCCCCCCGCCATAGCAATGTCACCACAAAAGTTGAAAGAAAGTAAAGCAACAACGGCGGCGCCCTTGCCCGAGACGCCTTCGCCGCAACGGAAGGTCAGTCCGCGCAAGTCGACGCCACGTAAACCACGTGTTGGTCGCCCACGTGTACCCAATCCCAAGGTGATAATGGAAATCTCGTGCTGCGTCTGCACGCAAACCGGCAAAGCCAATCAGGTTGTGACTTGTGACGAATGTCACAAGCATTATCACTTTGCCTGCCTCGATCCGCCGCTGAAGAAATCCCCGAAAATTCGCGGCTACTCGTGGCACTGTGCCGAGTGTGATCCCACAGAGGATGAGGCACTGCCCCTCAAATAGATTGATCTATCTATATGTTAGATCTCTTGCCATACGCCTCAATATTTTAATATCAATTAATTATCCTATTGTATTTATTTATATTTTAAACAAAAAGAGACTTGAGTATTTCCATTTTCGATTTCGTAAGCTAATTTAGGTTCAACAGCTACCATGATCAACATTATTGTAAGAATTCCTCAAAAATCGTATTAAACACTTTAATATTATACAATGAAAACGATCTATTCAGATGATATGTAACAGATAAAACAATATTTAAGTTTTCTATGTCACAATATTTTAATGATTAGTTTCTATTTAATAAAGAATTGTATACAGATCATATACATTTATATATATAACATATGTATATATTTATATTCAATGCTGAAATCAAAATTCATAGACAATATTCGTGTTGACATTTAGATTATCCACTGCTATCGACTTGGACATGTAGGGACCGTCCAGTTCGTAACCCATTTTGCGATAATAATTTCGCGTGCCAACACCAGAGATGACAGCGAGTTTGGTGCTGCCATGTTCCTCCCGTGCTATCCGCTCCGCCTCCTCCATCAGAAGCATACCAAAGCCTTGATGCTGGAACTTGGTGGGATCACGTGAGCTCACTGGCACCACTGAGCCGTAGACATGTAGTTCGCGTACAATCGAGCAGCTGCCTTGCAGTTCCGGTCGGAAGGTGTTGGGCGAGCATTTGCGTAGACGTAGCAATCCCACGAGAATATCCTGTTCGGGATCTTCGTACGACAGAAACGTTTCCCAGCCACCGTTTGCTGTATAATCACGGCGTATAAGCTCAATCTCGTATGGACGCACCTTGTTGTGTATCTCTTGAATGCCCACTTCGCGTGTGCGCACATCCCGACATATGGTCCCCAAATCTTTCATGCGTGCCAGTGCCAATTCACGTAGATTGCCATGTTCCACTCCAGAGCTGAGGGAGGGGAAGCGGATATTTATAATAGATAAGGACGTATATAAACTTCCTCCTGCTTACTCACCTGACCAGCGGCATGGGTATGTCGCGCTGCACCCGATAGACACGCGTCCATGGTGGCACCAGTGCCAGAATTTTGGCAACCAAATCCACCAGCATAGATGGTGGATATGACTTATAGCGTCCTGTTTTCCACAGCTCATACAGTCCTGTTCCGCGTATGACAAGCGTTGGGTAGATTTTTAAACCATCCGAACGAAAGGCAGGATTCTCAAAGTACTCAATGAACTGTTCAATGTCGCGCTCGAAGTCCACGTTGGGCAGATCGGGCATCATGTGTGTGACAATCTTGTAGCCGGCGTCTTTGCCCATGTGAAAGGTTTCGCAGACAGCGCGCACTGTGTGGCCACGATTGGTGTCCCTTGCCACATCCTCGTAGACAGACTGCACGCCAATTTCCAATCGGGTGCAGCCATAGTTTAACATATCCGTAATGTGACGCTTCAGACAGTAGTCTGGACGTGTCTCTATTGTGATGCCAATGCACTTGGTGCGAGACTTCTCCGAGTAACGTACAGCTTCGGCCACATTGGCGCTGCTGTGCCCGGAGAGGGCATCGTGTAGATTACGTATAAAATAGTCGCGATATTCCTCAGAAAGGGCCATGAACGTGCCGCCCATTACAATGAACTCCACCTTGTCCACAGAGTGTCCCAACTGTTTGAGCTGCTCCACGCGGTGTCGTGTCTGCAAGAAAGGATCATAGCGTGCGCGTATCGCTCGCATCGATGTTGGCTCGTAACCAGTGTAGGATTGTGTCGAGTATTCAAAATCACTGTCGGGTCCACCAGGGCAATAAACGCAGATGTTTCCGGTAAAGTTGATGTGCGGACAGCGATGCGGTTTGCACATGACAGCGACAACGGCAATCTAAATTAGAAGACATTTGCAATTATTTTACATGCTTTTTTTTGCCACTGTGCTGGCAAGATAACTTACTCCACTGGCGGTTCGAATAGGCTTTGCACGCAGCTTTGGTAGCAGTATTTTCTTGGCATCCTGTGGCACGGCTGCAATAATGTCGACCAGTCGCGGCGAGCTGTCCAGACCATACTTGGAAGAGATAAGCGATTTCATGCGATTAAGATTCACATCCTTCTTGGCCTCGTCTGCCTTCAACAGCTCCTGAATGATTTCGCCTATGACAAGCACCTGACGCTCCTCCCGGCTGAGACCGACAGCTGTAGCGAATAGTGATTCAATTTACATTTTCCATTTACACAATACAAATTATATTTAGTGTAATGTAAAATAAATTATTATTGTGAAACCTACCCAGCTTCTTTTTCTGCTTCATTTTGTGGCTGGCGAAACTTTATAAATATCGCACGTGTGGCGTTGTAATTGCATGTTGCATGAACAATCGAGCTAAGGTTGCATTCTGAGTTCTAATTTATCGTCACGAACAGCTGAGAGTTGACCAAAACATAGAAAAATATGTATTGATCTAGTCAATAATGTTCAAGTAAAATAAAACATAATGCACAGAAGTGTGCATAAATGAATATATCTTTTTTATTTTAAACAAAACAATATTTAACAATTTTCATATTTTTTTTATGCGCCCTGACGTCACATTTTATACACAACCTTCTTTCATTCTTCTAAATTGCAGTTCGACTATCGAAATCGATTCGGTATCGATGCCACTTATCGAGTAACCGTTGCATGACGAGAAAGGCATCGTTTGCTTTTTTATTATAACAAATTTCATATTTTGCGTACCACAAAAATGACCAGCTGCGTGCAGCAGCAAAAGGAGCAGGAGCAACTGCTGGAGCAGCTGAATGCCAGTGACGATGAAATGAACACCAATGGCGACATTGACGAGGAGGGGGAGGACGACAAAGACGGGCAACTGCTAACGGAGCCAACCTTTTGCTTTTCGGTGTGTATACAAACGAAAAAAAACACTTGAGTGCGAAATAATTCAAGTTATAAATACCATCACAGAACAGTCATGCATGCTGGGTATGCAATGGATATTACGGTCCCAATTTTGGTGAGCCACTCTGCGGGCCTTGTCATGCCTTTCTGTATAACGCACAACGAGCCGAAGAATTATTGACCGAGTTATCGGATGACGAAGATTCCGGCAACGATGAGCCCCCATTTAAAGACAAGCAGGAAGATGATGAAACTGAGAATGATGCTGACATTATGGGCTTTGAGGATCTAGAAGATGCAGCGCCAGCTGGACAACCACATCAACAACAACAGGCGCTGCCGCAGGTGAACAATGAAGCGGATCAAGAACAGCCGGAACAGCAGCAACAGCAACCGCAGCCGGCACAGCAGCAACAGCCTCCAGCAGCGGAGCAACAGTTGGAGGTGCAATTGCTACCGCCACGTCGTGGCACACCAGAACGCGATTTTGAGCATGAGCGTGCAGTTAATCCGTTCCTTTTGCCCATTAAACGACCCCGACCAGCAGCACCTCTCGCCCTTCCCCATTACATGCAGGAACTGGCCGATGGCCGGGCGAGAGCACATGAATACAACGCACAAGAGGCAAGCTGTAGTATCAAGGCAAACATCACAAGCCTCATACCCGTCGAGGTGATGCTTAAGATCTTCGCATATTTGGACGACATGTCCCTGTGGATGGCCAGTGAGGTGTGCAAACAGTGGAAACAGATCATAGCCAAGAATACGGCACAAAGCATGTGGAAATCATATATAAAACAGCGCTGGCCGCTGTTCGAAAGTCTCGCCGAGTTGCCCGACTGGTATAAGCTGTACGGCTCGCTAATGTCGTCATGCTTCTGTCGCACATGCCTCATCGAACTGGGCAGCCAATCACCGCCAGCTGGCGAACAGGGTAATGTGATACGCAACAATTTTTTGCGCGGTGAAGCGAATCTCTTGAATAGCTATGAATCGGAAGGCATTTCAGCCATTCCACTGGATCGCCAGAACAACTACTGGCAAGCAACGATTCTTGGCCCACCTGGCAGCCCCTATGAAGGTGGCAAATTCTTTCTGTTTATCTATTTCCCCGAACGTTATCCCATGACACCACCCACAGTACGTTTTCTAACCAAAATTCTTCATCCGAATGTGTCGCGACATGGTGATGTTGGTATCGATATATTCCAACAGCAGAATTGGTCACTGGCCCTGAATGTGGCCAAGGTATTGCTCTCGGTGCAGAGTCTACTTACAGATCCGTATACTGATGTGTGCATGGAGCCGGAAGTGGGCTATATATATGAGCATGACAGATCACGTTTTGAGCAGCTTGTACGCTCCTGGACCTGGAAGTATGCCATGCTCGAGCTGATGACGCCGTATTAAGGGGATCATCATAATAAAATCGCACGTGTGCTTACCGAACTGAAAGTTTGAAACTTTTAAGACACTCCTCACCCCTGGTATTAATTTATGTATTTTTTGTGTATATGAATTTAACTACATATAACCATTAATGTATTTAGTCTAATACTAAGTGCCATTGGGACGATCTGTCTGGAATGGCCACTCTTACGTATATCCCATAAAAAAAGTAAGTATAGTCGAAAGCTATACAGATCAACAATAAATATAACGCTTCTATTAAATTATACCCTAAATGCGCGAAAAAAGTATTTTATTTCGATTTTAAAAACTAACATTACAATATTGTATTCTATCTACTTCGTCCAGGACACTTTGGGTATATCGAAATGCTCGGTTAGGGTGTCCAGATGTTCATTGAATTTCTCCACACGTTCTTTGTGTGTTGTCTGCGCTTTCTCCATAATCCGTTTGTTGCGCATCTTTTCTTGCTGCTTTTTGCTAGCCAGCTCTGCCTTGGTTAGCTTCCTTTCATAGCCACTGGCCGATGTTGATCCTGAAGCAGACTCGTTGATTTGTTGTTCTACATAGGATTTCTGCAGTTCCTCCTTTTCCTTGTCCTTGCTCTTGTGCTTCTTCTTCTTTTTCTTTAGTTCGTTGTCGTTTTTTAGCTTCAATTTGCCTTTGGCGACGTATGCGTATGCGTCTGACATCGTTTTTCTACAGAATATAAACAAGTTGACTTGCTTTATTTTCTTTTTCGTTCTAGGGCTGACTAGAAAAAATATGTTTAACCAGGGCTGTCACATGTATTTAATCAAGCGATTAATATCGATAGATGTCGATTGTAATCATTTCACGGCGAACTCGATATAAGCATCGTATTTATTTGAATTTTTACCGGGTATTTTTTGCAGTCAGTATACTCAGCGAGTGCAACTAGTACTTATCAAATAATAAAGTGCTATACAAAAGAAATAGTTCTTAAAACTCAATCTTTGTGAAAATATGATTAAGAACCATTAATATTTTACTTGTATTTTTATATTTTATACTTATTATGTGCAATAATGCGCACCGGCTGCAATTGTAAACTGATTTGAATATCGTATCGCTTGTCCCTTCAGATCTAGTCTCTTGACGAGGCCTGTAGGCCGTTGCTCTCTTTAAAGCTTTTACTCTTTGGGCCACCCACGCTTTCATAGTCCGTGCGAAAAGCTCGCATGATTACTGCACATGTAGTTGTGCGTGGTTAGGCCGTCGTGTACTTGTTAGCATTCAGTTCAATCCCAACGAGCGACGGAACAACATCTCGTGTGTTGTGTGCGCACAAGCTCAAGGCGCGTTTGTAAATATTTTAAAAATTTATTCATAAATTTGCCCAAAACTCAACATTTATTTGTGGCAAGATTGTCAAGCTCCAAAAAAACCCCCAAATTTTTTGAACATGTGTTGAAAGTGATGAGTGATCAAGATTCACATTGAAAAAAATTATAGAAAAAATTTAAAATAAATTCAAAATAAAAAAAAAAATACCAGGCGAAAGAAAAAACACACCAAGTGTGAAGGTGAAAATTCTGCCCACTCTCTTTCTTACAGAGTCTCTCGAAAACTAACGGTTTAGACATTAGGTGGAAAAAGCTCGCTCACCTCGCACATGCGTGTGTGTGTGAGAGTGTGAGTGAATGCTGTGCCAGCAGCTGTGTGTGTGTGTGTGTGTGGGTTGATGTTGCTGTGAGAGTGTGTGTGTTGGGTTTTTAGCATCCTGTAGCAAGCTCTTCACTCAAGGATAACAGTCGTAAAAGTACAACAATGTAATGAAAATATCAGAAAATATTATCATCATCATCTTCATCATCATCATCATCATCCTCGTTGTCGTCGTCAGGCACAAGTATTACATTTTTATGTGCATGTCGTGAGGATATATCAAATACATATACAATGACATTTGTTGTAAGTGCGAGTGCGTGTGTGTGTGCTGTGTGTGTCTGTCTCAATGGATCTGTTTTTGTCATTTCTGTTTCTGTTCTGAAGGAGGTTTAGTTCGCCCATTCTTTCAATGGTTTAGTCTGTAAAAACTTTGATGTCCTTCTTTGTCACATTTGTTTTATGCGTCGAATTTGCATGTGTTCAATTTACGACCTGAATTGCCTTCCGTTACGTTCCATTATAACTAGGGACTGTAAGGTCTAGAGGTCTGCAGCCTCGCATTGGGGGCTATCTCCCCCCACACAGACTGAGCGCATGTAACAGGTAACACACATACACGTGCACTCTCTCCCACACATGCTCCCCTTCTGTACCTCTCTCACTCTTTCTTTTTCTCTCTTATGTGACTGTAACTTTTTAACATACGCGCTGTCAGGAACATCAACTGTGATTTCAATGTCATAAAAATAATGTTAAGTTCGTATTAAAAACAAAAAGCGGTTGTTCAGATTTGTTTCGTGTTTTATAAAGAGCTTATAAATCTTCTTTATTTATAGCTCGTATTCATTCAAAATACAGGTCAAATGACTTAAAGAATTTTGAAATTTTATGAGTTAGAAACCTACTTTAAGGCTAAATTAGAATACTTCATTTTGTTCAACGGAAAACTTGAATGTATGAAACAAAGTTTAATGCAAACTTAGAATAATTTCATTTTGTTCTGCGAGAAACTTTAATATCTTTGCCAAAGATGATGGCAATGAGTTTTTCAAAGTAATTTTAAAAAGTATGGATGATTCATATGCAAAACAAAACCACTTTGGCGCAAGTTTTTTGCGCTATCCTTTTTTTTCGGACTTGTGAAAAGTGAGCAGCGCTTGGTGGGGCAAAAACTTTTTCATTACCAGGTCGACCTTAAAATTCAGACATATGCAAAATCGATTTGGTCCCCTGTCGCCTAGAAAGAAACGGGGGACACAGAGATGGAGGGAGAGGGGAGACAGGGCAGCAATGTGTCAGAGGAGAGTCCTGAATTATTCAAAGGATGCTGATAAATATTTTATGCAACACTCGCACAGCAGCAGACATAGATTTAAAATTCCGAAATTGTTGTTGCGGCCTGCGGTTGCAGGCGCTACGCGCGGCGCTTTATTGAAATGCCATTAGCGCATTTCAATGGGACGCACACATACACACCGTTCGTGCACGCGGCGTATGCGCAATCTACTGAGTGTTGAGTCGAGTCGAGCAGGCGAGCATCCTGCAGATTCTCTGTTATTGTTCATGTGCAAATATTAACATTAATGCGGGCATTGTTTAACAAATATTTGCATGTGCAACAGAGCAAGTCAGCTCCCACACACACACACACACACACTCACGAAAATAACAATGAAAAGTAATCAGCAGCCTTGTAATAATAGTACAATAATTTCAGTGCGTTTCAAGTGAAAGTTTGGCTCGTTTCGTTTCGATGCGGTTTGGTTTGTTTCGGTTTCGCAACGGTTTTTAATTGAAAAGTGCCAAGAAAGCAGAAGAAGGAAAGCTAATGTACCTGTTTCCACAGCACGTGGCATGCTAATCAAAACCATTTTTCCCCCTCGAACGTAGCAGCAGTTTCTAGTTGGTGGCTCTCGATGAAGGTGAGTCGAAGAAAAGAACATCAATTTCAGTTATTTTTAAAAACATAAAAAGCTAAAGCTTTACTTAAACCCCGTATTACGATTAAGTTATCGATATACTAATACTTTACTCAAGCTAAAGAAAGTACAAAGACTTTTAAAATTTAAATACCACAAAGTATATTTTATCGAAAAGCATTAATACGAACATAACGACCGATTGACCGATGGCGAATGCACTGGAAAAATTACGCGCATAATTAAATATTGAAACGAACTGTGGAACCGCAGTCAATAAATGCGCGTTTAACTCGACGCACATTTTCCATTATTTTTCTTGGTCGGCGCGTAAAGTGCTTTTGGGTTTCAGCTCAAAATCCGCTATAATCACTTGTATGAAGGCTTCGCGTTACATTCACGATAAAAAAAACTCGTGCGAATAAAAAGTTGATGAATTTTTCTGTTTGGACTCAAAACAGATTTGGGTACTTTGAACAAAAGGCATAAAAAACGAGTTAATGAACAGCTGAATTTTTGTTTTATAGATACTTTGCATGATTTTTTAATCGTAGCAATTTGAATTTAGTATTCTGAAATTGGAATTGAGTTTTCCATAGAAAAAGACTACACAGTAAGGATAGGATACTTAATATTCGTTTAAAGAAGTTCGATAAGTTAAACTTATTTAGTTTATAATATATGATACAAAAGATCTTAAATGATTTTTAAATATATACTGCATATATTTCCGATTATATACTGTACAACTTAATGGAATGCATATAATTTGTTTTCTGCTGTTTTCATTCAATCGCTTCACTAAGTTTTCATTTCTCATATGCTTGCGTGCCATTTAGTATGAATCAAAAATATATTCATTGAGTATAATTGAAAATATAATGAGTATGTTGTTTTTCTATTTTTACATTTGTTTTCGGTTGAATTTTCATTGATTTTGCCAAATTCACATGTCTGAAGAACATTTAAAACATTTTTACAAACGGAAACTCACACACACATTGGAAGAAAATTGTCGTGTGGAAACTGTCAATAAACTTTTTGATTTGTGGCAACTTGTGGATAATACGCAGCGCACGCAATGCGGAAAGCCAAGTAAAGGTCACAAGCAGAGGGCGCAGGGTGGGTGGAGCTGTGTGTGTTTTACTATACTGACCGGGGCGTGGCACATAATGGGCGTGTAATGGACACTGTTTGCTATAATTAGCAGTTCTCGGCTGTACAACAACTAAATAACTGGCCATTAGAGTAAACTGGTTATTGCTTAATTGCACTCACAGTAGCCTACTTTAGTGCGCCAAGAGAGAGAGAGAGAAGGGAAAGAGAATGTTTTTCTGTGTGGACAACGCTTACTCTGCGGTTATCGAGTGGACTCTGTGTATCGTTTACAGGCTAATCGAAATTATTTATTTATGGCTATATCCTGTGACCTAATTGCGGTAATATGATCGACTTAATTTGTCGATAAGCGATAAGCTTTTGCTATTATAATTGAATATATAATTCAATTGATTTTAAATACATTATAAAAAATAATAATTATTTCTAAAATTCATTTTCAGATTTTATTGCAGTATTTATAATTTTTTTCTTTAGAAACTAAGCAAATGTTGTCAGCCCCAGGTTCTGGTAATTTGTTTTACGTATTTGCATGTGGAAAGCAGCAGGCACAAAGCGAAACACAAAAACTTGCAAACACGCACACCCACACTTGTACACAAGCAAATCCATTTGCAGACATAAGAAAAATAGCACAAAAACTCAATTTATGAAACTGTTACCACTACTCTTGTGCTGTGTGGGGCAGCAGAGGCATAAGTAAGCACACAAAAAGCAAACTCAAAAGTAGAACTGGGACTGATGTGAGAGAATGTGTGAACAATATTTTTGTTTTTATAAAATGCGCAATAAACGAATAAAAGCTGTTTAAATTTGAGTAAATTAGATATATCAATTGAATTATCGAACTTATGCAATTTATTAAATACCAAACACACTATTAGCAATAACAATTGATAAATTGATCATATGTAATTAAATACTTTAAAATACCAAGCATATTGTTATCGATAGCAACTACGCAATCGTAAGCCGAGGTTAACATGCTTTTAGCGGTCGCTGGTTTTATCAATGCAAGGACTACCTCAAATGTCGGTACATTCGTTTTGAAGGTAACTTTTGTAACGAGCTCATCTCTGCAAACACAAAGAGATTTGCTCTCAGGCATGAAATGAGGCATCTCCTGGGTGCGACAGCTGTATAAGAAAGTGCTGCAAGGATTTCCATGCGACCCTCGCTCAGAGACTGTGAGTGTGTGTGCGTGTGTAACTGTTTTTCTGTGTGTGTGTGTGCGTGTGCGAATTGTGGCAGAGTGTGGCAAACATTTTATGCTGCGTTCTTTATTTATTTTTGGCACTGCCGGGCACAGACAACGCGTGAAAAATAATGAATAAGTTATGTTTTGTATGTGTGTGAGTGTGTTTGCAGCGCAGTTAAAGATTTTATTTCTCCAGCGTCTGTATAACGTATACTATTTTGTTTGTTGCATATTTTAAGCTGCCTCTTTGCACCTTTTGCATATTATATATGCCGACTGGTGGCAGGTAAATCTGAATTCCAGTTTCTTGTCTGCTTTTTTACTCGGCTTTATATTATTATTTTTTGCGCGTGCCTTGGCAAAGTTTCATTTCAGTTTATGTACCAACTCGACCAGAGTTACCAGACCAACCGACAACCGACATTACCTTCACCTTTTGCACACACACACTTGGACACACACTTACAGACAGCAATGCCAACACACACACACAAACACACACATACATATGCTTACACTGACTGGCACGAGGGGTCACCCAAAAAGCCGTTGCCTGCCTGCTGCCTGCCAATTTATAAATGTTGTATGTGTGCATGCCAGGAATGTATGTATGTGTCTGTATACACAAGTTTTTCACACGTACACACACATACACTGGCACACACTGAAATGTTTGTGCACTCACACAGTCGAACACACGCACAGACAGTGGCTTAAACTTTGCGGAATACTAAAATTGTAGCATTCACTTTTTATGCTGATGCTGCCCTTTTCTCTCGCATGCGACTAAAAAACTTCCTGCGGTCTCCGCTCACAGTTTTACTTTCTATGTTTATTTCCACTTCTGCATTCCTTCTTATTCGCGCCCAACTTTACAGTTAATTTTTAAGCTAAAGAATGAAGATACCCTGTAAAGCAAATCGATATAGAAAATGTAGCAAATACAAAATAAATACTAAGCAAGTTGTTATCGATAATGTAAAGTGGAGCAATAATAAAATATAAAATAAAATAATACCACATACGAAAAAAATTATTATCGATAGTGTCGAGTCATCAAATTGCAATTAGAAAACTCGGTATACCCTGTAAGTAGAAATTTGCATTTGAATTAAATATAATTGTTGAACTTTGTATAAGCATATTTACTGGTAGCTTATAGTCCACAAATCAAAAGAGAGAGAGATCCCAAGTAGCGGTAATTAAACATGTGCCTCCTATTTGCTAGCTCATTAAGAGCACCCAAGGTTGCGTCCGCCCGTCTTATTTATTTATGCATGTGCTAAGGCAGCACTTAATAGATGCACTGTGGTTATGTGCGCCCACCAAGAGCGAGCGAGAGAGGGAAAGGTAAATCATAAATAGGACGACACCAGGTTCAATTAGTTTCAGTTAAATGCACTCAACACGGTCGCCAAATCAATTTGAATTTGTGGCTTAAGTTGGGTTTCTCTGTGTGTGTGTGTGCGACTAATAACTGCGCTAGAGATGTGCTAAAGATGCGATAGTATGAAAGAAGAAATCGCATGTAAAAACAGTGAAAATCATATTCTAGCTCAATCATTTATATCTATCGAAAAGAAACCAATTTTCAGTGTGAAAAACAAATCAAACAGATTTAATCCTCATATTGTATGCAAAGTCGAATCAATTAATGGAGAAGCTAAAAAAAAAGCAAATGCAATGAAATTTTTTGACATTGATTTGGACTGACCTCCCATCGAATTTAATGCAGCTTTGCAAATGTCGCAGGGCAAAAGTAGAGGTCAAATTGCAGCTGAAATGAAATTGGCCTTAAAATGCGTTGGGAGGTCGAAACGTTTAACGTAGCCTAAGCTTAATTTGGAAAACCAACCAGATACCTCCCTCTCCTTCACACACACACACACACCCGTACAGTGGGCAATTAGTGCTGTGGGTGTGGTTTCAGTTTCAGTTTCAACATGGTCGTCCTTTTATCTCTGTCGCGTTGTGGTCATATTTGTCGTGCTTGTTGTTGTTGTTGCTATCGCAGTTTTACGCTGATTGTTGTTGATGGTCTTTCGGGATCCCATGACCCCGAACACAAGCGGTGGCCCAGCAAAAATCTACCGTCATAACGCTATTTAGGCAAGCGGTCAATAAATTTAATACCAAAAGTATGTTATGAAAATCACCGAGTGACCAAATAACCAAAAATAAAAAGGTGATGAGGGAGTGAGAAAGCAAATCAGGTCAGGAAAACTCGTAAAAAATAATAAATAAACCCAAGTTGACTTAATAGAGTCGCAAGACCAAAGCTAGGAGCCCCTCACAGCTCGAAGTTCATAAACAGAATAGCCCATAATACTTACGACTTGTAGTATAGGACACAAGCTTCAGTGTGGGCCCATAAAATAGCCATAATGGGAAAATTCCAGACCACATACATATATATGTTACTACGTATGTGCATATAAAATACTTACTTCTGGCTGCGAAACGACCCTGGCTAATTTCTTAATCAATTGCCAATTACTTCCTTGAGTTCCTGAAGAGCTCTTTTCAAAAGTGTTGAAAATAATGAACTTTAACAATTTGAGACTGTGCTGTGCAATGGAAAGGCTGCCATTTCATTTCGATTGTCCTGTAAAATTTGTCAGTAAAAATATATTTAAGTATATAACAGGCATTTGGAATCAGTGGAAAAGTCATGCAAGTACTAACGATATTGTTCTGGGGTAATAGATTAATCATTTCGTTTGTAAATAAATTAATATAAATGGAATTGTGAAACATATTATTATAAGAAAATTCTTTTCCATATTAAATTCATTTTTAAACATATTCGTTTTGTTTTTATATCAGCAAGAAGAATTTCTTAAGTTTTATAATTTTATTATCAAACATGTGCTATAACTGAATGAAGAATATCTGTAATTCTGGCCAATAAAAAAAACAACATTTTGTATAAGTATTGAACATAATAAAGCGTATTCTTAACTTTTAGATTCATTTGAATCACAGATTGATTGACGGACGCAGCATTTTGGATAGGCGGCTTTGGGGTAAATAGGTTTGTCCAACTTGCAGCCCCGTTTTGGCGACTGAGTACCACAGCTATTCATTGAAAATGCAAATCAATATTGATACATTCGTAACCTTAATCAGTGTATATATGTATGAATGACTATATAACATACGTGTGTATGTGTGCTATGCTTCTTTTTACGCAAGTAACGCGTCTGCAACCATAAAATATAAATTTGTTTTTGTGTGGCATGGTCCTATTCACATTCCATTTAATCACACATATTCCCGGATACCGTGGATCCTCGAAACGGCCAGTCGATGCAGCGGCCTCACTATAGGACTGTAAGATCGTCATGCAAACTGCTATAAGTAGTCCGTTCACTAATAGATTCATCTTGATGCGAAGCACTCAAAACTCAGACTGATTGATCCAACTGGCAGATGGCAGCAAGAAAGTCAACGGGATCTAGCTGTCAGGAATGAGTCAGTCGCTTCAAATTAGTCTGGACAATTAAGACTGGACGAGTCAGCTTTGCCATAATTGATGAAGTATATAAGGCGGTTTGTTGGTGCTGAGGTTAGTCAGCTTTCCAGCAACGTTAGTACCAAGTCAACATTAGGTACAATTTTCAAAGATCTAACTGCTTGGAGGTGGTCCATGCCATGATGCAATTATACCAGGTGGTCTTGTCGGCCCCTCAAGTGTGTTCGTGATTCCCTTTTTGTTCGTACACATGCAATAGACGTTTAAGTCACAGTCTATACTAAACTATACATATGCGTACATACAATAAAGGAAAGCATTTAACGACGAGACCACCTGGTATAATTCCATCATGCTCCATCCAATAGGAAAATAGTTGAATAATGATTTCATGAAAATATAATAAAAATTGAGTCTGTTATCAATTCACTTGACACTTGTGGTTGAATGAGATCGAATAGATCACTTTTTATTTGTATTATTTAAACGTGTTCAGATATCTGGACTTGTGCCCCTAATGAACCTTTACGAAGTGACGATCGCAGCAAGCTGGATAAGGAGCATTGGGTCTCTTCGGTTCGCCCAATTTGTAGCCCCCTGGAGGAATCATGGTACCACAGCTGTAGAATGAACGTTTTCAATAAATATTTTTCCCGTTTCGCTCTATATATGTATTTAATATTTACGTTGCTATAACTCCTTCGCTACCACTTTGGCAAGTTACGCCAGCGCAATCCCAACCGGGATATGGGGCTGACTCTCCTACGCTAAGGATCAGATTCGGCTTGATCACACACTTGCCCGGATGATTATCATCCTTGAAGATTCCTCGTAGTAAAGCTGCCTCGCTATAGGACAGCACTGTCACCAAGGTAACTAGAAATATTCCGTTCACAAATAGATTCATCTTGACGCAAAGCACTCAAAACTGGGACTGAATAATTCAATTGCCAGATGGCAGCAGCTAAGTTAATTGAGCATCGCTGTGTGGTATTCAGTGAAATGTGGTAGGAGTGTTGTTGCTGAGGTTAAAGAGGCTGCCGATAACGTCAGCTCTCTGTCAAAATAATGTGTGATTTCTATAGAACAAACAAAGTAAACGGCTTTACGGAGACGGGACAGGCCCAAGTAATTTGAATAGCTGTTTGTTCAATTCGTAGAACATAAAATGTTGTTTATTACTTTATAGTATAGATTTGAGTTTAATTATTAATTAACTCGCAATGTATTTCATATGTAGATTGATAAAGATGTTTGTTCATTTCGTAGAAACACAATAATAAATCAATCATTATCAATTCATATTGTTGATAACACTTGCTTGTCGCTTAAACCTGTGTTTGGTTTTCAAACATTTTAATCTTTCTAGTAATATAATTCTTTGAACTTTTACGAACCCTGTCTGAGTTCGATTAAGACTTAATACTAAATCAGACTTAAAGTCTCCAATGTGGCAAGTCTCCAAATATTATAATCTATCATACCTTCAACTGAAACCTTTGCTGACCCAATGTGACTTTATTGTTTTGTTTTTCTACAAATTAACAAAGTTATTGCGTTACACATTATATTTTTCACTGAAAAAATATTTTTATTAATAAAAGAAATAAATTTTCGTAATTAAATGAAATCGAATAAAGCACTTTTATTAGTATATCGTGTATAATACATCATGACTCGTGACTTTATCAAACCTTCACGAATTCACGATCGCAGCAATCTGGATAAGGAGCTTTAGGCGTTTTGGGTTCGCCCAATTTGTAACCGGGTGGAGGACCCACAGTACCGCAGCTGTAGATTGAAAATTCAAATAGATATTTTCCCCGTTTTGATCTTTCTATGCATATAATATTTACGTTTGTATTTCTCCCTCGCTACCATTATGGCAAATAACGCGAGCGCAATCCATGTCGGGGTATGGGGCTGATTCTCCCACGCTAAGGATCAGGTCCGGCTTGATCACACACTTGCCCGGATGATTATCATCCTTGAAGATTCCTCGTTGTAAAGCTGCCTCGCTATAGGACAGCAATGTCACCAAGGTAACTAGAAATATTCCGTTCACCAATAGATTCATCTTGACGCGTAGCACTCTAAACTTGGACTGACTAACTCAACTGCCAGATGGTAGCAGGAAAGTCAACGGGGTATGCTATGCTGAGGTTAAACAGGTTTCTGATAACGACAGCTCCCAGTCAAAATGATGTGTGATTTTTATAAAACAAACAAATAAGCGGCTATTCGGGAAAAAACCGTATGCAAATGATGTTTATTATTGTACTCCATAGATTGTTTGATTATCAATTTACTAGCAATGAATTTCAATTGAAATTGCTGATAACTTGTTGTCGTTTGACGGATCGTTTGATTATTTAAAAAGCTCGTCTTGTGCAATCAAATTTGGTGCAACTGCCCATTAAAACAGTTCTTTGCATTTCCTAATCTCTCTCTAAATTATGTTAATTAAGATTAAAGCTTATGTAGTTTGGAATACATTTTATATTTAATACGATTAGTTTTTTGCAAATAGGGTAAAATACGAGCACTACTTTATTCATTTGTATTAACATCAATTGTGAATGCTATAATCGATTCGGATTTGTTACTTTCTGTTTCTTTTCATTTTATTATGGCTTGACTAATCTGTAACCGATTGGTGTTGGACTTAGAGGTTATACACGATAGTTAACTAAAAATATTGTAAAATACGAGCACTACTTTATTCATTTGTATTAACATCAATTGTGAATGCTATAATCGATTCGGATTTGTTACTTTCTGTTTCTTTTCATTTTATTATGGCTTGACTAATCTGTAACCGATTGGTGTTGGACTTAGAGGTTATACACGATAGTTAACTAAAAATATTGTAAAGCTTTATAAACTCTCCATGTAGTCTCTCTCTAGACATTGTATTTTCTGTGTTCTGTATAGGATATGCTAAAATTGATCAAGAATATGTATATACTTCAAAAACAGTGATGCATATATGATTTAACTACTTTAATTTAGACTAAGTAGATGTTAAGATATAAAATATATCGATATGTTATGGTTCACAACCTAATTTTCATAACATATTTCAAGTCGTTTACAGCACTTAGATTGACCAAACTTGTGGTACACTTTATAGCCAGCCATGTCGATAGTATACTGTCCGGAATGGCCTAAGGGTGGGAAATATATATTTTTACATCTATGAACTGTATGAATATTGTTTCCAGTTTCAACTTACCATCTCTTTAGTCATACAATCAAGAAATCACGCAAAGTATAAAGGCTTTCTGAACGTTCATCATTCTACTGAAATATCGCATTCGTTTTTTGTTAACAGGAATATTTGCACATAAGTATATATATGTATGTGAATGAGATGTATGTATGTATGGAGTGTTTATGTTTTAGCACTACAAATGACGGCTCGCTCACAACAGTTCGGATAGGGTAGATCCACGTTGATGTAGTCACCGAAAGTGCATGAGGTTTCTAGGCCGCCAATAGCTCCGCAGCTGTATGGAAAATATATGACAATGTTTTATAAATAAACATACAGTTCAATGGGTTCCTATATGGCTAAAATATTTGTCAGGCTATTGATACAAAGATGCATATCGAGTTTGCCATAGGCATAATTCTGAATAGTCATTTCATTATAGATTTAATTAATTTTTATCATATACTATATTCCTATTTGATACTCTACAAACCAGTTAAATTCGATTCTTTGTTACTTCTCTTACCTTTGAAGCACAGTTAAACCATTGACTCCACAAACAAGCTGACGACACTTGTGCGTTGGATCCTTTATGCTCACACCCTGATCGAGAATTAGGTCCTTTGAAATGTAGCACTTACCGGGGAAATCTATGGGTACATATAATATACATATCATATCATATCATATCATACATATATTACGGCTTATCAGCTACTTATGAGCTTACTTTCATTATGATAAACACCCATAGATACGGCAGCTTGAGAATAAATCGCTAAAGATGCTAACAATATAAAATGTATCAGCAGATGCATGGTAGCACGTATTATTGAAAATTTGGGATACTATTTTCTGTTAGTGAAATGAATATTAAAGACACAAAAATATTTGTAATTGAAAATATTTGACTGACAAGATTTTCAAATAGGTTTAATATATATTGAGAGTGTTGCAAATATAATTTAAGTTTTTCAAATAGGTTTAATATATATTGGGAGTGCTGCAAATATAATTTAAGCATGCAGAGACTTTAAAAGAATTGGTTAATATGTACTGCACTTCCACCTGACTTTGCAGCAGGGATATGTGTGATCAGGATGCTCGTAGCCATCGAACACGCAGCCTTCGTGACCTATTTGGCCCTTACAGCTGAAATAAAAGGTTTGGAAAGCGTTTAAATGTGTAATACAGTCATAAGTATGTATGAAGTCATTTACCTATAGATCAAAGAGCAACCATTTCGACCGCACAATATTTTAGAACAACGTCCGGGATAACTTGAGGCTTCTCCACTGCTCATCGGCAAATGACCTTTATCAACTTCTAGATAGAATTGTTGGCATAATCTGTGGTGAAAGAGATTCTGCAGATACAAAACATAAATATTTATATTTGTTGTAATATGGCAAATTTCACTTCATAATATATCTTATATATAACAACGTCTTATAGCAATATCTTATAGTTTTCAAATCCGATTTTATTACCGTGGTGGAGACAACGTTTTTGGAAATCTCAGATTTGATTTACTCATTACTTTTCAATGTTTTCGTCTGTGTGTGTCAGAAAGTTGAAAGGCCTGCCCAATATTTGTGGAGTATACGTACATATATGTGTATATATATAGCTGTTGTAGTAGTCTATAGTCAACTGTCGATTTCATATGCACATTTTAATTAAGACATTGCCAGACACAGCCACAAATACATTTGTAAATACTGATACAGCTGGAGACATAGTTGATGTTGCTTCCTCTCTCACTCTCTCTCTCTCTCTCTCTCTCTGTCACATGAATTTATCGCATATGTTAATCCCCTTGTGCATTCACGACTAGCTGATTTAGCCGGCTTTGCCCGGCATGTATTGAAATTATTACATTTACAATACTTTATAATGAAAGATGAGGAATAAAAACAAGACTTGAAGTTCATTGAAATAAATTATATAATTTAAAGTTGCCTAAAAAGAAGAAATAGCGCAATATATATTAATATATAATATACTATTAATGAAAAAATTTATAAATTATATAAATATTATAAATAAATGTTTCTCAGTATATCATTCAATACATCGAGTAACTTACAAAGTCCAATTTCGCATTACTGCAATATGCGTTTAAATGTTGCTGTAGACGTTGTTGTTGTTGTAGCCATTTGTTGTTGTCGTCGTCGTCATTGCCATTGCATAATTCGATTAAACAACGTTGTCACCCGGACTGCCTGCTTGCTGCACTGCCCCTCCCTTCCCCCCACTCCTCTCGCCCCTTAAGGGTAATGTAAATATTTGTGTGTTTGTCTGTCGGATTTTGATTGCTGCTGTGTTTGGCACTCGGAACAAGTAGCAAAGCTGTCCCCTGCACCCCCTTGCCTTCTCTTATTACCCTGCCCCGCCCACTTTCCGTTACCTCCTCCCCTGGCCAACTGTCTGCAATTATTTAGCTACCCAACAAGCCAAATGTAGACAAATTAGTGGCCATATAATTGATGCATCTCTCTCGCTGGGAATGTGTGTGGAAGAGAGACAGATAGTGAAAGGTAGAACGTGTATGTGTGTTTGTTTTTGTTGCTGTTGTTTTCATTGAGTGTTTAGTTGTTGTGTGAGTGTCTGTGAGTGTCGGTGGTGCCCAAGTAAATGTAAATCCATGGCTGATGTTTTTGCTGAAGTACCTCGCCCTCGTGCCCTCGTGCCCTCTCACCTCTTCTACCTCTATGCCCTCAGTCATCACTTGGTGCCCCGCTCAGCCGACTTGATTACATTGGGCCAATGCGGCTAATTAGCAGACGGCCTCCTTCATTGTTTGCCAGCTGAAATTAATTGAATCGAGTGGCCTCAGCTGAGATTGAAATATGCAATTTTCTCTGGCTACCCCTCCCCCCATCTTCCGTCTCTACTCGCCTGGCGCACATGTGTTTTTCTCAGTTTTTCCTCAAATTTTGCTGCTGCTGCTGTTGTTGCCTTTTCTATAAACAAAGAAAAATAGTTGTGAAAACAAAAGGGAAAATAATGTGAAAATTCTCCAGCAAAGCTATAAATACAGCTGTCTTTTTCTCTTACTTTCTCCCTCTCGCTCTCTCTCTCTCTCTCTCTCTCTACTTGAACTGCATAATGAATATGTTAATTATTAGTTCTTAATTATGCTACGATATATCTACTGAATAGCCCTTGAATAGTGATAACAGTTTCCTTTTCAATCAATTCAAAAATCATAAAGATAAATGAAGAAAACAAAAACATCTTATGTGAGAAAACAAACTCAATTAAGTGGAGAAAACAAAATATTAACAATTTTAATAGCCCAATTTCGACTTGGTTTATTTGTGCAACAAATTGTTGATGATATTTTATGAATTCACGTTGAAACAAATTCAGATATTATGAGGATTTCAATTTTGAAAATTTTGCCTACATATTAATCGCTTTTATTGGGGCCAATCGTATAAGTTGCTTTTGTTGTTGTTGTTGTTGTTGTGCCACTGGGAATGCTGTACAAATTGGATATAGTAGAATTGCCCATAAGTTTTTTGAACGGGGGAGGCAGCTGCATAAATTGAGCCAAATCGATGCGGATAACATGGGATGGGAAAATGTGTAGGATAGATATAGCGCATATAGATAGGCTGGATATGGCAAGGATATTTGCATATATTTACCATCCACACGTAAACATTGCATAAATAACAAATTGCCAGGCCACGAGTGTGGAATGAAGGGACGTAGGCCAAGCGAGGGCACAGAGCGTAGGGTCAACATTCGACAACGGTCAATGGCAACTTTTGTTTTTCCCCACGAAAATCTTGTGGGCGTTTCAGGTTGCTGAGGAGGACTTTGTTTGTATGTGTGTGTGTGTGTGTTTCGCACACATACAGCCACATATGAGATCTGTGCTTTCTTTTTATGGTCGCCCATAAAACACACATAATTATAATTTCAATGATATTACAGAGACAGAGCCAGAGACAGAGACAGAGGCAGAGACAGAAAAGGCAGAGTTCATATCAAAGCGTATGAGATACATGCGAAATTCTTTATTTGCCTTACTCGCGAGCGATTCATGTTCATGCATGTTTGTGCGTGTTCTCTCGATTTTATATATATATATATACGAGTATATGTATATTTTATTTGGGGCTAAATTTAGGCTGCGCTTTTAATTTTGTTGAGGCCTGAGCTGCGACCCTCAGGCGACTGTTAAAGTTGCTATAAACATTTTTATGTGCCTGTGTGTGTGTGTGCGCCTCTGCTTGTGTGTGTGTGTGTGTGTGTACGTGACTGTGTTTATGTATGTGTTAGCCAACCTGTCGCACTTTAAAGACAGCAGGCTATAAATATTTAAACAGTCAATTTCAATTGCAACGTTTTATTGCATTGATTAATCAATCAAATAGATTGAAAAAATAAAAAAAAAATGCGAGAATGTCGTTAAAAAATCACAATTAATAGCGTGAACTTTAACGTTTCAGCGAACATATGTTTGTATGAAAGCGTCATAATTATTGTAATTAATTTATAACAATTTATTGTGCAATTGCGGATGCAATTTACGACACACACACACACAGACACACACACAGACATTGCGCATACGCCGCGTGCTATTCAAATGCAAATGGAAAGCAGTGTGTGTTTACCATTTGCTGTTGTTGTACCGCTGCTGGTTGTGCTATAATAGATTATTGTGTTCTACTATATATGACTGTATGTAGAGTAAATAATTCAGCAACATTTCGGTTCTCTAAATATTTGATAGAGCTCTGCCAGGGAAGCACAATAGAGTGCAGTGAATAGAGGGAAACCTTACTCTCCCCTGCACGCGTTTGCCCTCTCTCTCTTCTCTACTCTCTCCTGCACTCTCTCCTGCACTCTCTCCTCTACTCTCTCCTCTACTCTGTCCTCTACTCTCTCCTCTACTCTTTCCTCTACTCTCTCCTCTTCTCTACTCCCTCATCTTCCTTCATCTCCGCTCTATTTTCTCTGTGATTTTTTCTGCTCTGCCAGCAGAAAGGGCGAATCCAATAAGCAACAGATTCAGTTTCAAGCTATGAAAACTATCTAACCTTTGTTGCATTCTATCTCTACACCGCTCACGCTTTCTACCCCTCTCTCCGCTGCTGTCTCTCCTTCTAACCCTTCCCTAGTCTTTGCTCTGTCTTTGTTCCTCTCACTACCCCTTTTCGCTATCCTTTTTTCCCCCATTGTTTGTGCGCTTCTTCCGCTGCTTTCTTGTGCACTCTAAAAATGGCAACAGCAACAACTTCAGCAGCAGCAACAACAACAACAGCCAGTTATATGAGTAGCAGTAATACCAACTAGAGTAACAACAACAACAAGCTACAGCAGCAACAACAACATCAATCTGACCTTCAAAATGCACAAATTGACTCAACTTTTGTTGCTGTTGCTGCTGCTGCTGCTGCTGTTGCTGTTGCTGCAGTTGTTTGTTTGTTCTCAGTTGTTGCTGTTGTTGTTAGAGTTTCAGTTACTGTTGTTGGTCTTTTCTTTTTTTTTGTTTGTTTGGCCGCGTCGAGTTATTAAAATTACGCATTTTGGCCAGACAAATCGTGTAACCTGTTCTATTCTCATTCGCCTTTTCATTGTTTTCCCTTTGTTGCTGGAAAACGTTTCTGTTTTCTGTCAGCTCTACTGAAAATGTGCAACAACAACAACAACAACAAGCCAAAGAATGCCCCGCGGCTTGCACTTGTGTTGGCAATTGTTATAAGAATACAACAACAAAGTGAAAAACATGGAACATTAAGGAAAATTCATTTGAATTACAAGAGATTCTAAATATAATATTATACATAACATGTTTTAAATAAATTTGCCAATTAATAAGCAATTAAACCAATAACATTTTTTAATTTCTTTTTCTATTTTAGGTAAGCTGGAAAGTTGATAAACATATTAGAGATATTGATATAATGCTGGAAGAACTAAGGCAGAAAGAGCTGTGCTAGTGTTGTAAAGGGCAGAAGAACTGATTGTAGTCTAGTATGTATTTTATTGAAACTATTTTAGATATTTATACAATATATTTATATTTCATTATTTATTTATATTATATTATTTAAAAAAAAAAAAAAATTGTTTATTTTATATTATATATTTATATTATAATTTATTTATATTTAAATGAATGAATGCCCATGGGAGTGTTCTAAGTATTATTATATTATTATTATTAATTAATATTATTAGCAAAAAAAAAAAAAAAAAATTTATTTATATTATATTATATATTTAAATTATATTATATTTATATTTAAATGAATGAATGTGAGTGTTCTAGTATTAGTATAATTATTTAAATTAAGATTATTAGCAATAACAAAAAAAAAAAAAAAAAAAAATATTATTAGCTAAATTTCCTACCAGTTCGGCTGTAAATTGCAGTAGAATACATGCTATAATACATGAAATATAATATAATCTGTTTGTTTATAGCAAGCTAAGCTGCTTGGTCTGGCTCATCTATTTATTCAGTTATATTTTCACAAAATGTACAAAATTGTTGTCAGTCGGGGCTTATTGTTGTTCATCGTTGCGCCCCCGTAAAAGGGAAAATCCGCATTAACCCCGACACCAACCCCGACTCCGACCCCGACGCCGAACCCGACACCGACCCCGACCCCGACACGCGGGTTTATCCTTGGCATTCAGAGGTGCGCAATGCAGATGAGTTGCCCAGGTTGTTGTTGCTGTTGTTGTTGGAGGAACCACGCTTGTTGAATTATTTAAAAGACAAGTGCGCAACCCGCACTCATTCCCCCTTTCAACACCCTGCCCTGCCCTGCCCTGCCTCCCCCAATGGCTGTGCAAGGATAAGGCCAGCGCAGATAAAAGTGGCCGCACTGTAGCATACTTTAAGGCGTCGACAAGGCGACGCTACAAACAGCGACGTCGACTGAGGCAGCGACTGCGGCAGCGACTGCGGCAGCTTGATTATGTCTCAAGTCACTCCTCGCTGCGCGGCCACAAAAAAGACATTAATTAATTTTTAAGCGTAATTAAATGCAAAGCAGCACTTGGGCTCGAGAATCGAGGTAGGAGGCGAGAGGCGAGAGGCGGGAGGCGGGCGGCGGGGAGGCCGAGGGTGCGGCTTGCGGGTCTTGCTGGGCTTTGGCTGGAGGCCCAGCAAGGACCTCTCTTGCGCCGTGTTTGCCTTTGTTTGCTTTTCGGCGTCCGTGAAGGCAAGGCTGCCGCACAAGGACACCAAGAAGCAGAAGCAGCAGAAGAAACCCAAAAAAAAAAAAAAAAAAAAAAAAAGAAATTTGGTCAGAGCAAACAAAGAATGTAAAAAAGCTGGGCAACAGTGTGAAAAGTACACTGTGCAGCAGCATCAAGCGTTAATACTTTCGGGTGAAGGAATCAGCTTCTGCTTCTTGCCCCTGTCTACACTGTCCAACTAACTTTTCTGTGATTTTCTGCCAAAGGAATTCGTCTTCCTCTCTCTCCTCTTCTCTTCCACTCGCAATTACAAAATGTGTTATCCACTCGAGCGCTGTTAATGGGCTTCAATTTCGTCTTGAACTTTTTTTTGTTGCCGTTTCCCGGTACGTTTTGGGTTCGGTTTGGGATCGGCTTCGGGTTAGGGACTGCAAATGATTGGCAAAAGGTTTTGGCATGCTTGAAAAGACGACATGGTGTGGACCAAATCGAGTTGACAGTTGCCTCGAGCACTGCTAGAGGTTGTAGCTTTATGTGTCGGTGTGTGTTGCTGTTGTTGTGCGTATCTGGCCGTGACTTTTGAATTCAACACGGGCAATCAACACCCAAGACAAGCCAGAGAGAGAGAGAGAGAGACGAGATGAGAACGTAACCAATTTCCAATCCAATAGCAATTCCAAACCCATTTCCAATTCCATTTCCAAATCAGCCAGAGCAACAACAACAACAACAGCAACAACAACAGCAACTGCAACAACTACAACAACAACTCAGCTTGGCTAAAATTCACATTGAATTTTTATGGCTCGTTTCGTCGGGCTGTCCGTTTGCTTTTCTGGTCAATTTCACTTTTATGCTTCGCAGTCATCAGCCAAAATGCTTTTACTTGCCCAGGAACACACAGACATATATACTATATACACAGATATACATATATATATATATATATGTATAGTATATACTCCCTGTAGATGTAGACAACATTTACGTGTCGGTTATTTTTAGGCGCGTGTACACAAAACAATTACGTCGACAGCGACGTCGACGTCGCTTTAATTGCGCGCCGATTCATGAATATTCAGCGAAATATTCAGTTCCATTGGACGCCCGAAACCGACGATTTAGTTAAGAAAACAATAATAAGCAACAGCAGACGATATTTTAGCTGCACACACACACAGAGACTGTGAGGCAGCTATTACATCTGTATCTTTGAGATAGAAATCTCTCCCGCTTTGACCGCAACATTATTGCTTTGTGCTTGATTTACATTCGAATTGACTTGTTTTGTGTGGCTTTTATGGCGAATTTCATTGAAACAGTAATAGATTATGATATTTTGTAATACTTAAGAATTGTACTTCAAGCATATTGCGTGTATTCTAAAAGGCAAAGTATTTCAAAGATAGTTTTGCAGATTGCAAAATTGTGGGAAGTCTTTTGAATTTGTGCTATAAGTATTTATTGATTGCTAAAAGTAATCAATAATAATATTATTGTTTTTATTATGTATTATATATATATATATATAAATATATATATATATTTTTTTTTTGTATCATATATTAATAAACTGTTTATTAATTCAAATAGCAAAGTATCTTAAATATACTAAAGCAATTGAAGCACTTAAAGCGAGTTTGCAAATAAATTACTGTTTAGTTAAATTTTAGTTTTTGTTATCGATTTATTTAATGACAAATGATTTATTTTAAAATTTTGCATATTTGTTAATTTTATATTTGTTATTTTCAAGTTTTATAGCAACACTAGCCATAATTTGTATAGCAAAATGCTGCATTAGTGTTTGATTGTTTGATTTCCATACTTGTTTAGCTTTTTTCTTTAATAATTGCATAATTGATGGTTGTATTTGATATTTTTTGATATTTTTTTGATAATTTTTGATATTTATTGCTTGATATATTTACATATTTTATAGCAGCATTTGTCTGGCACGGCTTTAACCTGAACTATATAATTCTTGTGTTGCATTAGCTGTTGCAATTGAAATGTAGAGGCGTGTGCCAAGAGTGATTTTCACTCTTAATTGATTTCTATCATAAATATTAATCCAGTTGGCATCGATTAGACAGCTTTTATAGCTGGCGCTGCCTTTATCCATTCCTGCTCCATTAATGGAAATGCAACGCCAGCCCATGCCACATACACACATGCCACATGCCGCACAATTCAATTAAATTTATGCCAATGTCATGTGCGCTGGTTTTGTCATAGTGGTGTCTGTGTGTGTGTATTCATTGTGTGTCTGTGTGTGTTCTTTATGTGTGTGTGTTTTTTATGTGTGTGTACTTGTTGTGTGTGTGTGTGCGTGTGTGTGTGTGTGTCGGCAGCTGTTTTAAGTTAATTAATCAAAGCCAAGGCAATTTCGCAAACATTGCGGTTGCTTTGCCAGTGGACAATCTGCTGTGCTGTCCACTTTTCGCTCAGTGTACGAGGGTGTTGGTCTGCGTGTGGTTTTCCAGTGTACCTGTGACCATTTCGCCATTTGACACACGTTAAGTTTTGCGGCAGGTGAAATCGCTGCGTGAATTTGTTACACACACACACACAATAGTTTTCCACAAGATTTTCCACTGGCGCGGAAAATCGAAAATTTGTGTGTAATTTAAACGCAATTAGTTTGTCGAATAATGTAAACAAATTTTCGTCGGCTTTAAACAATCGCTAGCCGCAGCGCATTTTTGGCTACATTTTTGGCTTGATTTTCGTTGATATTTTTCTCTCTCGCTCTCGTTCGATTTCTCAAGGTAAAACTGGCGCTGCCTGCGTGCGCATTAACAAGTTAATTTACCAAAAAGAGCAAGGGCGAGGGGCAAGGGGCAGGGGTAAGGAGGTAGTGCTGTTGCAGAACTGGTGGCTAATTGCCACTTGAGTGTGGCCGCTGAATTTGTAGGGTCAACACGTTGCTGAAAAATCCAATTCACTTTTCACACGCTGCGAGGACAAGCTGGCAAAGAATAGCACGCCCAAATGTTGACATAACCGAGGCGTGGGCAGTGGGGGGCAGCGGGGGGCAGGCAAGATGAGTGAATGTAACAATGCGGCACACAATTGTCCTTGCAAGGACACTGAAGCCAGCTAGCTGGCACGTCAACGTCTTGGCCGGGGCTGCTGCGAAATATTGATCCATTTTTAAAAACGTTCAACTTGTCCAGGTGTGTGCTGCCAAGAAAACTGCCAGACCCCCCACCCCCCCCCCCTCGCCACCTGCCCTGCTGCTTCTCTCTCACACTGCATTCGTCCTTTGCTCAAATTTATGAATTGTGCCAACGTCGGTTTGGTTTCGCTTCTTTGTTTGTTTGTTTGTCGCCTGCGGCTGCGTCTTTCTTATGCCACGCAGCACGTTGCGTATACGCGATGTTTATTGATTGAAACCGAATGTGCTGCGTGCGTGTGAGTGTGCTCGTGTACCCGTGTGTGTGTGTGTGTGTGTGTGTGTGTGTGTGTGTGTGTGTGTGGAACTGCCAAACAATTCGATTTGTGCAAGTTTTTACAGCTGCGGGCCTCTGATTTTGTATTCAGCACGAAAATTAGCTGAGATTCTCCACAACGAGAGCGAATCTTAACCTAATCAGTGCAAAAATCATCCCCGATAGGCAGCATTAGTCGTTAGCTTCAGTCACGTGGCACAATAACTGTAAAATTTAATCAGCAAATTATTTTGAAATTCAATTTAGCGGATTTTTAGCAAGCCAAAGTTGTTTCTTTCCCATTTCGGTTACTTTCTACACGTAACAAACGCTTCGATTTATTATCGATAAATCAAGATTTAGGCTGAACAGAATTGATATCCACTAACCATAGATTAGAAGGGCACAATAACCAATTGAAAATGTCTGTAGCAGGCAGAAGGAGGCGTGACAAAGCCCACAAACTATATATGTCTTTCATCAGTATCAATAGCAGAGTCGATTACATCGACTATGTCCGTATGAACATCTAGATCTCAGAGACTTTCATATCTAGAACAACCAAAGAATATAAAAATATATCTAAGTTCTGCGTGCAGTTCAAGTATATATTTTAATCGAATTCGAATTCCAATTCGAAGCATAATTCCAATACAAGAAAGTTCATTTTTAGTAAACGAAATAACTCTCAACGTCCAAATGAAATAAATAGAAATTAAATACAAAATAATTTTAAATGTTACTGAGATACCAAACCCTCAAGTAGGGTACACAAAATACGCAAAAAATATAAGAATATACGATATATGTGTCCTATGTGTCATATGTGTCCTATGTGTCTTATGTGTCATATGTGTCCTATGTGTCTTATGTGTCATATGTGTCATATGTGTCAAATGTGTCATATATGTCATATGTGTCATATGTGTCATATGTGTCATATGTGTCATATGTGTCATATGTGTCATATGTGTCATATGTGTCATATGTGTCATATGTGTCATATGTATCATATGTGTCATATGTGTCATATGTGTCATATGTGTCATATGTGTCATATGTGTCATATGTGTCATATGTGTCATATGTGTCATATGTGTCATATGTGTCATATGTGTCATATGTGTCATATGTGTCATATGTGTCATATGTGTCATATGTGTCATATGTGTCATATGTGTCATATGTGTCATTTATGTCATATGTGTCATATGTGTCATATGTGTCATATGTGTCATATGTGTCATATGTGTCATTTATGTCATTTATGTCATATGTGTCATATGTGTCATATGTGTCATATGTGTCAAATGTGTCATATGTGTCATATGTGTCATTTATGTCATATGTGTCATATGTGTCATATATGTCATATGTGTCATATGTGTCATATGTGTCATATGTGTCATATGTGTCATATGTATGTGTCATATGTGTCATATGTGTCATATGTGTCATAAAAATATACGATATATATATATATATATATAAGATATCATTTTGGTCAGTTGCTCTCGACTGCTTTGAATTCATTCTTTTATCAAGAACTTAGTCAAAAGTGTCTCGCACTGCCTACAGGGTAATAGCTCCGTCAAATATACCCCTTTAGCTGTTTCCAGCTGGAATTTGCAATGGCAACAGCAGCAACGACAGCTGCGACAGCTGCAGCAGCCCCTGTTGCCACGGCAGCAACAGTTTCCGGCGCTCGATGTCATCGACATCGACACAATTATACTAAATTTCCGTGCGGAAATGTAGCGCACCTTACTGCCAATTTTAGAGCAGCCCAAATGTCAGTGGCCCCTACCCCTGCCTACTGTTACCTACCCCCAGACCTCGCTCCCTGCCCCCCTTGTTGTTCTTCAGTTGCTTGGCGAAAGTTCAATTTCGTATTCAATTTGCCATTTCCACAATGTTGCATGCACACGAAATTGCCAAAAGAGGGAAAGGGTCGAGAGAGAGAGAGATAGAGAGAGCGAGAGAGAGAGAGAGAGGGATAAGCAGGGACAGAGTGAAGGGGGACAGCGATGTAGATAGAGCGAGAGCAAATCGGCAGAAAAAAGCACAAGGCGAAAGTATTCAAACAATTTGAATGTTTTACGTATACGACGATGAGTACGCACACGCCCTATGTGAGTGTATATTGCTTTGAGTGTATTTGCATGTGTGCGTGTGTGTGTGTGTGTACTTGCGTGTGTTACTGTGTTTGCGCTTTTATCACAAACGACTTTGACTTTGCCTGCCGACAGCGTTGCCCGCGGACCTGGTGTGTGCACACTCACAAACACACACATGAGTGCGACAGTTATATAGACAGTTAAGCGATAACACGCACATACACAAACACACACACACTCACACACACACTGACAACGTTGCGCCTCGACTGCAAATGCGGCGCGGGCATTGGCGACGTGTTGAGCATAAGCAATGTTTATTTTTCGGGCTACATGCATGTAAAACATGCCAAAGGGGAAGCTCCTGCCCCCTGCCGCCCCCCCTCTGCCCTGCTATCGCTCACACACACCTTCTGCAAATTGCCAAAAACACAAATGCACAGTGGCCTGGTTGCTTTTTGCATACAACATGCGAAAGGTATAAAAGGAACAGAGGCAGGCAAGTTAAGGCAACTTTTATTGCCCAACAACAGCCAGCTATGGCCCATTTGCAACAGCAACTGCAACAAATTGTTGCAACAAGCTGATTGCATGCAAAGAGAAATGAGGCAGGAATTAAGTCAAATGGTAAATGAGAACGAACTTACAAGACTAAAAGTAAAATAAAAAAAAACAGAAAGAAAGGCTACCTTCGGCTTGCCGAAGATTGAATACCCTTGCAGGTTCTTATCTCCTCCAATTGTTGCAATACTTCTATACATAATGATGCAGAATACTATTATCTATATTCAATATTATGTCTCATTTTGATTGGCTCCGATAGGTTCACATATTTCTAAAATCAAAACTGGTCTTCATACAAAAACCTTCATTTTGGCCGATTGTTCCTATGACAGCTATATGTTATAGTAGCTCGATTTTAATGAAATTTTAGATGCATATTATATATATAGAAAAAGTCCGATGTAGTAAATTTGGTAACAATAACTTGACGAATAACAAAAATAGGCCGATAGTTTGTGCGATACATCGGTCCAATTTGGCCCGTTCCGATTTATATGTAGCGTGCAGTAATAAAACGCAATTTTTGTTAATTTATACATATTTACAAACCATATTGACCGTGTCAATCTAATTTCCAACTTGATCAACTTTAATATGATGCCCAACATTAGTAATTTGCAACCACTGTGCCTAGTGCCCCCTTTCTCTGCACATGTAATGCAAATATTGAGCTCAAAAATAGCTAAAAGATGTTGCCGATGTAGCAAATTTGGTTACAATATCTTGACAAATAACAAAAATAGGCCGATAGTTTGTACGATATATCGATGCGATCCGGCTCGTTCTGACTTATATGTAGCATGCAGCAATAAGAAGAAATTCTTGTTAATTTATACATTCTTATAATGTATATTTATAACATATTGATACTGACTGTTTCAACTTAATCAATTTCAATTTGATGCTCAACATCAGTAATTTGCAACCACTGTGCCTAGTGCCCCCTTTCTCTGCCCATGTAATGCAAATATTGAGCTCAAAAATAGCTCTTAGCTGTTGCCGATGTAGTAAATTTGGTTACAATATCTTAATAAATAACAAATATAGGCCGATAGTTTGTACGATATATCGATTAAATTCGAATTGTTCCGACTTCTTATTAATTCTTGTTAATTTATACATATTTACAAACCATACTGACTGTGCCAATCTAATTTTCAACTTTATCAATTTCAATGCCCCACAACTTTTTGCTACCACTGTGCCTCGTGCCTCCTTTCTCTGCACATGTATTGCAAATATTGAGTTCAAAAATAGCTCTAAGCTGTTGCCCCTTGGCCCCTTCACTCTGCCCCTGCTTGTTGTTGCAGCTGTCGCATTATTGACCCGCATTCAATTTTGTAAAAATTGCCGTGACGCGTCGCTCGATAAAAAAATATGAAATAAACTGAAAATGGCAACAGCAGAAAAAGGTCGACAAGGCAGGCTGACAGCTGATAAGTGGGTGGAGAGGGGGTCGGGGGAGGTGGGAGAGAGGGAGCTATGCCCCTGGGCAGTCACTGCATACAATACACAAAAGTTGCTCACTTGCTCGAGGTAATTACGCTGCATTCCTTGTGCGCGAAGACAAACTGCAGCCAGGTTGAATTATCTGTGTGCAGCACGTTTTACAGCAATCACCGGATGTCTGCATGTGCATGCCGGACGGACAAAGGAAGGACAGACGGAGACAGAGAGAGAGAGAGAGGGAGGGAGAGTGGACTGGGCATGCGATGGCGCAGGGGAATACGTATTCACCTCAAGGTGACCGTTTGTCGTTTCTTTTAATTTGTATTCATTTTTGCAAAAAAAAAAAAAAAAACGAAAAAAAACCATTTAAATAATTAACGAAAGAATTAAATTGGCATGCGGCTTAAAAGGCAGCCGATTTACTGCGCAGCGCACACTGCGCGCATACGTAATGGGCAGACATCACTCATACGCCACGTGAAGACAATCCGACGTGTTTTTAATTAAAATATGTTAATGTAGATCACGAGTGCAGGGCAGTAAATACGTGTATGTATGTGTGAGTGACTTAGTGTGTGCCAGTGTCTGTGTGTGTGTGTGGGCGTGCACGCTGCCCTGCACACGTATGTCTGCCCCCAAAAGCTGCTTAAAACTCGCTGCAAGCTGGCAAAGTTTTTCATTGTGCAGCGTGTGCCAGAGCTGTTGTAAAATTTGATAGTCACATGACATCAGGCAACAGCAACAGCAACAACAACAGCAACAACTACAACTGACTGCAACAACTACAACTGACTGCAACAGCAGCAACATTTTTATTTTTGCAAAGAGCAGCGAAATTTCAACTGAATATGAAGGGAAATTTAAAGAGAATTTGCACAAAGGATTCTAAAAGTAGAGCTAACATATGTTAAGATGCCAGTGAAGTCGGACATATATATATCTGAGAATTCAGGAAATAAAACTTGAGCTTGAAGAACTTAAGTTTTATTTCCTTAATTAATATTATGATGTAGGGATTAATAATATAAAAAATAAAAAAAAAAAAAAATTTCCTGAATTCTTTTTTGTATTTGAATGTCTTGTAAAATTTGTTAAAATTTTAATTGATGTATAAAATTTTGTTCTTTTCTAAGTCAGTCATTTATTCAGAAGCTTTGTCAAAAGACCTAAGAAGTATAATATATAGGCACATCTTTATTTTATTATTTCTATTATCAACGCTTAAAAAATAGGATAAGCTCAAAAAAAAAAAAAAAAAAAATAGTATTGTTATTAATTGAAGAATACGTACATCATAATATTGTATCTTAACATCACAGGGTGAAGAAATATTCTTAAGAATTAACAAACACTATAACAAAATAAGTGAAGTAGAATAATAATAATAAAAAAAAAAAAAAAAAAAAAAAATCTTCCTGAATTCTCTCTTATTATATTTGAATGCCTTGTAAAATTTCTTAAAATTTCAGATGATATATCAAAATTTGTTCTTTTCTAAGTCAGTCATTTATTCAAGAGCCTTGACAAAAGACCTAATAAGTATACTATAAAGGCACATCTTTCAATTCAAGCACCTAATCTTAACTTTTAGAATACTTTTTCCTATTCGAAACTTTTGCAAAATCTACCCAAATTTGATGCATCTATATCATCTGCCTATCTATAATGAAACTTGCCCAACCCGATCCCAATTCAATCAATTACGAATGGTAGACATTGTATCATCGACTCTAATTTGCTTGCACTGCTTTATCTGTTCGACTACACTGGGCAACAGGAGTGTGAAGTGTGCAAATAGACGAGTAAACTGCATTACAAGCTGAAATTGAAAACTCTAGGATAAAGAGCGTCTGGAGACTTGCCAGGACGGGGCTGGCATTGCCAGTTTACCAGTGGCTTACATACACACACAAACACACACACACACACATACATGCATAGAGATATGTTCACAGTTGCTCAATGATTTGCCAGGTCACGCTCCATTTATCGCCCCGGGCACACAAGGGGGCACACAATGTGAGCAGCTCCCAAAAGTATGCAATGAAAAATTGCAGCCAAAATTGTTACACAAGGAAATCAACGAGCTGAACGACGACGAGGACGACGATGCTGGCGACGCCAATCGAGCGCAAAAGCCTCAGCCACACAGACACTCTGCATGGCTGACAGAGTGTGTGTGTGTGTGAGTGTGTGTGTGTGTGAGTGTGTGTGTGTGTGAGTGTGTGTGTGTTCAGCAAATCAAATTAAGTTATCTGATAGCCGAGTAAACGAAGGTAGATTTACGCAAGTGGCAGCCAGAAGTTTGCCTTTTCTCTTTTGCTAGGGATATTCGAGAGTCACAAACACACACACACACACACACACCTGCATACGTGTTTGAAAAATCATATATCAATGAATTGCAACATGAAGCAGTGCGAAAAATTGAGTGCATACGACGTTAACATACCCTGCAGACAACTCAATTGACGACAGTTGTGAGAGACGGAGACAGTTGCAATTACAACTTAAAAGATACATCATTTTGTATCTGTAGAATACGTTGAAACGTTTTTTGCATCTTTAACATTCTCAACTGTCATACCCATCTCAATGACTTGCTATAAGTACAGGGTATATAAAGAAAAGCTGCAAGAAAAACGAGTGCACTAAAAATAAGTTAAAAGAGGAAGAAAAGCACAACTGCAACAGTATATGGTATTATAACGATGTATGCGTGTGTGTCTGTGTGTGTGTTGCCAATAGATGAAGCTAAGCTAAGCCAGATGATTGGCTCTGTATGTGTGTACACGTATGTGTGTGTGTGTTGGCCAGCCAATATAAAATCGCATCAAATTGCGCACAAAGGAAGCTTCAAATATTTGCTTGATGAAAGTTTCAGAGCTACGAATTGTTAGGGATTGCACACAAGGGATCATAAGTTGATTGCATGGCTGTGAGACTACTAAACCAATATCATTAAAAAGCATAAAGACTGTGAATTAAGATACATATACCTTATACATAGAATACACTGAAAAGAAGAGGGAAAATGAAAAACTTTTGATTTTGTTTTATCAAAAATATTTTTTTTTTTTTTTTTTTTTTAAATAAAAGGAAATATTTTTGTGGATAAATTACATAAAATATTGAGCTTATCTAATAAATAGATGTTTGATAAAGTATTGTATAAGGAATATAATTATAATTTTTTTTTTTTTATATATTATTATAAGTGAAAAAGTATTGTATAATATGATATTATTAGACAATGTACAATTTGTTAGTCCTCACATGCTTAGTGCGAGGTTTGGTGTTATTATTTATTTTTTAATTGCGCTGTTATGTCACTATTACTGCATTGTATGGATTCATTGCTTCTAATTAAAAAAAAAAAAAAAAAAAAAAAGTAAAAGAAAAAAGACAATGTACAATATGCTGCATATATTTTCTATGGAAAATAGAAATCATTTAATTGGTTTTTTTTTTTGTATATGGCAAATCTCGCTCGATGCATTCAAATGGAAATTGCAAATGCCGCTAAATGCATTTAAGCCTTTTAGGGAATGTGTGATGGGTGTGTGTGTGTGTGTATGTGTGTGTATCGATATGTGTGTCTGGTAAACAAGTGTGTGCATGCACCAGTTATGCATGCAACAATTACCGCCCCTCTGTCACATGCCACATTCGACGAGGCGAGTCCTTTCGCGATTGCCAAAGTGTCAAAGGTTGTTTTGGTCCATGCGAAGGACGAGCGCGCGCAAATGCGTTTATCCGAAACGGGAAATGGAATGGCGAAAAATAAGTGAAACAGAGAGAAGGGGGAGAAAGAGAGGGAGTGGGAAAAAAGCATGCAAGCAAATAAAAGCGGCGCGCAAAAGCTGCCAAGGTTAGCAAGAAATGGCGAAATGGCCACAAGGCAAATGGCGATGGAGATGGCGATGGCGATGGCGAAAGCGCCTTAAAGTGCGCAACAGAAGAACAGCAGAGGCAGAGCAGCACGACAATGGAAGACAGCTACTTAATGTCACTTACATACACCTCTTCCCCCTCCCTCTCTGTCACTCTCTGTCTCCCTCTGTTCGCACACTTGAGTTAATGATACTTATCATTATCGGCACGCGGTTGCCGTCGTCTTATCAGCGACATTGAGGAGCTTTCTTTAACGGCACATTCATTAAAGCACGCACACAGCCATTACGCACACACACACACACATACACGCACAGAGAGAGAGATACAGAGTGTCAGGCAGTCTCTTGTTGAGATTACGTATACGCCCTGTGGGCTGATTTTAAGTGTTTGTGTCGCTGCGTGTCTAACTTAATGTGGCAAAGTCTTAGGCGCTGCCCCTCCCCCTTTGGCCCCACCCCCTCGCTAAGTGATAAAAATATCGCAACACAAGTGGGTTGGCAACCTTCACAGTACCACCAATGGGCCATGGCACGCCCCCGCACGCCCACATGCTGCACTTAAATCTGTTTCTTGTGTTTCAAGTGCGCAGGGCGCACATTCGGGGCTGGCAATGGGGCTGGGGCTCGTTTTAAGTGACTGTTACTTGGCACGACAGCTCTCCGGCGTGGCATCATCATCAGTGCAGCACCAGCACCAGCAACAGCACCAGCACCAGCTAAGCTGCCCAACTAAAGTCACCCTGACACACTCCCACTCTCCCCCCTCCCCCTCTCCCCATGCTGCTATTACTTGTTGCTCTGCTTAACGTTGCTCTCAATGAATTTTAGAGTTTCGGTTTCGCCTTCGACATTTTCCACGTTGACCTTGTCGAGCACGAGAAATTCTCTCTGTCTCTGTCTCTGTCTCCTTGCCCCAAGCTGTCTTTGACTATGGCCTCGCCAAATGTTGTGTGCGCATTTCGAAAGACAGAGAGGGAGAGAGAGGGGGAGCAAGTCAAGTTTGCGTTGAATATTTAACAAGCGCAATTATTGAGATGACTATCCAAGTAAGTTTGTATTAATTTATGAAACATCTAGCATATATTATGCAAAATTCTCTTTCTCCCCCTCCTTCTTCTTCACTCACACTCTGCCTGCCTCTAAACTTTAGCTCAAAGTTTATTCTAATGGCCGTCTTTGTTAAGTGTTCCCAAGTTTGCGCCTGGCTTTATTTCGGTTTGCCCGAATTGAAGAAGCAGAAGATGCTTTTGCTCAAATTTCTGTTGAGAAATTTAGTTAGAATTTTGTTTTGAGTTTAACTAAGATATGCTAAAATTGTTTACATTTATTTTAATCTCGATATCTGGAATGTATTTTGCAGAGCAGAAATGCAGACGTTTCATAGAACTGAAAACTTTGTATGCACTTTCAACTCTCACAAGGTTGCCACAAATAATTACATTTAAGATTGAGATCTGTATGGATTCTTAGATAAATTCTAATGTGCAAAGTTGTTATTAAAAAGAGTTTATTATAATAATTCAAATCAATTCAGTTAGTTAATTAATTAATAAATTAATATCGGGCAGATTTCAGATTTTAATTTGTATAGATTTTTATACAAATTCTAATATGGTATGTAAGGTAATTATTAAAAAGAGCTTATTATTATGGTTTAAATCAATCCAGTAAGTTAATTAATTAATTAGTTAATATCGGGCAACTTTTACAACTTAATAGCGATTGATTTTCGCAAGTTCAACTGTCAACTTTATTCGCTTTTACTTCTCAACACTGTTCAGTTCGCAAGATTGCCAACTTTTCTTAAGTAATGGCGTTGCCAATCTGCAGCAAAGTATACCATGCTTTTGTAACTTCTTCCTTGACTTGTAGCTTATATAATTGTATTAAAAACTATTCCATGTTTAAAGGAGTATTTAAATTTATATAACAATAAAATATTACTGTTTTTATATTAGTTTATATATAGGTATATTTTATTTATTATTGTTGAACTTCTTAGATAATTTTTACATTATTTAATTATTAAATTTGTAAAGTACCTCTAATTGAACATTTAAATTACATTTAAAGCATTTATATAACAATAAAATATTACTGATTTTATATTAGTATAAATATAGGTAAATTTAATTTATCATAGTTCAACTTAACTTAAATTTTTCCATTATTTATTTATTTATTTGGTAAAATACCTCTAAATGAACATATAAAATAAGTTTGAAGCATTTGGAAAACATAATAAAAGTTTATTACATTTTTCAAGTAATCTTTTACCTCTAAACATAACCTTTAATCTTCAACTCAATATATTTTTTAATTGTTTCTGAAAACATTAAAGAATTTTCATTTGATTACCTGAGCGTTCTTTGCCCTTAAGAATTTTGCTTAATTTCTTTAATAATAAATAAACTTTATGTACTTCTCAACCTTTGCGATGTTTACGTATCTTTTTTCTCTGAATGAGCAACAATTGCGAGTGATATAAACAAATTTGCAGTTCAAAGATATTTTACGAGTGTATGTGCACAACAAATAAACACCTCCCTCAGCTTAGAGGGAGAGAGAGACACTCACCTAGCATTGCATGTACTCGAATGTGCTATGAATACACTATGAGTACAATATGAATACACTTGTGCACACACTTGGCGTGCCATTGTCTGATTAATGGACAGCACACACACACACACACATGCATATATGAGTTATGTGTGTACACACAATTTTTCACACCTTTCGTTTAGTTTCATTGGTCCGGGAATATTTAATTTCATGCGATTTTCCAACCAATTTGGCGTTTTTTTTTTATTTTCAAAAATGTTTCACTAACCTGACCTCTGACCACGACCGCAGTGGGCACCCTTGCAACTCGTTTCCTCCGTCCCTTTCGGCGCCCCATGGCGACATCAATTTGCTCGCTGTCGCTGTCAATCAGGCTGACCAGATTGGCTGCGTGTCCCGTTTGGTCAGTGCGCCACCGCGTAACCTCAAACAAACACGATGCGGGTTGAGGGCTGCCAAGTGGCTCGACCCGCCTCCTCCCCCTGCCCCATACCACACAGTCCACTCTAGTGCCACGAAAAGCCGCGCTGTCGCTCTGATTTTGTTGCTGTGAAGCGTGTGTGTGTGTGTGTGTGTGGCAAGGGGGCACCGCGAATTGTGTGTTTCGCTTTTGGTTGCAGGTCGAGTCCAACTTGTGTTGCTGCCTGCCGCCAATTAATCATATTAATTTGCTGCTGCCCCATCGATTTTCCCCCATGCCCCTGCTGAAAAAATGTATGTAAATTTATGCTGGACCCGCGTCAAACTGACCCGCAGTACGGAGGCCCCCCGTTTCGCCTTCCTGCTGAGGGGGGGACTGTAAAAATCGTGGCATAATTGCAACTATTTTGTGGCAAGCTCGGCCAAAAATTATGCTAAGCAGCATCAGCAGCAACAACAACAACAACAACAACAATGTCAGCTGTAAAACAACATTGACAGCGCTTTAAGCAACAACAACTGCAACAATAGCAACAACAACAACAACAGTTACGAAAGAATCTAATTATCTGCTTCAATGGCGAAATTTAATTAAATAAGTTTTTGCAACTGTCCTGGTGCCTCTCGCTGTTGCTGCTGCTGCTGTTGTTGTTGTTCTTGTTGTTGCTGTTGTTGTTGTTGTTGTTGTTGCTGCTGCTGTCGATGCTGTAAAGTTAATTAAAAAGGAAACGCTGCCACACGTTAACCCACACACACACACACAAACACACACTCTTACAGTTTTTCACTTTCTTTTTTTTTTTCTTGCAGTTGCTTTCCACGAACTTTTCTTATATTGACCTATTGCACAAGCGATCAACTTGCGAGAACTTACCAAGCAAAACTTGCCCGACTTTTCTTTATAGTTCGCATAGAGATATTTGCCAGATAAAGATGAAACTCAGTTTTTGAAATTTTTCGATTTGTAATAGGTTTAGGATACTTTAATGATATATTCAAGATGAAAAGTTCAGACATCAAATTAAGAATCTTTTTGAAGAAACAAGAAAACGAGGACGAAAGCAAGTCGAATGTTTTATACCCTTGCAGATTCTTATATTCACCGATCGTTCCTATACTAGTGATATATAATGCTGCAGAAATTTGTTTCTGATTGAAAACTTAGCTACCTTCACTTATTCATATATTATTCAGGATTTATCTGCTTTAATAATTGATTTAAGAATTTCTTATTTATATTAAATTTATATATCTTATATTTCTGATTTTCTTTAGTATTATGTTTCATTTAATGCCACAGTCTTTAATGATACATTTCACATGCTGCTCCCAAGTTCCTTTCACAAAAAGCAGCTTGCGTTTTTGTAAAGCGAATTAAGTGCGGCTTTTGATGCGTGTCCCCCCCTCCCCCCCCCCTACTTTATTTCTACTTAAAACAACAAGACAACACTAGCTACTTAAATGCCTGGCAGTGTGGTGGAGGGAGGGGAGCGGAGGGGGGGGGAGTGCTCAAAAGTTTTTTACCTCAATGAGAATAAAGCGAGATTGGGCGAGCATCACTGAGAGGATTTCCGTCCGTCCATTAACTTTGTGCGACTTTTGGGCGAGAAATCATGCGAGCTTTGCGGACATCGCAGTGACAATTTCAACTGCTGCAGCTGCAGTTGTGCACTGTGTGGGTGTGCAGTGTGTGTGTGTGCAGTGTGTGTGTGTGCTGTTTAAGTATTAATAAGCACACACTCACAAAACAGTGACACACACGCACGAATACACTCACAAACTGGCAGCGAGAAAATTTGGCTCAGTTCTCAGTTCGCAGCGAGTTCTGGGCGCCTGGTTGGAAGTTCCATGAAAGACACACACATGCAAGCACACGCACAGGGCACACACAGCAGCACAACAGTCACACACACACACACAGCTCACTTGCTCTGAGGGTCGCCTGGCACGAAAAGTTGTTTGCGGCTGAATTGGGAGGAAAAAAAAAAAACCGAAGAGCAAAATGAAAAAATCCTCCGACTCGTCTCCGCCTTTTTTTTCTGCTGTTTCCTTTTGCCTTTCATTTCGTTCCACAGACCTTTTTTTTTTGTAAATTTTGTACTCAAATTTTCAAATGTGCAACTGTTGAGTATTTATTACTGCGTCACGCTACGCTAGCTGCCCCACTGTCTGTGTGTATCTGTAACTGTGTGTGTGTGTGTGTGTGTGTGTGTGTGTATACAGTTTCAGTTTCAGTTTTAGTGGCAAGTGGCATGTGTCGGTGTGTGGCTCGTGTGGCACCCCGGGGGATTCACGCTTGGATACAATTATATCTATCAAGTATATCAAGTGCTTTCCAAGTGCGTAAGTTAAGCTGCGACAGTCGAACTAGTTAATCAGCGAGCTAAAAATAGCACACGGGCAAGAAGGGAGGGAGGGAGAGGAAGAAGAAGAAGAAGAAGGAAAAGAAGAGGGAAATGCTGCTCCTTTTTAGCTATGCTTATAGCGATGAGAGACAGAGTGTAGTGCAGAGATAGGTTTAAGACCTATTAAAATATTATGTGAACGCAGATGGAGAAAATGTTTAAGAGAATCTTAAGTTATGTTTAGGAAAATCTTTCTCTGTATAGAGTAGGATATTATTGTACTTAACTATAGATAATTATATAAAAATTTAATAAGATTAGAGACAAATATCAAAGGAATAATTTATATAACAATCGAATTAAGAGCACAATACGAAAAGGCGTTTGTTTGCCAAGGGAAACGTTTGCTTGTGCTTTTACTTTTGAACCTGAACCAAAGAGAAGCTATATTTTATTTATTATATTTTAGCTATATTTTTTAAAAGCTTGTAGCTGTAAAGAAACTCTAAAAATGTAGCTATTTTATGACATTTCAAAGTGCTTATGAAAAGTGCTTTGAGGATTGGAAAAACCGTTGGCACAAGTGTATAATAACTCATGGGGATAACTTTGAAGGGGACAAAATAGATATTCATGAATAAATATATAATTTTTGAAAAAACACAAAATTCGCGATATTTTTGAGCACACCTCGTAGATTCCAATTCTACTGCTTAAATATTTCTCAAAGTATACTAGTATTTTGATAGACATACTATAGTATAGTACGAGCTACGGGTTAAAGAAATTAGAGCATCGCTGGGTCAAGTGTATCAAGCTAAAAGAAGACTATGTTGAAAAATAAATCACCACTTTTCCAATATTTTTGTCTTTCTTTTGTAAGCTAAGTACTTATTGGACCACCCTCGTATAGTAGTAAATATATATATATTATGTGTAGATTCATTATGTATACTATGCCCATCGTTTTCATTTTGGCCCAGCAAAGTTGTTAGCATACCATGCAATAGACATTATCATATCCTATCATATAATACATTGTACATTGTACATTTGTACATTTGTTCATTGCCAGTATGACGTGCGATTCCTATCTTATCGCTATTGTATCTCGTACCTGTGCATAGTTTAGAAGCCTGCTAACTAAATTTAGCCGGCACCAAGAACAACAAGTATAACAACTAAAACAATCGACAATCAACAATCAATAAGAATAACAAGAAACAACAAAAACAAAAACAGGAACCTATTCGGAGAATTAAACTAAACAAAAAGCGCGCGCAGTCTGTGAAAATAAACAACACAAAGTCGTGCGCATTATATAATAGAGACTGTATTATATCAACGCGAAAAAAAATATTGAATTGAATACATACTTAAATTGAATAGAAAGAATTTTGATTATGTTTTATAATCATCTGATATCAATGATTATGTTCTTAGTATCGTCAAGTTATGTGGGAATTCTCCAAAACGAAGCATGATAACTCAAGGTAAAGTAAAACATTTCACATGGAAACTTGATGGCAAAGTGGACACACATGAGAAAGTGAAGATAAAGAATGAGGGGGAAAAAGAAATGTAAAAAAAATATGAAAACAACTTTTAAAGAACACGCAACGCACTTAGTCGCGTTTTTTGTCAATTAACTAGCGAAAAGTCAAAGCGAAAATCACTTAAAGTATTCAATTACAAAGTGTAAAACAAGATGGAATGATGGAGGAAGGGAGAAGGATAAGAGAAGCAAGACAAAAGAAGAGCGACGCGGCACGCAGATGAATACAAAGCGACTGGCAAAGCGAAATAAAATCAAATTGCGAGACAAAATGAAAGTCTGCGTCAGCGAACGTGGGTGGAAGGGGAAAAGAGGAAGGCAGTGAGGAGAGAGGAGAGAGGGGCCTGTGATAGCGAGAGTGAGAATAGAATATAGCATGGAAAAAGTGCAGCGGCAAGAACAACTACAACAACAAAGACAACAGGTGGCAGATGGCAGACATAGCCCAAGCACAGTGTGCACAGTGTGATTCATTGCTCAAGCGAGGGGAAGAACGAGAAAGAGAGCGAGAGAGAATGAGTACAGCATAAAAGTCATTTACTGCCTTAATTTATATTGACGGAATAAAAAACCCGGACTGTTGCAAATGGAGTCGTAAATTAACCGGGTTTCTTGCCACGTTTGTAATTATTTTGCACTTACTGGCATTTTACTCAAATATACTTTGACTTATTGAAATTTTAAGTGTTGTTTGAAGTTCTTTCTAGTGTTGAGTAGCACTTTTGCTGTAACTGTTACTGTGATCAGCTCCGTAACTGCTTCTTCTACTATAAATTGAGACTGTAACTCCTTAAGTTATTTTTTACTTATTATGCTGTTGTTATTCAAAATGATATTTGCACTAATTTTTATTTTACTTATCTAATTTTGTAATTTCTAAACAATTTAAATGATTTTTATTTAAAATAATTTTATACATTTTTCAACACCAATAAATTTGTATTGATTACCTTTTAATCCTCTTGGTAATTTTATTCTGAATTTATTGCTAGATTTATTATTAATTTATTGTTATTTTTTATTATTACTTTTTATTATTATTTTTTTTATTATTATTTTATTATTATTATTTTTTATTATTATTTTATTAGTATTATTTATTTATTATTATTTACAATATTTATTTATTTTTTAGTTTCATAGGAATAAATATATTTATATATATATATTTAAAATAAATCCTGCTTTACTCATGTTAACTAACACTATTTCACCACTGTGCGCCTGCTGTCTCTCATTCTCCTACGCCTACAGCAGCTGCATTTAATGGTCGCTAGATGGCGCCTGTTGACTTTAAGCTGCCTCAATTTATTCCATCAAGCGATGCTTTATTTTTGCAAATTACTGTGCGTGTGTGTTTGTGTGTGCGAGTGACTGTGTGTGTCTGTGTATGTGTGCTTAATCTATGCTAGTGTCTGTGTTGTTGTTGCTTTAGAATAAATATTAAGTATACTCAGCGCAGAGAGCGTATTTATGCAAATAATTGTTTTTGGCCGAGTCAGCCGCGAGGCAGACTGCAGTGCGCTGCAACTGCAGTAACTTTTAAGCTGCTGGCAGCAGCTGCAACATGTGCAAGGGGCACAAGGCAAACAAAGCGAGTGGGCGGTGCTGGCGGTAGGGGGCAGGCCAAGTAGCAGGAAACCAGCCAGTTGTTAACTCTGATTTAATGGCAATGGCGGGAGGGAGCTGCAACTGGACGATGGTTGATGGAAGTAGTGCAGGGTGAGGGGTGAGGGGAGTGGGGAGAGGACGCTACTGCCCGCTCGACCGTACTTAACTGGCCGTCAGCTATGCACTCTGCAGGCTGCTACAGATCCTTGTCCACCTGCCACGCTGCTGCTGTTGCTGTTGCTGCTGCTGCTGCTCGAACGGAAGTGGAAGTGGCTACGTGCTGTGTGCGCTGCGTTTGCGGCAGCTTCACAGCGAGCCGGTTACGTCTACGTGCTGCGGATGTTGTTGAGGGGATTTAATAGGTTAATGGCAGCTGCTGCTGCTGCTGCAACATCTCCTTATTCAGCTTGCAACGCCAGCACGACAGCCTTCTGCATTATGATAAATACACATTTGGGCCCCCGAGCTGAGGATGGATGCGGGCACAAGGACTTTTAAATTACTTGCTGCAGCTACAGGCAACTTCCCTCCCTTGCCACTCCTCTCCTCTATTCCTCACTGAGGCCTAGGTTACGGCCGGAATTGTTGTTGACCGCCTGTCGACCCGAGGCTATTGAATCAAAGCGCATTTCCGGCTGCAATTTGCCCAATTGCAGCAGCAACTTGCTGCCGTTTTTCGACTGCGAGACCCGCAGCTTGTCATAAACAAAACTTAACCGTGCCGAGAGATATCAACTTCCTAACAATGATACATTGTAGTATAGTACAATATTATGATGTACGGATTCTTCACTTAATAATAATAAAAAAAAAAATATATAAAATATAAATATAGTATAGTGCCATGGGGGCATATAGAAAAGAAAAAGATATTGCTGAGGTTTAAAATCATTGTTTATGTTTGGAAACGTGAGTTTATCTGCTCTCTAAATAGGTTATGAAAAGATATGATATATGCCGAGAGATATTAAGTTCTTAACAATGATATATTGTAGTCTATTATGAATAATAATAAAAAAAAAAATATATATATATATATATTATAGTGCTATGTGGGCATATAGAAAAGAAAAATATATTATTGAGGTTTTATCGCATGAAGAAAGCTTTATCTGCTCTTTAAACAGATTATGACAATATATGATATAAGCTTAAAAGTAAGAGTTTATTATTTCAGTTTGTACAGTTTGTAGAGATTATATTAATGTTGGAACTACTATATCAATTAACAAGTTAAGATTGTCATGAAGTTATGGAATAGAATAGACTAGAATATGCATTCCTTTGCTGATGAAATAAAGAAATTAACAACATTAGGTTGATACCCCAAATTGTTGATATTAATGATTAAGATATTATGATGTACGGATTCATCACTTAATAATAAACAAAAAAAAAAATGTATAAATTAATGATTAACAGTGATTGTAAATAGTTTAAATACCATTTAACTTACCCTTCACTCTATGTTTATACCATTCTTAGTATACCTATTCATTATAACTGTCAGCTCTTTCAACTCTCTTTTCTAGAGCTCTCCATAGTTTAGACCAATTTGTTGACCAATTTCTCGCTCTTGCAAATACACGCAGTCAGTTTTAGCTTTCAGCTCTAACCTCAAAGTTGACATGGAAATTCCCGTTGCATTTTCGCTTGGCTGCAGTCAAATTCGGTGGGATTTAAGAGACCCTTTTCGGCGGGGGCCACAAGTAATGGGAAACAAGCCACATAAAATATGTGGCGAGCATGCGGACAATGTGCAATCTGTGCCAGGCACATGTCACCCACACACACACACACACACTTACACTTACACACACACAGGGACAAAGGCGACATGTCAGCAACACTGTGAGCAGCTACAACAACAAGAACAACAAGAGTAGTAGCAGCAACAGTAGCAAAGGCAGCAGCAACAATGACAACGACAGCAGCTGTGGCAGCTGAAGCAGTAGCAGGAGGAAGGAGGCAGAATGGGGCATGGGGCATGGGGCTGGGGACTGGGGGGGGCAGCACAAGAATGAAGAGAAAAACTATAATGACAGGCTCTAGACAAAGCACAGCTCAGCTGGCAGTGTGGGGCAATGTGTGGGGCTGACTGTGGTGAGTGGGGTGAGTGGGCGTGGCAACTTGTGCTTTGCCAGGCAGCACAAAACTTTAATGGTGTCAGTAATTGTTAACTCAAGCGACGTTTATTTCCTGCCTGCCAGCATGTCTCTCTGCTCGACAGTGCCACACAGTTTGTGTGGGTGTGTGGCCAGAGTGTGTGTGTGTGTGTGGGTGTGCCTCTGTGTGTGTGTGTGTAGTGCAAAAACATTGCATACTTTGTGGCGCTTTTATTATACAATACGCTACATCTTTGCTTGGCACTTTTACGCCGCTGTTAAGGATATAAAAACAAAAGTCAAGTGTCGCCAGGCAGCTGCCACACACACACACACAAAGAAGGGGTACATACAATGTGTATGTGTGTGCTGCCAAGTAAATTACGTATACGCCATGTGTTGGCCATTCCTTTTTAGTGAAAATCAACTTGCGCAAATTAACTGCGCGCTGGCAGTAACATTTAATTAACACTCGACACTCTGACACCGAGGTCACTCACACACACACACACACACAGCTCGGGAGATTGGCCACATTTGTCAATTTCATGTCAAAATGTGAAATGGCCAAAAATAAAATGGAATGCTTGGAATTCTGGCCCACAGGCAACCTCTGCTCAGGCAGAGCCAGAGCCAAAGCCACAGCGGCAACAAGGCTAACAAAGTCGTTATAAATTTGTCTAGACGCCTTTGTCTAGCAACATGACAGGCAGCACGAAAGGACAGACAGACAGACAGACAGACGACAGACGAGCGGCCGTCAGTGCCAGCGTGCGAGCGAGACAGACAGACAAGCAGGCTGGCTGACCGAGCTTGAGTGACATTATTGTCCATTGAATCCAATTCGGGACACTTTGTGCAAACAGCTCGGGGCAGCGGGGGGCAGGGGGGCGGTGGGCGTGACGTGGTGGGGCAATTTGTCTGGCTGCCACATAAAAATTGTTTTAAATTAGTTGTTAATTTGACTTTTTCGCCTCTTTCATTGCCTGTTTGTGTACAAGTTTCGCTTAGTTTCCCGCCAAGTATGTCTTGTTGCCTCGTGTCATAGGTTAACGTATTTATCGTATAATTTATAGACCATTAGTTGTGTTTTATGGCCCAACTAGAAGAAAAGTTATTGCGCAAATGAACTGCAAGTTAGAGGAAGATTCTCAGTTTGTAGGGGGGAAATTCATGACAGAGAGAGAAAGAGAGAGAGAGAGAGAGAGAGAGAGAGGCCCTTCTTATCTCTACTGCTCTGTCTGTCAGTTTTTCATGCTTCCAAGAAAATGTTTTAAATAAAATCTTAACAGACTTTGGATTATTTTGATGCAGACAGACTTTGCCCTAAGCGCATTAGCTTTTCGAGCCAAAAAAAACGAATTTATTTTTTTGTTGAACACCCTAATAGGATTAAAATTGCCTTTTTTCAGAGATTGTTTGTATACCCTTTGGCTTGGCTTGCAGTTTACAGGGTATGCCTGGCAGGCAATAAACAATTATGTATTATACATCATAAAATCGGAGTTGAATTAAAACAAAAACTTTTTCTTATTGATTTTTCTTTGAATTTTCATTACAAATTCATTTGTATATGTATGTGTAATTGGCTTTGTATTAGTATATGTATGTTGGTGTATACATACACATATGTGTGTATGTGCGTGTGTGTGTGTGTGCGTGTGTGTGTAAACAAACCTCCGTTGAGTCAACAAACGTTGTTGGGCGGAAATTATCTTATGAATAATGCAACATAATGATATAATATGGCATTGTTGGAGTTTTGCTCAGGCGACTTTAATAAATTTTAAATTTTTTACGAAGCGCTCAAGAAAAGTAAAAAGAATTTGCGCATAAAAGAGGAAGCAGAAGAAGAGAAAGAGAAAATTATGAATTGCTTTAAGAAATTTGAAATTTTTATAGAATTTCAGTTAAGATGTTTGCAGGTTGATGAACTCGCAATCAAATCGAATTCATTGTGCATAATGTGTGCCACAATACAAACATATATTGAACATATATATAACTATATGTAACCCTATATCGAACTGTCTGTGTGCAGTAAATAAAATATTTGATTTATGGACTGTGAGGCTGGTTTTATCTGCGGTCTTCCGAGTGATTAAGCAATAAATCCATAGACAAGTTGACAGTGAATTATTAACTGCTGAGAATATGTGTGAAAATACGACAAACAGTTGCCACTTGCCACACGCCACATGCCACTTAACTTAGGCAAATGCCCTGACTTGGTCGGGTCATTGGCAAGGCAAAGCACGTGCAGCTGTTAAATATTTGAAGCGAATATTAAAAGTAGACGAAATTCAGAGCACGTGACTTGTTGGAAAATCGAATTTCCCTAAGAAAACCCCCCGTTCCCCTTTCCACTGAACTTGTGTGTTGACTTTAAGCGCATAATTTGTGCGTGGCTGGAGCAGAGACGAATACAAATACAAATACAAAGACGAGTGCAATTTAAAAGATATTTCAGTTTATTTGCAACATTCGAAATGGGGCAAGATGTCAAGCGAAGCAAGCAGGTTAAAGTGGAATGGGCAGAGGGCAAGGACGGGGGCGGCGTCTTCGGCTTTAGCGGGCTATCTCTGTCTGATTCGTGCTCATAAACGTAAAACGCTTAGCATTAAAGAGAGCAGAGAGAGAGAGAGAGAGAGAGAGGGGAAAACAAAATAAAAGCAGCAGAGACTGCCTGGAAGAAAGTGGGCAGGAGAAGAGGAAGGGGGAAGGGGAGCGGCGTTAACAATGCCGCCAAATGAAACAACAAAAAACATGGCCATAACAATAAAAGCACAACAATAAGCACTAACAACGGGCGCCAAGGATGAGCGCCAGTGCAAGGACGCCCGAGGGGGAAGTGCAGGATGAGCAGCAGAGAGGACAGACCGGAGACATAGCATACACACGTACACACACACACACACTCACGTACAGTGAGCCAAAGCCATACGCTGCCATGTGGCTGCTCATGGCCGTGTGGCTGCCTGCCAAGTGTAGCAGATTAACGGAATGTTTGTTAAATGGCGCACGGCAGTTGGCTTTGGCACGAGCACGAGCGCAGTATAGGCAGGTGAGGCGAGCGAGGGCGAGAGTGGGGAGAGCTGGCTCATAATTTGCCTGAAACAGAAACTGAAACTGGCGGCGGGCGCAGTGTCCCGTAGACATAGACAAAACACTCGCTAATAAGCCAGAAAACGTTGGCGGTTTAAAGCCGCAGCTGCCTGGGCAATCTTAAGCATTCAATTTGGTAATTTCCAACAGCTTAGCAGACATTTTAATTAATTAAAAAAATACAAATATATATATTATATATGTATATACATATGTAAACATACTTACATCCGTTGAGCGTATCGACGTAAATTATGCGCCAGGAATATTTTCATTTTCCTTTTCAGTTTCATTTGCTTAATGCTTTTAAAAGCGGCTTAGTCGAATGTGTGTCAGTAACTGAGTGTGTGTCTGTATGTGTGTGTGTGTGTGAGTGTGTCTGTATGTGTGTGTGTGTGTGTGTGTGTGTGTGTGTGTGTGTCTGTATGTGTGAGCATGTCTGTGTGGTTTTCTTGGCATTATAATGCTGCTCATTTGAATAGAAGCAGTTGGTGCTTATTTTAGTGCTGTGGTGCAACTTCAAATCAACTTTGATGTTATTTATGGCTTTGATAGAAGCATATTTAATATTTAGACATATTTTTATAAACAACAAATTATTTTGCCAGTAAATAATAACAGTTCTTAATGCATACTAATTATTATATTATTTATATTGTAATAATTAATGTTATTAATTATTTTTTTTCTTATTTTCTTTTTCTTGTTCAATATTTATGACTTTCATAAGAACATAATTAATATTTCAACATATTTTTATTAATTTATTTTTATTTTACCAGTAAGTAAAAACAGTTGTCAATGCATATTAATTATTATATTATTGATATTTTAATAATTTATGTTATTAATTATTTTTTTTCTAATTTCCTTCTTTTGTTCAATATTTATGACTTTCATAAAAACATAATAAATATTTACATATATTTTTATTAACAACAACTTATTTAACCAGTAAGTAATAACAGTTCTTAATGCATATTAATTATTATATTACATTTATTGTGATTATTTATATTATTAATATTTTTTTTTCCTTACTTTATTTTTCTTGTTCAATATTTATGACTTTCATTAAAAATTAATAAATATTTAGACATATTTTTATTAACAAAAAATAATTTTTCCAGTTCATCATAATAGTTCTTAATGCATATTAATTGTTATATTATTTATATTGTAATAGTTTATATCATTAATATTTTTTTTTTCCTTACTTTCCTTTTCTTGTTTAACTTCAAGTTGCAATTTTAATGTTATTTATTATTTTGTACTTATATTTTCGTTCTCATTCGTTTTCTTAAGAATTTCCCATGTAATTTCCGTTTAAAAATATCCTGCACTGTTCGTATAGATTTTGTATTACGCTTCAATTCACTTGAATGATTTCTTTGTCGACAGCAAAGCTCAACGCACAACTCAATTCGATGTGGCAAATATGCAATGCACACACACACACACCACAACAATGTTAGCATTGTTGGCTTGGCTGGCCAATATGTGTATATATGTTTATATGTATATATATATGTATAATTTCAATTGATTTGCCGTCAATTTCATTTGAGCGGAGGCAGAGCTCGATGCGTTAAAAGGCAAAAAGTGCCCGTTGGCTGTGAAGAGTGGAGAAAAACCCACACAGTAACATGACGCTAACATTGATGAATTATTATTCCGCTACGAGAGAGAGAGAGAGAGAGAGACAGAGAAAGAGTGCTACTGAGCTACGCATACAAATATACACATTACGCATACGCACCGTGAGCCCGGGCCAGAGTCAAGTTGAGGCCGTCTGTCAGCAATGTTTGCCTGCCAGCCTGCCCGGTTTGCCTAACCGCAATCATTCATCATGCTGCACAGCAACAGCACCAACAACAACTACAACAACAACACGAACATGCTGCCCTGTTGCTGTGGTTAGTCAGACTGACCATTTTCCGCTCATTTTACCCCACACCCACACGCACACACACTCGCCTTGACATCGATATGGTGTTGATATACACTTTGGATGTGCCGACATCGTTAATGTTATGTGTATCTCTCTCACACACACACACACACACACACTCTGTCTGTCTCTCTCCCCCTTCTCTTCCACTTTTGCTTTTGTTAAACTTTTGCTGAAGCTCAACGCAATTATCAGTTGCCAAATCCCCCACAGAGCTGCTGGTAATCCATCAATGCGCATTCGAGGCAGCACTTTGTCTTGTGCGGCACAAAGTAGACGAACCTTTCCCCAGCGGAAACAGCAACTTACTGCAAGTACTACGTATAACTGGAGAAATATTTCCTTAACATTTCACATAATCAAATATAATTGCAACATAAACCTTGCTTGAGACATCCAACAATTTGTGAACTAATCTTTCATGTAACTCAAGGAATTTGCCGTGGAAAAATCCCCAAGTGAAAAAGTCGCAAAAAAATACTTACAGAAAACTGCAAAGTCATTAAAAATCACTTGAAAGCGCTTCGACTGCAATTTCAGTTTACAATTTCACCTCGTTAGAGGGAGGGGGGCGACAGAGGGAGGGGGCACACGAATTATGGCCAATGCATAATAGCCATTAAAAAGTTTTTTTGTCTGCCCAAGCAATGTGCAAATGGCGAAACGAAACATGCCGAGAAAAGGCCGAGCCAACGCACAAAAGGCAATGGGAGAGACGAAGAGAAGAAGGGAGAAAGGCAGGGGTAGGTAGGGGCAGGGAAGCTGGCTGCGTCGTCCCACCTCGAACATTAGACGAAAACTTTTACAATAATCATTTGGAAACGACTGATGGACATTCGCAGTGTCCGCCTGTCCGTCTGTCCTTCCCTGTCTGTCGCTGTCCTTGGCGTGGACAGTGAAAGGAAGGCAAGAAAGAAAGATGTGCAGCACATACATTAAATGGAATAACTACATAAAACAAAAAAAAAAAGCACGCAAAACGAAAGAGAAAATTGAAGAAGGAAAAAAAAGGAAAAAACTCAGATAGAAAATTCAGTAGAGCGCAGCTCCGCAACTGCGCGGCTGTCAATACAAAACGAACAATTAGATGGGTGGCAAATGGACGGGAGATGGGGACGCGAACGTGAATGGCAGAGGGGGGGTGGTGCGGGGTGTGCCAATGACAATGAGCCCAGGGGCGAACGCAGCGCGGGCAACAGGCGAATCGTCCTTCTGAATTATTGAGCGTGCAACTTGTTGAAAATCCAAGGATGTAATGGAGCAGCACACTAACACAGACACACACCAACACGCATACACACAGACACTAAGGTGCACCTACACACACCTGGCTCTGCAAATATACGAGTGTAACTTTAATTTACTCATTTCAACAAAACGTTAAAAATTTACCAAGTTATTTCCCAAAGGGAAGAAGTCCAACATGCTCTCGTACACAGAGACACACACAAACATACACACACACACAGCAGTGCGAAATGAAAGCGCTAAAAACAATTAAAAACTTTGCCGGGGCGCTTTTTCAAGAATGCGCCCAAGAAATGTGGATGAGTTTATGGCTTTTTAATTGCTGTGGGCGTGGCCGGGAAGTTGCCGTGACTAAATTGGAAATGGGGAATAAAGTGAATGCAAGAAAAATGGGGGAAATGTGAATGGGGGAAGGATTACTTCCCCTTCGCGCTTTATGTATCTATGCGCGTTAAAGCATAGCATACTTTTGCGGGCGGAGAGTAATTATTTTCAAGTTACTTAGGGTGTGGGTGCATAAAATTAACATAACATTGAAAGAAATTCTAAATTAATTTCGGAATATTTTTCAATGAATTTTTTATAATTATGTAGTATTTAAATACCATCTTCCAGCCAAATAATTTTAAAAATGCTTTCAATATATAATTTAAAAAAGTGTAGCCTACTTTTTAGCGCTTGTATTAAATATTTAATCCTTTGCTTGCAGACAATGTTTCAATAGAGATGGCCAAACTTTCACGACGTGCACCGTCGTCTGCAGCAACGCCGTCAACAGCAACAGCAACAACAGCAGCAACAACAACAACAACAACAGTAACTCCGACAGCAGCAACAATTAGTAATGCCCGGGGCAGCACGCAACCGCAGCAACTGCAGCGAATTTCCCGTGCAGCCAACAGCAATAAAAACCACAAGAATCCTCAACTGGCCAACCTCATCGATCCCGATGCAAATGTTGCGCACGACTTGTCGCCGGCGTCGTCGTCAGCAGCTGCATCACCGTCATCGTCGGCGTACGCCCAGGGCAACAGTCACAGCAATAGCAACAATCATATTGGTAACACTGCCGTCACTAGCGCCACACCCGCTCACGCCCACACTCCCGCCACCACGCCCTACATGCCACTGCTACCACCAGGCGAACGCAATCTGACCAAAGCGGAAAACGATGCCGAACGTGCGCGCATTCGCGAGGAATTCTTTGCCACCTACGACGTGATGACCGGAGTGCGAATCGCGGCCACTCTGGGCGGCTTCTTTGGTCTGATGGTCTTCCTAATCGTGTGGAAAAGTCGCAGCAGCAGCAATGAGACACTGAAGGTGCTTAAGGATCCCAAAATGGCCGCCGTGGCAGCCGTGTGCATGCAGGAGGAAGAGGAGCGTGAGCTTCAGGAGGCCATTGTTGCCACTGGTATGTCCATCTATCCGGATGAGTACGACGCCTTGGTCTATCGACGCCAGCGCATGCTCTCTCTGGGCAATGTAAGTGCTCCACCGCTGCTCAATCGTGGCTATCGTTGCGCCTCAGTGGGTAAGTTAATGAATGATCTTTTATTTTGGTGGATCTTGACTCCCTCTCTCTCTCTCTCTCGCTCTATCCCTCTAGGTGGTGTTGGTGTTCCTGGTCCTGTTGGTTATAATTATTTGCTGGAGCCACCGCGTCGCTTTTCCTATTCAGCCCTTTCGGCCGGTGGCAGTGCACCTGGTGCGCCAGGACGACGCAAAAGTGGCTCCGAGTCATCGCGCATCTTCAGCAATTATCCGATGGGCGGCAGCTTTGGCACCGACGATTACTTTAACGAAACTGAGGACGAGCTGGAGCACGAAGAGTACATACATAATGATGCCGCCGACGAGCAGCAGCAACTACATCAACGCAGCGACTCGACGCGCAGTAAACAGGGTTTTCTCTCCGTGCCGTTGGCGGTGAGTGCGCCTTAAAGTCAACGGGGCCAAGCAAGGCAAATTCAGAAATATCACAAAAAAAAAAAAAATAAATAGAGAATAAAAAAAAAATATATGCAAAATATTCTTAACTTTATTCGCAGCTTGTCCTACGTTAGGTGGGGGTTCTCAATAGCAGAAAGAATGTTTTAGTTTCTCTCATATTACAAAAGGTTATCCAGAATATCTTAGCAGTTTCGTAGATAAAAACAGAGATATGCTAAAAAGAATCCAAGAAGAAAAGGAAGGTTTTAGTGAATAATATTCATCAGTTTATAGTTATCGATAAAGTAATCGAAATCTACTTACACGATGATTTTGTTTTAGTCACACAATCATCGTAATTTCAAATTATTCTTTTAATTACGTGTTTGTTACTCTCATCAACTAAGCATATATTTTCACTAACTGAACTATACTTTCTAGTTTAATGTTATCTTATTGTTATCTGAGCTTAAGCTGAAACTGCACTTCACGTCGATCACCTGCCTGATCACTCATTACCATTAAAGACTCATCAAGTGTGTAATTCCTCTCTCTCTCCCACTTGCTAACTTACTCTTCTCTCGTTTCCGCCGTACAGGGCCACGATTCGCGTCGCAGCAGCGCGATGACCTGCTGCAGCACCGATAGCTCCTACCTGGAGCGTCGCACCTCGGCCTACACGCTGGGCCTGAGTAACCTGCCGCCGACGCTGCAGCGCAAATTGTCCACAGCATCACGCACTTCCAGCATCGAGAACTGGGATTACTACTATCCGGATATACAGGTTATACAGCCCACGCCTAAAGCGTCACCTTGTCCCTCAGAGCGCAGCATACACGAGTCCTCGACCACACCGACGGCGACACCAGCAACAACGACAGCGACGCCCATAATGACGCCAGCAGCGACGCCATTGCCCACGCTGGCCAAGGCCTTGTCACTGGGATTGAGTGCACCGAGTATTAAGCGCAAGCACAGCATTGTATCCTACGATCCGGAGAGCAATCAGGCAGGCAGGAAGCAGCAAATCCACTCAATCAGTGCGGATACTGTCGATGTTTATCCCTACAATCAGACGCAGCATGTGGATCTACCGTTGTCGGTGAAGCCATTGCAATCGGCACCGCCCACCGGTCTGCAGCAGGCCTTCCATTTCTGCGAGTCACCATCGGAGGAGCTGCGGCTGGGTGTGCCGCGCAAGCTGACGCTGGTCGAGCTGCAGCGCAACGTGGAGAGCAACAACAACAGTTATCCGTATACGGCCAATGCAGTGGCTACGGTGGCCACTGTGGCGCCTAGCACGGCCACAGCCACCTCGAGCAGCATCAGTGTGGACAGCACGCCAGTGAGTCTTGACAGGATGAATGGGTGCAGCATCAGTGCCAGTCTGCATCATGGCCAGCCGCACAATGAGGGCAAGCGGGCACCGCTGGCCTCGCTAAGTTCCTTTAAGATATCCTCGCTAGAGTGTCAGGACTCTGAGTTGCGTTCCTTGGACGAGGATTCCCTGTTCGGGCTGGAGGAGAGTGCAGCCGACACAGATGATGATATGCAGCAGCTGAGCAGCGACAGCGAGGAACAGACAGCAGCGGCAGCGGCAGCAGGCGCAGCCCAGTTGGTACATCCATCGCCAGCACAACCTACACCCAGCGTACAACATCTGCCACTGGTGATGCCCATCAAGCGGCTGAGTCTAAGCTCCGTGCCCGGCTCGTTGATGGGTTCTGGAGGCGGCGGCGGTGCAAGGCCAAGGCGACCGCAGCTACAACGGCATCGCACCATAAGTGTCACCTCTAGCGATCTGCCTCGGCATGCGGTGCCGCCGCCGCTGGAGACACACTTTGGCGCCTCGATCGTTTCGAGTCCGCCACAGCGACGAGGGCAACTGCTGCAGCAGTTCAGCGATCCGCAGACGACAACGACAACAACAACGACAACCACAACTACCACGGAGGAGGACACCTGCTCCACGCTGAACACAGAGCTGGGACTACTCGATGCGGGCTCACCGGGAGCAGGTGGTGTGGGTGGAGTTGGTGCAGCCGGCGTCAGCGGTGGGGGAACTGAATCTGCCACACACACCCAATACAGCAGCCTCAATACGGTCATCAGTGTGGGCCACTCCAGTCCAAGTCCACAGACGGACAATAATTTCGTGTGTTCTACCATTGCCAATTCGCAGCTGCCAAATGCCGGAGCAGGAGGAGGAGGAGGAGCAGCAGCAGCAGCAGGAGTAGCAGCAGCAGCTGGAACGGTGTCACAACTGCCATCCAACAGTAGACTGGGCCACGATCCGTGCGCCTCCTCAATATCGGACTCGGTGATAGTAGCCACCTCAAGACCGCAAAGCATCTGCATGCCCTCGTCCCTCAAGGATCTCATTCTGCGCGGCGGCGGCGGCGGCACAAGTAAAAGTGCACACAATCTAAGCAGCCTACACCACAACGAGACGACGACGACAGCTACGCCAGCTGTCATGCTGGAGCTTCCATTGATACGGCTGCCCACAGACGAGGATGATGATGACGACGACAATGATGATGATGAGCAGCGTGGCGAGGATGTGAAGAGTGAGGACTCGCGGTCCCGGGATCCCAGCCTGCCTGGCAGCAGTAGAAAGTGGTCGAAAGAGACGCTATTCTAGCCCCAATGGGTGCAGTTCCATACAAGAGCTTAACAACTGACTTTTAGGGTAGTCGCAGAGCTGGCAGGGTTGCCGATGTGCACTACGAAACGCGTTTTGTTGGAGGGGAGTCTAAAGAAATATTCATGAACTTTAGAGTGTTATACGAGTAGAAATATTGGGCTGGGATGTTCCCACTTTCGGAACATCCTGTCCATTTATAAAGAGTTGACAAAACCAACAACATATTAAGAAGAAGAAGAACAAGCAGCAGAAGAACAACAACGTATTCGTACTTAGAGACTGTTGTCTATTATATTGTTAATAGAACTCTAAAAGTTAAGTAGTGATACTCGGATTTATTTTTCACACTATCTATATAAAGCAAAGGATACATATGCGACATATGCGATTGTATATTTGTAACAGAGCAAATGTTATGCATACAAACGGATATATAGTAAATAGTATATATATTTCTATATAGAACTCGGTAGTATTGCCAGCAGCCAGCAGCAGCAGCTACACACAGAGTGTATATCGTATATCGTATACCGTATATCGTATACACCAATATCAGTCTCCCTCACGAGTTTTTTTTTTTTTTTAAATAAGTGGAAACATTCTTCTAGTGTCTTAAACAGCAGCCAAATACCAGAAAAAGAAAAAAAAAGTAAATCGAATACTTCAAGTATTGTAAATTAGAATTTTTATAGATAGCGCACACACACCACTTTAACAACAACAACTGAAGTACACTGACAGAAATGAAAGCCTAAGATATGAAAATATATATGAGCCACATATAGATGAGAACTTAAAGACCTCGATAAGCGTTCTTTTATAGAGCTGTTACCTACTTTCTAATTTTATAACTCTTCGACCCTTTCCCTAAAGAGCATCAACACTTCGCGACTTTTCCCCAAAAGCCAATCAACAAAAGTTCTCGGCCATTCGAAAGTAAATTGTTGAAAACTAAATGCTATAATCCGATTAGTTGTTGTCAAATATGAAGAAAATAAAAAAAAACGAATAATGAAAATGGAAAATCCAAAAATATTTATAGCGTTACTCGAACAAATGTTATTATAGTATGAACAATTTCCTAACTCATCCCACCTACGCATCTCTATTTTTCTATGAAAATGCATTTGCTCCACAAGTGAGAAAAAGTTATAGCAAATATATATATATATATACATATATATGAATATATAAACCAAAAACTATAAAACGATAATAATACTTGTATTTTTCAATAGAAAATGGAAATCAAAATCTGGAGGCAAGGGCAGAAGAATAATTAAAAACAGATATATGTAATAATAATTTTAATATGTAAAACTAGAGCTGCATTTTGTCGTTTGTGGGGGAATATTCAACGAAACCTATTAGAGACTTTCTCACATGCCTGAGCCTAATTTGTACCTATCCTAATGCATAAGTGTAAATCAAGCTCTATTAAAATTTTTTTTGAATACTAGTAAGTATTTTGTACGACGAAACAAATCAACTCAAAATGGCGCCTAGGAAATGGTCAAGTATATCAAAAGGGAAAACCAAAAAATAAGAAGATAGAGAGAAGAGAAAAACAAAAAAAAAAAACCATATATAAAACATATAAATATTTAATTGTTGATTATAATATGCTGAAGTATGAAAAAGTCAATGGAAATTTAAAACGATTGTAGCGTTAAATTTGTTTCAAATAAGCAAAAGAATATTAACTAATAATGTAGCTAAATATATATTTAAAGGCCAGAAGAAAAGAGAAGATAATGAAAGATGAAAAAAGTAATAAGCAAACCTAAGTTGTATAAGTCGAAAAAGTAGCAGAACCAATTGTTAAACCTAAGCTTATTATACTGTATAAGATCCAGATAAAAATCGAGCTGTTGTATTAAATGAACAATAATAAATGAGAAAATAAACCAAATGGTTCAACATGGTAGTACTTATAAACTACTATATGGGTAAACAGATTATAGAAATGCAACACGCGCATTTAGATGGATGAACTTTTAAGCTGTTTTATTTGATCTGTCTATAAATCGAAGTACTCTGAAACTCTTTTGTTGTGCCGTTTTCTTTTATACTTTTGTACTAATACAATTTCCTATAAATATCTCTCACACAATCCAACTTCTAATTTCCATAATCATGTATGTACCTTTAGCTAAATTTTAATCACAATTGGTAAAAAATTAAAACTGACAAAGAGCATGAAAAATGAAAGCAATTGAAAAAAAATATACTATTAAATACAGTTATGAAGCCAAAGAGCTATTAAAAAGAAACTTAGTTAAATGTTATACATATATAAAAAAAAGAAAAAATACCAAAATTGATGTAAATGTTAGCGATATTATTGAGAAATGTGACAAAAATGCGAAAATAAACCAAGAGAAAAAAATATACACAAAAGTTGCATAGCTAAAGATGTTTCATTTATAGTTCCTAAATTTTATACAAATAATATCGCAACTAAACATAATGGATTCTTAGTATCTATATTTGGTGGAGTAATCCTTGGGCGAGACGACAAGACCTCGTCCTTTGCGTGCACCACGATACACTGTCTCCACAATGTCAATCATCTCCTGTTTATCTTCCAGTGGCCAATTGATTTTGTTGTTGTTACCCGTACCCAAATCAATCATGATATGTTTGTTGCGGAAGAAGAACATTACCGTGCACGGATCGTACAATTCGTACATCTTATTGAAGTCTGGCACCTCAGTGATGTCGACCAAGTAAATAACTGCAAAGTTTTTCACTTTCTCTGCAATGCTGTACATGACCTCGTCCATTTTCATGCACGCCGGGTCCCAATCGTGTCCGAATCGTATGACCTGAATTGGTAGAAAAGGTGTTAACACCCGCTGTTGAGACTGCACGGGCAGCGCCTGACAGTAGTTAATTACTTACAACAACACGATCCTCCTCGGAGAGTATGGCCTGGTCCACTTGCCAGCCATTGTGTAAATGCGGTAACATATACGACATCTTGCAAAATTATATTTTATTTATATTTTCGGAAAACAAACTAAACGTAAACAAATTCACGAGTGAATGTTTCTATAATTCGTAAAGTGTGACCGCTTACAGTGAATATTATTATCGATAATTTAACAAATGTTAATGCAACGCGCACCCAACTTAACACGGACTTCTTCTGCTATCGATATGTTAACACAAAGCGCGCCAAATGAATATACAAATAAACAGGTAGTTTTCTTTAAAAATATCGTGTTTTATTAGCCGTAACTAGTTTGTAGCGTCAATTATCAGTTTAAATACTTTTGCTTAAAGTTATCTATATGTTCCAACACCTTGACAGTCATATCATTGATATACTCATCCCTACTCTGTTCTGAATAATCAGGCAAACTGCGTCGCGAGACGTAGTGATTTGGCAAGTTGACCTTGTGACGGCCAATGGACTTGATGATAAGCCACAGGATATAGAAACTGAACCAGACCGTAAAGTACAGCGGTATGTACCAGAGCTTACGGCCAATGTAGAAGTAACTGTACTTCTTGACACGTGGTGACTCTGGTGGCGGAGGAGGCGGTGGTGGAGTTGTTGGTGGCGGCGGTGGTGGTGGAGGAGGGGGAGGCGGTGGAGGCGGTTCCACATGATGATGATAATGATGTGGATGATGATCATAAATAAGCTCTGGATATGAAACGTCCGGATAAGATGGATAATGATCCGCAAAGTGATCGTGATGATGATCGTGAAAGTGTGGTGGCGGATGATGTTCCGGATAATCGTGAACATGCTCGGGATCGTGATCATGGTCGTGATCGTGATCGTGATCATGATCGTCGCCCTGATCATGGTCAGCTGGTTTTGCTGCCGCCGACTCTGGATGCGCCTCTAGCCAGCCTGGCGGAGGTGTTGCGTATTCCATATTAGGATCGTATTTATTATCATCGCTTGGACGTGAGCCGTCAGCTGTACTTAAAGCTGGTAGTGATGAGTCGTCGCCGCCACCCATACCTCCGGCATCGCCATCTCCACCCATGCCAGCATCTCCGCCATCCGATGCACCTCCATCTCCCATAGCAGCAGCAGCAGCTGGAGCGGCACCTGCATCCTTGCCGGCTTGGTTGTTGGCAGGCACCGCCATATCCTGTGCACTGCCTGGTAGAACGCCAATCTGATCATCGTTGTCTGGATCGTCATCAACGGCTGCTGCGGGCATTGTACTGGCCGCGGTATCTTTATCACCATTGCTGGCAGGACCAGGATAATGATAACCGGAGTTCATTAAAGGGCCAGGATAAGAATACCCGGCATTGCTCAAAGCGTTGCCAGAAGCTGGTGGCAAATAACTAGAAATTGCATTCGTCGGCTGCGCAGCCTTGGGATCCTGTGACGGCGACGGGTATTTGGTATTCAGTGGCGGAAAGGAATACGTATTTGGTGCCACATAGGACGATACGACATCCGAGCCCGCTGCTACTTTACCATCATGGCTATGGTCATGGCTGTGATCGTGATGGCCCTTGAAAAGACCAGCGGCAACACCTTGTCCTGGTGCAAATCGATCCAAAATTTGCCCTACAAGTTTATTTTCATTAGCTACACATTATTTATGTATTCATCCAATTCTTACCACGATTGTAGCCACGTTGTGGTGCCTGATAGCGATTGGGGGCCTTGGGATAGTTCCGATTAGGTGCCGGGCGTGGGCGAGCTGTCTTGACAAGTGGCGCCACAAACTGATTGAAAGGATATGAGGGACGATAGTCCACAGCTCGTCCTGTGGATGCGCCCTCAATCATGCCCAATGGTGGCTCCTCTTCGGGAGCTGCCGTAGGTTCCGCGGTTGTCGTTACGCTCAGAGGCGTAACGAACACAGAAGGCTCCTGTGCTGGAATCGAGCCAGACTCAGCTACTGGCTCTGGTTGATGATTGTAGGGTATAGGCAAAGGCAGCAGAGTTGTTGTTGTTGGTGTCGATGTTGTTGTTGTTGTGGACACCACATTTTCACTGGAGTTGAATCTGCAGAGGATTACATATATGGCATAATCCTTGATTGGGCACTTGCAATTTTTAACTTACATTTTGGGAAATATCAAATCCGTATTCAAAGCCTTGAAGATGCGCGGTCCCTCATCCGCCCCAGCGGCACTGCCACTAACCAATACCTGCGAATAGGCATGAGCTTGCTGGGGGAACAGTAGAAATCCAAGAAGCAAGCTCAAGACTAAAAGCAGCGCACAATTCGCGCCGACTCCTGGCATTATATAATCTTTAGTTTAATTATTTGGTATTTTCACAGGACACTTTTCATATATATTTTCTTGTTGTCAAAAAAAAAAAATCACAGTGGTCCTTTATCCTGGAGATATCACACGCTCGTCATAGTCCGCTCGAGTTTACGGCGAATTCGTCTGTACCGCACCGCGCGAAATTCTCGAATCCACTGAAAACCCAAAGCGGGAATGGTTTTATTCCGCATCGTGAAACGTCTTTGTGTTTGATTTCGTTTTTTCATGACCCAAAAAAGGTGCTACTAGAAGTGATCTATATAGAGGGGCACTAGTATATGCTTATCGTGGCTTAGACCCAGCCAGCACTGGATACAGCACTTTCATTTCGCTGTCGTCGTCGTCGTCGTCGATGGGGTGCTAATTAATTGTTACTCCACATATTGGGATCTCTCATATCTGCCGTTATGTTCTTTAGCATCCACCTGCCGCTTTCTTGGCGGCGTGTCCAAAATTCCAGAGCAACCAACGCTCTGCTCTCTGACTGACTCTGGGCGTGTGCCTGTAATTATGCATTCAATTAGAAAGGCAGTCATATTCATTACCAGGCACTAATGTAATAAGTTTTAAAAATCATAATAATAAGAAATATGTATTTATTTCATGTCTAATAAATAATGTTAAATGTTTCAGAGATATATTCAATATTAACGTGAAAATTCCCGAAACAAGTCATTTTATTTTAACTCAATTCATTCTCTTTACTTCCAAATCTCTCTTTCATTATCATGATTATTTCCACTAAAGGAATTCTATTTCTTTCCTTCACTGAATGAAAACTCGTATTTCCGTCTCTTTCTAAAACACAAAGCACATGCCAATTAGAACCTGAAAACCTTTCCTAACCTCAGCTCAAACGGCCTTTATAGGCAAACGAAATGAAAAGATTTCCAGACTAGAAATAAAGCCGTGAAATGTTTCATGCGCATATTTGTCAACCCGCGATGGCGGGATACGTATAAATTTATGGATGTGGGTCAAGAGATCGCTCCAGCAATTGCGTGTCCGTTCCGATTAACACCAAGTCGTTGTTGACTCAACTAATTTGTAACTGGAGTGAAAAACATGCATAAGTACGAAGGAAAGAAAAGAAACGGAAACAGAACCAGTTCTGCAAGCAATTCGATCTTCGATTCGTTCCGTTAGAACTTTTACTTATTTACACAGTGATTTTAATAATTGTTTTTCGCTTTTTATTTACGAGAAATATATAAATTTCATATAGTAATTGCAAGTCTTTTAAATGTTAGTACACACAAATATTTTGTCATCATCGGAACAAGGAACACAAAATCTAACAGTTTTACAAGCTATTGTTATTCTTCGCTCTTTTTTTTTTTTTTGTATGAGGGTGTCACAAAATAATGCAAAATATGCTGATGTTAAAAAAATGAGAATAAAATGAATTTCGGTGTTTCTTTTGCAAAACATAAATAATAATAATAAAAAAGCGTGTGAATTTCATGATTATATACAGTAGAGCTGTGAAACTATTGATACTATCGTGAAAGTGAGACAAACTGGGAACAAATCTTAAATCTGTGATTACACATCGTTTCACAAACGTATTAAGGTGTCTGTCAATTAAGGATAAATTAATATATGAGCTTTCGATAGTATTATCCAAAGTTTCGCAGTTCTCATATACAGCCTTGGCACTGGCTCTAGAACGGCGAATTCATGCCCAGTTTGGTGCCAAAATCCAGACGCGCTCGACGCTGATAACGCGCATTGACTCTGGAATTGAACAATAGATAAACCTTTCTCTTTATGGCAACACTTCAAACACTCACTTGTTCTCCTGAAACTTGGCTAGTTCGCTGACAATAAGGCTGAGTAAGCTGCTGGCATAGAGCACAACAAGGGGCAACCAGAGTGGGGACAGAAACTCCTGCACAGTCTCATCCAGCAGCACCTGAGCTCCGCAAATGAAAACGTGCAACAGCAGCAGTCCCAGACAGGTGAAAGCCCAAATGCGATTGCTAAATGGATTGCGCTGCCACAGCGCATGATCACGATGCACAAACGTAATGGAGACGAGTGCTACAAAAGAGAGAGAGAGAGATATCAGTAAGAATCGTGAAAGCTTTCTATCTTCTTTGTTTGTTACCAAAATGCAGGAGAACGGCAAGCAAGGCACACTGATGGAATCCCTTAACGTCGTCGAGCTCATTGTGTTCCTCATCTTTCACAAATGATTCAAGATAGGGAACAGACTCCGACATGCACATCCAGTAGGCCACAAGCTGTAAGAGGAATACAAACGATTTTAAGTTAAATTTCATTTTACTCGTATAATTGACTTGTGGCACTATGAACTCACCATGGAAATTATGGGCACAATAAACTTGCAGCCGTAGCACCACATGACAAAAGCAAAGGCACGCGAATCATATTCTGTCTGCTTCTTGCTTGTGGCACGATTCATAATCTTTGGATCGAGATCAATGTGAGCCAATGAAATGCCAATTAATGGCACCGGCACACACATCAAATAGATGGCCAGCAGGGGGGTGAGCAGTGGCGGCAACGAGAGGCACGCGCAGAGCATATTCAGTATGGAAATTGAGCCAGCACAGCAGGCCCAGAACTGTATACAGTTCCAGAGGCCGAGCGAGAAACGGCGTGACAGCTCAATTATGGCCACCAACGAAAGTGGGTCGTCGCGACAGATCGCGATGGAGCAGGGCAATGAGTTGAGCAGACGACTAAGATAGATCGGTGAAACGGTGTGTGCGGGCGATTGCATGGCACGTGCACCACCGCACTCGAGCAGATGTTCACTAGCAAAAGGATCATCTGGCAACGAGGACTTATCCTTGTCCTTGTTCGCCTTACCCTTGCTCTGACGCTGCCAGTGCAGTTTGTTGTGTATGATATTTGCCTCCGTGTAGGCGTCCACATCCTGACACACCTGCGGATACAGCGGCTCCACAGCAATGCTGCAATCGGCCTGCAGAAAGATGTTCGCATTGTCATTGCTCGCCGAGCTGCCCAGACAGACCACAATCTCGCCATAGGACTGCATTATGTCCAACATTTGGCGAGTCGCCTCCGCTGAGCAGTCCGTGAACAACGACACCTGCAGCGGCACATTGTCCACCTTCTCCAGATGCGGCCTTATGTTCTCTATGCCACGCGGCAGTTTGGCACGATTTGACATGTCAAAGTTAATTGGAGCACTCTGATCGGTGCTCTCGGTGAGCGTGCTCAGGGAACGACAATTCTCATCCATGGCCGAGTCCAGGGAATGTCTCTGCTTGTGCCGCCCCGGATCCGGCTCTGTATCCATTGTCAACGCTACATGTTCATCACTTTCCATATCATCCGCTTCGCTCTCATGGGGATTACATTCATCGGGATTCGATATGGCACCTGGTGCTGAGCAGCTCAGCGTTTTTGAGGCTTCCAAATTGTTGGGTGGACTCAGCAGATAACTCAACTTGGCTCCATCCTCACCTGGTTCACCTATAAAATCATCAGTGTTGGGTTTAACAGTGGGCACAGCAGCTGCTTCAGCTTGAGCTGCATCAACGGGGGGCTGTATGTACATGGCTTGGGCACTTGATGGTGGGTGAATGGTGGCAACGGTATCTGTGATGGTGCTGCTAGTGGTGGTAACTGTGGTGGTTATGGTCGTATTCTCATTTTGTTTACCCGTATTTCTGTTTGCTTTGCCATCACCCGCCATGTCTGAAGCTGCCTTGACTGTCGGATTCTTCTCACGTTCACGTTCTCGTTCTCGTTCTTTTTCCGGCTCTGGCTCGCTCAGCAACGATATGTGGCAATTCCATCCAGACTCTAGACCCATTTTCTCAGAGAAGACACGCGATCGCAACTCATTCTCCTTGCTAAAGTGCACAAAACGAATGCAGGCACGCTCCAAACGCTCCACCAAGTGCACGATGTCATTCTGCGCCTGATACTGCATCGTCACCATGCCAATAAAGACCTGATGGCATTGCATCTCAAAGCAGCCCTCCACATCGTTGCAGTCCTCGTCCTTGCTTTCCGAAAACAACAACGAGTCCGTGCTGATGCTGTGACTTAGCTTGACATGATGCCCGCCCTCGAAATCGCAGTGCGACTTATCCACATGCTGCATACGCAACTTTGATTCCGGTGGCAACTCCAGATATGCAATCTGTCCATTGCTATGCAACGGTCCACTCAACGCTCCATGGATGCCATGACGCAATGGACGATATGCAAATGCAGTACAATACGAAGTCAGTGCACTACGTTGATAAAAGTCCAAGGCACGCTTACGATCCTGCGGCGACAACGGACGCAAATCCTTACCATCCCAAAAATCATCACAACAGTCCAGTATAATGTCCGCAGTACCCTGTGTAAAGAGCGACAAATAACCGCCGGGATTCTCGCGCATTACCACCGACAAGGAGTGCGGAAACGGCACCTTCACCTTGGTCGACAACTGCAGTTGTCTCGCAAAGCGTATGTCCCGTCGCACCACATCCGGTTGCTGTGTATTGAATAAGATCACTCATTAGTTCTTATGACTCACAATTTCTTTCATATTGCTGCACTTACCAAATGCCTGTAGCTGGCCAACTGTCCCTCCAAGGCAAAGCGATCAGTGGCATGATTGGTGAATCCAATTTGCTTGGCTAACTCGCACAGACAGCGTCTGTTGGGGCAGCAACAAATTAGAGAAACGTAAAGAAAACCGATTAGAACTGGTACCAACTGCGTGGCTGGATGTGACGGTGCTTAGGTGGGTGGGTGCGTCAGCGCATGCATTCAAGCGGTACATGGGACATGGCGGGGCATGGGTGGCGGCGGCTAGGAGGATTGTGGAGGAGGAGGAGGAGGTTGAATAGACAGGTTGGGGGCCGCGGCTATATTTAAGCATTCTTGGCAACATAATAATTTCTTGTTGTTACTTAAAATAGCTTGCCAATTTAAGTGGAGGCGCGTGTGCTCGGCATGGGGGCGGGCCGGCGATGGGCAGTGGAAAGTGGGTTCCATACACAAGCTACAAAGTTATATATGTTACACGCTCAATGACAACAATATCAACAAACAACAACAACAACAACAACTAAAATAAATGGATTGTTTACAAAAATAAATTGCAAATGGAACTGAAATTGAATGAGATTAGTGATACTTTTAATATTGTTAAGAGAGGAAGCGCAACAGGGGCAGGCGTAATAGATGAAGGCAAAACATATGTACATTGGATTTAATTAAATTGGATTACAGAAAAATGATTTACAAATTTCGAAACGTAATGAAAAAAGGAATAAAGCTAATAATTTGTCAAAACTATATAAATATCGAATATAATTTAGTTTAAGTCGAATTCAATTAGATTACTTTTAATTATGTTGACAAATTATTTTGAAATTTATCGGAATATTCTGTACAATTGTCAATTAAGGGTTTGTATAACTTTACCAATTGCATGTTTGTTTATATATATATTTGGGGTATATATCGGTTTATCTTCCAATTCAAGTGTGTGTCGGGTGTGTGTTTTTTTCAACTTTCTTGTCAATTCAAACACAAAAATCAAAAGAAAGAAACCCAAACAAAAGCGAATTTTGTTTGGAGGAGCATCACAAATGCTTTACGCAAATGCTTGTAAAAAATCATTAGACTATCAAGTATATATGGTAATATCAAGTAGTACATAATCATCAATTCTTCAGGTTAAACAACAATGCTAATGCAATGAATAAAGATGGCAATGAACTACGTACCCATGCAATAGGCTTTTCATACTGGATTCAAACATCGCATACCGATTAGTGACTGGCACAAGATCTTTGTCGAGCATCGCTACAGCGCTGACATGGCCACAGAACTGCGCGTAATGCTCGTGTGTAAGCGGCGAACATGTGTTCAGTAGTATGGCCAATCCTGGAAAGAACATATCAACTTAAATAAACACATTTCTATTCATGATATTGTTCCTTACCCAACGGCTTGAGGGATTTGATATGCGCCTTCCACTCGTGATCATCGAACTCCAGACGAAATGGACAATGCTGATCGTGTGTCAGATCGAGCACTTCGGCCACAATGCCTCGCTCCTTTTCCTCCTCATCAACCGCATTGTCACTTTCCGTTTCCATCGACAGATGACTGTTGTCATCCTGCGGCTCCTCTTCAGTGTTGTGTAGAAAGAAAACCTTTTCCGCGGTGGGATTTGGCCACGATAGAATTCCCTTTTTGTCCACACAACACAGGGCTGATATGGAGCCCAACACTTGCACTAGATTCGCGGAACGTGGCAAGAGCTCGCTGTCACCTTGCCACAGTCGTGTCCAAATGCGTAGCACATTGGACCGCAACAGGGAGATACTATCGTAGTCGTAGGCGGGACTATCAATATCCAGATCCTCAAAAGACTTACTGGTTGTCTTCTCAAGTGTCGCTTGCGGCGTCTTGAGGAAGCACTGCAGCCGCGCCACACCCCATAGATTCATTGAGATCCATAGAAGTGGAAAGATAAGTGGCAGCAAAGGAATTACAGCAGCTGCTGAAGACACGATCAGCACGTTGCGCCAATTGTGTTCCTCATCTGTTGAAAATCCATAGCCATAAAGGCGCAGCAGACCCGCTAGCAGCGTAATGATCAAGGCGGTGAAGAAGCCCCATTGCTGAATGTACTTCGTAACCAGCTGTGAGAAGGAATCGATTAATCTCCTTACAAAACAAAAATGGCGAAGACGTCACACTCACCAAGTAGCGCTGCTGGTTGTATATAGTCGGCGGGCGGTTGAGCGAGTTGCGCAAACACAGGCGCAAGTTGTCCAGATAAGGTGTGCTCTCCAAGGAGCACACTAGATCCGGAATGGGGGCACGTGCGACTGGCTTGACAGGTGGATCACCCAGCTGTGCAGTTGATGCACCATAGATTTCGCTGGCACTAAAGCGACGTTTTGTCTGCAGTTCATAGCATGGTCCTGGGGAGATGTGGCCAGGACGCAATACAATGCAGTCGCCACGCACTAGCAGAGCCCAGGGTAAATTGACAATATGCCCGTCACGATATGTCCACTGCAGGGAGACACACGGCGACATGGGATTGTTTAAATGCGGATAATTTGAAACCTGCCACTTTTCGCTGAGATGTTGCTCCGCCAGACGCAGTTCACCTAGGGCGTGCCTTGTCTTACGAAAGATTTCCGTACGCCGTAAATTACTTTCGCGTATCACCACGCAAAGGTCGAGCAACAGAATCGCCAGCAGGCATAGCCCGGGCCAATACAGGCCGGTGAACAGCAGAGCGCCGCTGGTGAGTACAGTGGTGCTAATGGAAAACCAGCCCAGTGGGCTGTCATAGCGATTCATAAATGCGACACGCAATTTACAAAACCACCTAAACGGGAGCAATTCAATTGTGTGTATTGTGCGTTAATACATTTAAAGGTCATTCAAAGTGTCATTGCGCTTACCCCTCGGCGCGTTGCTCCTTCTCCTCCAGCAGTAGCACTTGCTCGATCTCCTCGTAGAGACGCGACAACGCCACCTTTGTGCTCAGGCCACGCTGCATATTCTCCTTTGGCGCTGTCGACGCTGAAGACGATGACGGTGGCGAGGTATGTGGGGGCCGCGCTGTCCGCTGCTGTGACAAGGTTGCCGCAGACGCCGCCGCTGCTGCTGCAGCGGTCTCTTTGTCGCTGCTACATTTTGTTGTTGTTTCTGCTGCTGGCACTACTGTTTCGTCCAGTTTCGGCATTTTTTCGACACAATCCGCAAATTAGTTAGCACTTTAACTAAGCACGTCCATCAAACACATATTCTTTTTTGTTATTGTTTTTATTTATTTTTATTATGCACTGGCCGTGGGTGGGCGAGAGTGTTTATTTGTTGCTGTTCGGTTTGCTTGTGCGAAATACATATGTACCCGCGTTGCCAATTGCGCGTTCCGTTTCGTTGCTGCTAGCGTTTGCATGCAGTTGGCAACGCTGACAACTGATAAGAGAATGCAAACATTTAAAATAGCGATGGGTGTGTTCATAGACAGATGGGAACTTATGAGCAGAGGTATTACTGCAATAGCGATAAATATGATTTGACTTTGAATTCGTTCTATTCAGTTGGATTAAATAACAGTTTAATTAATTTTACTTTTAATATAAACTGAATCTGTTTTAAACTCTTTAAACATTCCAAAAATTTTATAATCGTTAAGTAATTTCGATACTTCAACAAGTCGATAACTCTTGTGGGCCACCTTTTGTTATTGTAGAGAAAGAATTATTTATTTACAACATGGAACACGTTTGTCGAGCTTGCATGGCTAACTCAGAAGAATTGCTGGATATATTTCTTGATAAGCGAAAACCTAATCTATTAGAAATACTATTGGAGTGTGTAGACAGTGAGATAAAAGCTGATGATGGACTCCCCAAAAACCTGTGTCCCTCTTGCATTGGCGATGCAGAAGCTGCGTTTGCATTTAAGCGGAGATATGAAAACAGTCGCCAAGTACTGACGGAAACGTTGAACAAAATACTATGTACAAAAATGGAAATAAAGGTGGAAGTTCCAGAAAGCCTAAGCTGTGTCAAGCTGGAAAACCAGGAGGAACTGGACAGTCTAGAAAGAACTACAGATGACCAACAGCTAATCCAGCCTAGTTGTAGTGGGAGTACTGAAGAGGAGTCTAGTGTTAAACAAAGCTCATTGGATCGCCCGCTTAACAGAACTCCAATCAATATCCCACGAGAAGAATTTACAAGAGAAAATTGGGAGGTAACAGAGGAAGATATCGAGCTAGGCTGTGTTAAAATAGAGACTAATGATACTCTGCCATTCGAAGTTCCTAAACAGGCCAGCATAACTTCCAATAAACAAGCCATAAGCAAAGAGACTGAATCAGTTGCCAAAAAGAATCAATTTAAGTGTCCTCACTGCCCAAAAGAGTTCGGACAAAGCTCCCATCTCAGTGCCCACATACGTACTCACACCGGGGAGCAACCATTTCAGTGTACACATTGTCCCAGGGCCTTTAGTCAAGCATCCAATCTTCGGAAGCATATGTGTATTCATTCTGGAGAACGTCCGTTTAAGTGCCCTCACTGCCCTAAGACGTTTACACGGCGCACAGATCTTACATATCATATTTCCACGCATCCCGGAAAACAGATCCACAAGTGTCCCAGCTGTACTAGATATTTTATAGACATTGCCGAATTGGATGAACATATGCGCTATCATACGGGTGAACGATCTTACAAGTGCACGGAATGCTCCAAAGAGTTCGTCCACCCCTATCAGCTGAAACGACATAAACAAACACACACGTCGGAACATAAATTCAAGTGCCCCCACTGCCCGATGACCTGTATAGACAAGGGAAACCTAAGCAGGCATATCCGATCTCACACCGGCGAGCGCCCATGCAAATGTCCACAATGTCCGAAAGCCTTTACTCGTCCCGCTTATCTTAAAACGCACATGCAGTCTCACAACGCAGAGAACGTTATAAATAAATCAATGTAATTATAAATATATTATAAAATTTGTTATTTAGTAATAATGTTTAGAAAATAAAAGTTAAATTAATTATTAAGAAAACACTTAAAACGATAAATGCATTTGAAACTTGTCAAGTCGATAGAATTGTTAATTTTGTGATGAAAAGAAATATCGATATTATACGATTGCAAATATCGTTTCGATGTATGCGATATCACACGAAGAAAAAGTGTTGACGATTGATTGCATTTAACAATTCGGGAAGTTTTATGACTGCACGTAGCTAAAACAAAAAGGAAAAAAAGGAATGGATGCTAGACTTGATGTAAGTAAAGGAAGTTCCAAACTGATGGAAATTGATAAATATTCGATGATTCATAGATGTTTGAGGACGTCAACACATCGCCCTCGCTAGAGGGTGACATGTCCATACCGGGAAAACGGAGTACAACAACAACAGCACAGAATGGAGTACCAGAATACAATACACTGGACGAACCCATTCGGGAGACTGTGCTGCGGGATATGCGTGCCGTAGGCATAAAGTTCTATCATGTGCTTTATCCCAAAGAGAAGTCAAGTCTGCTGCGCGATTGTACGTCATCATTTGTTGTTGTTATGCGTTTTGTATGCGTAAGCAATTTTATCATGTGTTATCTATCTCTATTGCATATTACAGGGGATCTCTGGGGTCCCTTGGTGCTGTGCACTTTTATGGCCACCATCTTGCAAGGCTCCTCCTCGGCCGACAGCATGTCTGACAATGGTCCAGAGTTTGCTCAGGTCTTTGTTATTGTCTGGATTGGCGCTGCCGTTGTGACTCTCAATTCTAAACTACTCGGAGGCAATATGTAAGTAGCTACAACAACAGCAACAACAACAACAACAACAACTCAATGGGAGTACGATATTTACACGTATATTTTCTATGTATTCTTTGCACAGCTCATTCTTCCAGTCAGTGTGTGTGCTCGGCTATTGTCTCACTCCCGTGGCGCTTTCCCTGATCATATGTCGTATCATTTTGCTGTCCAAGAAGACACATTTTCTATTCTTTCTACGCTTTGTCACCACAACACTGGGATTTGCCTGGGCCACGTATGGTAGGTTTGCAGTCTATTCTCTACACCCTTTCAGTTAATAAGCTTATGCTCTCTAGAGTATACTCTGATAACATGTATACCTTGATAAAATTGGTGAAATGCACTGAAAGGGTGTTAAACTCGTTAATATTTATCTTAATTATTATTTCCTTCATCTCTTTTGCAGCTTCATTCATCTTTCTGGGTCAAAGTCAGCCGCCGCACCGCAAAGCGCTTGCCGTTTATCCAATATTTCTGTTTTTCTTTGTAATTTCGTGGCTGGTTTTGTCGCACAATTAGTTGAAGCATATCTCTGTTTAGTTTATAAACCGTTCCGCACCGTTTCCATAGCATAACCAAATCGATTGTAAATTTATATATTTTTAATTTAAAAACTGTGACCGCGCCTTTGTTTGAGGTAAAGACAAATTGGTTTAAATAGTTTTTGAAAGTTATATTTTATTTCTTAAATTCCTACAAATAACATATGTGCGTGTATGCGTATGCGTGGTTGCCCCAACCCGACCTGGAGTTACACATCAAGACTGTTGGCCGTCGTGGCCACCTCAAGAGACATTTGCATCTGCACACCATCGCCTTTAGTGGGGCGATAGGTCAGCGAATTGGCTCTCGCCTTGCGTCCCATAAAGTGTCGTTCCACCCACTTCAGCAGCGTGTACACGGAATCGGTTGATGGTAAACGATGATCAGCAGCGGTCTTAACAATATCCGATGAAGTCACACGGAAAGTGCGCGCCATACCCTTCAGAGCCTGTTGGGAAGACAAGAGTCGATCAGTGATGATTCTGCGATTAAGCCTAGATCTTTCACTAGTTACTCAGTACTTACCACCATGGCATCCTCATCGGTAAGATCGTCACCCACGTAGATGATCTTGATACGTTCGTTCCAGTCAACACCAAATGACGTGCGCAATATATAGATTGAAGCACGACCCTTGTTCCACTGCACCGGAGGACGTGCCTCAAGAGCGCAATGCGCTTCTGTGGCTCTGAAGCCGTACTTTTCGATCAGGCTGCGCGCCTTGTCGACCATATCGGGACGCAGCTGTGCAGGTGTCTCACGGTAGTGGAAAGTGAGCAGAGCTCCTTTGTTCTCTACCCAGGCGCCGTCACGGCATACCGAATCCTGTAGTGCCTTCAGAAGATGACTAACCTTATCCTCGTATTCAATGGGCATGGGGTGCACGAATTTACTGCCATCGGGATGCAGAATCTCTAAACCATGATTACCCGCATAGGTTATTCCTTCGATGCCGACCATTTTCTTCACATTGTCCACGTTGCGTCCCGAAATGACGGCCACATAGACATCCGAATGGTTGGACAGCTTGAATAACACATTTTTGATCTCTGGCGAAAGTGTGGCCAGATCTGGATGCGGGGCAATGGGCGCCAGTGTACCGTCGTAGTCCAGCAACAAGGCAAGCTTGTGGTTATAGCCGATGTATCTGAATAAAGATTCAACCAATTAAAGCAAACTAGTGACAGGGACTAGCCCAAGGGAGGGAGGTAGGGTGAACTAACTTGAGTAAGTAGTCATCGAAATCGTCGACCGAAACGGGCTGCATGATGGTAGTGCCCACATCATCCATCTCCAGGGCTCCGACTGCCTTGAGGAAGCAGCGCATCCAGTGGCTGACATCGCACTCGGCCTCGCGACGCCGAAGACGCGCCATACGCAGCACACGCTCATCTTCGGGCATGGTGAGTGCACGATGGATGACTTCAGCTGCCTCGTTGACCTCATACGGATTGCATAGCAGCGCCTCGTGCATCATTTCACCAGCTCCGGCAAAGGGTGAGATGACCAGAACACCGGGTACCTCATTGATCTGGCAGGCGACAAACTCCTTCGCTACCAGATTCATGCCATCTCTCAATGGCGTCACCAGACAAACAGCAGCATCCCGATAGAGGGCGGCCAACTCATCCTGACTCACATAGTCGTAAATATAGCGAATGGGTGCCCAGTTGGCGGTAGTGAAACGTCCATTAATGCGTCCCACCAGTTGATCGACCTCCTCCTTCAGCTCACGGTACTCCTTGACGTCTGTGCGCGATGGAACCGAAATCTGCAACAGACTTACCTTCTCCTTGTGCTGTGGATACTTCAGCAGCAGTGCCTCGAAAGCCATCAGACGATGCACCAATCCTTTGGTGTAGTCCAGACGGTCCACACCCAAGATGATCTGTTGCTTGGATGTCTTCAGTACCTTGGGTGCATTGTGGGCTAGATTGACAAAGCGCTCGTAGGGAATGCCAATGGGCAGCGGACGAACACGGACTGTGCGACCACCGTGCTCGACCAGCAGATTGTTGCGATCCACACGACAACCGAGGTTGCGTTGACAGCAGTCGACAAAGTTCAGGCAATAATCCTGAATGTGGAAGCCGACAAGATCACAGCCGAGCATACCCTGGAGTATTTCATCAGACCATGGCAACAGACGGAAGATGTCCCATGGCGGGAAGGGAATGTGCAAGAAGAAAGCCAAGCGACAGGGCAGATTCTTCTCTTCGGCGTGCTCTCGTACCCAGTTGGCGGCCAACATCAGATGATAATCATGAATCCACACAATTGGTGGACTCTTGTCGCTGCCATTGTTCTTGGCCAGACACTTCTCCAGCGCTTCGATGGTGCGCACAGCAAAATGCTTGTTCACCGTCACATAGTCATGCCAATGCTCTCCACCAAAATTGGCACGTCCCGGCATTGAGTGGAACAGAGGCCAGAAGATCTTGTTGCAGCATCCATTGTAGTAGCTATCGAAGATCTTCGCATCGATGTTCACAGAGACCACCTGCTCAGATTTCAGGCCAGCCGTTGGCGTCTGATCATACGGGTTCGACTCTGGTATCGCCTCATTGGGATCCTCGAGATGAATACCGGACCAGCCCACCCAGAGACCGCTGCCCTTAATCACCACCGGACAAACAGCTGTCACAAGACCACCAGCACTGTAAGCAGAACAGAGATTTAAATGAGTGAAGGGTAGGGCAGTCCGCTAGACTTATAGATACTCTACTGTAGGATTAAACGAAAAAACAAGCTATAGTCGATTGCAATCTACTTATAATAAGACATTTTTTAAACTAATTTGATAGACCTACGTAGCTCTTATAATTTCTGAGATCTAGATGTTCATACGGACGGACATGGCTAAATCGTTTGTACTTTGGAGCCTGACGTTCTGAAATCATTTTCCAATAACACGAGCAACATTACGGGATTATGCGTTATATATACACCTTTATATAGTATAATCGATTCAGTTCGAATCGCAGCCGATTTTGTTCGAAGTGCATCAGAGTGACACTGACTCGAAATGCGCTGATAAGATGAATACCCATTAAAAACAGCGCCTGCCCTGATACGGCATAAGTGTAAACAACCTCGACTCGCGCAGCTCAGGGGCCAAAACCAAACTCAAGTCCCCTCGAGTTTGTCCCCAACCATCCGCCAGCAGGCATCGTAAAATCAGAAATCGAATAAACACTAGGCAAAGCCCTACATAACTCACAGCTTTTGGGTAGGGTCAGTGCGAGATTCGTTTGTTTTCCCTCAAAAATTGATGCCCAAAACAAGTAGATGCACGTGATGTTATTTTTCATGGTCAGGTTCGCCACTTTTCGCTACGCACAAGTCTTAATGGCGCCTTGACGCCTCGAGAATTAGTTTGGTATGGACCCCTTTCAGAGAAATCGTCTCGTAGCCGTGGTCGTTAGGCAGCAAGGGTCAATCGCGCTATCAGTGTTTCATTATTGAATTTGTTTTCTAATTTTGATACTGAGTAGTTTGCCAGACTTCGCATTCCATTTGCTCATCTCTTATCCCCTTCTCAACACCCAGCCCCTCCCCCTCAGACTGTTGTCGCTCGATCGTTAGCTCTCTCTCTCTCTCTCTCCCCTCATCTGTCTCCCCCCTTCTCTCGATCAGTGTGTGTATATTTCGCTGATGATAACAGTCGGTTCAGTCTCATAATCACAGAAAGTGTGTGGAAACAAGATCGTGACTATGCGGTCCGAGCTACTAAGTATAGGTGTCCGGTACAGAGTCTCTTATCGTCAATGCAAATTGTAAGCCTATGATTCCAATTGGGCTAGTTCCAGAACTGATTCTTCATTTTTGTTTTTAGGAAAAGTTTACACTAGCTAAACTTAAGGTTGGTCTTAATGTCACGAGACCTTGATAAGGCTCTTTATGGAAAAATGAATATGTATATTATAGAATATATATATAAAACATATATACATATACATATAGGATTATGGCTTTGTTTTCGGCGCAGCGGACCCTGTCAGCTGAGAACTGTACACGTTCAATGAACTTTTGCTTTAATTACTTTGTTTGCAGCTTAGGAAATTGGTTCCGTAAACTAAAATTTGGTTCGAGATAAGCTATGGCTTTACTTATATAATTGAACTAATCACACCAAAGGAAATTCCCAATTGAAACCGGGACTCTTTTCGGAAATTAAAAAAAAAGGGAATCTTTGAAATTTTCGGTGTAGAGTGAGATAATTATTTATCGTTAGTAGTTGACATATCTTCTAAAGGTTCAACGGTGCTTTAACGATTTAAATTTAACTGTAAACTTTAAATAAATATTTACTTTAGTAAAAATGTGTCAATTACTTTTAATACCACAATATTAAAGAGTTTTTTTTTTTAATTGTTTAAAGTCCAATTATATTATTTTAAATTAACACTTTTGATACAAAAAAATTATGTTTAGAACACTCTTTCATTCGACGATTATATAAAAGCGCAATTATTTTTTTTAATCGTCTATTCACTCATGACGTATTTAAAAAAACAAAAACAAAAAAAAAATTGATAGTATTTTGTATTGGCGTGATTACTTATTTTTGGGGTTTTTTTTTTTGCAATAAAAATGTGATTCGTCTACTCACCTTGCTTTGCGCTCCAGTTCTTTGGTTTTGGCATTACGGGTCAAGACAAAAGGCAGACGATTGGAGACGACAATCAAGCTAGCCTTGGTGGACGGCTCTCCGGCATTGGTCACAATTATCTCCGTGTCGACCATTTTGGTAAGTTTTGTAAGTACTGTATCGGGCGTAAAGGAAACACTGATGAATATGACGTGCGAACTTGAACTTGGGTAATACGCGAAAATGTAAGTCGATGAGGATATCTGCGATCGGGGATGCACCCAACGATCGGGCCGGAAACTCGGGACTGGACTTGTGTGCTCTTTGCCGTGTGGCTAACAACTAATTGCGCTTGCTGTGGACCACACGGAATGCACTGGCTATGTCTGGGTCTCTCATTCCGGATTGTGCGCCTTATCAATGACGGTGTGCTATCACCCATATATACCATATAGTATACCGTTTGTAGATGAGCTTACCGAGGTGGAGAGGTAGAAAGCAAGAGGCTGAGAGAAAAAAGGGAGAACAAGCCAAATTCCAAAATTTGCAGTGCTCTGTTTTTCGTAATCGCTTATCTTCACGATATGCAATTCGCGCGTGTGTTGTGATGATTTCCCACTGATAAACAGTTTTCCTTCTTTGGCTTTTCTAAGGTGTTGTCGATGCTGATTGCTCGGGGGAGCCAGCAGGTCCGTACCCTGCCAAAAATAGACGAGCACTAAACCCAAAGTTTCACTCAACTCGCACTTTTCTTAAATTCGATTCAATACTGATATGTCATCTCAGATTCAACACACACACACACACACACACATAATTACAATCCACATGCACACTCTCAGCTTGGCTTATCTGAAAACCCAGTCAGTCCGTTATGTATGTGCAAAAGCGTGCCACGAGCAGCTTCACTGCGATTCGAGAAGATCGGAGATTGCAATGGGTCGCATCACTAGCTAACTTCGACTCCAAGGAGTTGTCTGAGCCCTTGCTACACAGGCGAAACAAGAAGAATCTCAAGTCGAGCTTAGTTTTCCAGTTCGAACCGGTTAAAAGCAGTCTTATCAGTTGGGTAGACTCGCAGGAAGGCGATATGTCAACACATAATCGTCGTGTTATGATGCTCTTGTCGTTATTTACGTAGTTTGACGCCTCGCTTTACGAAGACTCACCCAAATCAATCTAATATTAGCAGCAACTACAATCCGAACCCTTATGCAAATCTTATGAGGAACGTCTGTTATTTGCCAATTAATTGACCTGCAGCTCATTTTGTAGTTAGCATTATTCCGTGAGAAAGAGAGAGAGAAAGAGAGAGAGAGAGAGAGAGCTCACAGACTGATAAGGAAGACTCCCACACAAACACGGGTGTCGAGTGTGCAATAAACCTGCATTGTTTATGCAATGCATTGGAGATTTAGATTGAGTTAATTGCCATAAACTAGTGTAGGGATTAGGTACAGCTTCAACGCTGTGTGTGTGATCTTGAACGTGCTTGAGAATGTCTGACATTCATGGTCTTATCATGGCGCTGAACCTGCCATTTACGTCGTGATGATGCCTGCCTGGGGATCAACAGTTGCAATAACATCTATTCTAAACAGTCCGCGACCGTGGCTTAGTCATGTGCATCCACCTGATGATGTTGCATTGAGATAACCCGTTCAAGGGTCAGTCAAATGCATTTATTTATAATTGTTCCAGACGGCGGCAGTTTGACGTAAGTTAAATTCTGTTAAGGCTGCAATCCAAATCCGAATCAAAGACGCAAACAAATAACGGCTGATAGACCCTTATCACTTTAATGTAGCAACCAGCTTATGTCAGCTTGCTGTCAGCGGTTTGTGTCTGTTAGCTATCGATCAAAGTTATCGGCGCGCTTACGCCGCTTATCGATAACTTTATTTTCGCATTGTTTACTTGCGTCGCGCACAACACAAACAAACAAAAATGGATCCCTCAATTATAGAATTCATTGGCGAGAAATGCATGATTAGCATAATACCAAATTTTTCCAATGAGCCGTTGCATTTAGTTTATGGATCTGTCGGCCCATTTCGTGCTGGTTTCCCTGTCTTTGTGCCTCTCTGGCTGGCAGCACATTTGCGAAAGCAACAAAAGTGCCGTATTGTACCGCCGGAATGGATGGAAATGGAAACACTGGAGGAAATCAAAGAGGAGGAAAAGCGTTCCAAGTAAGATAACGGTTGAAATGGTTAAGAGCCACATTAAAGGTCATCTTCCTCTTTAGATTCTTCACAAAAATGCCCTGCGAGCACTACATGGTTGTGGCCCAACTGATCATGAGCACTGCTCCCGACGATGTACCGCGTTGCGAAGAGCTGCGCACTGTCATCAAGGACATCTTCGACATACGCGAATCGAAGCTGCGCACCTCCATCGATGCATTTATTAAAGGCGAAGGCACCTATGCCAAGTTAGACAATCTGACGCTACTCGAGATACACAGCGTGCGTCCTATACTTCCTTATTCGCTAGATCATATAGCCCGCTATCAGAGAATGGCCACTGCATCACAGCGAGATACCTCGATGCTGGGTCTGAGCACAACCGGTGGAAGTACCAGCACTCCCTCGATGAGCAACTCCTTCTTCTCGCAGTAACCACATTGTGATAAAGTTAGTTAACTACATCTATATATATAAAATAAGAATCACCTCCAGCCAGACACCATTTTTAAATATATCGGGTGAACGATTGTAGCTCATTTAAATATTTACATTATTAAATAACACAAATTAAAAAAAAATTTATTTGTATATTGGAGTCAGCAATTGTGTTGTGGCACCGACTCGGGATGGATCTTTCTGACGTGCCTGCAAAGATTGTCCCAACGGGGGGTAGAAAACCCGCAGCCAGAGATTACGCAAACGTGATAGATCAGCTCCTCTGAAGTTCCCTTCTCAGCCATATGTTTGGCCAGATGTCGTTTAATGTTAAAGCCACGATTTGTACGATAGTTGCATTGTTTACACTCATAGTAAATGGTTTTGCCACTTTTGTAGCTTTTTCTAGAATATTAAAAAGAATTTTAAATATTATAATGTATCTATAATACTATAATGAATTGTTAATATACCGGGGCTTCCTTTTCATTTCATTTGTTGCTTTTTTGAGCTCAACAGGTTTATCTTCAGCTTTGGGCAATTCCTCAAACTGCGGTTCATTAGAAATTTCTTCAAATATTAATGACGCGGCCTCCTCGTCACTGTCCATTGACGCAGGATTATCATCTATTTGCAAGAGCTCGGTATTTTCATACTCATCAAGATGCTCCTCATATGTTTCCGCAATGTCCTGGTCTGCTGCAGATGGAGCATCCTCTTTCTCCTCCTCCTCTCTGGGCTTTGTTACCCGATGAACCCTTGAGGTGTGTCGATTTAAATTGTCCCAGCGCAACGTACTAAACGAGCAACCCGCGTAAGGACAAATGTGTTGCAACTCCTTGGGGGGCTTTTCGAAATGCTTGGCTAGATGCCGTTGCACGTTGTAAGCTCGCGTGGCTTCGTAACTGCATTTCGGGCAACCATAGAGCTTCTTTGATTTTGCATTTTTCTTTGGTAAAACAATAACTTGATCATCCATTTTCCCTTTATGCTGGCACTGAAATATACTTTTAAGGTTATTCAGACAAGTTTAAATTGTTGTTCGCAAGTTAAAAAACCTCTTATTTTGGGAAGTAATTTCTTCATAGAAGACTGTGTTTGATTAAAATTTTTATATTTAAGTTGTACCGCGTATTAAATATACAACAAATAAGTTTGCAATAATTATTTTTAAAAATGTTTTCTAAACTATGCAAACAAAACACAGTTGAAACAGCTGTTGACAGTGAGACCGTATTAGCGGAAATTAGAACTGCCAACTCAATCACTGATTGTCGACGTCTCCTTGGTAATGGCAATGCGTTGGCGCAAAGTTTAAAAATTGAATTACAATTGAAAAATGCTTTTCAGTTTAATTTTATCTTTAAAAATGCTAAATAAATTGTTAAAATTATTATTAGTTTGAATATGTTCAAGAAACACAGCCAAAAGAACTGCAGCACAGAATGTCAACAAACCAGTCAAAACATTATGCAGCTGTGAACAGCTGTTTGGCTTAAATTATGCCAGCGTTTCAAGGTGACTGCCAATTGTGACGCGTAAAGCGAAAATTGTCGCAACTTCAGCAAAAGTAAAAAAAACTTTTGCAAATCGAGAAAAAATCGAGATGAGCGAGTCTGTGGTGGCTGCAGAGGCCGACGCCATTGCCGGGCAAGCTGTGGGTAACAATAAAATACAGTTTTCTAAGGAGGTGAAACAGGTGATTGATAAGGTGAGTAGGCAATTCCATCTGGGGAGCACAGTTCGACGGCATATGCCACGACAACTTGTATTATTCTCAATAAATAAATGAAATACTCGTTGTAGGTACTGAAAACAGATGAACATGATCCCATGGATGCACCGGATTTCAATACGGTGGACTACATCAATCAGCTCTTTCCCAATGAACAGTCGCTGGCGACCATCGATGAGACAATACAGCGTATGCAGTGCGAGGTATCGCTGATAGATGATAACATACGTTCCGTGGTAAGGGGGCAGACCAATACCGGACAGGATGGACAGTTGGCTCTGTGCGAGGCGCAGAAGGTGATCAGTTCCCTGTTCAGTCACATTATCGATGTGAAGACGCGTGCGGAGCGCACTGAGGAAATGGTCAAAGAGATCACACGCGATATCAAGCAGTTGGATTGTGCCAAGCGCAATCTGACCTCGGCCATCACCACACTTAATCATCTGCATATGCTTGTGGGAGGCATTGAATCGTTAAACGAGTTAATTGAGCGACGATCCTATGGAGAGATCTTGAATCCTTTGCAGGCCATCACGGAGGTGAACCAGCATTTTCAGCAATACTCCGATATTGAAGAAATTAAGGTAAGTAAATTGATAAGCCGATTGTAGTTCTTTTTTCAATGCTTTGTTTTGTAGAATCTCTCCCAGAGCGTGGACAAAATTCAAGTTACGCTTGCGCAGCAGATAACAGAAGACTTCAAGGAGGCCTTTGCCAGCAAGCCATCGGGTCAGCACAGACTGGGACTCAATCAGCTGGCAGATGCCTGCAAAGTGCTGTCTGTGCTGGATGCCAAGGTGAAGAAGGAGTTGCTCAAGTGGTTTATAGCACAACAGCTGGAGGAGTATATGCATCTGTTTCACGAGAACCAGGACATTGCATGGCTAGACAAGATTGATAAGCGTTACGCTTGGCTCAAGCGTCATCTGCTGGACTTTGAGGATAAATATGGTCCAGTTTTTCCACTGGACTGGGAAGTCTCGGAACGTATCACTGTGGAGTTTTGTCGCCAAACACGCCAGCAATTATCCCAGATCATGGCCAAGCGCACCAACGAGATCGATGTGCGGCTGCTGCTCTTCGCCATCAACAAAACACAGGCTTTCGAGCAGTTGCTCTCCAAGCGCTTTACTGGCATCACCCTCGGTGCTACCCCGGAAGAGCAGACGCGTGTGCTGACGATACCTACAACAACGGAAGCTCCTCCAATCACCATAACCGTATTCCATGATCAGATTGGTCAGTGCTTCAAGCCCCATCTGGATATCTATATACGCAGTATTGATCGCAATCTCTCGGAGCTTATGGATAAGTTTGTGGAGATGTCCAAAGAGCCATACAAGTTCGCAGAGGCCAAAACGACGGTGTATCCCAGCTCGGGAGATCTCTTTGTGTTCTACAAGAAATGTATGGTGCAGTGCAACCAACTGAGCAACGAGCAACCCATGTACGATTTGGCGATGGTGTTTAGGAAATACTTGCGTGAATATGCCTCCAAGGTGCTAGAGGGCAGCACCCCCAAAATGGTGGCTACCAGCACGAGCAGTTCCATAGGCAAGAGTGTCTCCTTGCTGACGCGTGACATGCAAAATTTGTCCACAGCAGCCGGGCAGGTGTTCCATAATTTCCTCAAAGAAGGCGACACACAGCGCTTCGCACGCGACGATCTGGTTAGGATCTGCTGTGTGCTGACCACCGGAGAGTATTGCCTAGAGACAGTGCAGCAGTTGGAAGACAAACTGAAGGAGAAAGTGACCGCCGCCTATGTGACCAAGATTGATATGAGCGAGGAGAAAGATGTGTTCCATCGGTAAGCAGAGTTAAAGTGCAGTCTGGGCAATATATCAAAATAAATTCATGTTCTTTTTACAGCATCATTTCCAACTGTATTCAACTACTCGTACAGGATCTGGAGTCGGGCTGCGAGACTTCGCTGCAGGCCATGGCCAAGGTGCAGTGGCAACACATTAGCAATGTGGGCGATCAGAGCGCCTTCATCAGCAGCATTTGCAGCAACTTCAAACAAACCGTGCCCACTATACGCGACACACTCGCCAGCTCTCGCAAATACTTCACGCAGTTCTGTCATCGCTTTGTTGCCGCCTTCATTCCGAAGTTTATTAATGTATTGTACAGATGCAAATTGACGCTATCGGATGGTTCCAACAATGTACTCGGTTGCGAGCAGTTGCTGCTGGACACACACTCATTGAAGACGGCATTGCTTGAACTGCCCTCTGTGGGATCCAGTGTCAATCGCAAGGCTCCCACCAGCTACACAAAGGTGGTGGTTAAGGATATGACGCGTGCTGAAATGATTATCAAGGTGGTCATGACGCCAGTGCAGCCGCCCGCTCATTTCACGCAGCAAGTGCTCAAGCTGCTGCCGGATATAACAATTGCCGAATATCAGAAGATTCTTGACATGAAGGCAGTGAAGCGTGTGGATCAGCTGCAGCTGATTGATCTCTTTAAGCACACCGCCTCAGCAGCAGCAATGAGTGGCCTCATAGAGGCTTCGCCCAACGATGAGGAGCTGCCAAGCAATGGCGGCACTGCAAGCGAAACAACAACAGCTCAAGCTAACAATGCCGGAGAAGAACCTCCCGATGCAACAGTTGTTTCCTCAACGGACTCCACGGCGACATCTACCACAGCCACCACATCGACATCGACGCCCAAGCGTGCCTTCATCTTCAGCGTGGGCAGTTTTACGGGCAGTGCAGATAAGAATGCCGATGGTAGCTCCCAGACAGGCATACGCAAGCTGGAGAGTCTACTCAAGAAACGATTTCCCTAGTCACATCTACTTAAGTAGCTTATTCTAACTTCAACTTCTAACATTCTAACCGTAGAATGAACATTCTACTTTCGAATACCTTCCATATGACGACTTCAAGTCGAAATTTAATGATTGTTTATGCTTTCTTTGATACATTTAAATACTTATTTATATTATTGAGCGTGTTCGAGGATAGCAAATTGAAAGCAATGACTGTAAAAACATTCAGAAAATTGTACAATCAGATTGGAAGATTTTAAAAGTTTCATCCACAAGTAAATCAATTGTAAAAACTTTATCCAACATTGGAAATTCATATACTTAAAGAGATTGCACAAAAATTATTTAGCACAAATTTAAGAAGCTTTAGCAAACTTCCCCCAATTATTTATTCATCTTTGTACTTTAAAAAAACATTGAAAAAACGATTTGTTCTACGGATATTACGGATTGGTTTTATTATTATATGTAGATTTGACTTAGTTGTAAAACATAAGCTTATGTGACTACAATGAAAGTTATGTTCTTATATATATTATATTACTCCTTATTCATGATCAACATCATTATCATCATCATATTCCTCTTCATGGTAGTAATGACTAATGCGTTGTAGATTCTAAAAAATTAAAACTTAATCCGAATATGTTTTACGCTATTTACATGAAAATTTATATATATATATTGTAGTACTAAAAGAGCTTTTTGTTTTTATTGTTTAGTTTTGTTTTTCAACGTACGATCTAGTTTGAAGATCTTTTGAAAGTCGTTTCAAAGTCGCCAATTAGCGCACAAAAAATACAAATGTTCTAAAAAAAAAAAAGACTTAAGACACAAACCTACAAGCACTAACTTAATTTACTCTTCATGATTATGTTTATGGGTCGAGGGAATCTAAGGGGTGTACTGTATTACTATACGAATATGCTTTGGTTTAATTCCAGCACTGCAAAACCCTAGATAAAAAAAAAAATATATAACGATATATATGTATATATATGTGTCGATATGGTTATCGAACTACACTAGATATGACTATTGGCGTGGGCGTGGCACTGCGGCATTCCAGGGCCAGTTAGCAGCTTGGGGCTAACAGCGCCCGAAGCCGATCGACGCCTCTTACTATAAACAGGCTAGCCTAGGATTAGGGGGCGTGGTGGTGGGATGGGGACGTGGTTTATTCTACTCGTACATTAAAAATACACAGTATTTATGGAAGTCGAGTAGGCACTACAACTACTACAGAGGCTGCTACTGCTCCTGCTCCTCTTCTTCTCCTGTTCTGCCTCCTCTTAGACGGCCACAATTTTGCTGGGATCCACCTTGACGCGTAGAAAGACAGTGTCGCCCTTGATGAAGGGACGGCTGTGGAGCAACTCGTGTGAAATGAAGCGTGGGAAACCGAAGCCAAGCTGATCAGGTTCATTCGATGGACGCTGGAAATTCTCCCATGTGGGATCGGGCACAAAGGACTCAGCCACACCGCCCTGTCCGCCACCCTGGGCGCCCTGCTCGAACAGTGTAAAGGTGATGGAGTGCGAGAAGGGCCACTTGAGCAGTGCATCATACTCGCCCGGCAGCACCTTTATGTACACGGAGACATGCGTGTTCTCGCCCGGTCCGTTGCCATTGAGGAACATGGAGGCCTGCAGCTTGTAACCGTACTGGGAAGTGTAGAAGGGCGGCGACACCAGCTCGAGTCCATCTTTGCCACGTGCCTCGGCCATTTTGGCAGACCAATCCGTGATCTTCCACAGCAGTGTGCCTGTATAATTGATCGATAGCTTGGACACCGCCGATTTGAGCATTTGGATCTGCTGTCCCTGGCGGCTGCTCAGTGCCACCATGAGGGACAAATGCGCCGCGGCGCTGTTCTCCAGATGCGCCTCGAGCAGCTGGCGCGGGCCCTTGAAACGGCAACCGGCCTCCTTGAAGCTGCAGCAAACCGCCAGCGATTGACACTCGTCGCGCAGATGCGCCTCCAGTTCGCCTCGCGGAATGGGACCCGCATCACAACGCTGCGGGCAGGTCAGCGGAGTGCGGGGGCACTGTGCCGCATGCAGCTGCAACGTGTCGGCAGAGAACTCACGCTGGCAGTGCACACAGCGACGCAAACGTTTGACACAATCCTTCGACTTGTGCAGCGTCATGCGGCCACGTAGCACACGCTGCCCGCACTTGGCCTCGCAGTACACTGGCTCCTGGCCACAGCTGCCGTTGTGCTCCTCCAGGCCAGCACCGGAGAATTCACTCTGGCAGAACTCGCAGCGTGTGCGACGCATGGTGCATGTGTACTGCAAGTGATCGGTCATCATGATGCGTGGTATCTGTGCGCCGCACTTGTTGGGGCACTGTGTGGCGTCGTGTTTGCATGTGTTCAGATGCGCCTTCAGCTTGCGTAGCTCGTCGGACCACTTGCAGCCCTGTTTGTGGTGGATGCAGAAGACCAGGGAACCCATGATTGCTTGCTTGGGATCTGGACCGGGATAGATCTGCAAAAAGAGTGAGAAGAGAGGGGTAGATTGATTTAGTAAACGCTTTTTATAGGGTATTCTTAATGTTATAACAAGATTTAAGGTATTCCCAATGTATACAATGCATCTTCTGTGTCTTCTAACTCACTTTGCTCTTAACTTTGCTTTCAGCTTGCCCACGATCCATTAAGATCTTCATTAGCTTTATAGGCATTCGAATCAACATGATGTACGAGTTGCCAGAAACTTACTCAATGCTTTATATAGATATTTAGATATGCCTTGAGGTATATAGAGAATTTTAGATCTCCCTATAATATACTTTGTTCTTAAATTTGCTTTAACCTTGCCAAAAACTCAGGAAGATCTTGACTTCCTCACTAGCGAGTGCAGACTGTTTAGAGTTGGGAACTGGCCAAATACTTTTATAGCAAAATTTAGCCAAAATTTAAGCGGATTTCAGTGATAAGTTTAAAGGATAAGCGATTGCCTTGGCTTATCTCTGAAGTAAGATATTGCCTGGGATTGCCTCTTGCTTATCTCTCTTCCTATCTGCCACTTAACCTGTTGTTCTTCTTTATTTATCGGAATTTTCCTCGTTTTCCTCAAGCTACCTAAGCCCGTTAGATTTGCTACCTGCGTCTCACACCTTTCTTTTCCAATCGAAGAAGTCGTCAACAGTTTACACATGACTGCACATGTTCTTAGACACACACTCACACATACACACCCAGAGTTGCTGGTTCTGTAGGCATGCACTTCCTGTCTTCCATTTTGGGCAGAGGCAGCAATGCGCTTGAGTGCGTCTTGAATAAGGAAAGGGAGTTGGAAAACCTTAATGACATTGGGCGGGGCAAGCTAGGCGGGAGGAGGGCGAGCCAGAAAAGGGGGCAATCTGTGCGAAAATATTTACGAGCTGCTAAGCAAGCAATTAGACTGGCCCCCTAGACTATAATATATCATACAAACATGAATATATCTTTCAACTCGCCTCATCTGCGGGCTACATTAGAAAACAGTTTGAAAAACTATTAAAATTATGCCATGGATAATTTGATATGCTCAATCCAAGATATGCCAGGCATATATGTAAGTGCGTGCGTGTGTGTGTGTGTGTGTGTGTGTGCACATGTGTGCACCCCCAACTGCCAAGCGAGCGTCGCGACATTTCCGGTTGACTCTTTTAATTGACCTTATCTGCAGTTCGGGCAGGGAGAGTCGGGAGAGATCGGCATAGAGCGTGGCTTGACTTTTGATAAATGAACATGGGGTAGAACCCGGCTGGGGCTACAGCTCCATCTGCAGCTCCCAGCAGCCACTGCCTTTGCCTCTGCCACTGCCTCTTCCTCTGCCGCTTTGTAGGAATGACATCAAAAACGAAAGATATAATAAGCAATTAACACATGAGCCGGGAAAGGGGGAATGGGCGTAAAGCATGAAATAAAAAACTGAAAAAGACAGAGAGAATATGTCTGTGTACATATTTTTCTATGGAACTGCCTCTTGCTGGTAATTTAATTTAACCAGAAAACAAGTTTTCGCTGCCTTCATTTTTGTATTTTTTTTTTTTTTTTTTTTTTGGTTTTATGTCAACTCCGAACTCCGAAGAGCAGTAAAAAATAAAGGCGTATTTAGTGTCGTACGCGGGGCCTAACTAACTTTGAACTCGGTGGACCAATTAGGGGCTTATGTAATGGATAATGGGTGCCTGCCCCCCGGCCCCTCTACACATGCTACTATATATGTATGTATATGGGAAGTGGCAGGTTATATCCTGCTTGCTACTCAACTGCATAAACAACGGCAAAATGTTTACACAAGGCAAGAAAAAAAAAAAAATTCAAATCATTCAGAAGTTGGAGAAATATTGTTGAGATCTCCAAAGATCAAAAGCCGCCTGCCAACTGTTTGTCAACGTTGTTTACAAGGAAATCAAACAGTGCAGGATGGAGATGGAGGGAAGAGAGACAGAGAGGAAGGCAGGGAGGGGGGCTGGCAGGGAGGGGAAAGCAAGTTCACCGCGATCATTGACTCCATATTAAAGTAATTATTCCCCGAGAAGGAAATTATCAAATGATTCGTCATGCTCAGTTGCTGGAAGTGAGGCAGGAAAATCTACAAAGTTTTCCTCTCTGCAGAACTTTCTTCAACTTAAAACGATACACTTAAATATAAAGAAACTGTCGGATAGTTTAATGGTTTGTTACGGTTCCCCTCCCCTCCGTTCGACTGTAACATAATGAGAGAAATCTGTCAAAGTGCTGTCATTATGATTTGCCTTGAATGGTTTTTGGCAAAACGGTTGGGGCGTCTTGGCCGACTGAATGAACTCCAGTTGAAAGCAAAAGTTTGCAAAAAAAAAAAAAATAAAAGAAAGAAACGCAAACAAAATGTATAGATATGTATATACAATGAATCTATACGTAATTCAATGAACTGCACTGGAGATCGTGTTATTTGAATGGTCTTGTTATATAAACACTAAACAACACTTGAAATTCAATTTGTGCGTGCGGGGCATGAAAATGAAAGCGTGGCCAAATACAAAACTCTAAAAAGAAACCCAACAAGGCGATATAATTACGAGAAATACCAACTGAAATCAATGGGAAAATGGAAAAAAGAAGCCTACGAATGCGGCTGGGAAATGCGGCAAGAGGCAAGAGAGGCAACAACAATACGGCAACAGTTGCTGCATTTGTTTTATTTTTATGAGCCTTTGCAAGAAGGGGAAAGGGGGAAAAGGGCACTTCGATGCAGCACTTGGTACATCGTAAAAATTAACTTTGAAATAAGCAGGAAAACATTTTTATAATTTTAGACACACAGACAACCAGAGGGAGAAAGAGAGAGAGAGGGGAGTGGAACAGAGACAGGCAATAGGAATGCCTGGACTGCCTTGGCATGGGTCTAACTCGAGTTCTTCTCTTCGATTTCTCGATTTCCCATTGAGCAGATCCCAAAAAGTATTTCCATAAAGTTCAAGGCGCTCATAGCGGGGCAGAAGGGGAATGAGAAACTACTGTCAGTCTGTTTTATTTTCGTTTTGGCTTTTTACGGCCTCCTCCGGCCGGGGAGGTTTCGGCCCCAATCAGGCAACAATTTAATCCCATTCCCATGTCCCAACCATAGCCCAACGCATTGTTTATGTTTCTGTTGAAAGTCTTCCGAAGAACCAAATAAAATTTTGGTTGTTTTGTTGCTTTATTAATAGACAATATGCTCTAGGGAGCTTGTGGGGGAGTCCAGCAAGTTCTACTTCAGGGGGGCAATCTGTTCTTTCGTCTTGATGGAATTGTTTTTAGCTTTATTGTTGACATTAATTGCTTTCCTTTTTTTTTCAGAGTATAAAAACTGATTAAGTTCGGGTCATTGTGAGAAATCATAGATATACTTCGTTAATAGAGAGTCTCAGAGGTTTAACGATTGCGATCTAATGTTATAAAAATGCCTATATTATAATTCTCTATTTAAGATACTACTTTATAAGTTAGAACAGTATAAAACTGCTGGAATCGACAGTTAATGACAAGCTTGTGCTATATATTTACTAGGATTACTTCAATTCCCACCATAATTTCCACAGAACTGACATCATTTTGGGTTTGTCAATATTAGAGCACGATCTGTCGTCTTGCTAACTAAAAGATCATCAATGTCTCGGGGGCTCAACTTGCAGCTTGCTGTCGATAACAATTGGTCCCCATTGATGGGGAGATCAGCTTAGCACCTTGCTGCACCACGGGCCACTTCCGTTCGGTCTGTTGCCAAGAGCCACGGGGGCCCTTTCTAGCTAACATACGAGTATATCGAATGGGAGACAAACAAAACTTGGCATGGGTCTTCGACTCTCAGGGCATGCTTCGTTTTTTGTTGTACATCTCATCTGTTTGGAACGTGAGCATTGCTATTAGCTTCTTTATACTGTATTGTTATTATTATTGTTATTTACTCTAAACATTCTCGACGCTCATATGACACTATCATTATGAGCTTCGTTCCCCAAGTAAACTGTGCTAAATGTTTTCATATCAAATTAGAGCGCCTCGAGACCAAAAACTTCCCACAGTATTTCATTTCTTTTCATGGCTAACTCTTCCACATTCTCTGTCCCCCTCTCCCTCTCCCAGTCTTCTTCATTTCTATGCCGAAACAGCTGTGCAACAGGTTTAAGCTACGTTTATGTTGTTATTGTTTCTGTGCTCTCTGTTTGATTATGATGAAATTGTACGCCCAAAATGGGCGCGGCAACTGACCCAATAAAACTGGCAACTTCCCCAAGCGCAACTTCAAAATGCAACGTTGGCAAATTTCAAATGCGCTCAAAGAAAAAACAGCTGATGCGCAGTTTTCTGATTTTCACAAAGAGCTGCAGCAACAACAATAACAATTACAGCAACGACAACAACAACAACAGTAAGAACAACAATAACAGCCATTATGGCGATGGTATACATGATAATATGTCGTCTCTCTATGCGAGAGACAGCTGCAAAAACGAAAACAAAACACGCTAAAAGCCTGAAACGAGTTTCAACGCAAAAAAAAAAAAAACAAAGAGAGAGCGCATACTGAGAGATTGGGAGAGTAAGACACAGTGGGAGAGCAAGACAGAGCGCGTGAGAGAGCGACGCAGCAGCAGCGACAGCAGCTGATCTGGACAGCGCAGGTACACCAACAGAGCGCGCTCTGCACCTGCACGCACACTGTGACGAAATATAAAAAATATATATGTAATTATGTGTGTGAGTGTGTGTTTCTGTTGTTATTGTTGTTCAGCTGCAATTTGCATTCATTTTTGGCTCGAAACTAGCTAAATGATATGTAACAAATGTTCTAAGATTGTCTGAGCACAGCGCACTGTTGCCAAACTTCAGTGAATTGTATTGCAGCATCACGCTGCGCTGTGTTGCAATTTTCACTGTTGTTGTTGCTGTTGTTGTTGTTGCTGTTGCAGGTGAACTTTGCTGCAGCAGCTGCTCGTACTGTGTTGGGTAACCAACAAATTTGGGGAGAGGGGAAAAGGCAGCTGGACAGGAAGCGGTGCCAACTGCTGACACATCTTTCTGTTAACCTGGTTTGGGCTTTAGGTTCGTCGTTCTCCAAAAAATTTGTTTTTGCTGCTGATTCTTGGCAAGAAGGTCCAAGAGAAAACGATTGAGTCAGCTGAGCAGAAAGCTATGTAAGCTCAAGCACACACCAACACACACACTTAAACTGGCACACCCATTAACAGGCAGGTGTGAAATGCTAATTAAAGCACAAAGCTCCCGACTGAGTGTGGGAAAACTCCTGTTTTCTAACTGGAATTGGAGCAGCAGCTTGTGTGAAAAATGCTGGCGGAAATCCGCTAAATATGCCAGGCATGTATAGCAAGTGCCACCTACGCGAACCGGTTAACTGGTTTACCTTTGCCCAAGGATGTTTGGCTCGCTGGCCAAGCTGGAAAAGCTGTCGCGCAACTTTTCCAAGCAGCAGCCGTAAAACAAAATCAAAACAAGCCAACTCGTTTTCGTTCGCCTGCAAATGGCAAAGCAATTTGGCTTGAATTCGCTTGCCTTATATAAGCGCGTTTTTCTAACGGTTTGGTGTCGCTTCGTTGTGGCAGACGCCGCCTTTCAACTTTGGCATTTCTCGCATCCGCTTCGGGACGAGTGTGTGTACATGTGTATGTGTGTGTGTGTGTGTGCGTGGGGCAGCTAGGGGGCAGTTGCAGTGGTAGCGATGGCGTCGGTAGCGGCGCCAAAGTTGTTAGTCACGATTTTCCATAAGCGTCGCTTGAAAATTGTGGCATGTTGTTGTTGTTGTTGTTACTGTGGCACGTATTGCGCCAGTTGCGCCAACATGTCGTGGTCTACGGGTGTGGCACCCCATAAGTATTCCATGAGTCTAGTCTGGCTAACTAAGAAGAACTTGGTCAGCTTGGCGAATCGAAAGGAATGCAACACTTGCGACGGCGAAATCTTTGACCTTTTTGCAGAATTGTGCATCTGTTAATAACCTGATATTAGTTTTTCTTGTGGGAAAAATCTACTAAAAGAAATATATAGAAAATATTTCATAATATTCTCAGAGCATTCTTTATGTATTTATGATATATCTGTATTTACTTCAATCGAAGACAATTGTTTATATATTTATTTTAAAGTAATTTCACTTGTTGAAGATAGTGTGGTTTAGTTAATAAACTAATATTAGTTTTATTTGTGGGAATGATCTACGAAATGAAAAATATACAAAATATTCCCAGAGCATTTTTTATTTACACAATATTCGAAGTCTGTATGTATTTACTTTATGGTTATTGCACTTCTTCAATATCATATTATCAATATCATTTATATTCTCTTATCATCTTTTGCCTGACCAAACATGCCCAACCAACTTCGATCTCGAACTCGATCTTTGGTTTACTTAAGACTGCTCGAATCGATTCGAATTTTCCCAGGCTCTATAATCTAACACTTTGAGAGTTTTCCTGCCTTTAAAAATTGTCGCAGTCTTCTTTTTTTTCCATGACACAGACAATTTGCTGCACCACGTTGTGCACATGTGTCGGAGACGACAGTCGTCTGCCCTTTTTGCTCTTCTCCCATTCCCAGTGCAATCCCTGGGACAACACACGCACACACACACACACACATGCCCATTTTACAGTTCAAGCGTGGCGACATCCTGTTTGTTTTTCAGATTTTTTATGTCTATTTTTCCTCGACACACATGTGACTCTAAATTGTGTATGTGTGTGTGCTTGTGTGTAGCTGTGCGTGTGTGGCAATTTGAATGTGCCGCATTTAGTCGCAAATCGCTCTCAACTTGGCCATCAAACGGTGGTCAAAATAATTACAATTTCAGTTGATCACTTTGAGGCCGCTTAAATGGTTTATATAGTCTCGATCTACATGTATAGCTGGTATTTCTATTTTCGATAGTTGTTTCTGTGGGTTGACAAACTACCAAACTGGCTTATCTAGGCTGGAAATAGTTGAATTTGTTGTGGAGTGATTTTTCACAGATTATGAAATGAAAATAGATTAGGAACATGAACTGTTTTCCATTTAAAGATAAAGATTTTATAAAACATTTTTAATAAGAGTATCAAGAAAACCCGAAAAACAGCTGGGAGTTGTGGTTAAGATTATTGAAAGTTGAATATAAATAATGGATCATTATGCAAATGGAAATGGAAATAGATAATATTTCATTAAATAGATGAAAACTTTGGTTCCAAAGTGCTCAAACAATTGGACTTGCTTTGACGCACTTTCCCACAATGTAAGACTCTATTCCACATTTACGATATGTACAGTTTATTATAATAAATTCCTGCTATATCAGTTTACCAGTTTTACGGCGCTACGGTACTGGGGACTACTATTCGTTTTGGTCTATTTGCCTTTTGTCCACCGATTGATTGATAATGTTAATGATAATGATAATAGTAATACAATGAAAACAACGATAAGTGATTAATTCCGATTGCAATACGATGCGGTGCGTATGAAATAGGTCAATGGGTTTTATCTTCAGCTATAGCAGCGGGTCCCACTGTGTTTGCACAGCTGCCTTAGTGCCAAACAGGAAGACCCTCTTACCCGCCCCACCCTCTCTCTTTTATCCTCTCTAAACACTTACGATCTGTTCCAGTTCCGTTATGGGCATGTTGTTGTTGTTGTTGTTGCCACTACCGGGAGTTGGCGAATTGTGTGATGCACCCGAAGATGAATGGGATGAGGACACTGTCGACGAAGAGGAGCGTGATGTGGCGCAATTGCCGTGACCTTTGGTCTTGTTACGCGGCGGTGTCGGTGGCGGCACTGGGCCGGCCAGTGTTGAGCAATCCTTTGAATTGCGATTGGGCGACAAACGTGAGGGGAAACTCAACGTTTTGGTCCACTGTGCCAAGCTGCGCACCATCGTGTGTTTGTTTGTGTGTGTGTGTGTCGATTGAAACTAATTCCAAAGTTTTTCAAATTGTTTTTATTTGTCTTTGCACACTTCGTTTATTGCGTTTTCAGTTTGAGTTTGTCAGTTTTATGCACTCATTATAACATTCGGTGTTTATATTTCGAGTATTTCACAATTTTGCACAAATATTTCAAAACTTCTCACTTAACTCGCACGACGCACGCGCGACTTGCTTGAGTTTATTATTTCGCAGAAAAAAAAAGCGCAGAGCGCACGAAGAATCAACCGTTTGCGTCGCTTGCTCGAAAGCAACTGAATCGACGAAGTCGTTGAGCAAGAGACCAACACACAGCTGCGCAGTCAACGCAAGCCGGTCGGTCGCAGTCGGCAGCACAACGACTGCGGCGCGACACTCGCTCTCGGCTCCGCTTGTGCATGCGAGAAAGAGAGAGAGTGACGGTTTCGACTCGGTTTCAATGCATTTTAGAGGGAGACAAAAGCAACAACAAAGAAGCGACAACGACGGCGACTGAGCAGTAGCAGCGCTTGGTGAAGAGTTTCGTATGTTTACGCATGTGTGTGCGTGTGTAGTTGCTCTCAGTTATTTAGATGACATGATGAAAATGGCAAATGTTGCCAGACAATGCAAAACTATTGAGAACAGTTGCCAGCACAGAGTGGGAGAGATTAAAGAATTTTAGAGAGCGACAGAGAGAACGGAGGTACAGTGAGAACGGTTAAGCTGTAAATGTGTTTACATGCTTGAATTGTAATAAAAGGCATATGAACTCCATGTATAATGTGAGTTTAAAAATTTTGTAAATTTAAAACTAAATAAAACACTCTAAATTCATTTAAGAATATATTAAATATGTGAAAATACATTTAAAGCAGTTATTTGCACAATTAAATGACTTTTTCGGCAGTTGTTCTTAATATGAAGTTTAATGGGCAATGTGTGCACGACAAAGGACGTGGGCATACCCTGTAATTTTAGAGTATCAACCCCCTAACACTTTCCGCTCAATTGGGCAACAGGACACTCCAGGATACAACAGTAATTACTGTACTGTACAAAGGAACTGGCACTATATGCTGCCATATTTATCCAATAGTCGACGCGGCCTAATGATGGCAACACAAGACAATTACCGCAAACGGATCCGGGAGGAAGAAGGACAGAACCGACAGCGAAGACAGGGGACAGACAGAGAGAGAGAGGAGGGAGAGAGCAGGGGAACAGCAGCAGCTGTTTCGGAGTTACGTTGGGAAAGGGGGGGATGCCAATTATAACGTACGCACTTCCGTTGGCCACATACCACAGAGCCAGGCCAGGCCCACGCAGACAACAATGCACACGCATGAACACGCACACACACACATACACATAGACAGCGAGAAACCGGCAACAACGGCCTTGCCAAGGTTGACTGAACAAGCTGCCGAAAAAAGAGCCATAAAATCAAACGGGGCAACAAGAAAAGTTGCTGCTGCTTCTGCCACGAGAAAAGAGAGAGCACAGCAGGAGAGCCAGAGCTGGCAAGAGAGAGGGAAAGAGAAAGCAACAAAGATAGAGAAAGAGAGACAGAGAGAGAGAGAGAGAGACAGGGAAGAGTTAAGCCAGATCAAAACACAGCTGGCAACATCAGAAGCCTGTCTCGGCAACTAAAGCTTGTCTCGCACTCTGCCTCGCTCTTTCTCTTCTCATCTCTTCTGCTTTTCCCTCTCTTTCTCAAGCCAAGCCGCTTAGAAGCTCAACAGCGATTTCATCTGCTTGGGAAATGCGCAGACAACTTTGTCTTTCCGCTCCGTTTGGCCTCGGCCCCGTCCCCGGGCCTGCTAATTAGTTGGCATTTCTTGCCGTTAATATTCCCCATCCCCTTCCCCACCTTACACCACCCTTTGTGCTCTTCTCTCTTCCAGTTTGCCGCCAAATTCCAGAGCATCTTGCGGGCACATGTCGGCCATGTTGCATGTTGCAGTTGCAGATGTTGCTGGCCGTTTTACCAATCAGTTTTGTCCTTTGTCCTGCCCTACATTGTGTGGTCGCTGTCCCTAGGAAATGGCAAGGGAAATTCGAAAATGTATCCATTGGTGTGTGTGTGTGTGTCTGGCAGCTGTTTTATATGTTATTCCCAAATCGAACAATGCGCTTATTGACAGTTTTCCAAAGGTGTCGCATGAATCGCACACAAAGGATCCCTTCGGCAAGGGGATTGTGTTTGAAAATATGCCAGGCCGTTTCCGGACTGCAGTCTCGTGTATCCACAGAAATACTCGTATGCCAAGGCAAATGGAATTGCATTTTGGGTTATACCCTGCAGTCATTGCAGTGTTGGGTATCTAGACTATTAGCTGGCATTATGTTCATGGGCTGGCATTATGTTCCTAGCTATATTTTAAGATGGAATTACATTTATCTATTAATGACAAAATCTTCTCTTATTTTAAGTTGTTTTCTACGTTTAAAAGATTCCACGTTTTAATATCTGATATTCTCTTTCGATTTTCGACCTTATATTCTTTTAACTTAGCTGAAGTATTATCAGATTTAATTTTGAAGTGGCCATAGCTTTGTTGAAGGTTTGTTTAAGAGTTCCCTTGCTAAACTCTTTTTAAATTAGAAATATAGTCAAATAATTAGCAAACTATTTGTATATAGTTTCTGCACTAAACAACTAATATACTTAATACAACATATTCTACATAGTACAGGTATCTATTACTGTAGTGAACTCGAAACTACCTTTATTTACCCCTTTGTAATTGTCAATAGAATTACAAGAATTTACTATACACTCATTCATCTTACGCATTACTCACATGTGTAGATCCAAAGTTCCTCATGCTAATACAGATGAGCGGGAGATTCTGTTTCCTCATTAGCATAATGATATCATGGCTGAATCATGGAGAACAACAAGACAAAAGAAGAGAGATTTGTGTGACTAGTTACGAGCGACATTCGCAGAAATTCTGCATGTAATATTGTTGGCTGGGAAAACCACCCATTAAAGTTTTTAAAATAACAACTCAACTTTACGTAATAATTAAATTTTGAGCTTATCATTAATTATAAAAAAAAAAATAACAAAACTTGTGAATGCAATCGGGTCTAAAATCAAATGAACCATAGCAAATATTGTAATATTTTTCCACACATATTTTCTAGTCTATTAAATACCAATAAATTTTCAATAATTATAAGACTAGCCTGAAGGTCGAATCGATTTAAGATGTGAAATATTTTCTTGTCTATCGTAAAGAGGTAAAAGTTCAGCTCAAGCTGGAAAAGAATTCGATTTTGAGAGAGTGTCTTAAATATAATAAATGGTATATTATGTTATATATATTATATCATATTTATAATGTTTGAATGTATTAAAGATTCAAGGTCATTCTGTGTCAATGCTATTGTTTTTCTTTCTTTCACTTTCGCATCCGAAACTAATAAAACGCTTCCTCAGTCTCATCCAATCAAAAACTGATTTGCCTAATTAACAGTTCAAGATAAAACAAAAAGAGAAAGAGTTGGGGTAAAAAAGACTCAACGCTGTTGTAATTTCAGATGAAATTCAGTTTTCATTGGGTCTCTCTAGCTCCATAGCCCCCTTGTTGGGGCTACAAATTGGAGGGCGTGCGCCTAACGATTAATCTCTTGCATAAACATTTAACATTTAAACAAGAAATCATAACGAAGTTGGAGGAAACACAAGAAGAAAGAGCAGACAAAGAGGAAGCAGAGAAAGAAGATCAAATATTTGTGGGGCATTTGGCTGATAAGTTGACGGGCTTATCAAACAGTCGTTGGAACCCGCAATCAGCCTGTCAATGGACCCACATCAGTGGGAGCTGGGCTAGAGAGAGAGACAGGGAGAGATATAGTTTCGTTTTCTCTATATACATATACTCGTATATATTGTACATTATGTATCTGGCACTCATGTCTTTAGCTTCTGGTTCGATAATTTGCATGGTTTCTCTGGGTGTGTCTCGATCTTGTTCTGCATCTCATTTCGTCTTTATCGCCAGCTTCTTTTTTGCTTCTTCTCTCACTTTTTCGGGGGCTCTGAAGAGATTTTCTGCGGCTTATCTAAATTCCTGAAAAATGCAGTTGTTGTCGTTGTTGCTTTTGTTTACAAGCAAACAGTTTTTGTTTTTCCTTTTTGTTGCCCAAATCAACACCTCGAGTATCAATTACCCAGCGAAAGAGACGCCTGATAGTATGTGTGAGTGTGTGTGCGTGCGAGAGAGAGGGATGTGGCAAATCGAGGCTCGTTTGGGCTGCACTGTGTGCGTTTCTCAGATGCGCTCGCTTTATCTAAACTAATTAAAGTGTGACCGGTCGCTTGGTCTGTCTGTTCCACTGTCCCTCTGTCCATGGTAAATGTAAATCTACTCTCTGTCTATTTATTTATGATCTTTTATTATTCTACTGATGACAAGGAAGCAGCGCGCGCAAACAGGCAAAAAGTGCCTGGGCAACCGCACACGCCGATCCTGATGCTGATGCCTATGAAGGGCTCGTCTCGTCCGACATTAGTTTCGGATGCTTAGCCTGACTGAGAGAGAGAGAGAGAGTGAGAGAAACAGACGGGGGTTCTAGGAATGCGAATAGGCAGAGACCACACGGATAGAGCAGTAGCCCGCTGTGGGCTGGTTACGAGTTTATAATCTCTGATGCACCCAATATGAGTAAGATATATACATATATTGGAAAGGAGTAAGGAAGGTCTTAATCGTCTACAGAAGGTGGTTCAGCACTATAGCAGAGTAGCAGCCCGGATGGAATAAATATAAGCTCTGATTGGCCCGATACGACTGAGTTACTTGGATAAAGAGCAAGATAAGCCTCCATGCAAGTGAAGGAGATCTGCTAACTACAGAAGGTTATTAGGATATCTTTCATATAACGAGACCCAATTTTATTACTTCCCCTACTTTGTGCCTCATTTGGAGGCAGATAATCTTTGTTCTAGTTCCTTTAAAACCCACCCCAGGACTATTTTGCTTCCTCTACTGATCTCATTAGTTGTAAAGTTATGTATCATGTGTCTAAGCAATTGGAATGTGGCCGGGGCACCATCGACATGCACCTGCCACGCTTCCCTTGTGTGTAACGTGCAACTTCATTAGAACTAGCACCCCGGAATGCGGCAACATGTAAATATTTTGGGACTAAGAAACTATAAGAACAACATCCACATATGTGTCTTGTTTCAGTCTCGCACTGTATGTTGTAGCCACCCAAGCGCCGCCACACGGTGGTGCAACGGAAACAGGTGCGTGGCGGCGACACATGAGGCATGGCCTACCGATCGCTAGGCAAGTGACACGAATTAAACACAAACTCTGTGCCAAAGCAGGAAAATTCGACTACTTACGGCTGTGTGACTCAAGTTGCCCCTGGAAATTCTTGTGCAACACGCAGCAGGCTGACTAATCGTCCATGACTCAGTGCGGCAATTAGAGAATGTGCTACACGGGGGCAACTATCGAAGTAGAGCACGGTAATTCGTGTATATCGAATTCTTGAGGCACGTTCAACTTGCAGTGTGGGAAATAATAAATACGCGTTGCAAGCGTAGACTGCACTCTCCACACCACTTCTCTTCACTCCACTCCCCTCCCCCTATTTTCCCCCTCTGCATCACACTCTTAATTTCTCCACACAACACAATCGCACATCATTTGGCTGCATTTTCCATGACTTGCCTCCTTCTCTTCCTCCTCGGGCGGCGCTTTTTCTGCTCTTTTAGCTTTTTTCTGCCTCTTTTTTCTGCTTTTGTTTTTTTGCAATACTTTCACCTGCAGATTTGGCACGTAAATGGGCAGATAAGATAGGGAGATAGACTGAAGCCGACTCAACAACAACATCATCGCCAACATGGGCTTGCGGCAAGTTAAGTATCTAATAGATTGTTAAATACCCTAACTAACGGTAAGCTGAGTGAGTCATGGGGTAAGTAACAGAGGAGGGGAGACTTTGATAGGGGCAAAAACAGCTGTACTCTTTTTGTGAAACAGCAGAGTATAACAGTTGGATATATATGAATTTATCTGTATAACTATTGATTTCACTTAAGATCAGAGTATAACAGTTTAATATGTATAACAGTTGAGTCTGTATAACAGTGGAGTTTACAAAACAGCATAGAAAAATGTATTGCCGTTAACTAAGTACAACAGCTGAATTAATAAAACGGCGGACTGCAATAGTTTGATATGTATGACAGTCTTATCTGTATAACAGTTAAGTTTGTATAACAGTTAAGTCTTTATAACAGTTATGTTTGTATAAAAGTTAAGTATATATAACAGTTAAGTTTGTATAACGGTTAAATCTGTATAACAGGTAAGTTTGTATAACAGTTAAGTCAATATATCAAGTAAGTCTGTGTAACAGTTATGTCTGCATAGTAATTAAATCTAATAATGCAAAAAATCGAACAACTTTTTATAAGTTGAACTAGAAAATGCATCTGAATTCTATATAATTATAGTATAACAGCTTTTATTTTATCATTCTCATATAGACATTAAAGTGTAATAAAAAAATATATACCTATATATATTTTTTAAATAATACTACACCATTTATTTTTATCTATTTTTCCCAATAACAAGAAAATTTCCAAAAGAATTGTAGATCTTTCATCCGGCAGGGTATTCAAACTTCGTCAATTCTTGGTTCTTTTAGTTCTCGCTTATTGTTTAGCGTTTTTTGCCAAGATTGCGATTGGGAAATCATTCAACGCTTTTGCTTAGTCTTCGAGACGTTGCTGGTCTTTAGTCTTCAGTCTTCTAGTCTTCACTTGGTGCGACTACCGAGACTGACTTGCCTTTTGTTGTTGTTGTATTCTGCCTGCCCACTCTGACAGCATTTGTCAACTTTTGCTTTGGGTTTTTCTTGGACCATGTTCGTTGACCTCATTAGTCTGTATGTGTATTTCTTTGTGTGTGTGTGTGTGTGTGTGTGTTTTGTTTTTGTTAAGATTTTCGACTCGACAGTTAATTCACTTTCATTGCTTGTTGTGTTTTTACTTTAGATGGCGCTCGGCTCAGTTTTGATTAAGTTGTGTCATGCAACGTTGATTTAATTATCATCATCATCAACATCAGCTTATTTCCATCCATTGTGAACAGGTACCCCAAAACTAATGAGGAAGTTGGCGCTGTGAATTTCGACTAGGCAAGTGAAAAGCCACCGTGTAATATGACAATAATAGAAAGCTGAACAGACAGAGCGAAAGATCTTGTTGATGAGGTGCCTCGCCAAATAGGTGAGTAGGTTGCACAGTGTGTGCCATGGGGGTTTTCGAGATATTATCGATACGCTCGATGCGGAAGTTGCTTCTGTTATGTGTCAAAGTTCATGTTGGGTGACTAGTGGGTACAGTTTGAGTAATTGACCCAAGTTATTGAAGGAAATTAACTGATAGATAAATACTTATGGGACAGATATGAATGTGTTTATGTAATAATACGATACAATAAATAAATAAGTCAAGGACAGTCAGAGAATCAATATGATATGTGCCATATCAGGGTACATACATATATCAGATATGATGACCTATGATGATAGGTTAAATGGATGTGCCTTCGGCCAAGATCAAACTGAGTGGATATTAAATCTTACATCCACATACTGACAAGAATCTTCATGATATATTTCTGAAATATGATAAGCTATAGCTAATAATTCTCTCTGCAGAATCTCTTTCCTTGCTTATCAAATTTCTACGTATTTCTTTAACTGCCAGTCAAGTCTTCTAAACAAGTCAATTTGCTATGCCTTCCTTATGTTTACCTCCCTGTTAGGACCTCATGCCAGGCACAGTGCATGCCACATGCCACATGCCGCAGGACTAACCCAAAATGTGTGCAAAACATGTGACTGACAGCGAGATAAGAAGGCTCTACCAGGCAGGACTTTCCCCGGAGCACACGCTGTGCGGCGATAAAGTCAAGTGCGGTCCGCAAACTAATTCCCGCTAAAAAGCTGTTAATGGCAGATATATCTATGTCTCTGTTTCTCTCCCATTCTCTCTCTCTCAGACTATCTGCGAAAAACCCAGCGAATATGCAGGTTGGCATCGGATGCGAAGCCGGATTCAGTTTCAGCTCGGTTCATTCACCAGTTCCGTCGTGCAGGTAGATTTCAGTCTAACGCTTTGTCTGGGGATCGTATATATCTCTTTACACTTTATACGTCTTTTTTTCTGAATGATTTCCGCTGTATGTGATTATGATAAACAGCGGGAGAGAAAGAGAGAGAAAAAACGCGCGATAAACGCGGCCAAAAGCAATGCGCAAAAGTTCACGCGAACAAAAGTTGATTTTGAATGAAGCTGATAGTGAATGAGTGTGTGTGTGTGTGTGCGAGGGTATCTCATTTCGAATGCATTTTTCGCATATAAATTTTACAATAACATTTTGAACAAATAATCAAGTTGCGTCTGTGTGGGCTGGCATCGAAAAATGTTATTTAAATGCCGCCGCAGATTTCCATTTGTGAGCGACGAAGCGTGGGATATCTTGGGGCTGTTCGGGGCTGTTAATTGTCTCGTGAAACCAGTCTGAAGATTCGGCTAAATGCGTAGTGTGTGTAAATGTGTCTCTGGAAAGTGCTCGCTGCGTGGACAATTGTGTCCTACCTACCTGCCTCCCTCCCCCTGCCGAAAGATACAAAACAGAAACAGAAATACGACCAAAAATTATCAGTTTCTCGTGCTCGGCATGCTAATGAGGGAGCGTGGATCATGTACAGACAACGTTAGAGAGAGAGGGAGAGAGAGAGACAGGGAGGGAAAGAGGCAGTGAAAGGGAGATAGGCCTATAAAACATAAAGCAAACAATTCACAGAGCTCCTCCTCCTCGGCTCGACCCCGTTGTGGCCCCGTTTCGAACTTCGGTCACGTTGTTTGTGTGTGAATTCGCAGCCACTACACTGATACATATATAGTTATATATATTCATGATCGTATGGGTAGCAACAACAATGCCGCTTATTATTGTAGAAATATGCTCGGCTATCGCAGCTCACGTTTTAATTTTTTTATAATGTCACTAATTTATTGTACGTGCTGCACCACAAAGCACACACACAACCCATGCCGGACCCAAAGGCCCCCACATGCCGTACCTGAACCCAAAACCGAACCCAAACACAAACAACCAGCGAAGCCGATGCGACCCATTTAGGTGTTTTTAATAATAACATGAACTGCTCCCAAATTAAAGAGGGGGAGGAGCCGGAGAGGGACCTTTGCCACATCGCAACTGTTTGCATTTCAATGAGAGGGTGCTCAAGTTTGAAGAAGATACTTTTCGGGAAGATTCTCTCAGGTAATTTGTCAATTCGAAATCGGACACTTCTCCGACGCGAAGCTGACATTTATCTGTCTCATTGAAATCGGGACAGTTTTATGGCTCGTGGGAGTACTTAGTAATATCATTTCAATATGCTGCCTATTTTCATACGATAATCGGAGTGGAAGTTTACGAGCTGCATATGAAATTATTTCACACTCTTTGAAACGGTACACATATCTTTGAAGTGAAGCGAAGATTAAATATTTTTATTTACTTTTCGAATATGAAGTTGATGAACTTGTGATTAGCAAGTAGGGCGGAATTCTTATGAAATGAGGGGAAATATAGAATACTGTATATACATATTCTATCAAACACGTCAATGCGATAGTGCTGGTAGTAATAGTAAGTATGTATGTATGTGAGTAGTTGATGAAATGGTAGTAGTATTGATAAAAGTAGAAATAGTAGTAGTGGAATTTATGATAGTACTATAAAAAGTAGGAAATTCGTAGTAGTAAGTGTTTATAGAAGAATAAGTAGTAGAAACAGTAGCTAGTGAGTAGAGACAGTTGTGATAAATGGTAGTAGCAGAATAAATAGAAGTAGCAGAATAAATTGAAGTCGCACTATTAATGCTAGTAAAAGTAGTGTTAGTAGAACTAGTAGAAGTAGTAGTAGTAGTCGTAGTAGTAGTAGTTGTAATAATTGTGATTGTAGTAGTATTAGTGGTGGTAGTAGTATTAATAGTAGTAGTAGTAGTAGTAGTAGTAGTAGTAATAATAAAAGTATTAGTAGTAGTAGTAGTAGTAGTAGTAGTAGTAGTGTAGTAGTAGTAGTATTAGTAGTAGTAGTAGTAGTAGTAGTAGTAGTAGTAGTAGTAGTATTAGTAGTAGTAGTAGTAGTAGTAGTAGTAGTAGTAGTAGTAGTAGTAGTAGTAGTAGTAGTACTAATAAAAGTATTAGTAGTAGTAGTAGTAGTAGTAAATGTATTAAAAGTAGGAGTAGTAGTAGTAATAGTAGTAGTAGTAGTTGTAGCAGTAATAGTAGTAGTAGTAGTAATAGTAGTAGTAGTTGCAGTAGGGTAGTAATAGGGTATTTTCAAAGGGTATACCCTAAGTTCATTACATACCACATGCCCTAACACTTGTAAGAACCGATCACTATCTTTCCAAAGCGTAAATCAAATAATAAAACTCAAATTCAAATTATGCGACCCTTTGGCTTGACTGGTTCATCCTAAAGAGGGACCTCTAAATGCCTAAGCAGACATAATTTACGAACCCTCCTACTCCCTCTCCTCCACTCCTCTCATTCTGAGCCATCAAACAAGTGCGCTGATTAGTCTCTTATCTCTCGCTGGCCACTGTTCCAGAGGCTTCCTCTCTGAGTCTTTTCAAATATTTGAGCTCAGCCATCAATCCCGTCTCCGACTCCGACGGAGTCCAAATTCGAATACGAATCGAGCAGAGAAATCGGTAGTTGCGGGCGAATGAACCATAAAACCCGCGAGGCGTAGAAAAATATTTGTATTTGATTTGTGATTAGCTTGCAACAGCAACAACAACAACAACAACCATAGCAACAAGAGCCCAACTCGACTTGGGAGTGCACTCACTTGCACTTTCCATGCCAGATTAGCTTGGGCCATGGACGGGGTCGGCTGAGACGTCGACGTCGGCGTCGCTGTCTGCGTCTGCGCATGCGAGTTCATCAACTTCTGTAGCACTCAACTTGCCGCAACTAATTGCAACATGAGATGCACTCGCTGCCGCCGATGTCAATGCTGCCCATTAGATCTCGTCGATCGCGTTGCCGTCGTCTGCTTGCCACACGCCCTGTGCTCCAGCCGTCTGTCCAGCTTCGACCGCAAATGAAATCGAATCAAAGCTGCAGTTGGAGTTGGAGTTGCCGCTGCCACTGCCTCATGTGGCACGCACTCGAGTGTGGTAATTTGCAATTTTATGCGTTTTACACGAGCCCGCTGCGTGTGTCTGCCACAGCAGCTGCAGTTGTATTTATATCTGTATCTATATCTTGTAGCTAGTATCTCGTATCTGCGTATCTATGACAAGCGCATCTGCAAGATACATTTGCTGGGGCAGTGGCAGCAGCCCTGCTTGCCACATGGCAAGACAACATATTTGCCGCCTTTGCGGTCGCCTTGCCCAGCTCGAAGTCCGAGGCGCTCTAATGGAGCTCGCTCCTAACTGCTCCCCATGATCATAGAATAGGGGGGAGGGGCTCTCTAATGTTAGAGAAGTGCAAGAGGATAAGTCGCTTTAATTACCCCAGGGATTAGCTAATGTTCGTAGAGTCAAGTTGCGAAGAAACATTTGGACAATAAATAAAATAAATCTTTGCAGGGAGATTTGCTTAAGATTTAATGGATAAAGAGACTGAGGTTCAAGATAACTTTCTAGAAGAAGAAGAAGAAGAATTTGCGATTGTAGTTTATGAATTTATATAGAGACTTTACCTGGGAAGAATAGGCAAAGGTTTTAATTTGAAGTAAGACTTTTTCGACTTTTAGAAGGCAGTCAAGAAAGTATTTTCATTTAGCCTAGAGTTCGGTTTAAACTTTAAAGGCATAGGTACCATAACCATAGAAATATAAATAAAATATTAAATAGGGTATCAGGATAACTTTAGTTACAATTAAGACATATATAATTATGACATATTGAAGAGACTTTTAAAATATTATTGAAGTTAAAAACTTTTTGAAATCCCTTTCAAATGTCCTTACAATATCAAGAGCATTACCCAATGACAAACCCTATCAAAGAGCACTGCGTACTTGAGTTGAGCTACCAAAAGTAAAAGGAAAGTACAGGAATTTCAGAGTGGAAATAATAACTGTACTTGCTGCGGCAAGCAAGGACATTGCCTGCCAACAGGAAACTGTCGCTGTCGTCGCTGGGGAGCCGTAATAAACCTGACAACACGCCAACAATGATCTGCCCTTTATCTGCATTATCACCTTGCCGCCATCTCGCTGGGTTGAGCCAAGAAAATTACTTTCAATTAATGCGGAGCCAAGAGGACGCAAGGACTCAGGCAGATGTTTTGTGTGCTCGCTTAGGTAGCGACCGAGCAGTAGAAAGGGAAGGAGACGAAGACAGAAGTAAAACCTGTGTCGGCTCCAAAGAGAGCCTGTAATAATAATGAAACAGAGGCGAAGAGGGAGGGAGGGAGGGAGAGAGACGGAGGCACCTCGGCATCTCGGGGCATTGGGACAGACGCGCCAATATCCTTGGCTGACAGATGTTTTTCGTTGTCGAAGCAGGTCATTGAGCCAGCCAGGCTAAGGATGCGCTGTGCGTTGGTCCTGCTGCATTCAATCGAGAAAGAAATGTATCTTAAAGATGCAGCAGACAGCTGCCACACTTGAAGATCTTTTCGAATCTCTCGCTCGGTGTGTTTACAAATCGAATCGAAGCCGAAGTTGCTGGGGTGCGTCTCGTCCCATCTCGTTTTGCTTTGTTTCGCCCGAGCGCGTTCGCTGAAAGTGGTTGCCACCGGCTCGGATTACATGCTGTGCGCACTTCTAGCTGCAGATACACTCACACACACACACACACTCACACACACCTCGTCGGTAGTCACACCAATGGATCTGTTCCTGTTTTGTTTATAAATAGTTTGGCCATGAATTGTTTTCTCTTTTGATGTGCCACGCTGGCGAAAGATCATTATGATCAACTACTGATCATGATCATCTCAACTCGCAGAAATTGGAAAAATGTGAACAGCAACAACAAAACGCTCGCGATCGTAATTTGAGCAGTTTCCCAAAGGAAATTTCGAAATTTTCTTCTTCCCCCTTTCCTTATTCTATTTGATTAATTAGTCGAATTTGATGGGCATCATATAATGGAAATTCGGTTGGGGTGGGGGTAGATTCTCCTTTGGATGGGAACAGGTACCATTTTGATCTACATAACAGCAGGGTTGCTATTTGATGGATCTGCCTTGAGGGTAGGGATTATGCCTCCTTTGTTATTTAAATATCATAATGGAATTTTGTAATTGGGGTTCGATTGGTTGCACTCACCTCCTCATAGGTATTCTCCCGGGAACTCGACTGTGTGCTGCTGGCAATGGAACGGCGAAACATTTCGCTATAAGCAAAAAAAAGGGATTAGTGATCAAGAGATAAAAGGAATTTGTGAGATGGCAGATAAAAAGATAGAGAGAAAGAAGAAGAGTACTATAAGTAAGAGTTTATTTGAAGAAAAAATTAGTATAAGTAATGATCTAATTGAAATATAATTCTAAAACTATATAGAACTTTGATCTTTACTCTCTCCTATTTATGTTAACATTTTTGCTATTTTAGTATTATATTTATATAAAAGTTAAAGAGTCTTAGAATGAATAGAATGGCTTTTAAAGTTATATAATAAAGTAAAGGCGATCACTGATCTTAACTCTGTCCAACGCACAATTTGCATATAAAAACTGATATAATTCAGTCAATTTTTTTTTTTTTTTTTTTGTATTTTTATTATTAAGTGAAGAATCCGTACATCATAATGTTGTTTCTTAACATCACAGGGTGGAGAGATATTCTTAAGAATTACCAAACAGTAACAGTTAAAAATGCATTGATTTAAACTCTCCCCAAAGCCTAGAGAGCTTCATATGCAAACTTCTACAACTTTATTTAAGGTTCACTGATCTTAACTCTGTTCAGTGTCTAGAAAATTTCCGCTTATCCAAGTTGAGATATTATCGAATTTATTCACGACAAATATAGCCTGATTCGACTGTCACGACAAATGGCTTCGACCCCTTCTATAACGACACGTTAAACTCCCATAAATACCAATTAGTCGGTAGTTGTATGGAAAGAATTCCCCATTCGACTTCGATCCGAGTGCCATGTCCGATGTAATAATGCCAAACGCGACCCACACACGAAACGCACGCGGACAATTAGCATAATTTATTAATATGACAGAGATAGAAAGAGGGAGAGGGGGGGGGCAAACTTGATTCAGTTATGCGATATAGAAAGAGAAAGAGATAGACTAAGATAAGATGCTCGCTCACCTTAAGCGCTGGCAGGCTGTGGGCGTGTTGACAGTGAGATTGGTCCTTGAATCGCTCAGTTGGGCGATCGAGTTGCATAAGCTATTGTTCACATTCAGCATTATGTTGTTGCCGTTGTTATTGTTGTTGCCCGACTTGCTGCTGTTGTTGTTCAGTTTGTTGTTACTGTTGCTGTTGTTGTTGGTCGTGTGACCGGAGGCTGCGAGTACCGTGGCGGGCATCTTGCGTGCTTCGATCTGCCCAAATATGGCGGGCCTCATTAAAGCGTCTCTTTTCGGGGTTGGGTTTGATTTAGCTGTTTTTTTTTTTCGTTTTTCTTTTTTATAGTCGCGTCCCACACACGCGACACAACGCGCGACGGCACACGAACGTCGCACCCGATTTGGCAAAGATTTTTGGATTTGTCTCGATTGATCTCGAGTTTTTTTTTTCTCGATTTCTTGTTTAGATTTTGTTAATCTTTATGTGCATTAACTAAAATGTTGCTAATTTTTCGTTTGTTTGTGCACACCTTTTATGGCCAAAAGAATGAGGCTGATAAATCAGCTAAGCAACTGTAGAAGGGGTGAGCAGGGGAGGGGGGCGAGGATAGTTGCCTCCCCAGAGCGACTGCGTCGTGTAATTAACTCGTTCCGACGCGCTTTCGATGGTGCCTTTTAAGGAGCTTTTCGACATTCGCTTTTCAATTATGATGCAACTATTTTGGGGCCGAGCGTAGCCAAGACACAAACCCCCGACGGACACAGGTGCGGAACAGCGACAGGTGTTTGCTGCTGCATGTGGCATGTGGCGACAACGAGTTGTTCGACTTCTTGCTGCGCCGATTACTGAAACAAAACTGATTTATGTCTGTCACAAGGCGTGCACTGCAGGCAAAGGCAATCGACCAAGTCAACGTCGTCGACAGCGACGTCGCCGCTGCTGCAGTTGCCGCTACTGCTGCTATTGCTGCTGCTGCTCCCCAGCCCGATCACTGGACGACAATTAGTTCTACATGTCGTCACACGTCGTAAGCCACAGGAAGCCACAAGCGCAGCAACAGCAACAGTAGCAACAATAACAACAGCAGCAGCAGCAGTAGCGGCAACTGTTGCAGCTAAGACAACAACAGCAACAACAACAACAACAGCTGCAGCAGCAGCAGCAGCGGCAGCAATCATCGCTAGCTTTTCGGGGAGGGAGACTCTTGCAGCGCTTGTCTGCGCTTTCATCTTCTCTTCTTGCACTCACACCAATACCCGATACTCCCGATGATACTCATACCCATACTCATCATACTCGTATTCATGCTCGTATTCATACTTGTTTATATAGAAGTTACGCCCTTCCTGGTCTTCCCTGTCTCGGCTTTAGCCAACTCTCTTGCGGTTGTGTAATGCGACAACAAAAAGCGATCAGATGTCCTTCTACGGATGTGCGCTCTGCTCTGCCCTGCTCTGCTCTGCTCTGCTCTTGCTTAATGATCTGCCTCAGCACAACAACAACAATAACAGTGAGCGCTAAAAGTTTACAACAATAACAATGGGCAGCAAAGTAAAGATCGGTTATGTAATACATATGTGAATTATCATGGAGAAATTTGCAGAAGTTGGAAAGATTTTTCTTTTATTTATTTATTTAATTTCAACTAAGATTTAAAATTAATATTTCTTTTAAATAAAAATTAGATAAAATTAAAATTTAAAATATTAAAAGTTTAAGACTTAGAACTTAAAATGGAATTTGATAAAAAAAAATTTAGGATTAATTAAAATATCATTTTGGTGGCTGGCTCGTGGTCAAGATCAAAAAATAAATATTTTCTTTTTATTCCGATATATTTTGGTTACCGCAGTGTAACCAGCCACCAAAATGATGAAAAACAAAGGTCGCTCTACAATATTAATTAAAATATATATTTTTTATTTATTTATTGTTTATTACTTTATTAAATTAATTTATATGAAAGTATTTTCATTTATTTATTTACCATTAAGTTTCTTTTCAGTTCATACCGAAAAACTTATTTCATTTCTAACACCTAACTCCACATCATTGTATCTATAAGTAAATAGTTCTGTATGTATTGTAGTTTCATGTCTTTATTATTTCCAAGATGTCATAATATTTTTTTATTTTTTTATTTTTTTTATTTTTTAAATTGCCTTGTAATTGAAACCCGGATTCTTGCTATACCCACAAAGAATACCGTATGTACAGTTGATTTCTTTATTATCTTTATATTATTATTCTATCGAATTGATTTTTTTAAAAAGTATACATTTTAATAATATTTTTTGTACTTATTCAATTACCAAAAAATCGTTTTATTGCTTAATAAATTCCTTATTTAATAACTTTTCTATTCGTAAATAACGATCTTCAGCATTTTCATTTGTTAGATAATTTCTGCACATATGTTGATAATATATTATTATTTATATAATGACATTACAATTATTATTATTATTATATTGTATTACATTATTAATATTATATTATATTGATATTGTTCCATTCTCCAGTTTTCTTGAGAGAAACGCTCACTATTATAACTATAATAATAACTATTCTTCAAAGTGAACATAGAACTTAAGTTTGAATTCTTTATAATAGTATACTGGACACCCTTCCGTTCACAAACTTTTCGCGCCACTGTTGCCCTGAGTTGCTGGCAATGTGTGCGGCGTGGTGCTAACTAATCAACAATCGCTACTCATCGCCAATTGCTCCTGCCCGTCATAACATGGGAGCATGAGTACGAGTACCAGTACGAGTACGAGTATTCACACTGGCACTCATGCACGCACTCACACTCACATTCGCAGTCGCATCTTGCGTTCGCAGTGATGATAAACTACATTAATGCCCCTTAAGTATGCCCATGTATGTTGCCAACCAAATACGTGACAAGGGCTAGCGACGAGTGCTGTTGCTGTTGCTATTGCTGTTGCTGTTGCAGGCAGGCAACAACTTGCAACTTGCCACTCGGCAGCTGGCGATGGGCTTTGGCCATGTAATTGCAGTTGCTCTGCTGCTCGCACTGCCATTTACCATTCAAAGTGAGCGAAAAACTGGCAACGCAAGTTGCTGGGCCAAGCATGTTGCAACTACAACTGCAACTGCAACAGTCGCCTCGGCGCTGGCGCACTGCTTTGGTTTCTGTGCCAACAGATCCTAAAGGTCATTGCTAATAGCCCAGCCTGTCCCCAGCAGCAGCAGCAGCAGCAGCAGCACAATCATTATGTCTGGACACGGCGACACTTCCGTTTCCACTTTGCGGTAGACCTAAAGATCGGGTCCCAAAAGTGTTGCTGCTGTCAATGGTGTTCCTGCTGCCCTCTCTGCTGCCGTTGCTGCCCTTCTTGCTGTTGCTGCTACTGCTGCTGCTGCTGAAATGTAACTCGATAAGCAGCCACGACAGCAGCAACAGGATGAGTTGCAACGGAAGTCAAACGTTTTGTGAATTTTTTCATAATTATCCCGGCTCGATGAGTTATCAAAGAAATAATGCCCAAAATATATTAAACATTATACCCGTGAGTCGAGGCAGCATTGCTGCAACACAGCGGGGCAGCCTACGCGATGAGGTGCGGCAGCAATGAGAAGAGATTGTTGTTGCCAAATGTTGTTGTGGGCCAAAAAAAAAGCGACAGGTTGCTGAGGTTGCTGACGTTGTTGCTGTTGTTGTCAGTGTTGTTGTGGCAGCAGTTGTTGTTGAGGTTGTTGCTGCTGCTGTAACTGTTGTTGTTGTAGTTAATGTCGTTATGTTTGTTGTTGTTGTAGAAGTTGTTGTAATACTTGATGTGGTAGTTTTTGCAGAAGTTGTTGGAGTTTGTGTGTTTGTTGCAGCAGTTCTTGTTGTTATTATTGTTGTAGTTGTTGTTGTTGCTGCTGCTGTTGTTGCTGTAGTTGTTGTTGCTGCTGTTATTGTTAATAAAATAGTTGCAGTTATTATTATACTAGTTTGTGCTGTTGTTGTTGTTGTTGTGACTGGGTCGCACCTTACTCAGTTGTTGCAACATTGAGACGCTGCCAAAGATTCAGTTTAAGACAGCGCTGTACAGCATATTAGAATCAGCTAGCTTAGCAACGGCTGGTCAGCGACACGCCTGGTTGCATGCTACAAGGAACTAGAGAGAGAGGGGGATAGGGATAGGGTAGGGAGTAAGGGAGAGCCCTTCTTGGAGTGCGTTCGACTGGATATGGAAATCAACTTGGCAGCCGTGTGACACGTGTGCCGGCGGGTTCAAGCGAGTTCAGTCTATTAATCGATAGACTACTTAGTTCTGCCAGCTCTGCTAGCTGGGGCAGTTAGTGGCCAAGACCCTAGGACTAGCCCCAGTTGCTTGCACCATCGCCGCCCAGTTAAATGCAACATATTCTCTTTACATTTTGTTCTCTTTCTCTTTCCATTTTCTTTTCTTTTCTTTTTGCACACTGCGCGACGTCGCGGCTGCGTCTGCGCACGAACAACGCATTTTTGTGCTTGTCATGCCGGTAATGACTACAACAACAACAGCAACAACAATAACAATTACAACAACAACAGCGCCAGCAAAACAAAACATGCTACCAGCCAGGTTGGAGCTAGGCCAACTGCCCCAACTGAGCCATGAAAGTCAACCAGGCGCGTCCGTTTCCAAGTTCTACTTGGCCGCTGACTGCGACTGCGACGGCGACGGAGACGTCAGCGTCGTTCGTCGCTGCTGCTGGGTTTTTTTTATTTAAGGTTTTGTTATATATTTCAAATTCTTTCGTGGCATTATATGTAATGAAAAGCGGGTTGAAAAATGCTCGATAAGTAAAAAATATGCACGTGATAATTATAATGACTGCAAGACATGAAAGATCGTGTGTATGTGTGTGACAGAGAGAGAGAGAGAGAGTGTGTGCGTGCGAGTGTACTTAGTGTGTATGCAGATGGTGGCAGAGGAAGTTTGTCTGTAAATTAGTTATTTGTTAATTGGCGTAATTAAAGTGTAATAACAACTTATGGAAAATGGGAGAGAAAACCTTTAAATTGAACGAGAAGTAAATGAGACACTGACAAGCAAGAGATGAGAAGTATCCAGCTTAAATTATCGAATTAGAGTAAGAAGTCAGTATACCGTGATTCCCTTAAAGAGAGTGAACTGTAATGAAAGGAAAAATACTAGTAATGAAGAAAAATACTAAAAGAGTTTTGCAACAGAGAAAAGAAAATCAAATTTAATGCAGAAATAAGGAATTATGTATAAGCATATATACGTGTATGTACAGTCTAGTCTACAAGAAATTAAGAATATATGTAGAGTCTATTCGAATATGCATACATACATACATTTATCAATTATATAGGTATAGGAACCTCAACTATTTTAATTGACTTTCCTTTCTTCGCATTCAATCAGAATCCTTCATCACACCCCCTTTGTCTTTCATACTTCAATAGACTCAGCTGCATGACATACTCGTATATCAATCTCTTCTTTGATTAGTCATTTACCAACCGATTATCAATTACAACCGTATACCCGTATAAGATTTGAATTTTCAGCTCATTCCTTTTCTTGTTCCTTCAATTATTACCTTTCGCTTGTGAAACATTTGCAATTGTAATTGAAATGTTCTCTTCGGATTCGGATACGGATTCTTCACTGTCTCCATTTGATTGATTTGCAAAGGGCCAAGGCGAAATGAAATCAGCTTAACTATTACAACAGATCATGCTGTTTAATGGCTTGCGGGAGACAATTCGGAATGCCATCCCATAAGGGGGAGTTACATAATTCGTGTTCTACTCGAAGGGGGCTGTTCCCACGCTGCTCTCACTCTGGCAACTTATCACCTTCAGTTCTTGTGCGTAATTGAAAGCGGCTACTGGTATTTTGATGTATAAACAAATATTTTACCTAAGCTTCTTCTGGCGTGCCCTCAAAGGGAAGAACTACCGAATCATTCAACTACATATGAGTATCTATAGGGTTCTCTTCCCTAACCAAATGAGTTGTTTTTTTTCTGCTGTTTCATCGTAATTATCAACTTGAAAAAGTGCTCATTATAAGAGGAGACAGAGAGAGGGACAGAGAGAGAGAGAGCGAGAGAGAGAGAGAGACGAATGATTGATCATGTTAGAAAGTGAAGCGAGAAACGAGTTCTACAAGTCTCAGCTCAACTTTCAGTTCGAGTGTATCAATAACTGGTTGAGAATCTGAGAACAACAAGCAAAGCTTTGAGTGCGGTCAGTTAGGATGTTAGTCCAGACTCCGAATACCATTATAATACTGCCTCTAATATATATTTGCAATTTTCCCATATCGCTTTTTTTTATGTTCCCATTTTTAAGCCCACATCATAATAAACCATTATCCCACTTAACCCACTTGCACACGCCCCGATGATTTCAATATATTTACATAGTCTCAACGTCGGCCCATAAATCGATTGATAAACCCTCTCGGAACCCTCTTCGAAACACTTGTCAGCCGTAAATCAAACTCAATTGAAAGCGCGATGGGGGAGAATTTCCCTAACCTCAAACAGTTTAATTTTTGGCAAGTCTTCAACCCCCTTGAGATGACACTTCTCGATAATCCAAGCTAAAAAAAAAGGAGAGTGAAACCAAACTGAAAATTGAAAAATCAATTGCTGCAGCCCGCAGACTTTCCCAGAGTGCGACATAAATCAAGGGAACTTAAGAGTGTCTCCCAAAAGTTCTCGTCGCGCGCTCCCACGCTCGAAGGCAGGAAACGCAAGGCCAAGCTAACGGTGCTCCCGGGGGACAGGAAACAGCGTCGACTAAACCGATTGATCGGTCGATGTGTAGGTCGTACGGTCAGTCAAAAAAGGGATACAATTATGGGTAGTTATGGGCCGACTGTGTCTGTGTCACGTGCGCGTTTTTAATTGATTTTTGGCAGGCGATTTGCATGGGAAATAAAACAGAAAGGTATGTGGAACTCACTAGGCGAAAGTATTCCTGTTAAACCTGGGCTTGGTCCGTGCTGGGCGAGCCTGGCAAATATTGTGTTAATAACCATAAATTCAGATCAGAGCTTAACCCCTTCGTGGCAGTCCGTCAGGCAATTTGCATAGAATGTTTCTCAAAAAAACAAAGAGAGAGAGAGAGACAGCAGGGCTGAAGAAGAGAGGGAGAGGGAGAGAGAGAACTGACTGTATACCCGCCCCATTGCCTGCGACATTCCAGAAACGCACTCGAGCATAACCGGGTCCGACCCGCGTCCAAGTCCAAGTCGTCTCTCTCTCTCGTTCTCTGGGCCGGGCTGGGCCTGCTCAATGTAAATAAAAATGTATTTATTTTATTTTTATTCCTATTTGGAGTTTTATTTAGCTGCACGCGTTAATTTATGCCACAGAATACATCGCAACATCAACGTCTTTGTGGCCCATTCTCTGCCCGTAAAACCACATCCGAAAATTATACAATAAAATGTAAAATAAGCTCGTTGAGCTGCTGCTGTTGATGTTTTCTTCGTTGCTGCTGTTGTTGTCAGCAATTGGAAATTGTTATTGTTGTTATTTGCTGGAAATTTATACAAACAGCTGCGCTGCCTGCCGTCGCGGCTAACCGCAACCAACTGCAGCGCCAGCACTCTGAGGCCTCAATTCAGTCTTCATTCTACGTTCTACGTTCATCAGTTGTCTCTCTGTCTGTCTCTCTGCCTGTCTGTCCGGCACCTTGTCAAACTGCCAGGTAATACCAACCCGCTGAAGTCAATCTGCCTGCCAATCAGCCAGTCCGTCCCACTGTCCACACAGTCCTCATTCACTCTCCGTCCCTGTCCCTGTCCCTGTCCCGAAACGGAAGCAGTTAAGCTTTGAATAATTTATGAAAATCGCTTTTGTTCCTACCAAGTGCCAAAGTTGCATATCAATTCTCGATTCCGAATGGATACAGTCGAAAACTTCTGCAGGCAGGCGTGAGCAACTTCATTTTCACACTCTGTCTGTATAATTGACTTGAGCGAGAAATCTGAAGTATATCTTAGCATAAAAATAGTTTTAGGAATTCTAAAGGTACTAGAAGTAATAATAATAATAAATATATAGTAATAATATAAAATATAATATAGTAGTTTTAAGATTCAAACAGAATTAATTAAGAGACTTTCTTTCTGCTACTTACAGCGCAAAGTCATTGTTTTTGTCAATTTTGTTAATGATTAACAGACCTTTAAGTTCAAGAGTACGTTCTGAATTGTTTCTTTTTAGGTTTCTTAATAATTTGTTATTATAACTTTTATTATTTTTTAATTTATGTATTGTATATTAGTAATATTAGGTCAATAAAAAAACCGAACGAACTTTTTACTTGGACACATTAGGTCAAGTAAAAAAATTGGTTCGGCTATTTTTATTGAACTGAACGAACTTTTTATTGTACTTGACCTAATAGATATATGTCCAAGTAAAAAGTTAGTTTTTTTTTTATTGAACCGACCGAACTTTTTACTTGAACCGAGCGAACTTTTAACATGACCTAATAAATACTATAGTACAAATAAAAAATAAAAAAAAAAAAAAAAACTTTAGTACAAAGTTTTTTCCAGAGCAACTCATGATTTCCATTACTTTGTAAATATTTTTACGATCTTCAAAATGTTTAATTATTTACATACTGTAAATAAATTCATTATTTAAATCATATATCAATATGTATGTATTTTATGATATTTTCTATCCTTATTAAATACCAGAACTGTACAAACTAACTAACTAACAAATATATATTCCTATTACATCAGCTTATTCATGGTCTATCTTCAATAAAAGTGTCATCTGCCTTGCTTTATCGATGTGGTAGCGCATATTTTGTAGCTCAAATGAACCGAAACCTTAAACCGAGCCCTGCCCAGTAGTTCTGCTCTGGCCCGAGCTCAACACTTCCCATCGGTTTGATTAATATGCCAGCGACAACGTATTCAGTTCCTAACCGCACAAATATCCACTTGACGTGCTTGCTGCTCGTTTGGTCCCAAATATGGATTGGGACTGGGCTCGGCGTCGGGACGGGGTCTGCTGCTCTTGCTGGACTGCTGGTTCTTTGTGGTGTGTATGTGTGTGTGTGTGTGTGTTGTGGTGTGGCCACTTCCTAATTTGGTTCCGCTATTTATTGTCGCATACTTTTTATTATTTAATTTACCAAAGCTCGTGCTGAATGCCAAATACAAGAGTCGAAGACAAGGCAAGCAAATGTTTCTTATGTTTTGTATGCCAAATGCAAATGTCGGTGGATGTTGGCAACGCCTTGCCCCCAACTCCCTGTCTTCCCTCTCCACTGTCCCCTCTTTAATAATGTTATCAAAGAATGTGGCTTGAAAGAAATTGAAATTGACATGGATAACCATAACGGAAGTTCTTGGACTTCGTGGACTTCCTTATAGAATCACTTGACCTTCAAGCCAAAATTTTAGCTATATTTGAGCTGCTTTCTATTTCTAGCCAAACTCATTGGCTGGGAACAGGAACAGGCAGCAGCACTAAGCACTAAATTAGTGCGCTTTAGTTTGCAATAGATTCCCAGAGTGGAATTCCCAGTGGCATTCCAGAGAGACTCGCAACTTCCGGGCTCCACTTGGCGCTTTGGGAAAGAATGTGACCGTCAGGGAATTTATCTTAGCTTTGCTTTTGCTACGCATAGCTCAGCCTTGCTGTGAGAATGGGTCATGGCTTTGAGATGGCTTTGTTGTTGTCCGCATACCAAAGCTGCAAGTACAGCCAGACGGATTGAAGTGGGTTAGTTGTTGTGGGTGCCCAGGCCCAGTTTCAACGTCAGCACCACGTCGAGTTCTCACTAGTGCAAGGCGATTCGTTGAAGTCTATCTGCAACTGCAACGTGATAGACAACTTGAATAGTTGAAAGAGGGAAGAGGGTTTACAAAATAAAAAAAAATATATATATATATATAGAGAAAGATATAGAACCTTCTTTAGCCAATATTTAATGTACGTTTACTATAATAATTAAAACATTTCTAAATAAAAATCTACTGCAAATCTTTTTCAAATTAAACTTGCAAATGAAGTTCTTTGTTGCACCTTTCCGTATCTTAATCCCTATCGTCTACATTTCTGTCAAAATTATTCCAATTAAATACACACTGTCACACCAGAAATACTTCTACTGCGTGGAAAAATACCAAAATAAACACTTCAAGTAAATTGAAGTTGTTTTATTGAACAATTAATGCCTGCACATGGAAGTACCTATAAATGTCACAAGTGCCTACGCTGTGCATGTGTGTGTGTGTGTGTGTGAGTGCTTGCGTGTGTGCAGGCAATGAACTCTATGACGGAATTTAATGGGCAGCACAAACAAAAGACTTAGGCAACGAACTTGGCGCGCTAAGCGCATGCCAAAAACTGGTTTGCCCCAAAGCCAAACGCATTTTTGCTGGCTCACCTACACACACACACACATGCACACATACACACACATACACACGCACACACAGTGTGCAACGGTTGTTTACATAAACCGACACTTCTAATAGGCAATGCCATACATACTCACCATATACTCCAGCTACAGCTCCCTTTCCAGCTCCATTTCCCCTCACCCCCCTGCAGACTCCCACAAACAACAAAGCACAGTGCGACTGTTTTTATAGGCGCATTGCCTTTGAGGTCTCTTCTCCATCTTCCTCTTCGTACCCCGCTTACCCCGTGCCCCTTTGCAACTCCCTTTGCCGAGACGATCTTCCTAGGCTCTGCTCCTTTCCCATGGCCGAACGTGCACAGACTTGTTCGTGCATGAGTCATATATGCCTCAACCGGTGCCATTTGGTGCCTGGCACCCGAGAAGAAGAATCTCCGCAATCGATTGAACAGGTACGAACAAGTATTTCACAAGTTTGTGCATGTCTTGCCTTTGCCTTCGTTCTGGGCCTTTGCTCTGCTCTCAGTCGCCGTTTGTCTTAGTTTGTTGTGTTCTGTGTTAATTTGTTGTTGCGTGGGAAATGCGATTGCCAAGCGGACCCAACTGTAGGTCTCTACTTATCCTACACACACACACACACACACACACACACACACAGACTGAGTAAACAAAAACAAATACCAAGATTAGTTGAAATATTTCACAAGATTTGCAGTGCAAATTGCTCGGAGTATTTTACTATTTCAGTCCGTCCGTGTCGCTTAATTCATGTAAATTGAGAACGCGCTGCTGTGTCCATTTATGGACGAATCTTGGACCGGACCCGGGCGGCTAAACTGGTTTGCAATTACAGAAAAAATACTACAAAGAATAATGAAAAAAATGGTTTTATTTTTCAGATTTTTTTATTAACAAGAATGAGGCTGAAAATAATTATTTATGCGCTCAAGATAAGCAGCAGCAGCAACAACAATAACAAAGGCCGACAATGGGCGGGCAGGCAAAGTACTTCTAGCTCTACCAAGAATCTACTATGCCATAATCAACAACTCGCAAGCGCGACGCGCCGAGACGAAAGACTCAGGCCACAAACTTGGCATAGCGCACTAAAAAAAAAACTGTTCACAGTTCAGTTGGCACCCCGTCGCAGGGGCAGAACTATAGCTACATATGTATGTATATACCATATGAAGGTATATGGTATGAATCCAAAGTGAACGCGTGCCAGCGTCACCTAGCAAGCCGAGGGGCAGCAGCAGCTGGGCAGCTGCAGGCGCTGCCAGATCGTCATACACGAGTTAACAGGCAGCGGCCCCTACTCGAGCCTACTCCACACTCCCGCTACTCAGCGAAAGCCCGCATAAATTATGCAACCAGGAGCAATAAGGCACATTCTGAATATACACTGAGAGAAATTTACAGTTCTTCTGCACTAATAGAATATTGAAGATGGAAAATATTGATTATATTTATGGATAATAATAAAAATAGTGAATATAGGTATATATTTCCAAGCACATTTGGTATATACACTGAGAGAAACTATCTGAAATTTTATAGAATTTTATAAAATAAATGTGGAAAACATTTAAACCATTTCTGCTCTTCTAGTCAACTTGCTTACGAGTTTTTCTGAATTTCCCAAGTATCTACACTGTGAGAAATTTTCTAACTATTGAAAAATAATAATAATAATAAAAATAAATATATTTAAAACATATATTTAATAATTTAATTTTAATGCAATTTACCTTAGAAAATGTGAGAATTTTCTAAACATCTTACTACGAAATTTCTCTCAGTGCAGTGCTTACACACGGCCCTGAACAAGTCCGCTGCACTTTTGGGCTTGTTTTGTTATTATTACCGGCGCATGTCGACCATGACATTTGTTCAAAATGAAAATAAATACCGAACCCCAGACACGGACTCGGACATAAACCCAGACCCAGAGCCAGAGTCGTAGCCCCGTTCAGGTCGAATTTGATGGCTTTTAGAGGCAAACGCAGTGTAGCTTGAAATGGTCTTTACTTCCAGTGTGCACCACAAATTTTCCCAATTCCAATAAACGAACGAATAAACAACAAATTGCGCCCACAAAGCGCGTCAGGCAATGGTCATTTGACCATTGATCATTTGATCTGTGCAGTGCTGGTGGTAGCAACTCTACATCACACTCCTCCTCGTCTAGCAGATCATTGTCATCAGAGGATCACAAGAGTCGCGATGATCGTAAACATGATCACAAGCAAACTTCCATGATGAATTAATTCACAGACGCACTGAAACCTCTGCGCCATTCGTAGCTGCCGGCATGATGATTGTAATGGGTCCTTTACTTCTGCTGTTTATCGAAAATAGTGTCCTCATCGCAGACCTTCATGAACTGCACTGTCATCAACGCATTGATCAGTCGAATCAGTCGTGCACGGCGTGTCACGCGACCTATGTGATACATCGGGTCCTGACTCCACATAGTATGTTTCGTCTTGAGCAACTCACTGATGGCCACCTCCAGTATTGGCGGAAAGAGTACGCGATCCAGATCTGTCGGAGATTTTAGTGCGTGAAATAAATGCGTAAGATCCTTGCCTGCCTTCATGAACTGGTCAACATATTGATCACTCGAATCAGTCGTGGTCGGCGTGTCACGCGACCTATGTGATACATGGGATCCTGACTCCACATAGTATGTCAGTATGGACGGAAATAGCACGCGATGAGCTCCAGAGCTCTCGGAGGTTTCAGTGAGTGAAGTAAATGCGTAAGATCCTTGCCTGCATGTGCCACCAGGTAGTCCAGGTAGTTCTGCATAGAAGGTGCCTATGACGAGGTACTATATTTGACGCCTGCAAAGACCTACGGTATGCCAGTAATTCCATCGATCTCGGATCATTGGCGTCAAGTCAAGCGCGTTTCTGTGTATGACAACCCAACAGTCCTTCTTCTTGTTGTGTATCACAAACCTCATGCCACAGATAGAAGCGCAGTCTCTCTTTTTCTCTCTCTCTTTCTCTCTTTCTTTCTCTCTCTCTCTCTAAATATATCAAGAAATGTTCAACGATTTTGTGAGTTCCGATTGACAAAACTCTCTGGAAGAAGGTACTTGAATCTTATCGCAACGCCGACAGAGAGACCAATTAATCTCAGTCCTCTAATTTCATTAGGCAGGCATCTGGTTTTTCCTCGCTTCGCTTTTCCCTTGCATAATAATTAGCCGCCAATTGTCAAGTCATCAAGAAAGCCTCGCGCGCAGGCTGCCATCAATCGCTGGTTATAAATAGTGGGGAAGTAGATTAATGATTTCGGGACCATTTCAGGGCCGAAATACTGAACCAAGTTCGGTTTATTGATGAGTCTGAGGAATTTCTCGTAAAAAAAAGCTACTGGAACGTGTCGTAAGAACGTGGGAAACTCAACGCACACTTCATTTGCCTCGAGGCTAGATCTTTTGGAATAGTTTAGGATCTGACAGATGGTATGACTCGAAAAGGCATTCTATAATTCAGCTTAACCACTGCAGCATCTGGCAAATTTCTCTCCCTCTCTCTCTCTATCTCTGAATTGTGTTTTGTTTGAGAATAACAGTTGGTTGGGTAGTTTGGTTTGTTTAGGCACCCTGTGCAACCACCCGCCCCCTGTGTGTGGCATACAACAGTTGGCCCTCGCTGTACAGGTCTATTTGTATAGCTAGCAATATCGCTGTAGGTTGATCTGACATGAGCTGCTGTTGCGATGAGTTATGCCACACTTTAACATAATTTCGATGATGATGCAACGTGTTGCAAGCGCACCCTTCTTAGTTGTCTGTGTGACTGCGTCAGCTGTTGCAGCAGCGAAGTGATCGCCTGTCCGTGGGGTGCTAAACACATTGTTGTTGCCACCCCGTGGGTTCGTCCCTAATTGTTTGATTTACAGTGACACTCGAGCATGCCACATAAAAGCTAGACAAACAATTGTGAGGTTATGATATAGGGTTACCTGCAAGCTAGCAGGGGGTGGCAACGATGCCGGTAGATCTGTTAGAAATGAAGCCAACTGGCAACGTAGCTTAAGGGGAACTTGTCAAGAGTTCTCTTATAATTTACGATACCAGTAGATCAAAATTATATTTCATATATTTTACAGTTATAAAGATTATATGGTGAGGGTACTTAACAGATATTCCTTCATATATCTTTCTCATTTAAGCTTTCTCGTTTGTCTGTTTATAAGTGGTTTATCTGCTCTTTCTTCTATTTAAATCCAAGTCCCGTGCAACTAAGTCCGCTTTAACTAAGTCTCCGCCAAGTTCAAGTTCCACTGTCATTATAATAATAACTAATCCCCCCTTTATAAGGCCGTCAGCCTGCATTTGATTTGCACAAAAAAGCTATGGCGATAATGACATCCCCCATTGGCGAAACTTGTCTTAGTTAATCTCTCACTTTTTATTTATACATTTCAAATCTATTTTTTCTGTTCCTCAAGCTGGCGCCGCACACGTACACATACACAGGCAGGGGCAGAGCAATATGTCAAGGCGAATTGGCGATCAGATCGACCAAGTCGGACGACAACTCGTTCGGCCTACGCGACATCGCTTCGTCCGACTTTATGGCGAGTGCAATTATGGAACAAAAAACTGAAATTAAAATATGTAAAAAGAGAGAGGCAGAAAGAGAGAGGGGCAGGCAGAAAGAGAGAGGGGCAGGCAGAGAGGAAGGGAGAGGGGAATATTATATGCAAATTGCAGCTGCAGCTTCAAATCGAATTGTGGAAATTATTTCGTTGTAATTTGAAGTTTTTATGCAGCAATTGTTGCTGCTGTTGAGGTTGCTCTTGTTGCTCTTGCTGTTGTTGCTCCTGTTGTTATTGCTGCTGCTGCTACTGCTGCCGCTGATGCTGGCACTCAAGTGCACATTTCCTGCCATTTACAGCAAAGTGCGACGGGGCCGATTTATATTTGTGCCCACAACACGCTTAATGGGTTCTTTGAAAAGCGTTCGCCATTGTTCGATATATATATATTTGTAACGGGCGACCCCTTTGCCCGGATCCCCGATCCACGATCTCTCTCTCTCATTCTGTTGGTTCCTGCAAGTGGCTGCGTCTGCGCGTGACGCACGTGGTGCCTTGTTGCAGGGGTTGCTCAGTGCCAGGGGTGGGGGCAGCAAGGGCTACCACTTGGGGTTGCATATGCAGCCTCGACTGACCCGCAGCATTTCACTCTCTATTGAGTTGAACTCCGACTTGCCTTGCCTGGCTGCCTGCCTGCCCTGCCTGCCTGCATTGTTCATCGACTTGTGTCGCTTGTGCCTGCCACACGCAGCCAACGCCCTGTGGCAGCTGCAACTCGCCTTCGTCTACGGTTTGGGCAACTCCTTGGCCAAAGATCAACACATTTGTGCGGCGTGTCAAATGGCCAAGCAGCTGTTGCCAATCCGCTGCGCGTAAATCAAAACACGCCGTCGAAGAGCAAACAAATTGCTCACTGCCCAGTGGAAAACTGGTGGAAAACTCTCGCTTATTGTTTTTTTTCCCCAGTCCGAACGTGCAGCATATGTGCAGCAGCTTCACAGTTGAGCTGCAGCACAATTAGCGCTGTGACACCCTCGCCACGGGTAATACGAGTAGGTTGAGCAGTTGCTTATGTTGAGGGTAGGGGGAGGAGGAGGAGGAGGATAGCCCACAAGTGGTTACATTTTCACTGACAATGGAAACGAATCAAACCAAATGCAAATGAGCTAGGTAGTTAAACTGACTGCATTTCCATATACGTGTACAAACTGCAGCTGGAATCATTTTGAATTAATTTCTGTGCAGGGTTAACTCTTTGAAAATTCATTGAGGTGGTGCAGGCAGAGGGTGGCGCGGTTCCAGCTACAGCTTGAAGTAGACTAGAATATTCTGGAGCAAATCTAAAAGAAATTTAAACAAGTTTATAGAATTTCAAATGAGTTTATAATTTATGATATGCATAAATAGATAATGTATATCAAATATAAAAAAAATAAAATTTAATCATCAATAAATATTTTTGTTATTAAAATAATAGCTGAAAGAACTACAATATTTATGGTTTTTAATATGAATAAATATATATAACGTTTTAGTATATCAAATATAAAATAAATAAAAGTTCAACTATCAATAAATATTTTTGTTACTAAACAAATTTGAATGTCTTCAAAGTATACTACGAGGTGTGTTCAAAAAGTATCACGAAAGTTTTGCTGACAGTTTTTCTTCGATTGCAGAGGCGTGGTGCATCAGGAGTTCTTACCATATGGTCGTACGGTCAATAAACAGTATTATCTTGAAGTTATGCGCCGTTTGCGAGAAGCAATACGAAGAAAATGTCCAGAATTGGGGAAAAACCGTTCATGGCTTTGCTTGTGCGCGACTTTTTGGCCAAAAACAACACACTAATGATGCCGCAGCCACCGTATTTCCCAGATCTGGCTCCCTGTGAATTTTTCTTGTTCCCTAAACTGAAGAGGCCCATGAAAGGACGACGTTACGCTACGATTGACGAGATAAAGACAGCATCGAAGGAGGAGCTCAAGGCTATACCGAAAAGTGCTTTTGAGAAGTGCTTTGACGATTGGAAAAACCGTTGGCACAAGGGTATCATTATATATATAAAATTACCTTTAGTTTAAAATTTCAACTTAAATGATTTAAATCTAATTTCAATTGTTTCTTTACTTTTAAAAAGTCGACTGATCATAGTTCGACTATAAACTAAACTAAATAATAATATCTCATGGGGATTACTTTGAAGGGGACAAAATAGATATTCATGTTTAAATAAATAACTTTTGAAAAAACACAAAATTCGCGATATTTTTTGAACACACTTCGTACTTTGAGGTCCATCAATTTTAAAATTACTCAATCTTTATTGAGAAGAGATTTTAAGAATATATATTATTATTATAAACAAGCTTTGCATGAGATTTTTATTCTTCTTTGGATACATTTTTGATAAAACATTCTTTATGAATTGAATAGGTTCTAAATTTGTTAGGTACTTTAATATATTTGACTGATAAAACATTCTTTATATATTTAAAAGGTTGTGAATGTGTAAATTTATTTTTGTAAATAACTCAAAGTAAACTGTTTTCGTGTTTAAATTCTACATTAAAGACTAACTTAATAAACTTCAATTACGCCTATAGTGCTTTCCTTTCCCAAGAGTATTTCCCCACTCACATTAGCTGTACCCTCAAGGAGACCCTGTTTTGCCATATTCCGCTTTTGTGCGGCTTGCGTGATTAATTGTCCTTGGCTGCAGTCGTGGATTGTTGTCCATTTTCCGTTGGTTCCGTTGTGGTTGCAATTCTGCGGTCATATGCTCGCCCAAAAAGGATGTGGCAAGGATATTCGCACACAACCCATAATTGGCAACTGCTGTCGGCTGTTGGTGGCGTCAGATTGCTGACGCAGCAACGGCAATGGCAGCAACAGCTGTCGCGGTCATCAATCGCAAAGTTAAACAACTCTCGAGAGTATGATATTAAAATCCACTTAGAGCGGCGCGTGGCGTGCCAGACAATGGCAATTAAAGCAAACGAAAAGATGAGAAGTATCTGTAAATCCTTTTAGGCGCGACAGGAAGCACAAACTGCGAGCGCAACCTGAGAGCCCTTCAACCCGATACATTATCCTTTACACGCCCCTCTCCCTCGGGTTGTTTGCGCTCTTGTTGTTGTTGTGTGCTTGGGTTGCCATGGCAAATCCAAATCCAACTCGCTCGTTGTCCGCGCATGCGCAACGGCAGCTGTCGCCGGGCAAGAAGTAGCCGAACCCGAACTCGCACCCAAACAGCCTAGAGGTCAGTCTAGGGGCTGCTGCTCGGGGCGCTGACATTGTAATCCTGCGGAAGTTGATTTTATCACGTGTTCTCCATTAGTTACATTTCCCTCGCCCAGTTGCCTTTCCATTTGCATGTCCCGCCGCGGCCACAACAAACCAAAAACCCAAAAAGGGAGTCTAGACGGAGCTCAGAGTTCGGCATGGAACATTAACGTTCAGCTGCACGGCTATGGGAAATTGAAACTGAAACTATAGCAAAATACTTGTCATATATATCTCAACTGGAATTTATTAAGTTTTGCTCCTTTTTTTTATTTGAAAACAAATGAAAAGTTTCAATATTCTACTTTATTTATTTTAACAATTAAAAGAAGTAACTAAAGTTTGTTTTGCTTTACTTGCCTCGTGGCTTTATCAGCATTTGAATTGCTTTGAGCGAGAACCACTCAGTCCACCAATTCGAATCGGTTTCATCAACCTCATGCTGATAGTATTTTCCATTTAGGTTGCTAAATAAAAACAAATCACACTCAATCGATTTTAAATATATTTAATCTAATCAACCGATTACTTACCAAGCAGCACGTGAGATTGGTCCGTGCCACCAGCCGGCTTGACGTAGCTCTGCGACATTTAAATCCTGATATACGTCGTTGTCACTATCGAAAGTGGAGAACTTGTGCTGTTCGTGGCTTCTCATTCTGTCCCTGTCTGCACTTCCAGTGTATGATCCCAAACTAAGCAACCTGTATTTATCCTCCTCTCCTGCAATTCTGAAGTTATTGTAACGAGCACAGAAAGTGCTTCCATCAAATCTCTCCATATGTATATAGAGCTCGTTTGGTTGGTCGTTGGTTAGGCGATGAATCTTCTCAAGGCCAAGGAAGAAGTCGCCTGTGAAGTTGCCAAAGCCTTTTGTATATGTTTCCCAGTTCCTATTGAAATTCTCTGCTCCATCAATGCGCTGTTGAATGACAGTCCAACCTGGAGCATGAATTACACTAGAACGTAGTATGGGAAAGATTTCCAAGTTGGGTATTTTAACATTTTGAACGCGGTTGGCAGTCCCGAAAGTAATGCAACTAGTATTTAATTTATAGTCATCCTTTTCTTTTAGCAATGCTTTGATCTGAACAATTTTATTGTTAAAACAAATGTTCGTGCGCCGTGTTGTCGCTAAGACTGTTGGATAATCTTTAAATCTTTCCTCAGAACTTTGCAGTTCAGCAGTGGAGACGCCTCTCACGAAAAGTATCCACACAAGCACTAAAGGAATGTTCATAATTTTCCACGTTTTTAATATGAATATTTGGTTCAAATTAGGAACAGAAATAACTTGAATGACTTTAATGTCAATGAAGTCACACGAACGAGCTTATTGCATATAATATTTATTGATAATTCAATTTTGTAGTCTATATTCGCCTACTTTTCAAACTGAACTGCATTTGGATAATCCAAACAGAAGGCTGGATTCATTCCCAAGAGAGATAAGAATGCCCATGGTAACCACGATAAAAAAATAAGCTTTAGGTTGAGCTCACCCGACAGTAGATGCACCTTGACCAATTTTGAAAACTGAAGCAGTGAATATTTTTCAAATTTTTTAAATTAACTAGATTAGCGTGTGGTATACTTAGAGGAATAATAATGCTAAACTTAGTGTCACTAGCTTTTAGAATAGCTGAGATCTCGGTCTATAAACAGACGGACAGACGGATGAATAGACGGACAATCAGATAGACATGGCTCAATTGTCTTGCCTAATGAATATATATGTTTTGTGGGATATGCCCCCATGCTTCTGCTAGTTACATATCTGTGCACAAAGTTAGTATACCCTTATTTGACTATTTTCGCTGTAATAAGCAAATCCCCATGGACTGCGTTATCTGCTGGGACATACATACATATTCAGTGTAGTAACCGAGGGCATGGATTGCTGACTATCAATTATTTGCTATTTTGTTTATTTCAATGAATCATCAAGAGAGTTCTCTATGCTCGATCAACATTGCTTATTGGGTTCACTCATGTTCATTTGTAAACCATTTCAAATTCCATTAATATCCCGATTATTACAAAATTACATATCATGCATATACATATATTATAAAATAACGTAAATTATATATATATTATAAACTACCATACTGTTTTCAAAATGTTTCATCTCCAGCATTACGCATTTTCTAATTTTACTTGATTTCTTCCCACCTTAACCGTCGCTATTTAGTTAACTTTTCATAATTATAGAAATAAATAAATGTACTTTGTGCACACACACTTTCCTATACAAAATATGCCAATCACCATTGGCCGACACCTTGCCACAAGTGGCAGCAAATTGGGCTGGCAATGCAAATGTCGGTTGATTGTGCCTCCAACTCCGATTCCTATTCCGACATAGAGTCGACTTTAAATTGCATTATTATTAGCAATAAATTAATGACCCTGCAGCAGCAGCAGCAGCAGCAGCAGCAGTTGCTCTTGTTGTTGCTGTGCTGCCACTTGATGTGGCATGCAACATGCAGTTAGATTAGTTTATTCACATTTTGCTCTGGCGTGTCGGAATGCTGTTGGGGGCGACCAATCCCAGTTAACAGTTACAGTTAGTCCCCGTCGCCGTCGCCAACAAAACTTAACAAGCCAACAGCACCAGCAGCAGCAACAGCAACAACAACAGCAGCAACAACTTCATGATGATGTTTATTAATTCAAAAGTCATTATCAGCGTTGTCAGCTTGGGGCATGGCGACATTGCAAGGTCGCCCCAAACTTCCTGCCTGCCCGACGACGGCGACGCTCATTGTGGCTAATTGCAGGCATTGTTGTTGTTCCGCTGCGATTGTTGTTGCTGTTGTAGTTCCCTTGCTGTTGTTGTTGTTGCTGCTGTCATTAAGCGAATTCCTTTTCGGCATTTTCTTCACATTGTCGTCAGCAAAATTTCGCATATTTAGCGCATCCGTCGCGACGGCAACAGCAACAGCAACATGCACAGCAACAACAACTGCGCCGCCTTGTCTGCACTTTTTGGGCAATTTAATTAAATTTCGCGCTCGCTTAGTTAGTTAATATGATTACCGTTACAGTTGCTCTCCCTTGTTGTTGCTGCTGCTGTTGGTGCTGCTGCTGCTGTTGTTCCCAGCAGTTGCTGCTGTTGTTTATCTTTATTGCTGGTAGATTTGCTTATTGGCTCAGCTTGAAATTAACTGCGACTCGCACACTTGGCTTGGCTGCGGCCTCCTTTGATGCCTCCTCCTCTGAGATGCTTCAATTAGCCTCGCCTTGAATATTTTTATTGATATTTATTGAATTCTTCCTCTTCTTCCTCTTCAACCTCTTCTACTCTTCTTCTGCGTCCTCTTCTGGGGATGCCTGCTTAAAACAAGTGTCAATTTGCCTGGCATTTCTCGAGTTTACTCAAGCGAATTATTTACTCAGAGAGTTTTGTGTAACAAGAATGAGAATTATGTGGGGAGTTCAAGTAGGGGTATTCAGATGGGGCTTTATAACACTAAACGTTGTTAAAAGTCATACGATTTTGTTGGGGAATGTCTTCAAGAACTGTAGCAACTTCAAGTATGCAAATTCAAGCGATATTTTCCATAACAAAAATTAAAAAAACCTTAAAATATTTCATATATTACAGTTTTACTCTTAAAACATAGTGTATATATTTGTAAATATTATAGATACTTCTACTGAATGATGACCATATATCGCACATATTCCACACACATATTTCTGCAGAGTCTTTTTCCTTACTCCCCTTAAGATCTCCCTCCTTTTAAAGCCTTTGTCTGAAGTCTCCTCGCAGACATTGCGACGCCTAAAAATAAAATGAAATTCTTTTTCTTTGCTTCTTTACAATGTGTTGCACATACAGTGCCCGCTATGGACTTGCAACATTTGTTTGAAAAATGCCAAGGGGTCCCCCTTTCCTTTTCCCTCTATCATTCTTTGCCACTCCCCCTCTGCAGCGTCGCTTCTGACGACCCCAGCAGACTAAACAATGCAAAAATATTTGCCAATATTTGTGTTCGCTTTGAGGCACGCGCCACACTCCTCTGCGGCAGTGCCGATTGAATCGATCCGCAGTGGAGTCTGAACAGCATAGACAGGGGGACGGCTGGAGGAGGGAGGTGCGGGACAGGCGGACAGCTGCGGCAGACGTGCCGAAAATAAAACTTTGACACTGACATTAAAAACGCCTCGAGATGCCACACACAAAATTGGCAGCTGGCTGAAATGTTGTTGTCGTCGTTGTTATTGTTGTAATTGCTCATGTTGTAGTAGCAATTGTTGTTGTTGATGCTATAGTTGCTGTGGTAGCCAATGTTGTTGCTGCTTAGACACGTAGCTATGCTCACTTTATCAGCCTCCAAAATCGATTCAGTTTATTCCCCACATTAAATTATGCTTCTCGCCGTCTCTCTCTCCCTCTCTCCTTCTACCTCTCCCTCTGCCACTCCCTGCTAAATTTATGCTTGTGCTAATCACATAAAATTGAAAAATCTTAATGTTTATTTCACCTGACCAAGTTGGGGTTTATTTTATGCTTTACCAAATCGAGCCACGTCGAGGCTTAGCGGCTCATAAAAAAGCTTAACTTGTTCGTTTTTTTGTTCGCTATTTTATTGTCACCCGTTTTGGCACAAGTCAAGTGGGTTTTTCCTCGCGGCGCTGTCGCTGTCGCTGTGACGTCACAGTGGAAAACGTGAGCGAAACATCGCTCGCCGAAATGGATCGACGTCAGCATAGCGACGTCGCGTCGCAGCATCTCATCGATAACTCACGAGTGTGTGTGTGTGTATTCGTGTGCACCCGTGTGTGAGTGTGAGAGAGGGGCACACATGAAAAGCGAATTTTCTCCCCAAGCAAAAAAAATACATATCGTCGGAAAATTCATTGGCATGTTGAGGTCGACCGACTGTCTCTCTCCGTGTGTGTGTGTGTGTGTGTGCGTGTGTGCGCGTTTATTTTGTGGCTTTTCTTGGTCAACTTTTCCATCTGGCGCTCGCTGTGCGCCTGCTACAAATATCGGAAAATTCCTTTGAGGATTTTGGCACAAAGGCGAGAAGCCGCTGCCGGCAACCTTTGATGATTTTCCACGCACGCTCTCGCCCTCTCTAGGCAGCTCGCTTGCACTTTAGGGAAAGTGTCGCTCTCCCGCTTCCACTCTGTCTGTCTCTGCCCTGTCAGCCTCTCCCTCTCTAGCTGCCTCCCTGTCTCTCTTACTCTCCTGTTCTCTCGCCGTGCTGACATTAATTTTCCAGATAGTGGCGAGTCGCTTGCAACAACCCCCTGATGCCCGTTCCACCCCTCTAAGGAGAAGCGATGAAAAATGTTTTATGGCCAAACATAACAGCAGCAGCTGCTGCCCCTCTCTGCCCCTCTGGCGTTGCCTCTGTCGATGTCGCTGCTCGGTTTATCTGCCTCAAGTGTTGCTGCTTCTCTTATTACTTTTGACTTTTTGGAGGAAAAGCATTTTCCGACTGCGAGTATGTGTATCTGTGTGTGTGTGTGTCTGTTCTACTCTCAGTCTGGGGTGTGTGTGTGTGAGTTTGTGCTCCTAAACGGTTCTCAACTTCTGCGGTAGCTGCGGCTGCTGCTGCCTTTGCTTCGATTTCTGTTCGCCTGTTACATAATTCGCGTAATTTATTCAATTTTCAGAATTAATTTTTTACTATCCGCGACTTTTGGGCCATGCATATGAATTATTTGTTGTTCCTGCGTTGTCATTGCAGTGTTTGGGGGCAATAAAAACAGACAGTTTCTGAAATTTCACAATATTCTCGCCTCCAAAATGCGCATCATTTCTGGTGTTTCGAAATCTTCATTTGAATGAATTGAATTTCTGACTTCTGACTTTTTTTTTATTTTTAAAAATTTTCCATAAAAATTTTTTTCAAGTGCAGTCGGCAGCGTGATCGGTAATGCAGTGGAACGAGTCATCCGGGACACAAATATGGGATCGTGTCTTGGGAAACAGGGCGCTGTTAGCGAAAAAACAAGCAGTTTTTCATTTGGAATAACGGCAGTTTTTTTCAATTTTCAATTCGAAATTGCGGCCAAACCAGACGAGTTAGGGGTGTGCGGTTTTTTCCAATCGCTTCGTTTTTTTTTTCCTTTCGCAGCGGAAAAGTTTCAAGTTTCAAAAGTGCCCAGCCCGCCCTGGAGAGGGCTCCAAAGATTTAGCCGATTTTTTCATTTTCTCTGGCATTTTTAAGAAGCCCCCCCCTTTAGTTTTTTAATTTTTTCGTTTTTTTTAAACGAAAAACGCCCCTTTTTTGAAAAACTCTCCTTTTTGACAGCCGCAAAGCGCCACCTAGCTAGTCTGCCACCATGAACCTGCTCTTCTATTCACCTCAATTATTCACCTTGTGCACTTTAGTCGAGATAACCACCTTGGTCACCAAGAGCAACTTTGCTGAATCATGGCATCTCTCTCATGGATGGCTTTGTTCAAATTTCATGGTTTTGAGGGGAAAACAAACTGTTTGTAATAAAACAATCAATATATTTGTTTAATAAAGTACAATCACTGTTTAAATGAGTAGAAGCACAAATTAAATTAAAAGAAAACAGTGTTTATCTAATTTTTATTCAATTTCATTAGTATGTTGAGTTGCAGGCGCTTGCTTAGCTAATGCACAAACCTTTATTGCGTGACAGCATCGCGTTGCTGTGTGCATTGGATGACGTCTGCCTGCCTGCGCGCACAGTGGGGTGGCTCACGAAATGAACTAGCAAATTATTTTTAAATTTCGTGGACAAAAAAAAATTACTTATAAAAAGATTTTAAATAATAAAATGCAGTGCAACTCAGCTACTTTAGAATAAATACGTGAATAATAATAATAATAATATCCGAACTAGTTTACAAAGCCATATGCATATTAATTAGTCAAATTAAGCTTTAAACTGCGTGCCACTTCGATTTGCCTTCTATCTCCACTGTGCCCCTCTAAGAAGGGAAAGAAACGTGTTTCCTATTCATAAGACGCTGATGAATTAAAAAATAAAAGTACAACAGGAACAAAAAGGCGACCGGCAGCTAAGTAAATCAAAAACCGCAATCAATTTGTTGTTTTCTGTGTGTCGTGGCTGTTGTTGTTGTTGTTGTTGGGCTGGGAAACTACAGCGATAGTGTGCTACTCCTGTTCCTGCTGCGCCAGCATGCTCCTGTTACGGCAACTGGGAACGCCCCAGCTGCACTCTGGGCGAACAACAAAGAACTTGCCGCAATTGCCGCAACGGAACTGCGAGCAAGGGACATGGGCAATGTGAGCTGGGGACCTCCGGCTGTCTCTGGCTGTGGCTCTGGTTGAGTGTCTGGCGCTGAGTCTGGCACTGCGCCTGGGTCTGGGTCGGTGTCTGGTAGTGCGAAGACTCTATAATCTCGTTCAGTTAAGCGTCACGCATGCCACTCCCCTAAATTGATATGCCCGCCACCATGGCGAACGCAAACGCAAACACCAGCAAACATCATCATCAGTGGCAGCAGCAGCAGCAGCAACAGCAACAGCAATAACAACAACATCATCAACGTCATCATCTTCTCCTGAGCGGACGAAAGCGGTCATCAAAGTGTTCCTTGTCGCTTCTTGTTCTCGCTGCTGCAGCTGTTGTTGTTGTTGTTGCAGTTGCCGTGGCTGCCGGCTTTTGGTGGTGGGAATGGGAATGGGATTGGCCTGGTGGTGGTGGTGGTGGCAAAGGCGGCATGCGGAAAATCATCAAAGCGTTTGCACGGCGGCTTTTTGCCTTTCATTTCGGCATTTCAAAGAAATGTTCCGACATTTGTATCAGGCGAACAGAAAGCGAATGAAAGCTGAAATTGTGCCAAAAACTGAAAACGAATGAAATCGAAAACATGCACACACACACACACTGACAGACAAGGCCATCGGAGCACAACCACCACCACGAACATCACCACCAGAGCATATAAAATTGGCTCTGACCCGATTTTATACTAGGTTTATTGTTTTCTGTTGTTTTCTCTGTATTTTTGGCGCGTTGATTTCGCTTTGTTCCGCCTTTTGGGTTGGGTGGCGAAATTGAAAAGAAATATCACACACACGCTACGGGAGAGGGAAATGGGGGGTGTGGAGTGACTGAGCCGGCTGATGTGCTATTTTAAGGGCGTGTCTATGAGGTGGGCCAGACTGGGTTGGTCTGGTCTGGTCTGTTCTGGTCTGTGCAGATGATAATGCGCGCACTCTGCACACTCTGTGGCACAGGTTGAGCAGGTCAGGAATAAGACGAAACGATGCCATTGCCCTGGACCGGAGTGTGCGTGCGTGTTTCCAGACAAGCATGAAATGATATCTCATTTGAAAATTTGAAGTTTTTGAATTTATTGTCACATTTATATATATCCGTCATAAATAAAACTGTTGCCAGATGTTTTCTTATTTTTTTTTTGTGCTTTTTTTAATGCTTGTTTTACACTCATGAGTAAATAGTATGTAGGTACAGTAAATACGAGTATTGTTTGTGATTAAAATTTTCTTTGGTATTTATCGCTTAGTATTCTTTACCGTCTTTGGTATTCATTTTTTCTAGATCAATTTGGATTTCTTGTATCCCTTTTTGACTTGCAGACTCATCTCTAAACGAACGAGAATCAACCAGAACTAAATAATATACCGTTAAGCTATGTTCCACTTGGGGAACCTGTCAAGAGACAATTGCACGTTAATGAATACGGTGGTGAACAAATGTTCGAAACAAAATCCCGCGTGCACTCAATATGCGTTTAACTATATAATGTCTCTCTTGGACAATTTGTCAATAATTTTTCTTTTCGCTATGTTTTTTGCGATTTATTCAGCGTACTATCTTTGCATTTCGTAATATTCAATGAAGCCATTTTGCTTAGCTTGTAACTAAAACTTATACTTGGATCTTGTGATCTCTCGAAGGCATAAGCCGGAGAGAATCGGGGTAGTTATAACCGCTTAGGGTCGCCCACTGACAAGTGCACATCGTTAGCATATGAACAAAATTCAAAATATAACCGCTCGCACTTTCTACGTGATTAAGTATGTATATATCTTCTTGACTAGCTTTCGATCCCTCAACAGAAGAGATCGTGTGCTCAGTTCCTAGGGGGGAACTCGCCAAGTGCAATAATTTTTTTATTGCATATGAGAGAATGACAAAAAAAATCCGCGTGCTTCCAAGTTCTATTGATAAAATTCTCTACTCTTCATTATACTATTGGATTAATACGTGTATATATTGGGTTAAATAGATAAGAAGCATTTTCAAGCTTGCTAACGGTATTTATCTATATTCATGTAATTTCTTTTTGATAATTAACTCAACAATCAGAAAAACAATTTAGTGCCTTGGCCGTAGCGCTGCACTGCGCTTTTTCCTTAGTTCCTTTCCGATCTCTTTGGAAGCTTTAATTGATTTCTGCAATGCAATTCGATTGTTTGCATTCGGTATTTGAATGTGTTTTGAAGTAACCTCTTGATATACATAAGCTCTGGCCGAAATTTTGAAGCCATGTTTCTCTGTGTCATTCCACGCTTTGCTGTTTGGAGGGGGAAAGAAAATTTTTGGGAAATATTTTTGCCAATGTGGGGTAACTCAGAATCAGAATTAGAATGCAATATAAATTCTCGAAAAGTAGATTTCACTGCGATGCCAATTCGAAAAATAATCGTTCAATTTTCGTATTCGCCAATTTTTGATAAAGCTGAAAAGTGAATTTTGATTTAAAACTAGATACGGATAGAATTAAAATGGTGCTCATAAATTGGGTAAAAATATGTGCTGGAAAATATCAAAGCAATATCTAAGTGCAAAGGTGGGGTTTGTGTACTGGTGTCTATATGGTTCATCTAATACGGTGACTGTGGGTGTGGATGGTGTAAATTTTGAATTGCAAGTTATCATGTTACGATAGCTACTGTGATGACTACTAATTAAGCTAAGAGGTATAGTTAGTTAGGTTAGGTTAATTAATATTCTGCATTCTTTACAATACCTTGCTGAAGTAATGCCTCTTTCTTATGATGTGTGGTGTTCTGTTTACAGTTCGATAAGATTTCGAAATCGACTCGATCTTCTCTTCTAAGTTTTATCGTTCTGAAAGTACAGTGCATAGTGCACATATATATTCAGAATCGATTATCGATTCGATATCTTTTAAGATAATCCTGATTCTCTCTCTTCAGTGATATATATCTGTTTACGGTGAGGGGTTTCTGTTGTTTCTTAAGGGTTCTCTTTATTATGCTTGTTGTCTTGTTGTATTATAATATTCGTTACTAATGCCGGTTCTATATAATTTTTATTCTTATAGATTTTTCAATTTTAGCTTTTATCTGTTTTGATGTATTTCAACTTTGTCTTGTTTTCCTTTCTCTGCTAATTATCGTCTCGTGAATTGATCGCATTTATGTTGCAATGCGACAATATATATATATATTATCTTTATATATATGTTTATATATATTACACATCCATTATACAATTTTATGTATTGTATATTGTATATAGTATAGCATATATGTATGCAGCGCATATTACACAAAGTCGCGATTCATTAGACATATATATGTTTTCTGTGTAGATTTTCGTAATTTCTCAATTATGTCTATGTCTTCTTGTTACCTCTCAAATTTTGTTGAATAATAATAATAACATCTATATATATTCAATGCATATATAGGTATGTATTTGTCATAAATAATTGAAGTATACATTCATATAATTTATTATTATGTCGTTCAGATTAGCGAATATTTGAATTGCATATCGTAACAACATAAATATTTTACTTAATATTCACTTACTCTTGCACAAAAAACCTTTTAATAGGTATACCATGAACTTGTTTTTGATCGTTTTGGGTTTATCTTCGTGTGTCTTTGTTTGTTTTGTGTAATTTTCGTTTTTGTGTTGGTTTTCATTTTACTTGTTTCAGTTTATAATATGTTTATAATTTTAGTTTTAAGTGGCCTCAGCCAGCATAATTTTTTCTGCTGGTTTTTCATTTTTTTTTGTTATTTTTTTTCCATATATTTTTCTGATTTACTTTTAACACAAATTTTGGCCAAGTGGCTAAACATATATGGGTATATATAGATATATATTTTCATATGGTTGAATGCTTAAACTAGTTACATTTAGATATTTGTATAGATGTTTTCTCTGGTTATCCGATTTCTTTTTCCAAAAATGTATGAAAGCCTGCGCTTGTTGTTGGATTATGTTTTTAGTTAGTTAGTATATATCGACATATATATCAATATTTTGTATATATATATTTATATTATGCATATTTATTTATCTGGGGTCATTTCATAAGTACAACACACATAAGTTCAATGTACGATATATGCATATTATAGGTATAGTAATATAGGTTTACTTTTATTTGTATTTATTTGTATTTGTATATACTCGACTTTGCTTCGATAAATAAACTCAAACGATTTCAAAATGAAAACTCGTATCATTCCACTACCTCCGGTTGTCATGTTGAACGTCATATGTTAGAATTATGTTGATTTCACATCATATATAACTATAAACAATGCTGCCACAGTTTGATAACGCCAATCTCAGTGAAAGCCTCTGGCATGGGATATTTCCGAAATACTCTTTACGTAGGTCAAAAGGTTTTCGTCTGTTCGGGTCTGTCTGGTTGCGTCGGGTCGAGGCTGGGTAATCTCATATAGTATTCGTCAGGTTAAGAGGTGTCAAGATGTGCGTATTTACAGGCTGTCCGCGTATCCGTCTATCGGTTTATCTGTCTGAAGTCAACTTGCGTTTAACTAGGAACTCAAACCATTTTGTATTCCGTACGTCGGTCGTGAAGATCGTCCTGAGGTTGCTTAAACTTCACTTCAATTGTCTTCCTTGCTGTCCCTTCTTCTACTTCTTCTCTTTATTCGGCTGTCATACCCCATGCCATATACTCACTCTGGTATTGCGTATCGATCTGGGCATTTTGTTGCTTCTATACTTCTACACGCTTTTTGCTTGGAGCCCTGCTCGACCCGCCGCCATCGGGCGACGGGTGAGAGAGCAGTACTCCGGGGTCATAATGTACCGTTCCGCCGTTTACTGATCAATCAGCTATCCGTACGGGTGTTTAAATGGTTATTTTTTTCTCTTTGTATATCTATGTTACACCATCAATGAAAATAATTTTCTTTAAACAATAAGTATTATATATATATATATATATATGTGTATATATATATATGTAATTGATTAATATTTATGTGTAATCGATTATTTTCGAATAAAGTGTCATTAATGCCATTTATGCAAATACATCTATATGTTAATATATTGTATTTGATTAATATATGTATTAGGTTAGATATAACACACATATTATATCAATATTCCATCTTAATGTGTATTCTTCTTCGTTTATTATCTACGCATGGTTGTTGTTTTTCTTCAATATAATTATAAGTTATCGATTATAATGGATCTTTCAAATATACATCAATAATGTTTGTTTTTAGGTTAAGTTATGCTTTTTCACTACAATACATTTAGAGATTTGCTTTAACTTTGCTCCTCAACGTCGTCCGATAAATGTGTTGTGTTTTTTTTTTACGATTTTTTAGTACACTTATTTAATTTGTTTGTCGAAGAACGTATTTGAAATATTGATTAACATTGGAAAAAACTTGTAAATGAATGCAAAAACTCACTACTGCATTATTAGAACTTTAATCGTTTTCATTGTTTTTTTTTTGTTTGTTTAATACGAGAGTAATTTCTACCACTTGAATAAATTTGTCGATTTATTCGTTCGATTCTTTACGCAAGCCTCGCGTTGTTTTTAGGCTCGCCACAGTTATTGTAATATTGATTTTCGTTTGCTTTTAAGAATGTGTTTGTGTGTCTTCTTGTGTTTTTTGATTTTCATTCATAGTATTTTGTTTTCTTTTGTTGAATGTGAAAGTTGTCATAACAAAGGATATTTACTAATAATAACAAACAAAAGTTGCGTCTAGTTAAACGTTTTCGTCTTAGTTTAAGATTATTTTTCGAAAAATTCTCAAACTACATTCAACTGATTTCGTTAAGAACTGTTGTTTTAAAACATCAACTGCTACGTAAAACTGTTACTTATTACTTGTTTTGTTATTCATAATTTTTTTGCATTATTTTTCTTTGCCGCTTACTTGCAGCATTTGCCATCCTCTTCTCAATCTGATCTCCAAATTTCTACTCTCTGCTTTCCGTATTAATCTTTGTTTATTTTCAAGCTTTTTTTTTAGTTTTTTGAATAATTTGCACTTACGTAACTAGTTCGGATTCGGTGTTTCGCATCATTGAATTTGGTATTCTGCCATTTGTCCTATGTATCTTTGTGGATGTACCTTGTGGTGTCTGGTGTACGGTGTTGGTTTGCGCCGTCGACGCCATCGCGGTGCCGACGAGTCGACGCCGACAGCGCCCCAGTGTGTTCATCGGGTTCGGTTTCGGTTTAGTCGATTTGCATTTAGTCCTTTTGATACGTACGTAATGGTCTTGCCTGAGTTCATAATTCATTTATAGTTTTCTTGTTTCATGTAATTCCATCGTGTTTGTGTATGTGATTTAGTGTGTTATAATTTCTCCTCCTTTCTCTTTCTTCATGACCGGCTTGATTTGCAATTCATGCGTTTGCCATCTCGAAGCATATTCCTTTGACTTGCTTCAAGATAATAAATATATCTGTGGCGTCATCTCCTCCTTAGACCCCTGCCACGCCCAGCACAGTTTGTTGCGAGCACAGTTTCTAGCTGCCTCAATTCGAGATGAGATCGATTTCGATATGCGATAATCGACTTTCGATTTTTTTTTTTATTTTTGGTTTTTTTTGTTTATTTTTGATTTAAAACTGTGCGACAAATTGTGCTGAGCGCCCGCCTAAGCGCGATTCTTTTGTACAAATCATAATGGGATTGTGGATCTTATTTTGGTTTTCCGAAAAAACTGAATATTTCGTAGACATATGGTTTGGTAAAACAATATAACACTCAGATATAGATAAAGTCATTTTACGCAGATATTTTAAATATTGACATGCACAATATTGTATATGAATAATGTATAATATGTATATATCTTTATATATATATTTTGTATATAGGTTGTATACACTGGAATACACATATATTTGCTTTATATATATATGTATGTATATATATATAGAATTTGGTATAGTAAACTTGTATAATTAATTGTCATTACACATCAATATATGTAGCTTCATTCTGTGTGCTTTTAAATCGTTTGTCGACTCTGACATTCTCATTCTTTTGTAAATAGAGATTTGTTTTAGGTACAAATTTTGCATTCTTTTGTATATGTTTTGTATTTGTATGTATATGTATGTATGTAGATGAATATGTCTTCCGTGTGTGTGTGTTTGTGTGCCAGTGTAGTGTATGTTTTTGGCTTGTCTTTAATTTTCTTTGTATGCTCTATGTATACCAATTGGTTAATTGTATTTTGTATATGCCTTGTGAGCATTCTCTGATTACTGTAAGCACTTGCAATTAGTTGAATTGAATTGTTTCCATATCCCTTTGTGGTTTAGCAACGTTGTCGCGAGTGAAGTGTACACCAAATTCAATAAATGCTTAAGGGCTAAACATTTACGTTGAGAGATATATGTATATATTGTACGCTAAATGTATTTGTAAATTGTAACTCACACAAAGATGCCTTGAATATATGTATATATTTGATCAATATAATATACGTTTTATACGTTAAGGAATAGTTTTTATTTTTGTGGTAGAATGTGCATTTCATAGTGCTGGGCCACCGTATTGCACCGGTCGCACTGCAGCGCTGCCAGCTCACTTGGGACCCCGTAGAGACGCGCTCCAGATGCCACGGGCTGGTGTGTGCACCGGGAGCTGCGTGCCGGACATTGTCACAAATTTGCCACAGCGTTGCACGCGTCACGGGAATTGGTTTTTGTCATTTTGTCATTGATTTACTTGATTTTCTCGTTTGTTTTTTTTTTTTTTCTTTCTCATTTTCTTTAGTGTGCAGTGCAACTTAAGTTTAGTGTAGAACTTAAACCTCTTAACGTATCCATCGCTAGCCAACCATGTTAAGCCTTTTTCGAACTCGCCAAGTGCTTATACCAAATCATAAAAGAAACGAGTCACTAATACTACTTGGACTACAACAATGAACTAAAGAAAGACCCCCGAAACGCTCGCTGCAACAACAAACGAAACGAAAATGAAAATTGTCTGCTCTGCTCTGCTCTGCTCTGCCTTGCTTTGCTCTGCTTTGCTCTGCTCTCTCTTGGTTTACTTCTTGGCGACGGTCGGCGCGCTCTTCGCCGGCGTCTTCTTCTGCTGCTGCTGCTGCTGCTGCTCCACGCTGGCCTTGGACTGCTGCTCCCCACCGGCTTTGGGCTGCTCCTTTGGCTTTTCTTGCTCCTTTGCCTTCTCTTGCTCCTTCACCTTGTCCTTATTCTCACGCTGCTTTTGCTTGGATGCCGCCTTCTTGCTGCTGGTGGGCACCTCATCTTCGACGCCCTTCTGCGCTTTGTCCTCCTTGCCCGGCTGCTTTGAGGCGCCGTCTTTGTCCGTGCCGTTGATGCTCGGTAGGTTAGGGTCCTTCTCGATAACAATTTTCTCTCCGGATGTATTCGCAGGCAGCGCCTTCAGTATAGCATGCACCTCCTCGGCCACAGCCATCAACACGAACTCGAACTGTTGCCGTGTGGCCACCACGCCAGCGCGCTGATCTCGCAGATGCTCCAACGTGGCGGCAATGTCGATTTCGCGTGCGCCCTTGTTCATGCGGCCCAGCACCAGATCGAGTAAGATGTAGGAGCCAGTGCGTCCGGCGCCAGCGCTGCCGTGCACCACAATGGGGCACGAACGACCTCGATACGATTTGTTTACCTTGCTGCGAGGGGAGTGAAATTGCAATTAGTTGGTGTGTGTGCTCTGCAAGGCTTAAGTTTCCTCCCACTCACCGTCTAAAGTCCAGCAGCGCCTTTGCTTGCGCCGGCACACCCATCTGCGGCCAGGACAGGAAATGGAACTGGGTGACGGTGCGAGTTTCGCTAGTGCGCAGATTTTTCAAATAGAAAGAACGTACGAGGTAATCATCACACCAGATGTGCTCACTAACCAGGTGAACCTATGAGGCAATCAATAGAGAATATCAGTAAGGCCATAGAAAGTATCAGATCGAACCCACCTCATAGATGTGATAAACCTCAGCACCCTCTTCCGGCCAGTAGCGCGCACAGGCGACCTCTCCGTTCTCCTGCAGGCGGCAGAGTGCGACAATTACCACGGCGCCCTGTTCCCAAATCATTTGCCAGAAGTGAGCCAAGGTCGAGGGCAGCGGGCCCTGAGCGGCCACATAGGCGGGTGCGCGTGGGTCGTGATCGGTCTGAGAAATGGGAAAGAACTTACTTGTAAAATGCGAATGTAACATTGATGACCAATTTAACCAACCAATTTAACATGTATATTTAGATATATATTCTATATGCCTCGAACAAACTTCATGGTAATCGAAAGGCAAATGAGAAAGGGACAGACTTAAATGACTGCATAGCATTTGTGCCTCATTGTAGCTCAATGAAACTAGACTGACATATAGAAATATAGTCTCTGAATACCCCTACCCAATTTCATCAAAATCGAATCACAAATACCAGCTATATACCAGTTTTAGCAACTCTATTTCACTTACAATGGTCGAAGCATTCACATAGTCCAGTCCCTCGGCATTGGCCAGATGGTTGAGCACAACCCGAGAGTGATCGTAAGGCAGCGGAGCACCGGGGCGGTTCAGATTGGCGCACTGTGGCTGCGAGGCGGCATCACGAGAGTTCGGCTCGGCCTCGTAGCGACATAGGGCTTCCCACTCGCGCTGCAGCCGACCCTTGTTGCGCAGATGATCCTCCATATACGACTGAGTGGGGCAGATGGAAGTAGGTTAACTAAGATTAGAGACAGGCACCAATAACTACTACTCTACTACTCACCAGCACCATGTGTCCGGTCGAGATATCCATGTTTGTCAGTGCCGGTTCCTCGCTCCACGATGAGGTGCTGGAACGCGAGGACGGTGGTTGGCCCTCGTTCTCCTTGCTCAGCGAGGTGATACGTCCGCCGTGCAGCGGCTCGTTAGCTCCACCGCCAGCTGCGCCAGTACCCGATCCATTGCCTGTCGACGTATTGCCATTTTTGCCAGCCATGCGGGCACGACACAGTTCCTGATAGTCCTTGCTGCAACTCTCAGCACCCGATATGCCCGACTGCAGTCCGCCCAGCTTGTCGCGCTTGCGGTCGTGTCGTTTGATCAGTATCAATGTCACAAAGATCACAATCACAGCTGCTGCACCGGCTCCGGCAAACATGTAGGCCATAATGTGCGTGACATCGGGTCCCTGCTCGGCCAGCTCGATTCGCGAGGCAGACACGCTCGGATCACGCAAATCCTTCACACGATCGCCGACGCCAGCATGCAGCACGTAGAAGCCCACGCGTCGCTGGATGTTGTTCTTGACGCCGCGATTCTCGTTGATGTAGCGCGCCACATCGGCGGCCGTCTTGCGCTCGGGGTTGTTTGAGTCCACCCGGAAGCTGACTTCGTGTGGTTGAACGCTAGAGGATCGGCAGGAAGACAAAAAAGGTTATGAAATTCGAGGATCAGAGGAGCCAAGATAAGTTACATATTAGCGTTGAACTGAAGATTTATTAGGAAGGTTCTTGAATGGTGTTGACATCTTTTAAGTTTTATAAGTTCCTAAGCGTTATTCGAAGGTAACCTGATTGAGCTCTACGACAAGCAATAAATAAGAGGATCGGCAGGAAGACAAAAAGGTAAAGAAATTAGAGGAGGAACAGATTGCCCGAAATAAGTTAGATATTTGTTATATTCTAAAGATCCATTAAGAAGGTTCTTCGATGCTGTAGACATCTCTTATCTATCATAAGTTATATAGAGCGACCTCAGACGAGCCAAAAGAAGTTAGATATTTGTAATATAAAGAAGGTTCTTCGATGCCGTGGACATCTATTATATTTCATGGGTTCTATAGAGCAATTTTACACCTCAACCTCAAACCATAAGAAGTTAGATATTTGTGATATTCTGTAGATCCGTTAAGCAGGATCTTTGATGCTGTTGACATGTATTATATATCTTAAGCTTTATGGAGCAACCTCAGACGAGCTAAAAGATGTAAGATATTTGTTATATTAAGAAGGTTCTTCTATGCGGTTGTCATAAGTTCCACCTTATCGAAGTTTAAAACAAGCAACAAATGGAAGAACTGACAAATAGAAGAACTGACAATGTTTTTAGGAGAGAGAGATGTAATATCTGTAGGATTCTAGTGTTTTAACGGAGGTATATCTCACTTCATAGAACTTCTGTATTTTATATAATTGAAACAAAAAACAAGAACCTCATAGGCCCGTCTTTTACACATATTTTTTCTTTGTATGATTCCCAATATTCCCCAATATTCTCAATACGAAGTTTCCCAACTGCATAACCTGAAAGATCGGATTACTTTAGAGGGTTGGCAACCTACGTTAAATAAGAAAAGTATCCCTGCATGTGTAGTATCTGCGCCAGCTCATTCATTATGCGCTGCCCATCGTACCAACTGTCGATTCTGCAAGGCATCAAAAGAAAAAGAAGAAGTTATCGTTATATAGAAAAGATAGTGCCTTCGATATGCCAGTTTGATTTTGGTCTCGCACTTACGGGTTCTTAACGAACACATGTGCATATTCAGTGTCTACGGTGTGCGGCGCATGATCCTCGTCCGAGTGCTGCTCCTTGACGACTTTCTTCTTCTTGAAGGGCTCGTTGACATCGCCGCCTTTGATGTGGGCGGGCAGCACCTCCTTGTTGACATCGTCGGTCTTCGGTCGCGGCTTCTCGGTCTCCAGTTGATTGGTCGGCTCGGATGGTGGTCCCAGCTGCGGTCCTGGTTTCTTCACATCGAGACGTTCGTGCCGCGCGAATCCCAGCATGTTGGCCAGCAGCGTCTGCTTTATTTCAGCCGGCGAGACATCTCCAACCTGTGCAGCCTCCTGCAGCTCATCCTGTGGCACCAGCAGCAATCCGCCCTCGGTATAGACACGCTGCTTGTGCTGCGAGCGCGGATAACTATTGGAGGCCAGCATGGCCTCCTCCTCCAGCGGTGTCAGCGAGTTTTGCCGCAAGCTCGACTCAAAGTCCAATTCCTGTGCCTGCGTGTTCAAATCCTCAGGGCTCGGACGTCGTTTCATTAGCTCTGGCGGTGCTGGCAACTCGACCAACGGCTCCTGGGGCAGACCCTGCTCGTTGGCCAGTTCGCGGAAGAAGGAGTGCTGCTGGTTGGGTTGTCCACGACGCTTGAAGGGCGCATAGTTATCCGGAAAGTAGAGCTCACTCGACTCGTTCACCTCCTCGGGCACATAGACGGGCGCTGCTGGTGGCTGTTGTTGCTGCTGCTGCTGCTGCCGATCCAGTTCCCGCTGCTGCTGCTGCTGTTGCTTCTGCTGCTGTTCCACAATCGCCTCCAGTTGGTCCATGGCATTAGCTGGCTGTGGATTACGCTGATACGGCTGTGGGTCGGGCTCGGAGGCGGCAAGAATCTGATAGAGTTCCAGTTGATTCTGTTGCTCGGCCTTTTGGTTGGCATCCTTCTCCGCCTGGCGCAGCTGCTGCTCGCGCTCGATGCGCTGGCGTTCGGTGTCCAGAAAGACATCCATCACGCTCGGCAGTTCCAGCTGCGCCCCCTTCGTATGCCCATCCAGCTTGCCAAAGTGTTCCAACTCGAGCGGATCGTGACGCAAGCGTCGGCGATCCTGCAACTGCAGCTGCTGGAGAATGCGATTGAAGCCACTGTCCTGGGGTTGTTTCTTGTGAGGCATCGGATAGAATTGTGCCTGCTGTTGCCGTGGCTGCACTTGCGCTGGCTCAAAGTAATCTACTCCACCACCAGCTTCAAGCTGCTCCTGCTGCTCCTGCTCCGGCGGCGTAAATCGCACATAGGCCAAGGCGCTTGCCGGATCACCGTATTCGGGTGGCGATGGCGCCAAATTGGCGCACAGATTCGGTGGCAGCTGCTGTTGACGTTGCAGCGAGAAGAGCGCTCCCTGGATGCGGCACTGCACATAGTGATGGTCCCAGCCTAAGCCGGCGCCCTGAAGCTCCTCCAGCATGGTGGCCAGCAGACGTGATTGGTCCTCAGTGAGTGGTGTCCTAAGAAAAGGAGACACAAGAGAGAAGTTCAATGAGTGCTGCTCCCTCTCCCTCTCCCTCTCTCTTTCTCTCTTTCTCCTCTCTGTCTGCTTCTACTTACTTCTCAATGTCCTCAACGTCGACTCCTGCGGTGGGAATGCACTTTCCAAAGATGTTGTCTGCGAATGGGAATGGATGCGAATGATGCACATTTTAATAGGCCATGTAACTGCATTAATAGCTCGTGTCTTACAATGTATGTGCCCCCATATCCCCCCCCCTATCAACCTGCTTCCCCCCTACCTTCCTTGCTGGGCACCTTTTGTTTTCATTGTGATTTACGAGCATTTAAATACATATCCTTGCGGCTTCTCCCGACCGGTATTTGCATAATGCAAATGCGGCTGGGGACGAGAAACAGTGCAGAGGCAATACAGCAGCCACATACAATGCCGGCTATCTGCATATGGATGGCTACACTGCCAGAAATAGTTGTGCAAGTTGAGGCTGAAGAGCGACAGATGTCTTCGAAAACAGTGTCTTCACTTGTTCATTTAGTTATTGCACGTGTTTTAGTATTTTTATTATAGTATTTTAATTATAGTATTTTAATTTTAGTATTTTAATTTTAGTATTTTAATTTTAGTATTTTAATTTTAGTATTTTAATTTTAGTATTTTAATTATACTATTTTAATTTTCTTATATGGAAAGCTTTTTCTTCAATTTCAGTTAAATATTAGTACAAGTTGAAGAAGTTAAAGCGGAATCACGAAAACAAATTTTACTTCAAGCAATTTTTCAATGTTTGGAGTATTTAAATATTAATATTTATCTTAATTTTTAATATTATATGAAATTATGTTTTAAACGTTTTATAAAATATTTAATAGATATAAAACACATGAATAGATAACTATAACTAAATAGTCTTGATCTTAACACATGCATTTCTCGCAGTGTAGTCGGCATCCCTTCTTTGAATGCACGCTTTTCTCCCGCTTTTGAGGTCAACAGTTTTTCCACAATTTTTCGCAGGTTTGCAGCGGCAACGGCAGCAGTTGCAATTGTTCTTTTACCCCATGCTCTACTAACCGCCCCCCCTCCCCTCCTTGCCGCTCTTTCACTTCCCCTCTTTGTCCACATTGTAATTCTTTCCCGCTTCCACAAATTTCACAGAGCTTACATAAGTAATTGAGTGTATGCTCGATAATGCACTGCTAGTCAACGCCTGCTGCAGCTCTATTTGTGCTACGCCCCTCTCCCCCCTCCCCTCCCCCAGCCATTTGTTTTTGGCTGTCCTTTTTTGAATGCGACGCTGGCATTGAAGAGCTTGGCAAATACGAAAATATATGAGAATTTAGTAGAGTCCCCGACTCAGCAGTGGCACGCTTGCATGTTGACCCACAAATAGGGGAAGTCTATGAAGGCAAGGGGGAGGGGGGGTGAGGCACAAGAGGTAGGCGGCAGGGGTACGTGCTGCAACGCTTGTCCAGCGCGCATTTTCGCAATTGTTGGCAATTGCTGCAGGCGAAAGCTGCCGGAGTCGAGTTTTATATTGCCTGGCAAAACCTGTTATTGAGTGCACTTAGTGCTATCGAGGACACCAGGCAAGTCGATCCCGGGCGAGACCAGTCCAGTCATTAGCCACAGCACATAACTTTGCATCGTCACGATATGCGTGTGTATGATATATGGTATTAAGTACTGCTTGGGGGCGGTCATAGGAGATTGTGGAATCACAGGAAGGAAGTGATTTGTGTTTGGGGTTAAGTTCAAAGAGCTAACCTAATATAGTCAGTCATTAGTAGCAGATAAGCGATCTGCTTAAGGGTACGGATTTATGGCACTTAAAAGTCAATTAAGAACTTTGTATATAATTTTTTTTGAGGTTAGGTTATAAGAAGTAACCTCACATAGCATCTCTAGTGTTCATTTCTAGCTTGCGCTTTGTAGACAATAATATTGAAGTGTACAATACTTTTAATATTTTGAGGTTAGGTTTAAAGAATCAACCTATTATAATGTCATTATCTCAGTTCTTACTAGCAGCATAAAGATTTAGTAGCAGATTTTGAGTTTATTTCTCAATTTCAAATTCGGCTATAATTTTTTGAGGTTAAGTTATATTAAAGCTAACGGGGAGGAAGTTTAGAAGTTAGTATAAAGGTTTTTGAGGTTAAGTTATAGGAAGTTACCTCACATAGCATTTTTAGCGTTCATTTCTAGCTTGCGCTGTGTAGACAATAATATTAGAGTGCATTTTTAATATTTTGAGGTTAAGTTTAAAGAATCAACCTATTATAATGTCATTATCTTAGTTCTTACTAGCAGTATAAAGATTTAGTACCAGATTTTAACTTTATTTCTCAATTTGGGATTCGGTTATAATTTTTTGAGGTTAAGTTATATTAAAACTAACCTCAAAAAACATCTTTAGTATTTGTTTCCAGCATGAGCATTTTAAACAACACTAATATTGTGTATTTAGAATATTTTGAGGTTAACTTTAAGGAATTAACCTAATATACTCTCAATAAATCAGGACGGTGAGGAAGTTTAGAAGTTAGTATAAAGGTTTTTGAGGTTAAGTTATTAGAACTAACCTCATATAACTAGCAAATTTGCAGAAAATATTTTTAATGTGTGTTTTAAATATTTTTAGGTTAAGTTCAAGGAATTAACCTAATATATTTTGATTAATGGGAAATTTTAGAATGTAGTACCCAATATTTTTGAGGTTAAGTTATTAGAACTAACCTCAAATAACTACAACTTTGTAGAAAATAATTTGTATGTGCATTTAAAATATTGTTAGGTTAAGTTCAAGCAGTTAACTTAAAATAATCTCATTATCTCAGCAGTTTCTAACAGCTAACAACTCTCAACTATTACAGTACTTTAAAGGTACTTTCTTACTTAGTATATAATATTTTTGAGGTTAAGTTGCATAAGTTGTACCAATACATAATCTTTTTTATGCTCATCCATCTGTAAGTGAAAGTTATTATTAGAATTTTACCAGGATTAAGATTCCCCTAAGCTAAAAGCTTAAACAGCGCCAACCAAAACCTTTTTTTGGTAATTTCCTCTGTCAAAAAGTCACCCAACTAATTGTAAATTAGTTATTTATCCCCAGACGCCGTTCAACTGTTAGATATGTATCAATTTCGGTCCCCCTTCACTTGCTCTTCTCCAGGGGGGGGATTTGTGTAAGTTATCAGTCTGTAAACAGAACCCTCGCAGTCCATAAACACAATCTGGCAGTTAGATCGACTTAATCGAGTGTTGCCTCTGCTTATCGGCACTTACCATCGTAGCAGACCTCTGCGTTGGGTATGCAAAGCGTCCTAACAAACTGGCAGCCTGCAAGAGAAAGAACGAAAGAGACAGAGATGCAATGAGTTAGAGTGAGTTAGAGCACATTGAAAGAGTTGTTAACAATGACGAGAGAGAGAGAGAGTGACAAAAACGAGACGAGGAGGCAAAAAGAAGCAAATTTCAGTTAAGACATAATGATGTGGTAAAAGCCAAATCAGCATTACCACACTAAGCAAACTGGCAACCACTTGGCAAGCCTGGCAAGCCAGCTACCCAAGGCACCTCGCCCTCTTCCACCACCCCCCAACTAGCCCTCACTTCCGCTGGAGTTTTTGGCACGTCGCCATTTTGTCGTTGTTCCTGTTCCTGTCGCTTGTTGTCGTTGCTGTTGTTGGTGTTGGTGTCATGTGCCACTTGCTTGGCTCTTGGCTAAAAAAACGCTTTTTATGAGCATGTCGCACATGACACACACACGCACTCGCACACAGACAACTGTGACAGGGAGACGGAGAGAAGGAGGCAGGGGGAGGGAGCTCTGTGCCTGTTCGAAATTTGTGCTCCATCCTGAATCCTTAGTCAGCTGTCGGCTTGTGTGCCCTCTTGGCATGCTGTGTTATTCTAGTTGCTGTTGTTGTTGTTGTTCTTCTTCTGTGACGTCAAGGCCCGCAGCTGCCCGCGCTTTGTTGGGATTTGGAGCTGAGCTCGCCGTCGCCATCGCCGTCGTCGTCGCCGTCTGCCTTGGAATTTGCTGCTGAAAAATGTGGCACTTTCCTTAGCACGGCACGGCACATGAAACAAGCCAAGAATACGCACGTAGGCCACGTCACCGCCTGTCAGTAACTGTCCCTCCCTCTCTCCTTCCCTCCCCCTCTCCAGCATCTTCTCGCCTCCAGCCCCGAAAAAGTTTGTTGTCAACAGTTTTCGTGGTCTTCTCGACTCGGCTTTAACTTTTGCCTGTTGACGCAACGCACAAAAACATTTCTTGCCCATTAATTAAGCCCAAGTAATGTCGCAGCCCACGCTACTCCCCCCTCCCACCCTCCACCACAGTCGACCCTCTTGGCAACGTTAAGCTGCCACGCGGCAGAGCGTTTGTTTTTTAATTGTAGAATAATTGCCGGCAGGACATGACTGTAAATTAATCTCCGGAGAGCAGGCAAACTTCTGCCTCGTATACCCTGTGCTAATCAACGCGCTGAGGGTATGCGCAACTGCAGAGAACTGTTTGACTACTTAGGACTATTTGCCAACATTTCTAGCGCTCTTCAGTGGCAAACATAGTTAGACAAAAGATTTCCCTTGACATCATTAGAGAGTATTTTTGGGGCAGCTGCCAGTCTCCCTCTATTCCCCAAGCTGGACCCTTTTTGATAAGCATTTTATGAGGTTTTTTTTTCTTGCCACACACAGAAATTAACTCGCCCCTTTCAGCTTGAGGGGGTTTCTTTTTTGTTGCAAAAGAAAGCGAAATGACTTCATCCGACAGCGAAATGAAATGCGCATGAATAAGTGGCAGATAAAAGTCTGTCGGACAGTCGATCCCTCTGGCAATCAAGTGCAGCAGGGGCAGTCCTTTTTGAGTGTGGCACTTGGACATGCCCATCAGATGTCAATTTGATGGGCATGCAACAAACGCCTCGTCATGTTGTTGGCCAGTTTGCCACAGTGTTAGTAATTTTATAGAATATTCTACAGTTGACAGATTGAAGCGCACTTGCCACATGCCACTTGCCACTTGCCACGCTTGCCACACTTGGCACTTGGCTAGTTTTGTGTCTGGCTCAACAAAATTGTCAATAAATGTGAAAAGTGGCCATCTATCTGTCAATGGGCCAGCGGCACGTGCCCAGCATGCAAACAGTAGACAAACACAAGGGCAGCAGCAGGGTGAGAGGGGGAGGAGGAGAAGGAGAAGGAGGAGGCTGTGGGGGAGCAGAGCAACAAATGGTGTGGCAGCTAGAAAAGCAATTTTGTTGCCTGTCTAATTGTGTATGGTGCAAAAGGTGAGACATGATAGATGGCAATGGCAAAGTCATGCTTCGCCTGCTGCTCCTGCTGCTGCTGCTTCCTTTGCTGTTTGCAGACTCACCCCCACCTACTGCACTGTCAACACTGACGCTAAGCGTGGAAAAACAAATCTCGCATCCGCATCAGCATCAGCATCAAAGCCCATAAGCAGCGTCCTTAGAGCAAGCTCATAAATATGCATGCTCATGTGCCTGACAGCTATGAGAGAGAGGGGGAGAGACAGAGAGAGAGGGGGAGTGGTAGAGAAGGAGTGAGAAAGGTGGTGTGGCACCGTGCTGTAGCCCATCTGCTGCCTGCATTGCTTTTTCCACGTCTGATAAGGGCGCGCTGCATATGCGTCGTATGCGCAATATTCCACAATGTGCCACATTTAAGCTGCACACGTTGCACACGCTGCTCTTGCCCGGAAAATGGCCCATTGCAATGGCCAGAGCAGGCAATAAACCGAATCGATGTTAAAAGCTTTAAGTGCCACCGGGCAAGTGCATCGTTTCGCACTTTCTTCTGCATGTGGATCCCTTTTTTGCCTGCCAGGTTTTTTTTTTGCCTGCCGTAACTTTTATTTATGGCCCACTCGATTTGCTCTATAAACTGCCAGTCCAACTATTGCGCTAGCAAAAAAGAGTTTCCAAAGAAATTGGCTAAGCTTTTATCCCACATCGAGCACAACATACTGCTTAATCATTCGATTAGTATGCAGAAAGTTTTCAGCGGAACTTCGCTAATCCATCAATAATGTGCCCCTAACTCGCAGTTGGGTTTTGCTCCCCCCTCTTCAGGCTATATACCCCCAACCGGAGCTGCAACAGCGCATTGCGCTGCCATGCCGCATGATTTGCAATCCCTAACAAATCAAATTCGCCACGCCCACTTTCTTATACGCACTCTGCCATTGCCCATTTGCGGTTTGCAAGTTTGATTTGCGCTTTGATTGATACGTTTGGCGGGCTGCCTCGAACAACTGTCAACGAGCTGAAACGGGATTGGAAACTGTTGCTGCAAGGACCACTCGCTCGAGCTTGCTTGCTGTGGGGGGGAGGGGGGAAGGGGGGCATTATTTCATTTTCTACACATAAATTATGCCACAGGCGGTGGCCACTTGGCAAACAGTGAAGCGACCGCAACAATTTAATAAATTCAGCCGCAGGGCGAAATTGAAAATTCCGTACATAAATTGTGCGACGTAGCGCGTCAATTGAGGCGGCAGCAGGAAGCATCAACAACAGAAGCAGCAGCAACAGTACGGGACAGCAAGGGACAGTGTGGAATAGGGGGGGGGAGGGGAACACGCAGCTCCCCGCATTTTTGATTGATGTCGACGTCCATGCATATTTCAGGCCAATCCTGTTGCTCTGCTGTTGTTGTCGCCCAGTTCGAGCTCTGTCCCCCCCCCCCGTGGGCAACGCGGCTGTTTACTTAGCAGCTCGCAATGCAAACCGAAGCTCCCCCCTCTCCCCGCCTTCGGCTGATGTCCTGTGGCTTTGGGTCTCGCTCCTTTTGCTATTTGCTTTCGGGTCAAGGAATTTTAAAAAGATTTTCATTTCATAACAACATTTTGTTGTTGTTCTTGTTGCCGGCCACAGCGACACGTGTGGCCGGCAGGGGCAGGAGCGAGGTGCGGCCAACGTGTGGTATGTGTAATGTGTGGGGGGTCAGAAAAAAAGCGTAGCATACCTTTCGGCTGCGCACTGTGATGCGTTGTGGGATTCATTTGGTATTTTTTTTTTTTTTTTTTTTTTTTTTTGTTGGGACCTTCTTATTTGGTATGTGTGCAAAGTGAAATTTGCCTAATTTAAATGAGATTTGAAATCCGAAAAAACCTTTGCAAAATTATGTAAATTCATTTGGGGCAGTATAATACTTGCAGTATTAAGTTAATACCAGACTTTAATACTAGATTTGAATACTAGGCTTTAATTAATTTACAAAGCTTGGCCTTTTTAAAAATGAATATATTACAATTTCATTAACAAAATTAATTACACTCTTGTAAATTGTTTGCGAACCAGTGTGCAGCAGTGCGTGGACTTTAATGGGCATCGTGCTGGCATACGAGGCTTTAATGATGTTGTTTCAGGCATTCGCATGAAAAAGCGCTGACAACCAGCAGCAGTGAGGCTTACAGGACGGGGGCACAGGGTGTACGGGGTGCACAGGGCGTACAAATAACAACTGTCAGGGGCGCCACACAAAGAGAAATAAATAATAACAGGCTGCCATTAATCGTGACATAGACAAGGCACAGAGCGGAGCTCAGACAGACACAGACAGAGGCAAAGAGCGAGAGGGAGAGGGAGAGAGAGAGCGAGAGGGAGAGGGAGAGGTAGAGAGAGAGGTAGAGCGAGAGGTAGAGCGAGAGGAAGAGCAAGAGAACAGAGCAGCAAATCAGTGCACAGCCAGTGGCAGTTGTAGGGGCAGAGGCAGAGAGGGGTAAAGGGGAAGGTGTAGGGAGTAAGGCTAAGGGAGCGAGGCTGCAACACAAGAAGATGATAGACACAAAGCGAGGCAGCTCGTTAAGGCCAGCATAACAAGAAACACGAGCTACCAGTTGCCCACCCGCCTTTGCCTTTGACTGTGGCACCCCCGCATGCCCTCCCCCCCACTCCTTACGGCACACACACTGCTGTCACCCCAGCCACACCTTCTGTGACAAGCTAAGCATTTAATGCTGCGGCACATACACGTACGCAGCGCAAAGCAAACAAACAAATAAAACATAATGAAGCCAGGCTCAAGGCGTGCCACACACACACGCACACACACATACACTGGCACACACACTTGCAGCGTCATGCAGCTGTTTATGGGCTTAGCTGCAATTTTGTGTGTGTGTAGAGAGAAAGGGAAAGAAAACTTTTACTTTTGCGCTCTCCACGCGGCTTTGGCGCCGCTTTTTTGTTTCGGCTTTATGAAGTGTAAATAAGCGTCGGCATTTCACAGCAGCCAAGGCAGCCCTGGCAGCCTCCCCCTGTGTAGCCTCCCCCGTGTGCAGCCTCCTCGCCAGCAGCAGCAGCTGCCACAGCTTTCTTCAGCCAGATGACTTTCCGCTTTAAGCGCCGCGTCGCGTCGCGTTCGCTTTCGCTTGCTAAGCACTTTTTCATTTCGCACGCTGATTTATGCGCACTCATTTTATTCATAAATTTTTGAAATACGTTCGCGCTTTACAACACTCTACCCAACACTCTCTGACAGCTTCCTGGCAGTTCCTGACCCCCGTCGCGAGAAATGGGCCAGATTTATCTTGCCACATTTGTTAGCAAAATTTGTTTGGCCTATGCTTGCCACAAATTTGGCACGCAATTAAGACCGGCCACGCCCCCTACTCCACACACACACACACACAGAGTGGGTGCCCGAAATTCGAGTATAAACTGTTTTTTATGTCCAACATTTCCTTTTGGCCTGAGCCAATATAAATTGAGTGTGGCCAGCAGCAGAGGAAGCAACAGCGCAACAAGCGGAAGATTAAGCACATAATGCTCAAGCTTGAAGTAATCCCAAGCCACAGACACACACACACACACACACGCGGTTACACACAAGGAGTAACCACAGCGTAGAGCACACACAGTGCTATGATGATGATGATGTTCATGATGATGATGATGGTGACTTCTGTTTGTCTTTGCAGGATTTCCATGTTGGCCAAGCTAAGCGGCTGCCTCAACTGATTAACATACTCGACTGAAATGGGCATCAAGTGTGCATCTTAAGCTCATGAGGGACCCCATGAATAGGTGAATAGTTGAGTGTTATTTTGCAGCACAAGAGCAACATCAAGCACAGTCTGAAAACCTTTTTGAAAATCACAAACTATTTAAGGCAAGCCTTGTCAACTATTCCACATATGCTTTAAATTCCTTTCTTTTATCTACAAATTAGTTGGGGAATCTTTTTATGGCTGCTTTCATTTTTGATTTATTTCAACAGGTTTTGCCTCATGGAATAACTCCTTCCTCGAATGAATATTTATGCAGCATTTTATTACTTAATTGTCACGCATAAATCAGAGCATCGATAAATTCTCTATACATTATATATGTATATATATTCAGATTCGTGTTGCTAAAGAATAATCTTTCTCTATTTTGCAGCATAATAAATTGACCATTTTCATATCGATTTTGCCAAGGCACTAAATCAACTTTCCAGCAAAACGTTTTGCTTATGCACTTTCCTGCTGCTTCTTCTTCTTCATAAGCTGCTCATGTTTCTCAGTATATTGCTGCACATGACAAACGAGTCTCTTTCTCAGAAAATGCATAATGAATTCCTTTACGTTGGAGCTGTTGCTGCTGTTTCATTAGAAATTCGTTTCCGCAGAAGTGAACTGCAAAGCTGACAGTGGAAAAGTTCTACGAAATTGAAATTGAAACGAGTTCAAGAGGGTCTTATTTCACCAGTTTCCCTTCTGCTGCTCTTCACTTGGCTTTTCTTTGGCCAATCGAATACGCAACTCAATCGAAATCGAAACTGGCAAAATGGCAAAATGAGAATCAAAATCAAAATTCTAATATAATACCTGATTGCCGGCTCCCCAAGGCGTATCAGTTATCTCTCTCCCACTCTCGATATCTGCCTGCCTCTTGAAGGTCCTGTGGGGCTTTGCTTTGCCTGCGTGCTGCGTTTCGCAAGTCAGCAAAGGACTAAGAAGGAGGAGGTACAGCTGCATTTACAGAGATTTATGCCAGGTACGCCTCACTGACTGCCTGACTGCCTGACTGCCAGGCTGGTTCGCTACGCTTATCTGGCTGCTTGCATAAGCAGCAACAGTTTCCAACAGCATTCCTGCCCGTGTCCTCTGCCATCCCCTCTCAGGTGGCATGCAAATTCCCGGCAATTGGCTTTATAAGGCTTTTAGCCAAATTTGCGCATGCAAATCCCCGAAATTCCTACCTATAACCCCAGGAGCTTGCACTAGCTTCACTCGGGCTCATGCCGGGCATTCTCCATGATTTAATTAAATGCAAAAACATTTTGCACACTTTAATGTGCAATTTGCGTTCATTCGTTTAGCCAATTTACCATTAAATAATACACAAATCTTTATTGCTTATTATTTTGTGCACAGTTCCGCCTCATTGCCTTCTCCCTCTCTCTCTCTCTCTCTCTCTCGCTTTGCTTTCATTAATGTTTAGGCCGCTTTTAATTTGTAATCGTTAATGGCCGCCCATCAGGTTGCCCGCTTTGAACACACAGAATTGTTCATGAATTTTCATTAATTTGTCGACTTCTGCTGCCCTTTGCCCTGCTCCTCCTCCTTTGCTGTGGCATAAAAATTCATTAGGTTTTTGCATAAATTATGAGCAGCAAAATCAACAATTTTCAAACGCAAGAAAGCGTAAAGAAAGTGAGGAACTAATACGTCTTTCACTTTTTGCTTCTGTTGAATAATTAGTGGAAATACCCCGAAGAGGCGCAACCACTCGGAAATCGGAGGAGCATCCCATTTAATTTGCGATTCACAGAATTTAATTAATTGGCGTAAAAAGGCATTTCGGTAAATTGGAATGCGAGGCAATTCAACGAAATGCACAAACAGTTTATGCAAATAGAATGAATTAATAAACGTATGTAAATATACATACATACGTGTATATACCATACAACATGTGGGCACACGTGCAGGGCAGAGATCCAGTGAGGCATCTATTTTAATTATGTGCCCTGTGCGCAGTCATTAAACGCTTCTAATTATTTTCTATTAACCTTTATTTGCAGCACATTAAAATCAATAAAATTAATTTACCTGCCGCCGCGAAGTATGCAACGCATTAATTATTTATGCCTGTGGCTGTGCAAATAATGGCGGCGTTTGCCTGGCCAAGCCCAGCCTGGCCACAGAGATAAATCAAATCATTAGCACAAAAGGTTAAGGTCGTCAAGGGGTGGACGTGGGGGATTGATATGTGTGACGCGTGGCTAGGTTAGGTTTTTTGGGCTTGTCATGAGTATTAATGGCAAATTAAGTACGCCCCATGGAGCAGCAGACACACTCACAGCCGCCGACACACATCTGAACATCGCTGCCATATGCTATATCAGCACGCAAAACATAAAAATCCAATTCTTATTAAATTTCCACACGCCTACACAGTGCTAGCTACGGCCCGAGGCAAACATCAATGTGTAGGCACGCACGCACACACTCACACACACATATGTGTGTATGCATTTGTAGCCCTCAGCCTCATGCGGTCCAGCAATCTCGACACAGCTGTTGTTGTTCCACAGCTTTCCTCAATGAATTTTACATGTTTTCTGCCTTACCGCTTTGTTTTTTATGCACGCCCTCTGGCGACGGCAGGCGGAGAGTAGGCAGCATGCAAATACCAGTGAAAGTCAAAGTATTTGCGTTTACGCTACACACACACATGCATGTGCACACACTCCGTAGGCATGTGTACCGTGTACATCAATACACGTTTAGTTGACTTTTGGTTTCTGCTCTGCCTACTTCTTTCTTTTTCCCCCTCACAACTTGTTGTTTATGTGGCAGATAGCAGGGATAAGAGGTGGGCTGGGCTTGGTCTTGGTCCCGGTCTCGGTCTGTTTGCGTTTTGTTACACCTTGCAGCAGGCGAGGCCAACGTTATTACCATGAAATTAACATTTATTTACTTTGCCAAGCTCTTTTTCACATTTGCATTGCCTACTTTGCGGTGCGGCAATAAATACATTTGCATTGCCTACTTTGCGGCGCGGCAATAAATACATTTGCATGAATTACGCAATCAATTTAAGTTTTTTGTGGCAAATAAGCTTAAAAAAACTGATTTTAAAATGCCAAAATTTATATAAATAAATTAGATATTTTTGAGAGTTTTTTTTTTAAATATTTTTACTTGAAAACAACAACTATTGCTGGTGTGAATATTTTAGTTTTGGCACACTCAACTCGCGCCTGATAAAGAATTAGGTTTTTGGCTGCCCGCAGGCCAATGGAGGGAGAAAAGCATAGAAAACAAAATAAAAAGCACTTCAAAAGCCAACCCAAAACAAAGTGCCAACAAAGTAATTGCTCGCATTTGGCTTGCGGGCAATGGGAGTGGGAGTATGTACGTGAGTGTGTGTGTGTTTGAGTGTGTGTATGTGTGATTGTGTTTGCCTAAGTGCCACGCCCATAGCCATATGGTAAATATATAAACAAGTGCACAAAACAGCCCAACAGGCGCTGGGCTAGCGCAGCCTAGGCTTTTGTTCCAATACCCTGTAAGCCTCTACAAAAGTAGGAGTATATGCCTTTTTTCCAGCACATTTCTTAAGAATTTTTCTCATTAGTCTCTACTGCTCTACGTTCTCTTTTGCAGGGTATATTTCAGTGTTGCCAACCCACACTGTCAAGCAGCTTAGACTTCTTAGTATTTTGCTCTGCTTCGTTCTGTTGGTCGCGACATTTTTGGTTTTTAATATGCCGAATGTGTTTATGTGTGATGGTGTGGGGATGTGTGAGATGGTGTGTGTGTGGTGTGTGTGTGTGGTGTGTAGCTGTGCGTGGGCATGTGGGTGTGGTAGTGTGTATTCTCTCAGTTTGTGCGAAATATGTACGCAATTTTACGCATATTTGCACTTTCCTACAGGATATACGAGTATACCCCATGCCAAATGTAGGGGAGAAGTCGGCAACGGGGGCTGGTACAGGGCATATACGATGTATATTTACGATGCCACGTTAATTTTTATGGCATGCCCGCTCGTAATTTGGACGCCAATTTCAATGGCTCGCAGGCAGCAGGAGCCGAACTTATTACGATTCATATTTCAGTGTTGTGTAACTTTATGATGATTACCGTTATTAGTCATTAGCCACGCATTGTGCGCCTCGTTGATTATCTTTCAATTTGGGTTTAGCCCCCGGGTCTGAAGAAACTACAATATAAACTTATCCTGATTGTTTGCTCAATGTGCGTCTGTCTGTCAGTCAGCTCTTGTGTCTAGAATGCTTAAGCACAGCTCAATAACTGACAATGCAGGTGGGCGGTACTGGGCGTAATATACACGAATAGATACTACACACACACACACACACACAGACACACAGAGCAGGTTGCCTGTTCGCATTGTTTCGTTTTTATCTCTTAATTACATTTTCAGCTTCTTCTTGCTGCCTTGTCTTGGTTCTGCCTTGAACTCTCAAAGTTTAATTAACTTGCCAGCCAATGTCTGAGTAGCTGCTCTCGATAATGTACGATATACTTGATACAATATAAGTGTATATATTGTACATTATAGAGATACACTTTATCTGGCCTAGGCCTGCTGCAAGTTTATGAAGCCACATAATTGAATTGTTATGGCTTTCAGCAGGCGAAGGCGAACTTTGGCCAGACAGTCTTAATTGTCTAACGATATAACACAGAGACACAGAGCTCTTTAATTGTGCTAATTCCGAGAGAGAGAGAGAGAAATAGAAGATCGTTCACATTGTTGTGTTCATTGCTGGCATTGCGAAACTTTAAATAAATATTTGTTTAAATATTTACTCGGACATTTCAGCAATGTCTCCTCAACTATTTGCAAAACTTTTGCCACACAATCTGCGCTGTGCAACTCATAAAGCCCGCAGTTGACATTTACCATATGCTGTTTGCTCGCTCACTCGGTTATTTATCACACTCCAGACAAGTTGGCGAAGAACTTTTCGGACATTTGTTCCACGTCAAAGAGTCGACAGAACTTTGCTGTCAATTTCCCTGTTCTTGCTCCAGTTTTGCCATTCCTTTCTCGATTCTTCGTACCTGATTCATGACGTCAGCTAAGTTCTGAGACGGATGCGATGATTGCAGTTTGCCATAGTTTCTATATTCATTCCCTGCGTACAGTCAACTCATTACTGGTTTATATATGTTATATATGAGTTCTACTATTCCCCTACATTAGTACTTTTAAATAACTCATCCAGGTATCAACTTTATGGCTTCAAAATTTCATGAGAATAGCTCAATAAACATGAAAGTTATTGAATTAAAGCATGCAAAACACATCTTTAATTTATTTACTTTTCACATAAAAAAAAAAAAAAAAAATAAAAAAAAAAAAAAAAAAATAAAACTTTTTACAGCGCATCTGCAAGTCGTATACCTCCGCTCACACACTTCTTTTTGTGCTGCAGGTAAAGCTCGACTCGACTCGTGAGCGAAGCAAAAACTTTGCATTTGCTCTAAGCATAAACCACGGATGACTGGCTGCACTTCTATCTCTCTCTCTATCTCCCCCTCTCTGTGTCTCTTTTTCGCACTCTATCGAGTGTGTGGGGGTGTGTGAGTGTGAGGCACTTCATATGATAGCCGCTGGGTAACAGGAAAAAAAAGAAAAGTTTCAGTTTGCACTGCTGCTGTTGCGGCTGTTACTGCTGCAGCAGCTGAGGCGGACAAGGCTAACTGTGCAAACTGTGCGAGCCATGAAAAATAATTGCAGGCGGCAAAGTATGTAAGTTGAGGCGCCTCCAGTTGCCGCTGCTGCTGCTGCTGCTGCATGCCACGGCAATTTAATTTATTAAATGTAACAACTTGTAACTAATGAAAATGCACTTAATTTGCGCCTGCCTCCTCTCAAATGACGCGAAGCAAATTGCACGCGCTCTCTTTCCCTTCCCCTTTCCCTTCCTCTCTCTCTCTCCCTTTCTCTCATTCTGTACTTCCGCTTTAAGCTGAAATTGTGCTGCATACTTCGAGGGGCACTGGGTGTGTAAACATATTGTTATCCAGCTGCTGATGTAATCGAAGCGCAGCACGCATAGTTGTTAGTTTCCGTCGGGCGGAAAAGCGACTTTTCCTCGCACTTGCAGACAGACATTTTTGCGCTTGAGTGCAGCCAAAGAAGAAAAACAGCTGAAAACTTTTCGTTTTCCCCTCTTCCTCTTCTTCTTCTTCTTCGGCTCTCTGACTGCGCATTTCGGCCTGCCTGCTCAATTTGGCAGAAAAACAAGCGAAAGGCGACAAGAGCAACAAAAACGACAGTTGCAAGCAGTTGAATTTCTCCTATACTTTCCCCCCTCCCCCTACTCTGGCACACCCCTTTGCTGCGGCGCATTGCAGGTGAACCACAGCGCTGAATTTAAGTGTTGCAATTACGGCAACAATAGACGCAACTTTTGCACAAAACTGTTGCATTTACACGGCACAGACTTGTGCTTACAATCCACGCAGCAGCAGCAACAACAACAACTACAACAATTTCTAGTTGCCAGATAATGCGGCACTCATCCCAGTGTGTTGCACAGACTTTTAACTAGCTTTTAAGCCATGGCAATGGAACTTTTTAAATAGCGCCAAGTGGACTTTGCAAAGGAGTTAAATACTTTAGTTGAGCCCGACGTATTTCTATTGGGGAAACTTTCTCCCATACAGCATCTGAGAATAGAGTGTTGGGGGGGGGGGGAAATAATAATGTGAAATTGCTGAAGTGCTAGAAAACTTTGCTCAACAAACTTATTTCAATGTGGGATTAAAAGCGAATTAAACAGCAAAACAGATACAAAAATAACCCTAAAAAAAAAAAAATTATTAGTTTTAAAAAAAATGAATCGAAATAAAGGACAACAGTAAAAACTTTTCACTTATGTTCCTACTTCACTTCACGGATTCTTCACTTAATAATATCAAAAAAAAAAAAAAAAAAAATTTGGTTATAAAAATAATGAATCGAAATAAAGGAAAATATTGTTGCGTAAATTGTAAATAATAAACTGATAAAAAGACAAGGCATTAAATATCAATCTGAACTATAAAAAAAAAAAAAAGTATTAGTTATAAAAAAATTAATCGAAATAAAGGAAAATATTGTTGCGTAAATTGTTAATAATAAACTGTTAGAAAGACAAGGCTTTAAATATCAATCTAAATTATAAAAAAGAAAAAAAAAAAAAAAAACTCACTAGCTCATCTTGGCTTAACTACTTTTGATGAAAATTTTCAAATAAATCAAAGCGTAATATAACATTTAGTTCATTAATCTATTTATTTCCACGTTACCATTCCTTTCCAAATCAAATTACCCCAAATTGTATGATTATAAAATTAAATTGAGAATTCAATCACTTATCGAGTTATTGTTAAGAATCTCAAGTTGATAATTGGCCAAAAAGTGTGCAGAGCTCGAAGCTTCTATCGCACAGCTTCGCACAGTTTCAATTGAAATTCGCACAAAGCTCTTGAGCCGTCTTAAGTGCTTAAGCACCGAGCGTATAAATTGTTTTAAGGATTTCGTAGGAAAACCTAAATAAAAGAATGCAATCAATTTATCAAATATCCGTTCAATTTGTGCAGTCACACATAACATTTATAAAATAGAATAATTGCGCATTTAATTGGAAACTATACTCGATTCTAATTGAATCAATTCAGACCGCAGGCGTAAGCTCCAATGTAACAATAACCGTAATAATTGATGCCACAAAAACACAGAGAGAGAGAGAGAAACAACTGCTCGTAAATTTGTTTACAATTTTCGGGATTTTGTGCATTTTTTCTGGTACATCACGGCGTATACGCAACGTGACAAATGCGCATTGCATGCAAATTGCATTAGCGCTGCATTTATTTAAACTATTTTCGCGTCGAACTAATTAATAATTCATGATAAATTGAGAGAAAAGTTTTTTTTTCACAGCTGCAACGGCATTTAGATTCGGGTTTTGCATTCAATTTTGCATCAAAATGAGTGCAGAAAATATGAACGACAATGGGAAACTGGAAATAGAAATGGAATTCAAAGTGGAACTGCAGCTGGAGCTGCTTTTAAAATGTGCGCAAATATTTGCTTTTCAAATGAAATGAATAAATGCGGTGACAGTTGCAGCAACAGCAGCAGTAGCAACGGCAGCTGCAGCAACGGGGGCAACAACAGGCGGAGGCTGCTGAGGCAACTGTTGACGGGCGGCAAAAGTTTTGGCCTTTGCTTGCTGTCATTTTAATGAAGTTGTTGTTGTCACTACTTGTTGTTGTTGTTGTTGCTGTTGTGGCTGCTGTCAGTTGGCAGTTGTCGTCAGGCAAAGGCAAAGTTCAATGCATGTTGCACAGCTTCACTCGCACATGCCACAAAAATGGCAGCCTTCGCATGCAGCTGTTAATTAAATTTTATGGCACAAGCAACCAAAGTTGCAACTCGAGTACTGCTTTGAGGCAGTTAAGGCTAATAATGATGTTGCTGCTGCTGTTGTTGCTGCTGCCGTTGCCGTTGCTCTTGCTGTTGCTGATAATGCAGTCTGCTCACTAATTTATACATGACACGCGCAACAACAAAGTGCCCCATTGTGCTTGTGTCAGTGTGGCAGAGTCGAGCGTAGCAGCGTGCAGTGTTGGCTCATTTATCTATGTGTAGCAAGGAGTGCCAGCAGCAGCAACTACGCAGCAACAGCAACAGTAACCGTAGCAACCGTAGCAGCAGCAGTAGCAGCAGCAGCAACAGGATGCGTGGGCGACATGCAGACTAGCGACAGCGGTGGGCAATCAATAAATCCCAGGACCGAGCTCCTGTTGATATTTGTACAGGGCAATGCATAACTGCACACACACGCACGCACACACACGTACACACGCGCACCCACAGTCTGACACATACTCATGCGCACAGACAACATGCTGTGTGTGGGTTGATTGCTGACGTCCATGCAATTTTCCATCAGCAACTGGTTGTTGCCATGACAGCAGTAGCAGAGCTGGGCGAGCCCCGCCGGCCCTTTCAGAACCCAGTCCATCTCAAGTTTCAGCTCGCCTTGTTGTTGCTGCTGTGTTTTACCCACTGCTGCTGCTGCTGCTACTGCTGCTAATGCAAAAGTACAGTTGACACCAAGAGCTGCAGGTGCTGCAGGTTTTCCTTGCATAATCAATGAACCCCCTAAAGAGACCTCAAATGGAGAGAGTGTCGTTGGGGCAGTGAAGTCTTTTAGGTCTTCGGACCAACACACAAATACTTAATTTGTTACCAATCAATTTCTTATCAAAATTCAACCTACTTTTCCATTATTTTTGTTCCTTTTATGCCCTAAATTGGAAGAAAACTCGCAAAAGGAAACCCTACTCGATTCACAAATAGAAAATTCTGCTGAGTTTGCTTTTGTGTTTTCCCATTGACCAATCCCAAATTGCTAGAACAAAGGCATATTTTGACAGCCATGGCAAAATAAACAACATGATATATGTATATGCGCACATGTAACGGTAAATATTTGGATACATGTGTACCAAGTACGAGTTCAATTTGAGAGCTTGCAAAAAGAACGAAAATAAATGAACAAATAAAGTACTCTTTGCATAGCAAATGTTTCATGCACTGAAAGAGAGAGAGATAGAGAGAGAGAAATTCTACAATGTTTATTGTACAGCATTTGCATTTGGCAATTTTAACAGACTCTTACTCAGAGAACATCACTTTTGATTAAGAAGACTTTATTTTTGATGCTGTTTTGTGTGCTACAAAACACACTTATTGCTCTTTTGCACTTCTAAGACTTCATAATTTAAATTACGGACAAAATAAGAAAATAACTTTCAATCAAATCTCGTTGTTAACCAATTCTAATCTCAATTTCAAGGTAACGGTGTTGGTAATCAGTTCTAACCTCAATTAATAATAGCCTTGACTGCAAATTTTGAAATAAATAGCAACCTTAACCTATTTTTAATCAATTCTAACCTCAATTTCAACCTAACCTAGTTTTAAATAAATTCTAACCTTCATTTTAAATTACTTTGACTGCAAATTATTAAATAAATAGCAACCTTAACCTATTTTTAATCAATCCCAACCTAAATTTCAACGTAACCTTGTTGTAAATCGGTTCTAATCTCAATTCAGAATTACCTTGGCTGCAAATTATTTAATAAATATAAAACTTAACTTATTGTTAATCAATTCCAACCTCAATTTCAACATAACCTAGTTTAAAATAAATTCTAAACTTCATTTTAAATTACCTTGACTGCAAATTATTAAATAAATATCAAACTCAACTTATTTTTAATCAATTTTAACGTCAATTTCAACATAACCTAGTTTTAAATCAGTTCTAAACTTAATTTTGAATTACCTTGTAGGCGAATTCACAAATAAAAATCAAACTGAACTCATTGTTAATCAATTTTAACCTCAATTTCAACCTAACCTTGTTGTAAATCGGTTCTAACCTCAATTTAGAATTACCTTGATTGCAAATTATCAAATATATATCAAACTGAACTCATTGTTAATCAATTCTAACCTCAATTTCAACCTAACCTCGTTGTAAATCAGTTCTAACCTCACTCTATAATTGTTTGACCTGGGAAACCTTTTAGTTAACTTTGTGAATACTTATAAACTCAAATGGAATTATTATTTTGTTCCATATATTATACAATGTGCTTCCCACCTCACAGTGCACTGTTCGACACTCTACACTGCGACAAATGGGAGTGCACTTTTTGGTGTTCGCACGATAATTTGATTTAACAACGCATAACTCGTTTAGCTGGCTTAGCAACTCGCAGTTCGGGGTTTCCGCTGTGCACAGCCAGCAGGCTATAGCAACTTCCTGGCCAGGCACACACACACACATGTGAGTGTGTATAATATGAGTGTGTGCGTAGGTGTGTGTGTGCGTTGCAATTGGCTTATGCATGACGTGCATAAACTAGTTAAAAACATATTTGCACTGGCAAATCTTGTTATGGTTTCAGAGGGAGGTGCAGACTGATGCGGATTGTGTTGCAGGTGCGGCACGTGTGGGATTTGTAGTCGGTTGTTTGGATGTTTCTGACTCTCTCAAACTTTTAATTAAACTTGTAAATGTTGTTGCCACAAGAGCAAAACAATAACCGAGAAACAGGAGCAGCAGCAACAGCAGCCGCAGCAACGTGTGTCGTGTTCACAACTCTCCACAGAGTTGCCACTGGGTGTGTTTGGATTGTGGTTGCACAGAGAGAAAAGAGAAGGGGGATGAGGGTGGGGTTGCACTCATTGACTTACCAACATTGCCCTCCGCTTGCACAGTATCTCCATGGGTGAGCAGCAACAGAAGCAGCAGAAGCGCCGCTAGAGAACCAAAGTGCAACTGTCGACCGGCCGATTGCCTCAGTGCGTCCAGGGTGCAGCTGAACCGCTGCCTACTGTTCAGTAGAACGCTGCAACTGCGATCCAGCTGCTGTTGCAGTTGAACTTGTTGTTTTTTAAGTTGTTTTTGTTGTAGTTGCTGCTGCGTGGACGACGCTTGCGGAGAATGTTGCTCACGTTGTAGCTGATGTTGTTGTTGCGACGCGAGTTGTTGCTTAGACCATTCTCCTTGTTGCTGCTGATGTTGCTGCTGCTGTTGCTGCCGCTGATGTTGCTGTTGCGCTTTAGTTGCTGTGAATTGCCGCCGCTGTTGTTGGTGTTGTTGTTGTACATTGCTTGCCATGATAATCGGCCCACCTAAAGAAGAGAATGAATGGACAAACGTGAGTTTATTGCCAAAGGTTGTGCACAGTGGGGCGAGGGTAGAGGGAAAGATGGGAATTATACTATTGATTAGTAATACTTATAAACTGCAGAGATAATCTGCAGGGTTTCTAAGATACTCTTAAAGAAAAAAATTCTCAAATTTCAGAGAGAGAAAAAGATAAAAGATTTTTCTAATAATATTTTAAATAAAACTTTATTGAGATTCATGAGTTCTATACGATCAATAAAATGTATTTGATTGTCAAGTATTTTTTGCAATTTTAATTTATGTTTTGTTCGACATTTTTATCGCACATTCCCTTATCAGTTCGTCCTGTTTTTCATCAAATTTATGACACAATTTGTTACAGTGATTCAAACAGCTGTTGCCAAGCATGATAAATTCCGGTAAGATAAAATAAAACATGAAAACATTTAATTTTCATAATTTGTCATGCGCATCACGACAACACGAAGAAAATCAATTTTTTCGATTTGACAAAGATTGAGTGATTTCGTGCCACTGTGCACTGTGTGTGCCGTCTGCCTTTGTGTGTGAAATTGCATTTTAGCGCTTATTGTGATGGCGGCAACTTTTGGCTTTCCGGCACACACATCTATACACAACTATACACACACACACATACACTCTCCTATACACACCTATGCACCCACACCAATGCACAGCCGCACACACAATATTTCACACAATATGCACAATACACAAGCTCTCATAAGCTGAAGTCTGGGCAGGGGATGGTGTATGGGGATGGGGGCGTGGCATTGTATTGTTGCGCTGCAGTTTCCTGTACTCTTTAGTTATGCCCGCTTTGTGCGGCACCTACGGATTGCGCCTTCAAGCAGCAACGGGTGGATGGAAATAATTCTTGCTGTTTATATGGTAATAAATGTCAGGCTTCATTTCGCCAGCAGCATCAGCAAAGGAAATTGATTTTCCTTAACGCTTCAATGGTTGCCTGCGGCGACGGCAGGTGGCAGAAAAACCCTCCCCTTCCCCACCCTGAGTTTGCCTTTGCTGTCCCTCCTCAGGAGGTCTCGAACTACGCATTGTATTTCTTATTACAGTTAAGCACAGCTCGGAGACGAGGCCGACGCCAGCAGCTCATCAACTGTCGCCGGGTTACACACAAATCTGCTCAAGCTTAAGCCTATACCCCAACCCCTTCCCATGATGTGTCCAAATGTTGAGCAAGGTGTGATGAGGGGCAGCACAAAGACAGAAGACAGCAATAAAATGTAATTACCTGTCAGCAGAGACAGAACTATTAAATAAACAAAGTGATTTTTATGGCTTTCATTGAGCGAAATTGAGACCTTAACAATTTATACGAGATTTTATAGCAAAAGGGTTTAGTTGTTAGGAGTTTGGTAAGCAAAAAAAGCATATAGAATATATATAGATATTTTTTTATTTTTAACCTAAAAAACCTTGTGCCATCAAATGAACTTTGTCACTACAAATAAAATCAGTGAATTTAAAAAAAAAAAATGTAATTTGATTTCAACTTTTGCCATAAACTTTGCCATAAAACTGCCAACTATATAATTGTATATATAGCAGATAATTGAATTGATAAGCGAGCGGATTTTGAATCGAAACCAATTGGAAAAGTGATTCGATACCCCGAATTAATCTTAATTATAATCGGCGCACATAATTGAGCTGACAAGCTGCACAGGAGTCTAATTAAAATCAGAAACGGATTGAGATACAAAAGAGTATTTCCAATAATTAACATCGCATCGCAACGCATCGCATCGCATCGATATGTCAACAATCAGCACTGAACTGTAAAGCGAAAGCTGAATTTTCCTCGTCTGAAACTCGATTGTAATTACATATTCTGTTTGTTTGTTTGTCTTTGGCATTGGCAAATACCCGTAAAATGGCGAAAATTGCGTAATGCTGCAGGCAAAGCGATTCCCTGTTTCAGTTACGGCCTAGTTTCGCCCAGATTGAAGAAGAAGAAGAGCGAGTAACAGACTGAATTACATAATGTGTATTCAATCATTTCGCATAAGCTTCATGATTAATGCGCCTCCAGAAATGGATAGACTATCGCTCCCTCTCCCTCTCTCTTTCTCTGTATCTCGCTCTATCGCTCTGCGGCAGAACTTCTGCCTACCCCTCACCTTATCTTAATGTACTTTATTGCCTTGACATGGTTACTCCCGGCATGACTTGAATTCTCTTGGCTGTGCCTTCATTTTTCATGGCAACTAACTGAAAAACTAAACCGAACTGGGGCCCATCATGATCTTGCAACATATGCGGCAGCATAATTAATCATCGAACGGATGTACGTGCCTAGGCCAAGGGCAGAAGTTGTGCCTCAAAGTTAAGACGCAAAACAGACGCCCCAAAGTTTCCAGAGGGGCCTCTTTATAATGTTAAGAGAGTAATATGAATTTATTGCCTGTAAACGGAATATTTGATTAGTTGCCCACTCAAATTCAATTAAAACTTGACAGGACTGTCGTGCTCTGGTTATCCTTCTCCTTGTCCTTCTCTCTCTCTCTCTCTCTTTCTCTCTCTCTCTCTTGCTTTCTCTGTCTCCATGCAATTTATGCAACTTAATTAGAAGTCGACCTGGCGACAAACTTTAATAATTGCACTCCTAACCACATGCTGCAACCTGAGTCCGACGTTCCTCTTCCCATCTTGCATGATTTCCCCTTCTCCCTTTGCCTTTCTGCACTTTAATTAAAAATGTCCAACAATTAAAAACGCATCAGTGAAGGCAGAAAAAAAGAGACACACAAATTAAGCCCGTAATGAAAACAAATTGGATGGGAAGTATGCGGAGCAGAGAATTAAATAATTTAATAAATAGTTAAATTAATAAACAATAATAATACTACTTGTAGTACTACTACTACTACTACTACTAATAATAAAAATAATAATAATAATAATAATAATAATAATAATAATAATAATAATAATAATAATAATAATAATAATAATAATAATAATAATAATAATAATAATAATAATAATAATAATAATAATAATAATAATAATAATAATAATAATAATAATAATAATAATAATAATAATAATAATAATAATAATAATAATAATAATAATAATAATAATAATAATAATAATAATAATAATAATAATAATAATAATAATAATAATAATAATAATAATAATAATAATAATAATAATAATAATAATAATAATAATAATAATAATAATAATAATAATAATAATAATAATAATAATAATAATAATAATAATAATAATAATAATAATAATAATAATAATAATAATAATAATAATAATAATAATAATAATAATAATAATAATAATAATAATAATAATAATAATAATAATAATAATAATAATAATAATAATAATAATAATAATAATAATAATAATAATAATAATAATAATAATAATAATAATAATAATAATAATAATAATAATAATAATAATAATAATAATAATAATAATAATAATAATAATAATAATAATAATAATAATAATAATAATAATAATAATAATAATAATAATAATAATAATAATAATAATAATAATAATAATAATAATAATAATAATAATAATAATAATAATAATAATAATAATAATAATAATAATAATAATAATAATAATAATAGTAATAATAATAATAATAATAATAATAATAATAATAATAATAATAATAATAATAATAATAATAATAATAATAATAATAATAATAATAATAATAATAATAATAATAATAATAAAAAATAATACTATAAAATACTTGCCCATTTCTCGCAGTGTAATAAACTAATTATATTAATACAAAGCATTGGCAGTTGCATAAATGTCTCTCATGCCTCAGCCCTTGATCATTTCTGTTAATTTCAAATGAAATATAAATGCATTTGGTCATTTTGCAAATTGTTGGCATCAAGAGGCGCACCGCGAGGAAGGAGGGGGCAGGGCAGCAGGGTCACAATTCAATTAGGTTAACTGGAAAATGCAGAGCGCTCGTTCGCCTGCTGATGGGCAACAGAATGAGGCACACGCTAAATGCCGCCTAAATGTGGCCGCATAACGCTAGTGCACTTAGTTTTTAATACCAGTGTATCTTGCTGCATGCCACATGCCACATGGCACGCTAAAAACCACAGCAGCCGTTACCGCCTCCACCAACGATGCCGCACTCAGCTGCGTTTGTGTTTGTGTGCGGTTTTTTGGGTGACAACGAGGGAAACTGAAGTCTTTTGCCACACGGCTCCGCCTCTGCATCCAGCCGCGCCTTGTTGCCAGGGCATTGTTGCAATTAAAATGCAAGGAAATTACTTTAAAAACATTTGTTGCGCTTGTCAACTGGCTGCGGCAACGCTGCGCTCCACTTCCGCTTACAGAGCCCCCTCCCCACCCCCTCTCTCTCTCTCTCTCTCTCTCTTCTCGTCTCTGCTTTGGCTGCTCCTGCGGCATTCACTTTGCCAATCCCATTGGCTTTCTAGTCACATCCGTTTGGCTGTTGTGCGCGCATATTGCAGGAGTCCTTCCCCTTCTACCCCTGACTTCCCTCAGCTTTCCCTCGTGCCTTGCGTTTTAAATTTTGCACTCGACGAGCTTAACTAGAGTGCGTCCAGCTTTGCCACCGCCTCCCCCAGGCGCGCCCATTACTTTGTCAACTGCAGCATTTTCACTTCCACTTTGGCTTACTCGGGCATATTCGAGCTGGCCACAGGGTGTGCCAGGGAAAGGGGTAAGTAACCGCTGCCGCTGCTGCTGAATTTCAATCATCAATTTCAATCAAATTTGCTGCAATAGCCGCACACATTTTATTGGCTTTGGGTTTACAAATTCGACAGCTTTGCTGCCAAATGCAGCTGCAAAACTTTTAATTCAATTAGCCAAGAGGCAGCTGAGCCGCAAGAGAAAGCAAGAGAGAGAGAGGGGAGAGAGAAAGCAAAGCTAGTTGCAGATGAATAGGCTTATATCAAGAGAAAGTCACCAACATATTTGGTGTATGTTGATGTAGAGCTGAATGGATGTTGATCGATGTAGAACTGGAGAGGAATTACGATCCTATGCATATTTCTGATCCATTTTCTATTTCTGATAAAAAAGCCAAGAAACTGCCTAATGTAAAATTAAATAAAGAGAAAATAAAGTAAAAGAATCTACAATCTGATTTTTATTATGCACTTATTTATCTCCATGACATACAATATATATCTACATATACGTCCACGATAGTGAAAACCCTTGCAAAGAAGCATCTCTTGATTTTCAACTGCATAATTCGAGGAGAAACTTTTATTCTTAAAAAATGTCTTGATTAACTTTGGCAGCAACTTTCTTTTTAATTTCTCATTTCATTTCAAAATGCACTTCCCCCCCGTAACCAACTGCGACAGCTCCTTGTATACCCTTTACAACACTGTGCTGGTGACAAGCGCAGCCAACTTAACGTCAGTTAGCCCATTTTTTCGCTGTCAAAACGAAAGTTTAGTTGAGAGAGTAGTAAGGTGAGCTGACTTGAAGTTTGCAATTTCATTTTCCATTTTCCATACAGAAATTATTAAGAAATTGTGAACGTAATTTAAAACAAATTGCAGGCCCCTCAACTTTCTTTCAGACTCGCCAAACAGAAACGCCAGTGAAGCACAAACCCGTAGAAAATAAAAAGAAAAAATGGGCAAGAAACAGAAGATGAAGAAGGCAGCCACCAAGGCTGCAGGAGCAGCAGCTTCTGTTGCCGCAGCTGCTGCAGTTGTTGATGAGACCAGCAGCAAGAAAAACATCAGCAACAGCAGCAGCAGCACCAACATCATCAACAGCAACAAGAAAAAGAACAACAACAAGAAGAAGGGAAGTTCCGTCAACGACAAGACCAAGGAGGACAACATGCAAAAGCTACTGAGCTTGGCCAAAAAAATTCAGGCGATGCCGAGCGGCAGTGCCGCCCCCAAACGCAAGGGCCACGCCTCCTCGTCGGGCTCGGGCTCATCGGCAACAGACAGCGAGGAGAGCGACACTGAGAAGGGCACCGAGATGGAGGATGATAACGACTCCGATGACAATACCAATTTCGATAGCACTGTCGTCGATGGCAATGCCACTGTGGTGAACGCCGATGACGATGACGATAATGAAGATGATGATGCCATTACGCTGGTGCAACAGGCATCGGCATCGGGCAAACAGGGAGCTGGTAACGTCGTCACCATTCCGAAGTATTCGCGGGGTGAGAAGAAGGCACGTCGTCTACTGATGAAGCTCGATCTGGAGCGTGTGCCAAATGTTTCGCGTGTGACCATGCGCAAGGCCAAGAACGTTTTGCTCTGCATCGATCAGGCCGATGTGTACAAGTGTCCACACACCAAGACACTGATTATCTTTGGGGATGTGCGCGTGGAGGACACTTCGAATGCAGCTGCTGCACAGGCTGCTGAGCGTTATCTGAACGATGTAAATGTTCGCCCGGTGCCGGATAAGCCTGGCCTGGGGCCGATCCAAGATGAGCACAAGGTGGGCAACGATGATGACGAGGATGATGAGGAAGCGGCTGCCAAGCTCGATAATGGTCAGCTCGATGAGAAGGATATCGAGCTGGTCATCATGCAGTCGACCTGCTCGCGCCAGAAGGCCATCAAGGCACTGTTGAAGCACAATAGCGATGTGGTCAATGCCATCATGGAGCTCACTGTCGGCTGAGCAACGAGAGACTTTCGAGTACCTTTCTTATAACAGAGTTAACTCATGTTTATATTAAAATGTTGACTATACTTCTAATGTGTTTTGGCTTTAGGGGGTGCTTCATGTATGACAAGTTTCAGAGGGGACAATTCTAGAAAGATCTTTACAGTGATCTTTTTTGATGTCTTTGAATAACTTTCAACTTTGCATAGGATATATATTATGGCATATAAATGATTATCAGCATTATACTCGCATAATAGCAATATAATCTCTTTGTTATATTTAACAGTCTTTGCAAGGGTTTTATGGCACTCTTGAGTTGCTCAATTTCAGTATAATCTAAATTTTCTGTCTGCTTCTCACGAAGCTTCAGCATTTACAAACAATTAGGAATCTCAAATATTTCAATTAAATTCGCTATCATCTCTGTCAGTCTCTGTCTTTTCTTTCTCTCATTCCCCTTTTTTCTTCTCCCTCATCTCCTACCTCCTTTTACTTCTCCCTACCTCCATTGTTTGCAGACTTTAGCTATTTTGTCAGTCAACTTTTGATACTGTCATCTTTTGCACTCTTTGTTTATCTTTCTATCGGTTCTGTCTTTGTTCTTGCCTCGCCTCTTTCGGGCAACTCGCAACTCCGATTGTTTGTGCAACTATTTTGCTCTGGCATTTTGCAGCTTTCCCCAGGAGTTTTTCTTTTGCCATTGTTTGTGGCAATGTAATCAGCTTTCCACTTGGCTGAGGCACTCGCGCTCGTCGGCCATGGCCAGTGCCAGGTGCTGTGCGTCATTCAAAGGACTTACGGCATAAGTATTCATTCAATTAAAAGGGCTTTTGTTGTGTGGCACAGTTGACAACGCTGTGCACTGTCGCAGTGCCTAGGCATCCTTGCAGGCAGGCAGGCAGGGACACTGTCGGGACTTCCAAGCCACTTAATAAATGGCTGGCTCTAACTTTCGGCTTAATTTCATTCAATTTGCAGCTGTCGTCAGCAGCCGTAAAAGCGAATTTAGTTTTGCATTGTGGCAGAAATTGTCGCGCTACCCTTACCCCACTCCCTCTCTTTCTCTCTCGGTCACTAATCCCCCCCTGCCCGTTTTTCGCTTTGCCGCACGTGCGACAATTTCATGCGCGAAAATTACCCAAAAAAAATGTGCTTGCAACTTTCTATTTTCTACTGCCGCAGCGGAAATTGATTAAGTTGGACTTGGCAATTGGCGAACGCGCTGAAAATACGTAAACAGGAGTCTACAGCATGTGGCAAGAAGAGAAGCCAGAGGCAAACGTGGCTTGGCCCTCACCTGGAGCGTAACTTGTTTTTCGGTTTGCTTTAATAGCTTAAGCAGTCTAAAACAATGTGAAACTGCCACGCCTAATCGCCACCCTTGTCCACGCCCCATCAGCGATTGTAATTTTCAACGCCCACCAAATGCTGCAAAAGAATTTCAAGTTTTGCTCATCTTGTGTTGCATACTTCGAGGCGGGCAGAGACCTCAAAGTTAAGCCCAAACGTTTGTAAAGTAACTTCTGTGGCAGCTACGCGCGTCTTGTATAGTTGCTTCTTGTGGTTGACCAGTGTCTCTCTGTCTCTCTCTCCCTCTCTCTCTCTCTCCCTCTCAAGGTGAGCAGCTGCGGAGTCTTTTTCGCTTTCAAGTTGATTTCGTTGCGCATTTCTTGACCGAAATCCGCAAAGGATTTGTGATTGTGTGTGTGTGTGCGCGCCTCCTTGTGTCGCCTGTCAGTCGCTGTGCGACGGGGCATGAAACCAGTTTTGTAAGCCTGCCTCTTGGTCTCTGACGCACTCATACGCCCTGTTGTCCAGTCCATCACTTTGTGGCCAAAGCATTCGTTTACTTTTAAGAGCTAATCACGCTGCCAGGGCAGCCACTCTGGCAGCTGGCAACTGGCATTTGGCATGTGGCAAGTGGCATGTGGCAAGTGGCAGCTGGCGGGGCCAAAGGTTGCTCGCATTGTATTTTGGGCTCAAGATGCCGCGTAACACTTTAGAGCACTTTGGTGTGCTGCCATTATTGTGAATATCGAGCTGGAGAAGGCGCAAACAAAGACAGAAAGACCAAACAGACAAACAGAGGGAAAGCTATACAGAAAGAGATAGAGCAGGAGGAAGAAAGAGAAAGAGAGAGAGTGAGGCCAGGCAAATCTCGAGTGAAATTGGAAGTTGGCACCTGCGTGGTGATTTAGGACTGGCGCGTCCGGCTCGAATTACCTCAATGCCTTTGTGTAACTGAAGCGCCTCAAAGTGCGCCCGTTTAGCGGATAACAAATTGCTTTTATCTGGCGCCCACACACACTCGCACACACACACAGATACATGCACAAAGCGCAACACACACAGCTCATAATTCCGTGCCACTCCGTAAGCAGCTCAGCGTGAAAAGGGCTTTTCCGTTCTGGGCTAGCCCCGAATGAAAAGCAATTAGATAAGGCCAAACGCAACTCTCTGTCTGTCTCTCCCTCTCTCTCTATCTCTATCTCTGTCCATATCCCTTTGGCAATTGGTTGCGTTGACGGCGGCTCCAGCTGCGCTCGACGGGCGTAATTTATTTGTGGCAAGTGCAGGGGGTAAAATCGTTGAATGGCAAAACGGGAAAAATATTTTCTCGCAAATCTGTTTTGATTTGATATGAAATTAAAAAGGGTTTCGCACAAAGAAATTCCGTCTAATTTCATTATCTGCACAGCGAGTACGGACAGGGAGGGAGGGAGGCAAGTGCTGACCTGCTTTGTGAACTTGTTTCAATCAGTGCCCAGTTATAACGCAAATATTTGCCAAGGTCTTGAATATAATTTGATCTCTTTTTAGAAGTTCTGCGCTTTGCATTTGATCAGCTTGTTAAGTCGATAAGTTTTTAGAAGATTTTATTTTTGTCAAAAGAGTATGTTAAGCAGTTTTGTAGATTTACTAGTTGCGCTCCACGAATTGATGGTCTCGGTATGGCGTTGCAAATTTTCATATTGCCTGGTTACGTGGGAAGTTTATAATACTGCGCAATTTGCAGATTTACATTCCCCTTGCCTGCCCTGGCCTGCCCTTTCCGTTCATGCAGCCCAAATTAAAAGCCAGCAGCAGCAAGCAATGGGGAAGGGGAAGATATTCAATTTGAAGGCAAACTGCATGGAAATTGTGCACATCCTGCGCACTGAATAAACCTCATACTACATTGCCATACCTTGCCACCTACCCCTGGCAACAAAGCCGCTTATAATGAAGGCTGCTGCTGTTGCAGCGGCTACAGCGCAGATCCTGTTGCTCCAGTTGTCTCGGCCAACTAACCGAAGGAAGGGTTCGGCACGAGTCTTTATGAGAATTTCCGGTGTAATATTTTATGCGCAATATTTTATTCATTTCCTGTTTCCACGAACGATAATCAAAGAGGCATTGTCTGATTTATATGCTCCAAACCAGACCCTCGCTGATAACCACGTTAATGTTCCCAATGACATATCTGCCAGAGGGGGGTGTGTGTGTGTATCTGGGTAGTAGCCGAGAAAATTGCATATCAATTGGAAATCAACTTTCGATGCTTTCCGAAAAAAAAAAACAAATTGCGCAGTTGGTGAAAAAGGCGTGTATACGTGTTACTGGGACCCGCCTCCCTTCGTACACGATTTGCCTATCGCATGCGAAACTGTCAGCTACAGTTGCATACTACTTTTGTGTGTATCCCCCAGATGTATCTATCTGCCAACCCATACGCGTGTGTGTATCTTATCTGTGTCACGATTCGATGGTGATAACAGGAAATTGATATTTCGCGTTTTTCATCATGACGTTGTTCATTATTGTTGCCTGCTTACGTGCATATTCAATGTGCAGTTTTATCATTAATTTCTGAATAATTTCATTGATAAACATATTTTCATATTTACAGCATTTTCCAAGCTATTTCACAATTAATCGCACACAAAAAAAAAACACTTAATTAACTTGTAAAAAAAATGACAAAAAGTGACGCAATTAAATTGCGTTTTAATGGCAAACGAATTTTGTTTGACAAACGTTTGAAAATTAATTGCGCAAATTGCAATTTGTCGCTGAAGAGGCCGTAATAAAGTTTTCATAGCATACTTTCACGCGCTCACTTAAATAGATCATTCAACATGGCGGCCAGGAGCAGCCAACGCACTGCGCAAATTTACATAAAAATGTAATCAACAAAAAGTGTTACATACTTTCGAGCGCATAGTAATATAAACCTCTAGTCCTGCCGCAAAGAATTATAAAATAGAAAATTTGCTACCCTTCAAAAAGAAACTTTTAACCAAATTGCAAAGTTTCTACGTTTTTACGAACATTTTCTTTGCTCTTTATTATTTCTTTTCGGCAGCTTGAAACTAGAGTTTTTTCCAAGTGACTTACCACAGGAAGTGCGCAAAGTTCTCACGATAAGCGTCCTGCATTTTGGCATCGGTTGCCATATGTTGCTGAATGCCACACGCACAGCAAGTAGCAGGACCCACAGCAACAGTCGGAGCAACAGTCACAGCAGAAGACAAAGAGGAAGAGGACACAGAGCTGGCCACACTCGCAGCTCGGAGCTGGCGACTCGGACTGGTTATCGCTGATGCTGAGCTGGCGCAGAATACTAGCTGGGATTTTTCCTACTTGTTGTAGGAGTTCACTTTTCTTATTTAACCGCTCAACCTTCTTGGCTCAGCGTTCACTTCGCTGCGCTCACCAGGTTGAACTGAACTTGCCTCGCAACGCGTGCCACGAGGCGAGCATCAGGTAGCGCCACAGCACGACGACAGCGACAGCTTCGGCTGCTGCCGAAGTGAGCCGAAGTGGGCCGAACAGTGAACGAGCCACACGAGCCTCGCTCGGCACCATAGCGACCTTCCAAGCTTTCCAGTCGTGTGCCTGGGGTAATGGTTAGAGGAGCTTTCGAGCTAGGAAAGCTTTCACTGCTGCTGCTGCTGCTGTTGCTATTGCTACTCCTGTTGCGTCGACAGCGACGCCGCCCACGCAAACGAAGCTTTCTGCGTGTTCGGCAGCTTTCACGCCCACGCACGCAACGACTGAGTGGGCGGCAAAGTGGGTGGGGCGAGGGCGGATGGCGCCTATGCGAACTGGCGCCTGTGCCCAGTGTGAGGCAATTGCGTATCGCTATCTCGCTTGCTACGAGACACTCTGTCTCGCTCTATCTCTCTCCCCCTCTCTTTTCCACTTCCCCTGCCTCCGTGTCTGCCCCTCTTGCCGTAAGTTGCTTTCCAAAAATAGCAGGCGTACGAACATTCTGGTTAGTCTGCTCTACTAAGCTCAGTTCAGGCCTGTTGTCTTCCTCATCCCCTTCCTGCCACTCCCTCCTCATTCCCCCTCCAATTGCGGCTTTGTATACGTTTCCATTTACATGGCGACATCTTCAACTAAATGTTGTTGCAACTTTTCCTTTTATACAAACTGCCAACTCAGTGTTTAGCCCCCCTCCACCACCACCACCACCACAAGACGTACATCTTCTTTCCCCTGCCTCGCCAACAACTTCACTTGTTTTCGTCAAGTCTTTATAAGCCGATATCGTTCTTCATTTCGTCGTGCTATTTTTAGGCATTTTGTATTTTTTATAACGCCAGTAGGCAGGCAGGCGCCTGCGTAGGGACACCCCCCATTGATTTTCTTTTCAGCTCCTGCCTCGTTTTTGGGCGCCTGCCGACGCCTTTTATGAATGAACTTGGCTCACATCTCTATTATGTGACTGGGGGAGCAGTGCACTGTGTCGCTTCTGCTTCTGCTTCTGCTTAGGCCTATGGGTGCGACACTGGCTAGGGCAGACGCAGAACGGACTGGGATCACATTAGACTTCCTCCCAGGGGCGAGTTTGCAATGTCACTTGCAATCTCATTAAGTAAATGGATTGTCGTCGTCGACGCTGTCATTGAGGTTTCGTGATGCGCATATGACGCCATTGTTTGTCGATGCCAACATGTCCTTTGTATTCTAGTTGTTGACGTATGCGTGTGTGTGTGCGTGTGTGTGTGTAAGCAATATCCTTGCCGGACTTTGGTAACGTGCGCGGATTATGATTAATATTTGCTCGGTTTTAAATTAATTGCAGCCAACGGCTGTCGCCTCGACGTTCATTAATAATCGCCATAATATAATGAATCAAGTGAGGCAGGCAGCAAAGTGTACGCAAAAGAAAGGAGAGAGTAGGCAGTGGCAAGTGTTTGGGCAGTTAATCAAGCAATGGACTCTCATTAAGCTATATTTGGATTTGATGAGCTGTACGATACATGTGGGCATATTAAAAATAAAGCAGGCTTTGAGGTAGGACGTGCAGGTGTGCCAGCTGTTTTGTTTGTTTTATCGATTAGTTCCGAGAATTTTGGTATATTATTTATTGTATTTTAAGCTGAATTGCGTCTAATCAACTGCAAATTGGTACTAATACTTTTCATTGCATACTTTTCAGCGCAAGTGGAATTTTACTAAATTATACATTTTTGGTAAATTTGTTTGTAGATTTTGTGAATTTTCATAGATAAGTCAACAAACTAATATATTTACCTCAATAAACCAGCTAAGTATATTAAAAATCTGACGTCCAAGGCAACTGTTACCTTGATTATTGCAAGCTTATTATAAATAGTTTTCCCTCTCAACTTTTAAACAGCTACGTTTTAATTAGTCACTGCACAGACCAAAGTAACCCCTTTTATGTGAAGAAGGCACTTTGTACATATGCATTTCATTAGCCAGTAAAAATAGAACAAACGTGGGAGGACTATGCGAGTTGTTTGCAAACTAATTATGAATATTTTCCATATCAAAATTTTGGGCTGAATCAGTTTTAATTAGTCTTTGCATTGACTGCCCCAGACTATTTCTGCATATTATTTTTAGTATTCGTTTCAGTGAATACTTTTTGCAGCAAATTTCAATTTACACTTCTACCAATGACGAAGACCATTTTCTTTTTTTTTTTTTTTATTATTATTAAGTGGTCTTCCTCACTCATTAAAAAAGTAAATATATGTGTGGAATGACGGTGAATAAAGAATTGTTTGCTTTGCCAGTAAGAGAAATTAAAAATAGCACAAGCGTTGGTGGAATAAGCGAGTTATCAACAAGATTATTACACAATTCTTATGAATGTTTCCACATTATAACTTTGATCCAATTAAATTAGTCATTGCATTGACGTCCCCTGACTGATTCTGAGAAATATTTACATCATTCTTTTGCAATTGAATTCCTTCTGCTCGCTGGCTTTGGAGAAATTGCATTTCTTGGAAACTTGTCGTTGTATAGTAAAATGATAAGGAATTTCCTAACAAGGTCAGCAACAGAATTTTCTAGAGTATCATTCTATTGACAATTATTGATTTCCCAACAATTATTTCACTATTCAACAAACTCACTTAATAATAATAAAAAAAAAAAAAAAAAAACAATTCAACAAACAAAAGTAATCATGACTTCGATTGATTTATGAGTTCAACATTCACAAATAGAACAATCAATAGTTTATCATACAAACTTATATAAAAGTCCATAGTATTATGAACCTTATCTACATAGACAGACCCATGCGTAGAATAAATGTTATCAATTTATAAAAATCAAGCGAAAACAAAAACAAAATCATTTTTCCATTTGCATATAACAATAACAGCTTGAGCCATTTAAGGACTCTCCAGGAGAAAGAGACAGTGAGAACTCTCAGTTTATGAACCTATTGGACTATTAAAGATTGTAGGCAAGTTTCACGTTAGGTGGCGCCTGCTGGTTTTTAGTTTATCTGCGGTTTTTATGTGATATTTTATGAATCGCTTTTTTATATGCCGCACGTTGTTGACGCACAAATATTTGCGTTTCATTTATAATGTGCAGTAGAGACCAAAGGGACTTCACGCAGGGATGGATGTGGAATTGTGTGTGCCAGAGCTTCCGGCTGTTTGCACAAGTCTTAATCAAAATGGATTTCTCCGGGTGACATTTCTATCTGGCGCAGCATACAAATGCGGCATCCCCCACAGCCCAGCTATATTTAACGCTGAGTAACATGTAACACATACGCATTCTGCCATCTAACGGGAATGTGAACAGCATTCAATCACACAGCCCACGTCAGGCCTTACCTCACAGCCAGCTGCTGTTCTAGGTGCTCCTTCTATGGAACAATGTTGCAAGTCAAATCGAATCGAATCGAATAGAATAGAATCACATGCTCTCGCACCTGACCCCTCTGAAATCGCACGTGACACTGTGACAACGTATGCTAAATCTATTACAATTACCAAGGCACCTTTAACAGATGCTAACAGCATTTTCAGCTGCTTTTCATGGCTATTTTAAGAGCACAGACACATCGGGCTGACTTCTTTTAAGAGAGAGTCGCAATCAGATAGCCGTCAAATTGTGAATAGTAGACACTTTTATGTAGCAGATGTATGTATATTGTGTAGGTATATTAAATTTGCTAACTTAAATATCTCAACAAAAGGCTGAATTAGCATTAAAACACCTTTGTTATATACCTTTATTCTTCATTTCTAGACAGTATCTTTACTAAGTGTGCTCTGAATATAAATTAAGAGTTTACTTGCATTATTTACTAAATGATCCTTAAGCCACGCCCTCTTGGGTTGTTCATTCGTCTCTTTTAAGTATTTCCAAATTAATTTTGACTTTAACTTAGTTTAATCAATAATTTTAACAATGATGTCTTCTGGTTATTAGAAGTACCTTCTCTTAACCTCTCAAAGAACTGAACAATTACTGATTGATTTCTCGAACTTGTCATCAAAGTTTTCTCTCTTGAGAAAATTATACGCAATTATTTTGTACAAGCAATCAGACAGACGAAGCGAAACTGCATGAATAATTGAGAGAGGCACCGAGCCGTCTAACGTATCGCTAATGACGGAGGCCGCTGGCAATTTGCATTTTGTGTTGCCTACTTTTGGGCGGCAATTGTAAACGGGACCTGCTCGAAGCGGCGCACCTGTTGCGAGGCACACACGCGCACACAACACAGCCAAAGGTCAAATCACTTAGGTGTGCGCACTTTATAGCCATGGTAGTACATATTATATACATCCCCCCGATATTTATATACATCTATATATATTGTATATATAGGATATATGTGCTCCAACTTACCTCAGTTTGACATTTATGGCGTGGCTCATGTAGGTCTTTATTTCATTTTCAGCGCAAACGAACGAAGACATGCAAATTTCTGTTGTTGTTGTTGTTTAAACGCTCTTATTGCTTGCTTGATTGTTGTTGTGCCTTTAATTCTTGTTGTGTTTGGATTTTCTCCAATTATGAACTTCTTTTAATTTGGGGAGGAGAGAAGATTGCCAACTGAAAAGAGCCACAACATAGGAAACACTAATAAAAAAAATGTAACTATTTTATTTAACAAATTCTGTTCTCTTCTTCTCTGCGATTATGTTACGCCTTTTCTTTTTTGACTTTTCATTTGACTTTCCTTTGCGGCAGCCAGGCGGGCAACAACTTCTTTTTGACGCAAACAACGTCAGCGACTGACGACAGCAGCAGCCAGAAGCGGCCGCAAGAAGTGCCCAGCGTAACGCGACTCCCAAAAAGCCAAACGGGAGAGAGAGTGAGTGGGATGGGGAGAGCAGAGAGAGTGTGCGCTGGCAAAGAGAGCGTATGTGGGAGCTTGTGAGAGAGCGCCGGTAATTCGATTTGTGTGTGAATGACTGTAAATGAGTGTGTGTATCTTCTCTTTGTATTTGTATTATATGTGGGCAAGCGGCGGCAGTCCGCAGGTGTTTTGCAGGCGCACGCGACGATGACGTTGATGCCAGAGTCGCGAGAGACAGAGAGAAACAGTGAGCGCGAGCGAGAGGAAAAGAGGAAGACACTCACACAGGCTGAGCCTGGGCAACTAATTGCCCCAGAAGAAGAAGGCAGTGTGGCCAGGCCAATGTTAATGCCACTGATATTGCCAGCGTGTTTTGTGAAAGCGGCTAAAAAGGTGAAAAATGTCGCACGCCTACACAAGAGTAAATGAAAGAAGGAGGGCTGGAAGGGGGTTGGGTGATAGGGAGAGGCAGGCAGCAGGATACTCGCTGAGTGCGGAGGAGGCGCCGTGCAGAAGGCGGTTACATTTAACAACGCAATAAGCTGGCACTGCTGCTGCTGTCATAGGCAAACACACGCACACGCACACAAAACACACACACACACACACACATATACAACACTCTGTGTGGTCCTGTGTGTATGTGCGTGGGTGCGTGTTTGTTATTGTATTTGCTGTCACTGTTGTTTGCACAAAATTGTTCGTTACGCAGTCGCACGCACACACGCACAGCAATACTCTAATTAAACTGCACGTCACACGTTGTTGAAGCTGGCAAAATAAGCATCAACAACAACAACAACGATAGCGCAGGCAGCCATATGCTGGAGTCGTGCAATTTATGTAGCATACTTTCGGGCTTGCCATTTAAAGGCAGCGCAAAGCATCGCACACACATACACACAGGGATATACATATGTATGCATGCGCGTATTTATCTAATGAAGTTCAGTGTCAAATTTTCCATTTTCGCTTTCAACAAAAATAAGCGCACAGGCAGAGCCCAAGTCCCAAAAGCTTTGCCTCTTCTGCCTTCTTCGCTGCCTCTGTCGCCATATTTGTTCGTGAGTTTCTTTAAGGCTGTTGCGAATTTGTTATAAATTTTATACACACTCACACACACACATATAAAAAAACTAATGCTTTACATTTTTAGTTGTTGTTGTTTGTAGTGTTTTTTGTTGATTTTCTTTTTGTTTTTTTGTTTGTTGAGAATTTACTGTGTTGCCTTTTCTTTGCTTCGTGTGATGCCTCTGCTCGTCTTAAGTTGCTTTTTTGGTGGCTGCTCGCGTTGACCGTCAGTCGAAGGACTGCCTGTCCTACTGAAATTACGTTCGTTTGCAGCGCTTACGCTTAACGCTGCTCGCGCTCGGCGCCGTTTGCCACTTCGGAGTTTCGGTGCCAACATATGCGCGCACACACACGCAAACACACACACACACACAGAGAGAGACACAGACACACTCACACATACGCATACATATTTTGCTTGAACAAAAGCAGTTTGTTGCCTACAAATTCCTACGCATTTGCGTGTCGGTGTAGGCGAGTGTAAGTGTGTGTGTGTGTGTGTGTGTGTGTATGTATGTGTGTGTTGGTGCTGTAGGTTAGGCACACGCGCGCGCCTCGCGCAAAAGCTTTGCAAGCTCTGCAAAGCCCCCGAAAATGCTTTGTACCAGTTTGAAGTTTAAATGTCAATTGTCAGCACAGCAGCGTACAGTGATGGCCACAAAAATGTGCCAGCTGTGCAGGCAAGTGACTTATGAGGAAATTAGTTGCAGCAAGCGATAAGTAATGATTCAAAGATATAACTAATATACTTTCTATGTATTTCATAACTTTATGGGCGTCTGTTTATTGTCCATATGCTTACCAGCGTAGCGCAGCAGCAACTTTACAGTGTGCCCTATTGTTTAGCCTGCACACTCCCTGCCACGCCGCCCCACCTACTCCGCTCGCTCACTGTGCACGCTTGACGTAGGTTGACAGCTGTTTGCTTTCTGCGAGGCACTTTACTGCTATTGATTTTGCCCGAGCGCAACAGTTTGAAAGTCGCAGCTTTCACTTTCGTGCACAGTCTCTTCCCTGCCCCATACCACATTCCTATTCTGCACACTCACTGCGCCTGTCCATGCTGCTGCATGTGTGTTAGTGTGTCAGCGCAACGCGTGCGCAGGCTGGCAGGCAGCGCTAAAGCTTCAGCCGCAACAGCAACAGCCTGTTGCAGACGCAGGACGAGCAAAAGCTTCTCCAGCAGCTGGAAGGCGCCAGCAACGCACACACTGCCCCACAGCGCAGTCCCAGAGAATGACCGTGTGTGTCTGATGCACACACACACAAACACACAACGACACACACATGCACACTTGCACCCACAGCTACACCCACTCGTAAGCATTACCATACATACCTCGGCTTCGTTGTCGTTCTGTTCGTCACATTGCTGCGCATAACGAATTAAATTTAGCACTCGATAAAGCCAAACTGCATGCCGAACTAATCCTGTTTTAATGAGTTTCTCTCGCTCTGCTGCCTCCTTGTGTGGCCTCTTCAATGGGCTCAAACTAAGCCACGGCTAAGTGTTGGCTTTTGAGCTTTTGAGCAGAGGGAGAAGAAGGCACCACCACAGCATGAGGAAGGCAACTTGAATAGTTCGTTTGTCTGTTTGTTGGTGCAACAGGTTGCCATAGGGATTTGCGAGGCCAAAGTGTTGCATACTTTTAGGGCGGCACAGAAAAACAGAAATCATTGAAAACATTTGCAAAATATTCAAATATTTTTGGATTTGTTAGTTTCTTCTCACTTAACAAAAAAAAAATTAAGATTTGTTTATCGTTAAAAATTATTTTAAAAATATACTAAGAAAGTTCCAAATATTTTCTGAAAAATAAAATTTTAACTGAAATCTGAAGCTCGGAATATAATAAAAAATGTTCAATATTATATCGTATTCAAGTAGTCTTGGAGCAGTAACAACCATAGATGCATGAGGTTAAAGAAATATATATATTTTGATCCCTGATGAAATTAATAAAAAAAAACAAAAAAAAATTATATTCAACAACATTCCAATCTCCCAACTTGTATGCCATGAATTTTATGATTACTATATATTATTTATTTCCTTAATCTCTTGCTTTAATTTGAACCTGCCCAACTGCCTTTTAAAACTCACAGAATCTTTTTGTTTTTTACATTTCATGTAAATCTTTATTCATTGTGTAAATTTTGTTGGTTTTAGTTAATAAATTTCATTTTGTTTGTAAGCCTGTTTTCCTTTTTCTCAATTTGTTCGCAAGTGTCTAGCTATAAATTACGTTTTCTTTTCTTTTATTTAGTTTCGCATGTGGTTTATAATCTTTATATTGATTTTGTAAGTATAATTCAAAAAAATTCTCAAGTCATTTGCGTCATAAGATGAACAATTTTCCCATATTTATTGTGGTTAATTCGATATATTTTATTTATTTGTAGTATTTTTAAGTTGTTGCGAAATGCTCTTGCTGTGCCACATAAAAAGTCAAGTTTCTACATCGTTGTTTTCTTGTTTTTGTTTTTTTTTTTTGGAATTTTTTTCTTTTATTTATTTTTTATATATATATTTTAACTAAAAAGTTTCGTTTCGCTTATGTTTGTATGCGTTTATTTCTCTTGTTGTGTGTTTTATATATTGAATACAAGTTCTAAATAATGTCGAGCTTAGCCTTTTTTTCTTGTGTGTATGTGTATGTGTGTGTGTTTGTATGAAATTAGATGTAGGTGTTTAATGTTAATGTATAATGTAAATTAAGCCTACTTAAAATTTGGTTTTATGCTAATTTACACAAAAAAAAAAAAAAATACACAACTAAATCAATCGTAGAACTACGCTTAGAAACGATATCGAAACTAAGACTAAGCTTAAGCTATATGTGTGATGTTTATGCTTATGGGAGAGTGTGTATGTTTGTATGTAAGCATGTATGTATGTGTGTGTGTGTGTATATGTTGGTGAGTGTGAGTCTCTCTGTTTCGACGGGTTTTTGTACAAAGCGCTTTTAATGCAATAAATTATTGTGACGGATTTATTTAGTAACTGTACGTGGACTGACAACATCGATAAGGCAAGTCTGATTAGGCGGCGACGGCGACAATTTGTAGTGTAGTGTAGTGTAGCTACTTCAAGAAGTTGTTGACGGTTGTTGCCTCGCAGTGCTGATAGTACTTACACATATCATTAATCGATTACCATCGATATGCATATCGATTAGATTTATTTTTAGCTTAAATTTTGGTTTCTTTTAAAGTCTAAGTAAAAGGCACTGATTTTCCTATTCGATTCCATAGTACATGTTCAATTGTAAGCTGTCTCCGTGTGTGTGTGTATGTGTGTGTGTGAGAGAGTATGTCTCTTTCTGTGTATGTTTGTGTATGGGGATTCCTGGGGGCAAGTGCGAGGTGCAACGAGTTCACATTGCAGTATTAAAACAACAACAACAACAATCAGCAACAACCGTCAGCTTTCAATGTTGCGCGTGTGTCTCTCTCTCTGTGTGAATGTATGTTGTATGTGTATGTGTGTGTGCAATGAAATATACAAAATAATAATACATTATGTAATTACTAAAAGTGTAAATGAAATACACGTGTATTTATGTGTGTGTGCTTCAGTGTCTGTATGTGTGTGTGTGTGTTAACAGATTTTTTTCTTTATCTTTCGCATTATAATATTGTAAATTGTTTATGTTTCTCTTCTCTTTCGTAGCTACATTTAGTTTACATACATTTATTGGCTAATACATAAGATGTGCATGTGCATGTGTGTCTGTGTAGGGGTGTGCTTGTTAATATAGTTATTTAACATCGACTTTTGCTAATTATAGTGCATAATTTACTTTTATTTTCTCTGAATGCTGCCTCGTTTTGAATTTATCATCAATTCTCCTTCTTCTCCATCTTTCTCTTTTCTCTTTTGCTTAGCTTTAACTATGAGTATGAGATGAGTTTTGAAAGCAGATTTTGCAATGATTGTATGTGTGTATGTGTGTGTATTTGTGTAAGCTTGGTGTGTGTGTGTGTGTGTGTGCTTGGTTTTGGTTCAATAATTTAATATAATTTAAATATTTGTGTATTTTGTTTTAGTTTATAGTTGTTTAGAGTTGCTTTTTGTTATTATTTTTCATTTCTTTTCGTTTCTTCTTTTCACTTATGGTTTACTAAATAAAGCATTCGATTTAACATAAACTTGCATAATTTATAGTTTCTTTTTTTTATAGTTAATGATAGAGGGGCGATTATAATAAAGCAGTTACAAAAAAATAGTTGCAATTTAATCTATACATACATAATCGAATATAAAGACAAAAGGGGGAGCGCCTAAATGAATAGATCTATAAAGAGAATTCTAGATATATATTTCTATATGTATATTGTAGCATAGCTTATAGCGAAAATCATAATACCTTAGAGAGCTAGAGCGATGCAGCTGCACATATACTAGTACCAGTATCATATCATAATCGGAGCATGCTGCACACGCTCTAGCACACAGCGGAAATAAAGGTTAATAATAGTAAACAATTTGGACATAGAAAAAAAAAATGAACGATAATTTGTTTGATGAGTGAGAGACAAAACTTAGAACTAATCATACAATCGATATACGTATATATCATAATCAGGGGAGGACATTTTGTGAGGGCAAGTGGGGATTATACAGTATAATGTGTAATATTTAACATGTATGCGTTTCCATATATATATATATATATACATATATATAGGTATATGTAGAGAGAGTATGGTGTATGTATATATAATAATTATCATTATAACATAAACGTGGCTCGTCTGCTCGCTGTTTTTGTTGTTTTGTTAGTTAGTTTTCAGTTGTAGCTTTGTTTGCATTCTACATTTATTATGTCGAGGATTATATATATATAATCTATCGCTGCTTTTATTTAGTTCGCTTGGCTAACAATTAACGCATCTCTTCGGGGTCCTTAGAACGTCGCTGACGCTGTCGCTGTTGCTATTGCTGTGGCGTCTTGAGTAGTAGAATGTCCTTTTTGCGCGTGCGACTGGCTGCGGCATTGAGACGCTGATAGAAATAATTACGTCCGATTTTGCGCTGCAACTTATAGTATTTGCCAGCTAGGAACTTTGTTATACTCTGCACATAGTCGCGCACATCCTCCTGATCCTCAAGCAAATGTATCGAGATGATGTCGATTTTGATCTTATCAAACGGCAACGTCTGCAAGATCTGCAAGGGTAGACAGAAAGAGAAAGGAGTGAGTAAAGATGATAATGGAATATATGTGTTGATGCTCCAGAAGAAATCTGCATGCGGTGGTACATCATACGCACACCGTAAACACCGCATGCATAATTCACGGAATGAAAGCATGCACTGCATGCAGATCTCTTCTCTCTCTCGCTCTTTCTTGCTCTATACTTACATCCAGTTCATGCCCCTGCACACCTAAACTGAGTAGATCGTATTCGGTGCGCTCACATGCCAGCATGATTGTGTAGAGCGGAAAGCATTTCACACGCGAATTAAACCACGAAGTCTCCTCATCGTGCAAACTGTTGATGCGCACATCCTCGTTGTGTATGGTAATCTAAAGGGAGAAAACGTACGAGATTTATTAGTCAGTTGAACTGTTCGTTTAGATGATAAACTCACCTCTTTGGGATAGGGATTCGGGGAGACACAGGCATGCACCACCTGCATGCGCTGCCGTTGCGCATTCTGTTTGCGCAACGCAAAATACCAACGCGGTTCCGGCTCGACCAGCACGCCCAGCCAATTGAGCTGTTCACTAAGCCAGGGCGCCGTTATCAGATGCGCCAGTGGGCCACTAAGCGATTGAATGACTGCACCGTTTAGCTTGCCACCCACCAAATCGGACACATAGTGAGCCAATTGATCGGCCATGCTGCTGCCACTTCCACTGCTGCCGCTACTGCTGCTGCTGCTGTTGCCTGTGCCGCCGCCGCTTGAGGCGACCCCCTTTCCGAAGCCACCGACGACACTAGAGGAGCTGCTGCTGCTGCTGGAGGTGGCACTTTTTCCCATATATATGGGATATTTGCGCATATGAATCTGGCGCAGGAATGCAATAAGTGCGGGATCGTCTTGCGCCACGTTGCTCAGTTCGTAGTCGCGCGACATGTTCAGCCGAAATTGTTGATGACGGATTTCTGTTCAAAAAAGGAAAGAAAGAAAGAAGAATAGATTATAGATATGAGTTTATAGAGATCGAATGAGTGTGCGCGCACTCACTGAGTGAGTAGTATTATTCGTAATTGGATTTAATTAAAACTTGTTGCACCACTGGACGCGCTGACCAAGCCAGGCTCCTCTTCTGCCTGGTGGCGTGCACGGCATCAACTACGTTCCACTTCGCTGGTGATTTTGAAGCGCATTGACCAGATTTGCATTGGCAAATTGAGCACACACACACACATACACACACATAGACAGAGCAGCAGGAACGTCTTGGCAATGAAAGCAGATATTAGATATGTACTTCACCCATTTCCAACAACAATGTTGTAAGATCTCTTGCTGCTTGGTAATTGTTGTCGGTGGATTTGCATTAATTGCTGACTTAAATATAGTTTCCAGTTTGCCCTTAACTTGTTTTTGCATTCCATTCCTTAGCATTCCACATGCTACAGGCAGTATCGTTATCGATATCATGTGAAGTACTATCGGAAAAGTAAAGGAATCGTCGCGGCTAAGCTTACTATCGATATGAAGTGAAGTACTATCGAAAATTTGAAGATCGCTAGTTTGTGATGGCTCTTAATTGATTTTGCGTTTGATTTGAGTGTATTTCATATGTTATCGGTCGTAATCGATATCGAGTAGGGTATTCTACGCAAAGATTACAAAGGAAAACATATCGATAGTTATCGAGTGATGTACTTTAGTCTTAATTTAAGCTCGCCCACCATAGATTTAATCTTTCGTTCCACTGTATTAAACATGTTACATACTACGGGAATCATAATCGATATCGATAGAGAAGATGTGAGTGAATTTTAGGCTTGCCAATTCCATAATCCACCACCAGGTTAAGTTCTCACTTTCCGCATGATTCCCTTCCCAAATATTTTGCATATTTCCACAAATCTTACGCAATAATCACACGAGTTTTGCTAATTACGCCCTGACATTTTGACATCCGTTTCAACGGGGTGAAAGTGAAAAGTGTGAGGTGGTTTTCAAATCGAAGGTTAAATGTCATTGCCAAAAGCGTCAAATGAAATAGAAACAGAAACAGAGAGAAGAAATAAAAACACGTAGAATACAAAACTTGGCAACGACCTCACCTGACTCAAATGAGCCTTGAAACTATGCCATCGGTCGCGGACGTGGTCGTATTCGCAGGGGGAACCTGCCGGCCGGCCCGATGTAGGCCCATAAAATATAATGAGCGCACGGCCTTTGATATTTAGAGCACACATGCATGCACCTCATTCCCCCCTCATATGATACGATGATATATGATGCAAAGGAAGCACATAAAGAAGCGAAACTAACGATTTGCTGTGTAGTTCGAGTTGGGTTTATCTCTCTCTCTCTCTCTCTCTCTCCGATTTGGTACTTCACACTTTCCTTGCGCCATTTGCCACTTTTTGTTTCATTTTACTAGTTATAAAAAAGAGGGCACAACATGATCATAAAAGCCAAAAGAAATTTAAATTCATAAAGTACAATGTGAGGCAGAGAGAGCAAGAGAGAGAGAGAGAAAGCAAGTGGGAGAGATAGAGCCGAAGGGGTTAGGCAGGCGTGTCCAGTGAATGCATGTTTGATGACCGCATCGTGTCGTGCTTGTGTAGCAACAACAACAACAACACCAACAGCAACATCAACAGAAGTGAGGTTAGGTACAAAGTAGCACGGAATACAAAAGGTTATTGAGGCAACTTTACAAATTAATGGTAAATGGATTATTTATAGACTTTGTATATCGTACAAAGTTGAAGGAAAGACATTAGTCTTCGGTTGGAGATTCTTATTAAAGGTAGTTCAATCATATTCAGCACCAAATTTCGAATAATATATGAAAGACATAAGTCTTCCGCTCAAACCACAAATTGAAATTTAGTATAGTTCCAAGGGGTACAAGACATTAGTCTTCGACTAAGTCTTACGGTCTTTGGAATGTTCTAAGCTATGGAAGACATTAGTCTTCGGCTCAGCTCGACATTGGTAAAGCTCTATAACATTTTTCACAGCTCTTTAAGCAATTTCATGGTAATTAAGTACCTCATCGATTAGTCTTTTCTCTCCCACCTTACACGCTTAAGTCCTTTTCCCCCTAGATCGCCCTAGTTAGATTAGTTTGTATTTGATTTGTTAGGTTCTTTGGCAATAAATCAGCTCGCTGCGCCGTTTGTAACTTGTTTAACTGTTGGCACATGCACACAAGAGAAGAACAGGCAGTAACCATTTAGCGATTGCCTGTTATCACACACACTCACACACACACACACACACTCATACATACACACATGGAACATTTTGAATAGAGCAAGAACAAGCAATTACAACAAGCCCAACTCGACTACGGGAGTTGTGGAAATCAATAATAAAAGTGGCAATAGAAATGGAATATACAACAAAGAGCAAACTGACGCAACTACAAAGGGGCTGCTATTGGGATTGTGACTGGGGGCGGGGGCAGGGGGTGCACACGCAATTCAGGGCATACGTATTACACAACAAGGGTAACATTGCCCCGATATGCAAAAGGCAAACAACAAAGTTTTTCCTCTATTTAATTTCGTATTTTTTCGGTAGTTTTATAGGCCTACCATCCCTCTCACTCACTCACTCTCTATCTCTGTCTCTTTCTCTGCGTTTATTAAAGGACTTTAAGCGCTCTTGTAAATTGAAAGTGCAGGAAAGTTTTACGTGTGTTTGTGTGTGTGAGTGCGGCTTTTGTTGAGTTATTGAATAGGGCGTGGTGCAACGACGCAACTTTTATTCGACTGTTGACTGACTACCCCTGGAACTGGAACTGGGTCCTGTTACTGGGCCTGGGGGGACATGAGTCTCAGGTCTCGGGGTCTCTCAGTCGGTTCTCTTTTTCTTTATTCCACTCTCTCCTTCTCTCTCTTTTTTTAAGTTGCCGCCGCTTAACCGCAATTAAACGTTCCTCGAAATTATTTTTTGAGCCTTGCCCCGTCATTTGTCTTGCCACCCTGTTGTGGAACGTGTGGTACTGCAAGTCGAGCGACCCCTTCCGTCTTCAACGCTCTGGCAAATTAGAAATGTCAGCTTTTTGACACCGAAATTGCTAAAGGCCTCCGGGCCAGAGATTCCGCTCAACTGCTCTTCACCGCATTCACCTCCTCGTTCATCTCTTTCTCCCCTTTCTCCTACATATGCTTGTATTTAACGGTTTTGCTGGCGCAGCTGTCGTCTGTGTTTCATTGCCATTCCATTTCCCATTCGATTATAATATCAGTTCATTCACTATTCTGCTGGTAGACAAATCTATAAAGCATTCCGCTTAGCCCACTAATCGTCTAGCAATTGTAATGCGATCCCCCCTTGGATTGCTCAATAATATACTGTCTACGGCGCTATCAGATTTCTACGGCTAATAGTGGGCATAAATTTTCTTTGCTTATATCTTTATCTCGCCCCTCTCTCTTCCTCTATCTGGCTCTCTCCCACTGTTGTCTCATAAACTTGTCGCACTTTCCTTTCAAATTATGACCAACTCAGCCAGCGCATTAATTAGTCCAAGTTTTCACTTGAGCATTTTTATTTCCATTTCTGTCAAAGGGAGAGTGAGGAAGCCAGAGGGACAGGGATAGCGAGATACGACGAGAAATTACCAAATTGTCGCCATTTGGTCCAACAATTTTAACGAGAGGCACCCGAAAAGCAGCAACTGTTTCATATATACGCTATTATAATAAACTTTATGGTCATTTTGCGACCGAAAAGTTTATTGTGTATATTCTTCGGCCATTTCGCGACACAAAATGTTTGAAGAGGCAAGGGGAGCAAGCAGAGAGAGAGAGAGAGAGAGAGAGGGGAGAGATAGAAGAGGGTCTTTCGAGTCTAGCATTCGCCATAAATTCGCCAAACAATGCCAAGAGATTTCTAAAACGGAAGATGTTACTAACTAAAACGGAGCTGGCAATTTGAATAATAATCAGTTGTGGAGTAATTAAATTTTTAATGCGTTTCACTATACCCGCTACTCAGGGGGTAGAAGGGTATTATAACTTTGTGCCAATTGTCTGTTCCCAGATCACAGAGACTATACAAGCTAAGACTACCTAATTTGGTGTCAATATGTATTATTATTGCAGGCATTTAAGTTTGTTTTTTAGAATATGATTGCGTCCCTTAACGCTTCCGTAAATCGATAAAAAAAAAATCGGATTCCAAGCGTAAATTTAATCCAGAACAGTTTAGGTTTCGATCGGATAATTAATACAGAAATTATTTAAGAAAACCTTTTTCGGAAGCCGCTTCCGAATTCGCTCCCCAAAGTATGCAACACAAGCTAATCATTTTGATAAGGTGAGTAGCGGGTATATCAAAGTCGATCACACTCTCTAATGTAGCTTTTGTGCTTGTTTTTCACTGTTCCAAAGGTGGAACGACCTAAAAACGCGCCTATCTGGTTTACAACAAAATATTGACCAATAAAATGTGTTAAGCAGCGATCGTTAAATGTCAAAATTGTCTTAAAAAGGTTAGATTAAAGAACACATGCTGATAGACAGGGAGATTGATGAAATTTGGTATGAACTTGAGTACAATAGTCGCTAGACTTGTGTCCAAAGTCTTAAGTCACTCATCAACCAATTTCTGACTGAATAGATCAAAGTTACGATAGTGATTCGAATAAAAGAGGTTAACTAAACTTCTATAGAAACCCGAAGATTCTGCACATAGATATATCACATTTTTTATTCACTTGAGTTACCTAGAACAATAATCCTTGGCATAGGGTCGCGTAGTCTTTAATCTTTAGCTACCCGTCGTTAATTCTGCTAAAACTATAATTGAATTTTCATTCGCTCGTTAAACCCCTCGTAGAAAGAGAGAGAGAGAGAGAGAGAGATCCCTTGAGTTTCATTACAGCTGCGTGACTTGCGGCCTTATCGCGCTGGCAATTTGCACAATTGAAGCCGCCGCCGACGCCGCTGTCTGAGGTAGGGAGAACTCACACGATGCCAAAGAAATTGCGCAATTGCGCAGGCAGAAGAGAGAGGGGAATAGGGCAAGTAGACGCAGCGGAGGGTTGCAAAAACAAACCTGAAACCGAAATGCGGGTGACCACGTTCCAAGAGGGACGGGGTGAAGAGACGCCAGCAGCGAATGGCGCATGCTGTGATAATGCTCTTTGAGCTTTGCTTTTCAAATTGAGCACTCGCTGCGCTTGCAGAGGGGGGCAGAGGGCATAAGAGGGAGAAGAGAAGGGCGGGAAGGGAGGTCTCTGATCTCTGATAGAGCCATGTCTTGTTGGCAAGCCAGCGGGGGTGGCAGACAAACACACAGAAAATTATGAATCACAGGGCAGCAACGACATCCGGTGGGCCAAGGCATGCAAAGCAGCAGGCAGGGATGGTAGGGAGAGGAGTGAAGGGTAGTACGACCCGAGACTGAATTATAGTTAAACCCGTGGTTAAGACTGCTTAGAAGCGGCAGACGTCGCAACGGGGGCGGAAAGTGGAAGTGCAGCTAGGCAGAGAGGGCGGGAGAAGAGTACAGGGCAAGCAAATGAAATTGTCGTACTGCTTAAAGGGAATTAAGTCATTAGTGTGCAAGTTTATGTGTGTGATTGTGTATATGTGTGATTGTGCATATGTATGTGTATGTGCCTGTGTGTGCTTGTCTGCCATTCCATTGTAAATTTCAATTAAAGTTGCAATTTGCAAATTGTCACCCGTTGTCAGCAACAACATGTGGTGTAATCACCACAAGTGTGAAGATAATGCCTGCTTAACATGATTAATTCGATGATTAGGCACCCCCCACCCACCACCACCACCTACCACACTGCCACTCGCACAACCCCTAAAATAGTCAGGCCCCTTTCAAGTTGTTTACCCCAAAATGCAGGCACAAAATGTGGCAACGTTTCAAGATTTGGGCTAATGCGATTTATGCGATTCTTCTAGTTGTTCTTGTTGTTGTTGGAAGAGGGCAGCAGCGAGCAGGTAAGGCTAATGACATTTGCCAGACAATGTGCAAAACTGTCGCGCCGACACGAGAATCGAATGCGCCAGATGCGCCACGCGATGTCAACAAATGTGAAATGTGGCAACGGTGGCGCCTCACAAAAACAAGCTGAAAAAAAAAAAACAAAACAAACCCAAAATGGGGCGTTGTGACTATTGAGGCGTGCCAACAAGCTGTCAAAGAGCAGTCAGTGCGACTGTCTAGGTCGCTCTATCTTCCTCTCTGTCTGTCTGTTCGTTTGTCTGTCCATCTCCCTGTCTGTCTCTCCGTCTGCCTGTCTTTGGCCAATTTGTTTAATAGTCGCGCCAAGGCGTCGATAAGTAGGCTATGTGTGGATTATGCACAGCAAAAAAGGGAAATGGAAAGGGAAAGTGCAGCGTTTTAGCTTATAGCACTAAAAAAGGGGGCTAAATCAGTCAACAGACTCGTGTAACTGGGCAAATATACAAGTTAAATGTGTGAAATTAATAGAACTAGAATGATGCAATACAACACGAAGAAATGTAATACATTCTACATGAAAGAGCCCTAAAAACTTGGTCAATAATTGAAGATATTTATAGATATTTATATAACAAACGCAGTCAACTTCTGTTGCAATTACATGACTAACTAGGCAGCTAACCACTCATCGTCTGCCCCAATTCAATTGCCAACAAAGAACTGCGATAAGCATTGGGTATGATATGTATAGAAAACAATTGATAATACCTCAAGGTATGCGGACAAGATAAGTTCCTGCTCCCTCCCAGAACCTTCTCTCTTTTTCTTTTGATCCACAGACCGACACTCTTCATACATACTTTGTGATTATGAAGAGCGCGCTGCACATCACATCACATGATCACAATGAACACGATCACGATCACAATCTCATGATCAAGTAGCGCTCTCTGGGCAACCGAAACGTGACATTTACAACAAGCTGGGGGATTTTATGTGTCTGCACTTTGAGGCCCTAAAAAGAGGCCGAGGGCAAGAGACAAGTGAAGAAAGAAAGAAAGAGAAAGAGAGAGGGGGAGAGGGAGAGAGAATGAAGCGCGTAGGCAAGCATAAAACACTGAATATTGTTTGGGTTAGTTTTGGAATGTCTTTCTACAGATTCTGTAGAGTCATGGGTTTGTGGAATGAATGAAAGACTTAAGACTCGTAGAAGACCTAAGACGCTTCAAGCCGCCGCCGCAGCCGCAAGAATTTGTCACTTTAATAAGATTTTTGGCTGTGAAATGATTCGAGAGAAAAATGTTTGTTTTCCCTACAACCTGAGCGTGTTATATATTTATGAGTTGGGTAGAGTGGGAAGGAGGAGGGGGGCGTGCAAGGCTAATTTATGCACAGTATGACCATTTGTATTATTATGGCTTATGAATGCGTTCGACTCGTATAAACCTAATAGAGTCATCAATGTGCCGTAAAAACCCAGAGACAGAGAAAGAGTCGAAGAAAGAGAGCGAAAGAGAGGGAGGGAGCTGGACTGAAACAGCAGCCAAGCCAAGTGGCAATTGCCACGCCTTCGCCAAGTGGCAGGCCAAGCCCCGTCTAGTCGACGTGGCACCAACAACAACTACATCAACAACAACAACAGCATTTTGTAGAAAGTGGGTGGCAATCAGCTGACTCGATTGATTGGTTGACTGAATGACTGACAGACAGTCGGACAGACACAGCCGAGACTCGCTGCAATTTGGCATTGTCTTTATCGACTTTTAATTCGCTGCACAATTTGCATATATATTTAGTATACTATATAAGACAAAAGACCCTGCTGCGGAAGGAATCGATCGGCGCAAAGGAAGCGAACAAGAATAAAAAAATAAAAAAAAAACACGCTAAATAAAACAACGAGCAGCGTACAGCGAAAATTGCTAGCACTTGAGCGGAATTTAAAAGTGCACAGTGGTGCAAGGCGCAATGAAAATGATCCGAGGGGAAAAACATTAACAATTATGATATTCAAAATACAATGAATTTCGAATCATTTTTATCTGTTTATGGTATAAAGGAAACTTCATGCCAAATTTCATCTCCCTAGCTCTTATATTTCCAGAGATCAGAGTGTTACTACAGACATAAGTTCAAATAATGCTCGAAATATAATTGATTTCAAATGAAATATGTGTGGAAATAGTTTACAGGAACCCTCATGCCAAATTTGATCTCTCTAGCTCTTGTAGTTACTGAGATCAGTGGGTTTTTAAGGAGATAAATTCAAATAATACTTTAAAGATTATCAGTTTCACAATCTATTTATCTGTGTATAGTTTAAAGGTACCTTTATGCCAAAAATTTATAATTCTAGCATTGATATTTGCTATAATCAGTGGGTTTCTACCATTAATTCGAATACTGTAAGTAGTTTCAAGTTTCTGATTTAGTAAACCCTCTTTTTCTTTATTTAATGGTATATGAAGACCTTCACTTAGATTTATTCCTTAAGAAATTCCACAATACTCTCAAATTAGTTAGTAACAATTTCTTGACTGAGTCACACTGTGCACATTGCGAGTTGCGGCTGCTTTTACAGCTGCAACAATGGTTTCTCATTGATTTTTGGGCCTCGTAGTCACTAAGGCTGCCCTTAGTCACTTTTGGTTAGGGATGAGTCAGCTTCCCACTTGGCAACAGAGCAGGGCAAGCAAAGAGGGACCAAGGAGGGAACCTCTCATCGTATGCAAAATAATTTCATTGTAGACTGCATCGTCGCTTTCATTGAGAGAAAAAAAAAACGGCACAAATTAAGCAAATTTTGCCTGGTACTAAGCGGAGACAAAAGCAAAGACTATACAGGCAGGAAGAGAGAAAGAGAGGGGGGTTGAGAGACGAAAATTTATCCACGTATTCGCGCCGACATGGCGCAATAACAAAATATTTTAGCGAATTAAAAGAAAATTGCCTCATCCGACGAGACGAGACGAGACCAGGCGAGGTTGTCTGGATATAAACTCGTATGTAATTTGGATGGATGACATAGTCGTAGGCCAGATGGAACCAAACTAAACTATCTACTATTTATCATCATGTGAGAGAGATGACTCACTTCCCAGCAGTCTCGTAATCGACCAACAAGGTTTCGACTACTTACTTAGCAACTGACTAACTACACAGATCGGGTGGGTGGTTCAATTAAGGCAAGGCTCTTTTACCCAATTAAAGCCAGTCAAATGCGCTTTCTATTGTAAACGAGTCTGCCTGCTGTGTTCTTCATTTATGGGCATTATTTTGACTACATAATGCTCTCTTAACTATACACAGTTTATGTTTGCAAATATCGAGGGACTTTAACGAACTTAAAATAGATTTAATTATATAAATTCTTTCTTTATCTCAACCTTTATCGTTCGTTTCGTAACTACCTCCGAAAAGCAGCTATTTATATAAGTTAATTAAGTTTTATTCAGTTTCTTCATTTCCGATAAGCCGTAAATAACTTGAACAGCTGTTTTTGCATAGGGAAAAGCCATAGAAAATGCATTTACAATTCATTCAGCTTGGCATACCCTGTAGTTGCGCAACAAAAGGTGTAGATTGGGGAACAAATGACTAAGTTCCAACTTCACATCAGTGCTTAAAAGAAGAAAAGGTTTATCATTTATTTTTCTGATTTTAATGCCTTCTTCTACTCGTGGATATTAAAAGGTATAACCCTAGTCTAACAGTCTATTCTTCTATTTGACCGCCACTTGCAATACTTGAGCAACACTTGAGGCTCCATTGAAGCTTCCCCAGTGGAGCTGGAGCCCTCAAGTCAAGTCATCCATCAAATGGCAAATTAGAAATTCCTTTGGCGTTTTACTGCGGTGGCCTTTGTAGGCGGCACGTGTCGCCCAACAACAGCAGCAGCAACAACGACAACTACGACAATATGACAGCAGCTGCAGTTCGTCTGTTGCCAAGTGAGACGTCATCAAGCGAGTTGTTTGTTTGTTGTTGTTGTTGCTGCTGACAGGAAGCGCCACTGCGCCAAAGCAAAGAAATAGCGAGGAAGTGCGACAAGTAAAAAAAGAGAGACAGAGAGGGAGAGAGAGTAGGAAGATCTATGACAAAAGATGCGCTAACAAGAAACTTAGGATCCTCCTCTGTCTGAGGCAAAAGTAAACTAATCTCAAAAGTGTGCCCTGGTGCCCGGAAAAGGTGTCCAGGCAAAGGTAAAGGCAAAGGCAAAGCCAAAGGACAAGGCAAACGCCAGCAGGCGCAAACACAGCCTACACATCCGGTGGAAGAAACCCAAAAAAAAAAAGGAACCCCAGATGAGAGACATATGCCAAACATATCAAATTTATATAAAAAATAGGTAAATATAGAGGGAGGGGAAGAGGCAGCGAAAAGAGAAAGAGGGAGAGAAGGGAAAAAGGGGGCATAGTGGAGCAAGAAGAAGTCCAGTCTCACCTGTCGTATCCATGTAAACAATTAATGTGGCAAAGACAAACGCAAACGAGAGCAGGCACAGGGCAATGGGCAATAGCTGGCGATAAGGCGACGGACTCAGACGCGGATCAAGTTTCTTGCTCTTGCACGAGCCGGATCCCGTAGCAGACGCTGTTGCACCATCGCCGCCCCCATGATGATGATGATGGTGATGATGATGGTGCTGCTGCTGCTGCTGTTGCTGCAGCTTGTGCTGCAGTTTCTGTTGATGATGATGTGGCTGGTGTTGTGTGGCTCCGACTGCGCTGGCTGCCGCTGCTGCTGCTGCCGCGGCTGTTGCTGCTGCTTTCGACTGCGACTTGTGGCAGCAGTGCGAATGGCTTTGCTGCAATTGCAGCTGCAACGGCGCCTGTCGCGTGGGCGTCGACAATGGTGAAGAGACTGTGCTGGCCGATGGCGAACTAATCACGCTGCTCAAGTCACTCATCGAACCGCGATCGCCAATGCCTCCTCCATCTCCACCTCCTCCTCGATCGAGCTGTTGATGCGGCAATTGGCGGCGCTTGTGACGCAGCTGCACGTGATCTATTTCATCGTAGCCGGTGTCTTTGGTTTGTTGCTGTTGCTGCTGTTGCTGTTGCTGCTTCACAATTTGCTTGCCAAAGTTGACATCGTCCACATCGTCGCACTCGATGTCATCATCATCATCCACAGCCGCCAGATTTGTTCGCGTCGGTTGCGTTTTACTTGCTGTTCCTGTTCCTGTTCCCGCATGCCCCGTTGCATGCCCCTGTGCCTGCCCCAATGTTAGTGCTGCTACTGCTGCTGCTGCTCCTAATCCTACTGCTGTTTTGCTTGCCACATGCGCCGCACAGCTTCTGCTTAGTGTGTACTTTTTGGGCGTGGCCTTCCGCCTGCTGTTGCTGCCGCCGCCGGCGCCATTTGCTGAGCTGCTCGGCGCTGCCAGCTGCTCAGCGGCCAGCGCTGGATGCGCCGAATACACTTGCTGCTGCTGCTGCGACATCGTTAGCGAATTGCTTTTCCTGCTCTTCGGGTGCTTCTTCTTCTTATCCTTCTCCTGTGTCCTCTATGTGGCAGAACGACTCGTGGGGCGAGTCTTCTGTCCCGTTTAGCTGATTACTCCTCCTGTGGCTGCGCTGCTAGTGCCGCGTCTGCTGCATCCTGGCGACCACGACTGCAAGAGAGAATAGAAGGAGGAAATCGAATTAGTATTGCAATCATTATTTATTGTAGACTCAAAAATACCCTGTAATAAACAACAATACCAATAACTCTAAGACAATAATATTCTATATCTTTATAAGGTTATAATATCCTATAATATTATTGATTTTGGTTCCAAGGAATTCATAAATATACACTGCTTTTGACAGCCCAAGTTAACTCAAAAATACCCTGTAATAATGCATAGGTAACAGTTATACAGCTTAAAGAGTAAGACAAACGTTTCTAGATAATTCGTATCGATAACTTTCCCCAAATTCATAACTACCCTTCTTCAAACTACCCCACCTACTTCGCTAATGACACTGGGTATTCAAAACTAATTTCTTAGAGTGCAATGAACTGAACGATATGCCGAGAACCCACAAAGAACCCAAAGAACTGCAAAGAACGCGTGTTTCGTCTGCTGCTTCACTACTACAGCATCCTTCGAGCATCTTCTCTCTCTCTCTCTCTGTCTCTCTTTCTCTCTGTCCTGCTATAATCTTTTGTTGTGCTGTCTGGCTGTCTGAACTCATTTGCTGTTTTATGAATAGGCAAAAATACACTCCAAAAAAGAAGAAATACGAACACAGACGAAGAACGAACAACCCAAAAACGAAAACGAACTCGAACTCAAACACAAGAAGAGGCCCAAGAGCAAAAGTCGCCGGCGACGGCTCAAAAGAAATTGAATACAAAACTGCACCACCTGTCAAAAATCGAGAGACCAGACGGTGAAGGAACAGCAGCAGCAGCAGCAGCAGCTCGCTCAAGTCTTTAAGTAGTTCAAGAGGGAGAAGGAGAGAGACGGGAGAGAGGGAGCTGAGACGAAGCGAGGCGATTGCTAAAGAATTTTAACAACAACGCGCGGTATTTTGTGAACCAAATTAAAAAAGACAGAGCCAGAGCGAGAAAGGGATAGAGAGAGAGCGAGAGAGAGAGAAGGAGAGAGAGGAGCAGGGGCAGCGAGGAAGACAAACGCATTGCAGCAAGGCATGAGAATTATAAATGGAAAACATTGACGCGCACAGAAGGCGCACGGTAGAAGGGCACAGTGTGCTGAGCAGAGAGGGAAGAGGGGGGAGAGCGGTGAACAGAGCTGCAGTAGAGGGAAGAGTGAGGAGAGCAGCGCAGACTTGCAGCAGTTGTTGGAGCAGGCGAAAGGTGGAGGAGTTGCTGTCAGTTGTTGCTGCCTCTGCTGCTGTTGTTGCTCGTTGTACTCAGTACTCGATACTCTACTTGCTGTGCGCGCCTGCGCAACAGAGTGCAAGCGAGACAGCATGACAAGAGCAGCAAATGGAATCGAGTTCATCAACTGTGGCAGCAGATGTTTTTCCAATGTTTGGGCGGCTGTTGCTGCCCTGATCGCGTTTATGCACTGCCTCTCACTCTAACAAACGTCCCTTTCTCACTCACACACATTTCTTGTGAGTGCTGCTGCTGTTATTCATTGTTGTTCGCGTTGCTGTTGTTGCTGCTTGGCGTTTTTGCTTTATGAACCATAACGTCTTCAGGTTTGCTGCCTCTGCCTCTGCCATTGCTCAGGGCAAGGCTGACCATCATCGTGTGTGTGTGTGTGTGTGTGTTAGCCTGGGCCTGGGCCACCACAACCAAGCGTCATCGCTTGTAGCCCGCCAGCCATTTGAGCGCATTCATTTGCCGAGCTCAACTCAATCCGCAGACCCAATTCCATCCTCTTTGATTTGCTTGCTCGTGGAATTTATTGAAACATATCCAGGGAGTCCTCTCGCACTCTCTTTCTCTGTCTTTCTCCTCATCTCCCTCTCTCTCTCACTATCCCGCCCAGACAGACCTGTGATTAAATGCAGCTTGCAACCAGAGCAACAGCAGCAGCTTTTAATGATACGCATACTTCAGCATTTTTAAACGATACTGTTCCAGGAATGTCCTGCCCTATACCTCCCAATCTCCTTCTCTGACTGTCTCCCCCCCCCTCACTCTGCATGCAGCTTGTTATACGCATCTCAAATCGATTCGTTTCTGCAGTTGTATCAAATTTTTTATAGAGCTACTCACAAGTTTCGGTTCTCTGTTATTAAGCCATTAAAATATCTGTACCTAAGTAATTGCTGCACATTTTATAGTTATTAAATTTATATGCCAATTTCTGTAGATTATCTTGAGGCTGTTTGAAGTTATTTCATAGCGTATCCAATTTGTCTTGGGGAAAAAAAACTAAAGACGATAGTATGCTATTATGACTTCATCTCCGACCGCACAAGGTTTATTTATTCTTGATCAGCAGCAATAAATGAGTAAAAATACCAATTTTTGTTTGTATGAACGCGTAGATTTTGAAGATTATAAGACGTAGGACTACCAAAATTGATAACTGTTATTCTGACTATTGCACACAGGTAAGCTTTGCTTTAAAATTTAGCCACGCCTCCCATTTAGACTCATTTATCGATAAAAATGAATTACAAGCGTCATTTTAAGCCAAAAATATTTGAAAAGATATTTTTTGTTTGCTAATGTTTATTTTAATATGATTTTTATAATTATTTTGTTTGCTTTATCTTTGCAGAAGATTTGGGAACATACTTTAAAAAAGGTTAGAAAGTAAATCATCAAAAACTTCTGGTTTAATTCAAAGAAAGCAGTTTATATTCATCAATGAGTAACAGGTAAAGTTTTTTTATCACCTCTTTTCATTGCTTAGGTGCTTACATCATCGCATAGTCATATCCTCAATTCGAGCCTTATTTATTAGTCAAACTTCATTAGTTTTTATTGAGTTTTCGCGTTTCACGAAAGATCAAGGAACTCTTGCACTTTCCCAATTTGAAATTCAAATAGATTTTTCACCAAAAAAATAAAACTCAAAATAATAAATAAAGAAACGAATTGTTTACGATTTTTTTTTTTTTTTTTTTTTGGTTGCAATTAGATGTGGAATGCGGTTCCAGGTTGGAAAGGCACCAAAGCGCCACAAATCGCGTGGGGCATGCCGCATTTTCACAGCTTCAAATTATCAATTGAAGTTTGCTTTATTTTATTGCTGTTGTTGTTGTTGTTGTTTTTTCTGCTGCTGGTGATGGTAAACTTTTGATTGAGCACAAGTTAATGCGCTTTTAATTTACTGCAATTACGCTGCGTCTGCTACGTGCGGCGGCTGTTGCTGCTGCCCAAGCAAATGTATCTCATGGATACGAATGCGGCGTGTGATTTACGGCCGTGTCGCACAGCGCATAAAATCGATCGATTAAAACTGGAGAGATTCTCGCTGTCTCTGTCCATATACATGTGTATGTGTGTGTATGTGTGTGCGACTTTATTTATGTGTTTGTGTGTGCGTCTGTATCTTCTTGTGTTTTTTATATCTTTGGCGTCGCTTTCATTGAAGTTTAAGTTTTTTCCCCCCCTATCTCTCTCCCTCTCTCTCTCTATCTGTCTCTTTGCTTTATCGTCTGGCAACTGTCTGTGGTGAAAATGGTTCGAGATGCCAAACAGATTTGGTGACAGCGGCGCCACCTAAACAGACAGTGGCAAACCTACAGCATAAAACACAACCCGATGATTTATTTGAAAACAGCTGAAAGTGATAAACTCAAGTTGAAAGTGGAAATAAAGCACGTTCCATTGGAAGTGATATAGTAAGTTAAATACAGCAAATTTTTAGAACATAAGGTCAGATATTAGTCAGTATATTTGGCAAAACATAATAGAAGGCGATGGTACAGATCTATATAACTTTGTCATGTGAAACGTGAGTTCTTGACAGTTGCAAGTGTAACGGAATTAATAAGATACCTTAAGAAATAGGGAAAATATTGTGGAAGAGCTTAAGCACTGCTAATATTTTGATCACAGCTGTATCTATACTATCTATACTCTATGTATTTGTATAATCAAGCTTATGCTAGTTATTATATGGAAATAACCTCAGCAAGTTAATCCCTGAAGTCGCAGTTTATAATATATGTAATTCTACATATATTATATACAGTTATTTTTATCTTATATCATAATTAAAGCTAAAATATTTGTATATTTAGTAATTCTCAAAGATGTCCAACTAGTTATGTTTCTGCTGTAAACTAAACCTATAGAGATACGATCGATTGCATGGCAAGTTCACACTAATTTCTGCATTTTTGTGCGAGCGGTGCGACATATTTTGCGTCCCAACTTCCAGGAATCACGTTGAACACAGGTAACACACACACACACAGGGTGGCATAGGGCAGCAGAAGGGGAGAGGCAGTACCTGGCGAAGGGGGAGTAAGGAGCAGCCCCACAACATACCACAATGAATGTTTTGCGGTTAATGATCGTGCGCGATGGACGGACAAATGTAACAAAAAAGAGCAACAACAGCAGAAATAACAACAACAAGTCTACAGGTACAGATACAGATACACAGAGCAGGTGGGTGAATAGAGGGGGGATCAGGAGGGCTGGTGGCTGTGTGCGAGTGAGACAGATGAGAGAAGTTAGAGAACGGCACAAGACATTTTGATAAACATTTACAAACGCACTGAAGCAGAAACAGAAACTACCTTCTCATAGCGACGACACGACACGAGGTAACCAACGACCAAGTCGAAGACCAGCCAGTACAACAACAACAACAACAATAGTAACAACATTGGCCAAGAAGACGATGACAGGCAGAGACAGTCAGAGAGAGAGAGAGAGAGAGAGAGAATGAGAGAACAAAAGTGAAGGAAGAAAAAAAGAAGGCTGGTAGAATATGCTACGCTTTTAACCATATGGTTTATTTATACAGCAACAACAACAACTCGACACACAACAAAGTGGCAGACAATAAAAATGCAATTCTGAAAAACCCACAAGCAACAACAACAACAACAACTATCGAGAGACTACGAAACGTTGCTTGGAATTTTGCTGCTACGTTTTCTTCACTTGCAGCAAGGGGGGAGGGAATCCATTGGATGTTGTCGCTGTTGTTGCAATTGTTGTTGTTTTAGTTTCTTTTTTTTTTTTCTTAGTTATTGTTGCAGTTGTTCTTGATGTTATATGGTCGATTGTTGTGGCATGGGTTGCCAAATACGAGGGCTGTTTAGTGAATTAAAAGAAGTGTAGAAGAAGAACAATTATAATGTTTCTTTTGGAAAAGATGTTGAAAGAATTGCAAATACAGATGATAATATGATTTTAACTAGTTTAAAAATATTAGTTGTTACTTAAATACATGTGAACATATAAAATTTCAACAACATGGAACAATATTTTTAATGAAAGGTGACCAATACGTTATAAAACAGAATTGAAAAAGAAACAAAACTCTTCAATGAATCAAACACTGAGTTAGATGAAGAACTTTGTCTTCAAAATTTCATTAGAAGGATAAACAATATCTAAAGAGTCATTTCCCACTTTCTTATACAGTATAACGTTCTTCTTTTTATACTTTAAACTTCACCAACATCCTTACCTCACTCTGCCTGTTTACAAATACCACTTTCAACAACTTCTTTAGTACACCTCGCGCTGACTGCTGACCAACCACTAAAAAGCTGTTGAAATTTACCGATTGTGGCAATTATTTAGTAGAGACCGTTTGTACCATGTCTCGTACTTGACCCTCAGTCCCTCAGACCGAGAAAACTCAACGACCCAGAGCGATGAATGTGCTAATGAAAAAATTGTAGACAGCAAGCGGGACGAGATGGAACGTTAAGGTAAGGTAAGGTAAGGAAAGGTAAGTTAAGAAGGCATTTCGAAAATTTATTGGTAACACAAAAAAATGACCAAAAGGCATAAAACAAGAGCAAGAAGAAACAGAAGAATGAGAAGAAAGATAAGTACAAGTGAAATGTGTAGCATATGCTGCAGTTGCGGTAGGGCTGCAGCATTGTAGGGGATTAGGTAAGTAGGGAGAACCGACTCAAAGCAGCCTCACACTGTAGGTGCCTTTTGTGTGGTCTTCTTCTTCTTCTACTTGCTGCTTATCTGGCTTGTTTATCAGAGCGTCGACGGCGTCGTTTAATTGTTTTGCGCTGAAGGCGACGCCTCGCCCCCTTTTTAGTAGGAGAATTGCACAAGACCAACAACAACAACAACAACAGCAGACAAAAAAAACACAGTTATTTTAGCAAGTTGTTGGCGAATTGCCAGACGGAATCTAGGGTAACCTCGCCCCCCTTCCCTCTTCCGCCTACTCCACTCGAAACTCGCAAATTGCAAATGTGTCTACGGGCTGCGCGCTGCTATTTTATTGCCTTTGCATGTTGCCAATTTATTGCCCGAAAAATAAAATAAAGTAAAGTTAAGTAAAATATACAAAAACAGGGAGAAGAGCTAACGAATAAGGATAGTTATAGGGGAATAGGAGAGAGAATAGAAGGGGGGCATAGTATGAGACTAGCTCGAGCCAAGCCCGGCGACAGCTGGCGTGTGCCCAAAAATGTACAAGAGAAAAGAGTTGAGGGAGAGAGAGAGGGAATAGGAGACAGTGAGAGATGGGGAGGGTGCAACCACAGGGTGCACTTAAGACGTCGCCTGGCAAATTCCTTTTATTCCTGTTCGCATTGCACTTTGCATGCCCGCTCTCTTGCTCTTCCCCCTCACTTTTTGCCTTCCTTTCCAAGTTATTCCCGCTGCACTAAATCAAATCGGGCAGTTGCGCCTTATCTTAATGAGAACTTGACGTGTTCGCACGCCAATTCTCTCTCCCTCTCTCTCTCTCTCTCTCTCTCTCTTTCTCTGACTTTTTCCCTCTCACTCCTTCTCTCTCACTTGTTCTCTCTGGAAAACTCGTGAAAAATTGCCGCATTTTTATAACAGATGGGCGAAATTTATGACCGTGCAGTGTTGCCACCTATCGGTGGGTGGTCTCCATTTCGCGAGACAATAAAAATAAAAAGTGTGGCCAAATTGCGTCAGCAGTGACGATAAACACACAAAAATTTGCTCGATTTGTTTAATGCAAATTTTTGTTTAATAAATTGAAACAAAAAATGAAATACAGTTATTGTAAAAATAACTGTAAATTTCCAGTTGAATGTGTGATAATCAAAATTAATGTTCCTAACACAATGGATACCATACGTAGCTCGGTTTTCTTTATAGCCTGTCGATCTACAATTAAATCGAGGCTTAAGTTAATGTCTTGCAACGTTTCGCTAATAACTGCATTAATTTCCAAGTCGAGGCCAGTGTTGTAAAACGGACAATTACGCAACTTGTTAAACTTGGCTCTGGCTATTGTGGCTTGACTTGGCCGAGAAGAGCAATTAAATGGAGTAAGCAACATAGTTGAAATAATTGCGTTGCGCATTTTCCAAAGAAAAAGAACGTTATATTAATTTTACCACCCAGCATAAGAACAACAACAACTACAACAACAGCAGCAGCATCAGGAGCAGCAGCAGCAGCGCCAGCGGCAATAACAACAACATAAATCACGTAGGCATTGACGTGACTGCAGCCAAGCAAAGCTCAATGAAGCTGGTCACACACACACATATACAACACACACAGCATCAGTTGCAGTCGACGCAGGCAGCATGTGAAACAAATGCCAAATGAGCAGCACGCACAAAATGAATAGAAATGGAAATGGATCAAGAGCAGCGAAATGCAACAGATACAGATAGAGAGATGGGGAGAGAGAGGGAGAGAGGTAGCAAGGCAGAAAGAGAGAGAGAGAGAGAAGCAGAGGAAAGAACAACCCAGCACAGGTCAAGCAGGTACAAATGCAACAAGCCGCTTGTGCGCTCGGCTGATTAGAAAAAGAGTGCGTGTCTCTCTCTCTCTCTCTCTCTTTCTTCCGTTCTCTTTGCCTGAGTGAGTGATAGAACGTGCAAGTGTATATGTGTATTTATGTATGTATGCATGTGTGTGTGTGTAGTCAGTTCTATTTGTTGAAAACATAAACAATATTTGATGGCTCTGCTGCCGCTGCTCTTGCTGCTTCTTGTGTGTCTACACATGCATGACGAATGAGAGTAAAAGAATGATGGAGTAAGGCACACACACAAGCATACACACACATGCACACACACTGGCACACTAACAAGTCAGGCAGACAGGCAAAGGGGCAGTGCAAGGGGCAGAAAGAGCATAATAGTTCACTTAATCAGGATTTTTGAGCAGATTTACCAACGTCGTCGGCGCATTTATCAAAAGAGAAGTGAGAGACAGAGAAAGAGAGAGAGAAATTGGCCCAGACATAATAGACAAATTGTTGCTGTCCCTGTTGTTGTTGTTGTTGCCTTTCAAGTATTCTCGAATTCTTCTTCTCTAGCCATCTTCTCCTCTTTGTAGCTATTTAGTTGTCCGTTTTGCCGCTGATAAGCAGCAGCAGTTGCCGCCGCCACCGCCGTCGGTGCGGGCAGAGCTAAGTGCATATGCGGGCGGGGGCAGGGGCGGTGCCATTTAGGCAGGTGAAAAATGAAAATTGAGATTATGCTAAGGAAGAAGAAGAGAAGGCAGAACGAGAAGAAGATGAAGCTGAATCCGTTTCGGGACTCAAACACATGTCGCTGCAAACGGAAGACAATGTTGTTGTTGTTCTTGTTGTTGTTGTTGCTGTAGTTGTTGCTGCTGCTTTCTGCATGAATAAGAAAAACCCTCATAGAGGAAACTCAAGTGGAAATTTTCTTTCCACTGCACAACGAGTAGCAGGAGGAAGTGTGTTTTGTTTGCAACACGTTCTGCATATGCACCCTGAGCCTGAGCCTGTGCCCTGCACTGCAACAGAATGACATTTCGTTTTTCCCATTTTTCCCTATTTTCTTTAACTATTATTTCCCCTGAGTTTTAGCAGGGATTTCCAACAAATTGCGCACAGACAGGAAAAACAGAAATTTATTTGGAAATCAAATGTAGAGAAAAAGCCGCAACTAGATCTGTTTGTGAAGTTCGGCAACGTCGCACAGCTGCCACAGAGTGGCATACTTTGATTATGATCTGCCGGACAGAAAACAGAGAGAGAGCGATACTGTATCTTTAATAACTTCTGGAAAATGAATTCTCATGAAGTTTAACGAGAGAGCAAGGCTTAAGATCGATTATCTTGAGAATGGGAATTAAATAAGCATGAAAATAACCATTTCTAACAGAAAAACTAAGTCTATAGGATGTATTAAACATCAATCAGAGCGGTTCTTGTGAAGTTCATCATTAGAAAAACAATTAAATTTGTGTATATTAATTAAAGCTGAAGAAATATCAGTATTACAGCGACAAACATCGATATTTCATATGAAAACTCTCAGCAAACATGAATGATTCTCAAACTCTAATACTCGTACTAAGCCTTAAGCATCCGATTCTGGGTAATCGGATGAATATTATCATCGTATCAAATCATATTATCGTATCCAACTACTTAAAATATATGTCGGCATAGCAATGATTAAAAATCAAAAACAAAATATATTCCTTGTACAGTTTCTGTTTACAAAAGGTTCCCCCCACACGCAATAACTGTACTCGGGTGCCGCCATTTTGAACTGCGAGCTTCCTTGCAGTACATAATACTGCTCTCTTTAAAGCGCGCAAGAAACGCAACCTTGCAACAACAAATGGCAACAATAAATGTCAGCGAAGTCGCGTCGTCGTGTCAATAAATCGAAATATAAACTCAATTTACAAAATTGAAATTGAAGCAGACCTCTGCAGAGGGTTAAACGATGACAATGCACATGGCACCGCACCTGCAACTTGCCACACTACTCGCCACACAGTGATATGCCCTCTCTGGACTCTGGTTCGATCTGGGGGTCCTGGCGTGCTTTGCTTTTATGCGTTGCTTCTTGGCTCATCCACGATAACTTTTTGTGTGTGTGGTTTATTTTTTTGGGGTTAGTTAAAGCGAGGGTTGGAACACTTTGGCAATGGAACACGAACACACACACACACACCAGAACCAGCAGAAGGTGTGTGACCTTTTTTTGCCTTTCGTGTGCGAAACATTAAGAAAATTACAAGAAAGAACAACAACAACAAACGCGAAATGAATGCGAAATTCGCATTAATGTCTGAGAAAAAGTAAAACGGTTTTATGTTGGGATTATTACAACAGAGAGGAAGCACAAGGGAATGACTGTTAACTTTTTTAATACCCTAGAGAAAAAGGCATAAAGTTAAGTTATTTTTATAGAATAAAATAAAATATTGGAGGGAAATAAAAGTCAGTACATATAGAACATACGATCATCGAAGATATATATTATATATCATAAGATAAACGAATTATATATACGGACTAAGTGCGGTTTTTGTATAAGTTAATTAAGGGATCTACTGTGAGAATTATTTATTCGAAATCTTATTTGAGACTTCATAGCTTAATCGTTCGAATTGACGGGATATTTTTAGATATATGGAAGTCAGCCGCATATAATACATGCTGTATTAATGGATCCCAAGCCAGTACTGTTTGTTAAGCAACATTATTTCCATCTTGATTAGTCTATAATGTACAGACTCTATATAGTAAGTTCTCTAACTTAAATTCTTTTTCTTAATTTAAAGCTCAAGAAAACTGCAATTCCAGGGCATTATAAAGTTGATCATCCCTTAGTAATTCACTAGTTTTTGCAACCATTTTGTTCGAGGTTTAACCCGTTCCCGTCGCGACTATTGGTTAAGCGAAATCCGCGGCACGTGCAGGGTCAATTTGTGGCGTGTGGGCGTAATTAGTGGGTAAGACCCAGCCTGGTCTTGGATCGTGTCTGCCACCGGGTGGCACCTTAATTTGCCGACACAACAAACAAAATTGGTTTCTCTTGTTTTGATGATTTTGTTTATCAAAAACGAAAAAAAAAGAACCACAAATTTTTTGTGGCAAGCGCATTGAACCCGAAACTGTAACTGGTCGCTGCCGCCTCCTGTTGCAAGTTTCAAGCCAAGTACGAGTGTGTGTATATGTAGCCAGCCAAGCGGCGCATGTGCAGCGGCTTGTTGCAGGAAGCCAACAAATTACGCCACAAATGGACAAAGAGAGAGAGAGAAAGAGATACAACATCGTCATCCTCAGGTGCGAGACAAATGATTGAGCTGCGGCAATTTAGTTCAAACTTGCCACAGAGCCATGACACATTTTACCAGGCGCCTTTTCTGGAGCGCAACGCAGACTAACTATGCCTCCATTTACCTACACTACCCTACAGTACCCTACTCTTCCCCTCTCCACCTTCTCCCTGTTGTTGCTACCTTAGTAATTGAAAAGAAGCTGACAAAATGGCGGCTGTGACTTTTTTAATTGATTCAACTGTACTAACGGTACTTTCTCAAGTACTCTTGACTATTTTCCACTTCTGCTTCTTTTCCTTCTCAAGCTTTACCTTTCTCGACTACAATTTAAATGTCACTTGCGTTTGTGCTTTGTCATTGTCATTGTCGTATTACATTTAGTTCATATGATTTGCGAGGGTCTTAAGACGCATTTAAACTGAAGAACTTTGGTGAAGAAGAGGAGAAGAAACTAGATTATAATGTAATAGAAGAGAAGAGACTAGCATAGACTACTATAGTCATGATGCATTCTAATCAATATAACTTGAGAAAAAATATTCTGAAATAACTAAAACTAAATAGAACTTAAAATTAAAAGAGCGTTAAATATCGCCCCCCTCAAAGCTCATTTATTGAATGAATTCTTCCCCCCCCCCCACCTTTCCTACCTACCCCCTGTGGCTTTAAGTCCAAACAGGGCATTAATTTTGTTGTTATTTTATCTTTTACAAACTTGATTTTACACACCCCGCCCCCTGCTCTTCAATACTCTTATCCATCTTGGGAAGTTGTTAAAGTTTTGTCGAGCGAGAAGAAGAAAATACAAAAAAAGAGCTGAGAAAACTTTTGCGCTGTCTTTTTTGACTGTTTCTTCCGCCCTGACTTGACTGAGTTTTCGTTGCCTTTTACAAGACACAAACACACACAGATACACACACACACACACACAAAGACAGACACAAACAGTCACACACCTTTTGTACTTGTTCTTGTTTTGGTTCTGTTTTTGTTTTTGTTTCTGACTTTACTCTCGCGCTTGAGAAGTTTTGTGGTCTAGAAAAAAACTTGTAACCACAGCGAGAGAGAGAGAGAGAAGTTTAAGTTTCAAAGGCAACTTTGATTCTTACTTTACCTCTTTCTTTTCAACTCTTCTTCTTCTTCTTCGTCTTCTTCTGGTTCGGTTCTGTGACGCTTGGATATCATTTCGTATTATTTTTTGGTTTTCTTTCGGATTTTGGCTTTTGGTTTTGGCTTAGAGCCTCTCTGAAGGGGGCATTGTTATAATTATGGGAATTCTCATTGTGGTTTCTCACTCTCATGTCTCTGTGTCTGTGGTTTTCCGTGGACAGCGCAATTTTTGGTTTCCCTATGAATGAAGAGTGGGGGAAGATGCGGGGGGAAACTGGTTTACAACAAAACTAACCACAATATCTGATGATAAGCAGAGTGAAAAATGTTCGAAAAACGCATCACTTCTCACCGAATATACTATATACATATAATCAAACAGTCAAGGCAAATCTGGCCATCTCTCACTCGAAATAACTGCAAATTGTGCAGAGCGAAGGAAAGAGAATGAGATGGAGAGAGAGAAGGAGAAGATGTTGATGAAGAAAAGTGAGTCGAGTGTTGAAAATTGTTTACATAAGCGCGGCTAAAACTGACCGAAAAATTGTGGGGCAAGATCGGTCGTCAAGAGACTTTGTTTATATGAAGAGTGCATGCGCGAGGGGAGTTTCAAATGTTTCTAACTGAAGAAATTATTGTAACTCAACAGAACTATATTTGTAGAATATATAATGAAAAAAAAGAATGTATTGGACATCTTTTACTCATTTCAAAAAAGTTCTATCATATCTTCGGGCTCATTTTGAAACTATTCGAACACCTTGCACTGCGCTTACTTGGGAACTATAAAAGGCATGACTTATCATACAACAGCGTCATATCCCCTGGCACTACGTGGACTACGCCTCCAGTCTAATTCCTCCAAGTGACTGTGGGTGGTGCTGAACTCACACAGACATAGACAAACACACAACCACATATTCATAACATACTGCGCCAATATTTACTCTACATTGATGGACATATTCAACATGTTTACCTGTTTTGTACTCAATATAGTGTGTGTATTTCCTCTTATATTTTTATTTTTCAGCTATTTATAACTGACATACTAATTTGTAATTTGTTTAATGATTCACTTAGAAGAGCACTCAACTCACTTCATCAAGTGTGGGAATTTCGAGCGGGAGGCCAGTTAACCCGCCCCTATCTGCGGCATACCTATCCTATTCGTATCTCTCTTCGAATTGTTGACCCACCTCGTTAGGCAAGCCAGCAAGGGACAGACGAGGTCTGATAAGATTATAAGGCAAGGCCATTACTTCTAAGAACTCGGGGCAGTCTATAAAGCAGTCGAAGAAAATACCAAGAGTCTTTTCTGTTGTAACCAGCGATAATAGGTATAGAATAGAGTCTTATTTACATACTTCATTACTCAGAACATAATTATTGATCTTACAATCCACTCTAAAGAAACTCTAATTCATGCACAAGATCAGGATAGAGTAGAGTTGAACAAGTTTATAACAAAGTACCCTATAAATTGTACAGCTGACTTAAAAGATATATGTATGTATTTATAAATGTACTCAGAATGTTTATCGTCATTCATTGATCCATTCATGAGTGTTTCACAGAGTTGAGTTATAGCCGAGCGCAGCGAATCAAAACAAATGTCTACATAATTTTCAATTAACGAGGCAATTTGTATCAAAATTTATTGCATTATGAAAAGCGTCTAGGAATCTTTAGAGATCTCTCAAGAGTCTAGACATGCCGAAATTCTCACGAAATCTACGCACAATAACAAGTACAATTTTCAGATGAATTTTGAATATGAAAATTAGAACATTTCCACTAGGAAGTTGTAATTAGTTAATCATTATTTGGGATAAACAAATTCACAGATGCACCGCATGAGTGTATAAAGTAAATATATAGTTCCGACATTAATCAATATAATTCTTAACTGTACTCTATAATTATGACACGCACTGTGTTGAATTTCGGAGTCTCTCAAAATCTGAATAAAACTGATGACTCAATGAGAGTGTCTTGGGGACTGCGCTGTCGCTGCCGCCGCTTTACCTACTTTCAATAATTTTGCTGAGACAGCGACAGCAACAGAAGCAGAGCAGTGATAGCGACAGTGGCAGCGCAGCAGCAGCAGCCAATTGACAACTGTAAAACATGTACCGCATAGACTATGCCATGCAAATGACGTAAGCGCGTACACCGCCAAAACGCAGGAGGAGGCCAAAGTTGCAAAAACAACAACAACAAGTGAATAAGAAAAGAAAAGAAACCGCAACATGAACGATTTACAGTAGGCAAACAGAGGCAGAGGGAGAGAGACACATGATTTATTAGCGACAAACAAATTTGCGAAATTACAACTCAAGTTTATGTGTTGTATGGGCGCACACCCACACACACTCACACACGCATAGACAGAAGCAAAGAGCGCGAGAGTGAGCGCCTGCAAGGCAAGAGAGCCTTACGACGTAACGTAAGCGCAACGTAACGTACGCAATCAATCATATTGCGGGTTCCGGCTTAAACTTTAAATTGATCAATTGATCAATGATCAATGCAAAATCGTTTTGTCTCGTCTCGTAACGTAAGCTAGTCAACGTAAACCGCAAGGTCGTGTTGTTTCATTCACAAATTCAATTGAATTCCGGTTTGTAGCGTAAGCGACGCGACGTAAGAGAGAGATGGGGGATTAGCAATGCAAATTCGCACTACCTTTTATTGTTTATTAATAGTTGCGCTCTCTCTCTCTCGCTCTCGCTTGTTCTCCCTTAGATGCACGTGCTTTGCGCCCTACAGCTACTTTGATACGCATATGTGTGTGTTGTTGTTTCTATTAATTGTATACCCTTGCAGAGAGTATGTTGATTATTGGCAGAAAGTTGCAACGGACTTAAGGAGAATTTATAATTAGCACCAACAGAGGTGTCGAACAATGTTATTCAATTCTGTACCATTATATATATACATGGTATAGGACCGATCGGAAAATATAAGATTCTTCAAGGGTATATAACATTCGTTATATCTAAGGTAGCCTTTCTTATTCGTTTTGTTCTTCCCTTTGCTTTCATTTTGTGTGAAAGGAAATAATTACTTTATTTGTTGTTGCTGCCCAGCTGCGCGAGCTATGCACGCTGCATTCTCGATGGGAAGCTTTTTTTGGCTTTTTTATTAGCCAATATTTATGTGTGTGTGTGCCTTGCCCAATACTTATAAACTAAACAGTAATAAACAGTAAATAGAAATAGAAAATTAGGCAGGAAATGCGCGCGTTGGTAACACAATTAAGCCGCCTTGTAGGTCAAGACGTGGGCGGAAGGGGGCCAAATGCGTATGTGTGTGTGTGTTGCAATAACGGCATAAACACATAATGACTCAAAAAGCTCTTTCACTAACTGACAGCGGATGAGTGAGCAATTGAGAAAGTGACTGTATATGACACTCTGACTGACTAAGCTAAGTGCGAGATGGCGACCAATACGAGCAGAGTGGAGAGGGAAGAAAGAGAGGAAGAGAGAGCGGGACAATTAGTTTATGCTTTAAATGGCAACTTCCTCCTCTAGTGCGCAATCAGAAATTAGAAAAATTTGCACATCTAATCAAAGACAATTGAATAATTGCGAGAATAACTGGAGTAACAGAGATAGAGAGTGAGAGAGCGGGAGATAGAGAAAGAGCATAAGGCAGAGCAAAAGGAAGAAATCAACACCTACACACACAGACACTAACACACGCATACGCACCATTCTCAGCAGTTTTGTCCTCTCGCGTCTGCAGACGGCAGGTGTGAGTGAGAGAGCGAGACAACAGTGCAATGCCAAAGACAATTGTCAAGTGTTGCTGTGCTGCTGTTGTTGTTGTTACTGCACTTCCTACTAGGAAATTCTATAGAAAAATGTGCAGGCGACGGCGTCGGCAAGTGTCATTTGAGACGCACACACACACACACACACACACACACACATACACACACACACATAAACTGTGACAGCTGCAGAGATGTGACTGCGTGAGTGTGTATGCGTATGTGAGTGCATTTTATGCTCTTTTTTTTTATTGTATGCAGCAAAATTCATAAAATCAAAGAGAAGCAGCTGTCGCAACAGTAAAACTCCAACAACAACACCACCAACTCTAGTTCCAGCCGAGTCATTGTGGGAATGGTGAACTCCACTGCTGACTGGAAGTGGTGGTGGAGTGGTATGCAGAGTGTGGTGTGGGGAGTATTGCCACTACGGTGGCTGAGCTCTTTATGGGCCGCCTTGGGGACACCCCGTGAACTTTTGGACTCAATATTGCACTTGCCAAAAAAATAAAATAATTCTATTGCATAATGATGCCAAAACTTCGTTTCAATTACAATTTGATTAATGTTGCGTGCAGTGTGCCAAATTGCTGCAGCAGTCGTTGAATTGAAAGGAAAATGATGATAATCATTGCATATTTATTTATCTCTGGAAAACTGCGGGTGTCTAATTTTTCGCATTTTCAGTTGTCCACATGTACGTGTGTGTGCGTGTGTAAAGAATAACTCACTTGGTTTCATTTGGTTTTGCCCACCTACGGCGGCATTCAACGAAATTTCCCTCAAGGAATTTTCCCCCGTCTACCTGCCAGGATCGTGAGGGTATGTATTTGTGTGTGTGTGTGTGTGTGTGTGTGTGTGTGTGTGGTGGGCGTGGGAATTGCAACTCATCGAAGAAATTGCAATTGTCGAAGGACGTGTGAAAATGTTAGTGCAGCGGAAGGAACAGGAAACGTGTCCCGCTGCCGCTTCCTGCACCCGTTTCCAAGAAGAAGAAGACGTGGAACTAATTGAGAGCAAGAGAACAGAGAGCAAGCAATAAGGAATTACAGTTACACGGTTAAGTGAAGCTGTTATTCTCTCTCTCTCTCTCTCTTCAAACTATACGCACCGTTGTGAGAGTCTCTCTTCCAACAGCTCAGCTTCTTCTCTTAGTCTTCTTGTCTTTTGAAGGGGCGATGACAAATCGAGATCGATAAACTTTCGATATTCAATATTGTCAAAATTCCCATAAATAAATAGAAATTAATACAGACAACATACACGCGCTCGCGAATTGTGACGTAGACGTGAGTGAAGGAGGCAGCTTGAGACAGCTCTCCCTCTCTCTCGCTCACTTATTTAACTCGATTCGAATTTAAAAATTTTTGTTTTTGTTTGAAGTTTTGACGGATTTTTTCCACTTTTGTTACGCTTTTTTATGCAGCATATTTTATTTGATTTGCTTAACAATTTATTTATTATAAATACTTGTGGCTCCCACACTCAAACAAAAATGCACACACACTCAAAACACGTACGTAACGTAATTCTCTCGCTCTCTCTCTTGCTCTCTTAGAGAAACACATAGACAGAAGAATATTCATTCACGATACGATTACGATACGTATAAATGATCTGCGCGCTCGCTCACACCCATTGGGGCGATAGCGTGTCGTGGTCGATCTTGTTGTTGTTGTTAACGTTGTCTGTCTGATGGCTGCTGCGGCTGTTGCTGATGTTGAAGAAAATCCAAGAAAATATAATACTAGTATATGAAATGAACGCGCGACCGCAAAGAGAAGACGCACAAAGTAATTAACACAAAAAAAAGTGCTGTTGCTGCCGTTGGTGTTGTTGCTATTGTTGTCTTTGATGCGCTTCTTTCTCAAAGAGCAAATTCTTATTCTATACGTAGATTGGCTATTTGGCTTAATAATTCCTTTTTTTATGATGTTTTGACTTTATTTTCAATTTTAAATCGTTTTATGGTTGTCTACCTGTGCTGCCGACGCCGACGCTGCCGCTGATGATGGTGCTGCTGCTGTTGCTGCTGCTGTTTTACGTTGAACAAGCAAAAAAAAAACAACAAACACAAAAAACACTCACTCACGAAACGTTAAGTGGCAAAAGGCAAGAGGAAAATACGATACGGAACGAACGGAACCCGTATATATGCACGCGCTCGCATTTAGAAAGGCACTACGATTACACGGCGATTACACTTGAGCATGCCGCTTTATTATTTATTCATTTATCTGTGTTTAGTTCGCTTATTTTTTTTGGTGTGGTTTTGATTTAATTTCGGTTTTAATTGCTGCGAGTTAAATATTTTTTATTTCTCTTCCTATGTGCCACACAAATAACCCACTCGCGTTACGTTACGGACGAAGTACAAGCGTTGTATTTGGTTGACAGCGACAGTCTGATTGCAGTGTGGCTGTAATGCAATAACTAAAAAATGCACTAAACTGTGGCGAAAATACTAAAACAAACAGGCGCACAACAGTGCGTTAACAGTGCATGAACGAGGAGAAAAGAGTGCGCCAACAGGAGTAAGAAAGTGCGTTACCAGTTTGTTTTTAATGCAACTAATGTGCTTTTATTGCAACAGTGGGCATTAAAGTTTTTTTTGTATTCTACTAAATTAATAAAATGCGTTTTTTTATAATAAAATATAGAATAAAAAAAGGAGAAAAAAATGTTATTTAGTTAACAGGTGCTTAACATGCGTTCAAAAGCGTTATTAGGCAGCGTTTGTCTGGTTGCTGTGCAACACTGTCTCGTAAAATAGAGATGCTGCACATATACAAACAAAAGACCGAGTGGAATCCACAAATGGAGAACAGGGAAAATAACTTGCGATTAAAGCTAACACTTCCATCCTGGCGACGCAAAATGATGGTCCACCCACCGTTCTGAGTCAGGCCATCGCAGACGACACGAATTTTGTTCGTTGTACTTCATTTAGACACGTTGATATCATGGATGCCACTAACTTTGGGGCTCCCTCTGCCATTTGCACAGATATCATATTGGTCAAGAGATTTGGGTTGCCACATGTCGTCGGGTTTCTGATCCGGACTGAAAGCAGGATTTGAAAAGTGGGTAAACACTGTCGACCTTGGGGGCAGACTCACCAAGTCACTGCCAATTGGGATCTGAGCTCATCGCAGGTTTTCGGATTCATAGCTTGTGCACACTCAGCAAGCTCTTTGAAGGTGAATACAACCATAATTGTCATAAGGCACACCATATCGACCACCTGCTGAGGCATCTCCAGCAAGACTGACATGAGATCAGGTAATGCGATTCAGATATATAGTTAAGGCACCAATCATAGAACTCAATATTACTTCAGAGACTTCGGATTTGATTGAAGAAAACACACAACAATCGTCTAAGCTGCGAACGCCCTGACGAAGTTGTATTACTCCTCAGTCGTCTGCTGAATGAGCACGAGACGATCCCGCCGATCTTTATCTCATATCTGATTGGTTTTATGCGAAATGGAAAGTATTTAAGTGTGACAGGCTAAGAGTCACACTTCATTTGGATTCGTTAGCAGATGCATTGATTCACTGGTGGCTCATATGCAATCTGTTTACCCTCTCGCTCCAAGTTTTCTTCTCCTCTGCCTCGTGACGATGAAGCAGTGGCGAGTATTGAAGCGAAAGCCAGGAAGATAAACAGTAGCAAAGTCCGAGAAGAGAATATAGCTAACTTTATGACAAGGATGACGACATTGGACGTTAAAACGTTGTTCTTTCCGCCATGGTTTCTGAGCAAGCTCTACCCGGCGCATCTATCACGATTCCTTGGGGATTCACAGATCTGGCATCTCATTGGCAGCTACCCATTGCAGCACAATGTAGCGGGCGAAGTTGTGCTTAGATAAGGAGATTATTGCTCTGCACATTAATTGCCGTATTAAGTGGCTACATCAATCCCATCATTATGGTTTATTTGGATGATATTCAGATTGCACCCTTACTTAACTGAAAAATTCATTAAAATGCGGGAAAATACCAAAACAAACAGGCGCGAAGAATTTTTTTAACAGTGCAGTTAACTGGGGATCTACAAGTGCACTAACAGGAGTAGAAAAGTGCGTTAACAGATATGAAATATTGTTACATGAACGCTTGTATCGAAACAGATATTGTAATATTTATTGTCCTTAATAAATAAACTGTTTTATTTTGCTTAAATTTACGAAATTAAAATAAAAACAGAAAATGTTTTAAATGACATTGGTTTCAGGTGCTTAACATCCGTTTTAACAGTGCTGTTGTCTATCACTTGTTTGCGCGTCGCTGCGCAACACTGCCCATTTAAAACATGTGTTTTTAACACGCGCTTTCGCACAAAAATATAAACAAATAAAAAAAGCGGGTAGAATCAAAAAATGGGTGTGCGCGGGCTGACAAGCTATATAGCGCAACGCGCTGAGATCTATTTGAAACCGTATGAACTGCACGACACAGCGCTGGTCATTGATGGCGACAATTTAGCCTGCAATCTCTATAAAGACGTCACCGGCAGCTACTCTGCTTTTGGCGGAGATTACGATGACTTCTATCGCGCTGTGGTGCAGTTCTTCCAAGTGCTGGCAGAGTGCAATATACGTGCCTATGTGCTCATGGACGGTGGCTATGAGGAGCGTAAGCTGCGCACTGTGGGCCAAAGGTTACGTGGTAAAATTGCTGTCATCAAACGAATAAATCCCTGCGATTCCATCACGCTGTTCCCACTGCATCTGAAGGAGGTCTTTGTAGATGCCGTGCGGGATTGTGGTGTTCCTATCATGCGTTGCGTATTCGAGGCCGATGATGAACTGGCTGCGCTTTCAAGGAAACTCAATTGCCCCGTGCTCTCATACGATTCAGATTTCTATATACACAACGTCAAGTATATTCCACTGATCACGCTAACGGTCAAGGTGCTGACCAAACAGCGTAAGCAAACTCCGACGCAGGAGCAGCCCACGCGTCAGCTGCGTCGCAACGAGGCTAAGCACGTTGAGAAGCGTACCAAATCCAATAAAATTCTCTCGGGCATGAAATCCGCAGATGCCAAGGCGACTAAGCGATCCTCTGGCAAGAGCAGCTACAAGTATCTCGACTGTTGCATCTACCGCGTGCATCATCTGTGTGGACGTGGCGCCTTAAGTGCCGAGAAGCTGCCCCTATTTGCCGCGCTGCTTGGCAACGATTACATAGCACGGTAGGCATCTCCTCCTCTCCCACTTCTTATCCTCTTCAATCTCCAATTAATATTTACAAATTTTCCATTACAGTTCAGCATTTTACAACTTCTTCGATGTGGGCATGGGCAAGGCGGGACGCAGTCGCAAGCTGCAGAAACAGCAGCGTCGCATACGCCTCATTCTGCAGTGGCTTCGTGAACAGACAGCGGAGTCGGCGCTGGCCAAGGTGCTGTCCCGTCTAAAGAAGGTAAGGAAGCTCTGGATATGTTTTGATTACTTGATTCATCTATTGTGTAAAGATCAACTTAGCCATAGCTTCTTGGTCGGATCATCATCACGAAATGGAAGCCTCTAACTGTCTTAGAATGCATGTAGAGGCCTGTGAGAAAGCTGCAGATATATAGCAGAAGAGTTAGTTCGTATTATAGATACATTCAAGACATAATCCTTCGCACCTCTGACAGCAGGCGTCGTACCACCAGCCTGCGTTGTACCTGGCAACACAGTTTGAGTTGACATCGTGATCGTTGTCCACTTCCAAGATTTGTAGCTTGTATATATACACACAGTTGAAACCCGTGGGAGACTCACCAAGTCACCTGAGTGCAGCCCATGTTTTCACATTTTTTAAGCACACTCAGCAATCACTTTGAATCTGAATAACACCAAGAGTGCATTGAGAAACAATTGCTGCAGCATCTCTAGCAAGACTGAAATGAGATGAGGAAATGGTTCACATCTTCAAGACTAAGGTGCAGTGCCTTTTCGTTTAGTTTGCTTAGGTTCCATAGTTCAAATGAAATCTCTCTCTCTCTTTCTCTATCTATCTCTTTCTCTATCTATCTCTCTCTATTTCACTTTGCGTTTTAATTTATTTACAGACACAACGTGATTCACTGGTGGCACAGGTGCATGCGGCCATTTCGGGTTACTCCAATGAGCTCTGCCATTCCTATGATTACTTTGACAAGCACTACGAGCGGGCATTCCCATTGATAGAGCCTGCTAGCGAGGAGGAGGATGAAGAGGAGCAGGAAAGCGATGAAGGCGTAGCCAGTGTTGAAACGGAAAGTGATGAGGATGAGCAGGAGGAGGAAGATGAACAGGAGGAAGAAGAAGAGCAGGAGGAGGATGATGAACACCCGGAGGAGAAAGAAATTGAAGCGCATACAAGCGACAAACAAGACGCGAAGCAGCTAGAACAGAACAGCGAGGAAGATGATGATGAGGATGACGACGATAATGATGATGATGATGAGACTCTCACTGGTGCCGAGTGTGAAGACAAAACGTTGCTCTTCCCGCCGTGGTTTCTGGACAAGCTCTATCCGGCGCATCTGTCACGTTTCTTTGTGGATCTGCTGCACCTGCGCAAGTACATCAATAATCCACAGATTGAGCATTTTCCTTATCACGATGCTAATGCACTGGCGCTGCCAATACTCGACTACAGCTTTGCATTGCTACACAATGTGGCAGGAGCAGAAGTCCAACCCGACCTTGATGAGGACGGCAATACGCTGCCTATTGAGTTCACTTACTTAACGCGTGCGCTGCGCGTGACCAACGTGCGTTACTATCGTCGTCCCATCGAGCAGGAGCCCGTGTATGCCTTTGATCCCAGTGCGCCAGATGCGCGACATCTGCGTGCCGTGTTCGAGCTATATGTTCCGCACGGTCAAGTGCCGCTGCTGTTTGAGCAGGTCGAACAGTTGCCGCAGGATCTGCAGCTGTATATGCTGGCCATTGTCTATTGGTTACATCGATCGGAGCATTGGGATTTGCTGCATCTGCATTCGTTGCTGCTGTGCCTCGTCGTTCTGCGCACTGTGGATGTGACAATACCCGCGGAGCGGGAAGTGAAGGAATTCACACGTCGCTTTGGAAAGATACTCAAGCAGGAGCGTGCGGTGCGCGACAAGGAGGCGGCGCAGGGCATCAAGCGTGGCATAAAGCCAGCGCTGCTAGAACTCACAGTGCCGGAGCGCATGGCACATGTGCCCAAATCTGATTGTTATCTGGTGCAGGAGAAGCTACTTCCCCATTTCCATATGCAGGAGATATTTAAGAAGAAATATGATTTGTATTCGACGAGTGTGTTGCACGCATTTGCCGAGTTCCAGTCGGTTACCTATCAACTGAACGGTCTGAATGCATTACTCGATCATCCGCGCCAGAGTCCGCACATGAATCAACTGTTCTGCGGGTCCTTCATTTATAATCTCTACGATTTACTTAGGAATCGCATCGATGTGCGGTATCACATTGAGCATTTTCTTCTCGCCGATTCGAGGCTTATGTTTGACTTCTATTGCTTCCTCTGGGACTGGTGTGATCCGTTTATTCCACCCTGGAAGAAGCAATCTGAGACGGTGCAAGCTGCCGCCAAAGTCATCGAGAAGAAACGTCTCAAGAAACAACGCCAGGCCGCACGCAAAGCAGCTGCAACTGATCAGACGAAGGCAGATCCAAATTCCCAAATGGTAGAAAAGAGCGAAGAAGATGACGATGATTTCTATGATTTAAATAATAAATTTTGTGGACTAAAAGTGTAGAAAATATACATAACTGTTTTATTAAAATGCACTTTATTTAATGCGTTGCGCTAACGGAAAATTTGAAAACGTTTACCAACACTTAAGGCTTACATCACAGTAGAGCTGGAAGAAACATCGGTGATGTATCGATAAATCGAATCATCGATATAGGTGAATAGTTGTGATGCCTCACTGCTTTGGCATCATAGTAATGGGGTTCGCAAATACGAATCATATATGCACGATTTATCTTCAGTTTATTTCTCCATTTAAATTCATTTTTTTAAGTATACATAAAAACTACGTCTTATCGCTATGACCGCAAAGTTACAAGAGAGCTTTAGAAAGAATACAGCTGAGTTCAATTATGCATCGACATATAGAATGTTAATCCGCTGTTATGACAGCTGTAGCACCGGGTGCCTCCGCTCATAATCCGTACAGTAGCCTACTGACAGTAGGTAAACATCGATGTTTTCCCAGAGTACTAGAGTAGCTTTTAAAATTTGATAACGCTGTATTTGCTCTTTACATGTATTATAATGATGCATATTATTATTTGCTTAGACATTCAAACGTTTACTCCATGGACTCCAACTGATTACTGTTGCGCTTTTAAATATTTTTGTCCGTACCTTATCTTCGGTGTCTTGTTATCATCCGGACTTACATACATTGACAAGTTGCCAAGTTGAATCATCCACAGAGCTGTGGAAGCAATTTGTTAAGAAAAAGAAATTTACTCAGCAGGCAAATTCTGAGCGAATTCTGAGCGAATTCTGGGCGAATTCTGAGCGAATTCTGGGCGAATTCTGAGCGAATTCTGGGCGAATTCTGAGCAAATACTGAGCCTCAGTTATCTTATGAAAATTCGCCGTGCTTCAACAATTTCCTTGCATTATCATTAATTCAGATTTTGTATCTTTTCTCTATGCTTATACAAGTCCCTATTGATTTGATCATAAACAGGACTACAGCAAGATGTCGTTGATTGAACGATTCTCGAGTCACGCATAATTAGCTTTTCTTGCCAACGCATTGTATTGAACCCAGTCAACTCTGTTGCTATTCTCATTTACTTCATTTAATTATATCTATCTATCTTTCTAGTTTTGCTTCTTTGCAGATGACAAGGTCAGGTCAAGAAGCTCAAAGAATACGCTAAGTGAAAAACGAGTTGCAGACAAATTTACGAAACCAAGAAATGTTCATTATGGCCCACACAGCGAGGGTTTCGACCGACTGCAGTTGGCTGAAAGTGCAAAAAGCTCAAGTTCAGCTGGTGTGAGTTGAAGTTTTGCAACTAAAGTTGGTTATTCATTGCATTTGTTGTTGTTGTTGTTGTTGTTGTTGCTTAGGTGAGAAAATCGAATGCAGTATTCAATGTTAAGCGGGCGAGGGGAGCACAGGAGTGGGGAAACATATGAAAATAGTTTAGTTTTTAGCTGAAAATCAACAGTGGTGCATATACTTTTGTGCATCAGTGTGCGCAACTGGTGCCAAGTGGTTTATTGGGTTGTATTTGCCAACGGAAATCTCTGTATTGGTTTTCCGCCAGCTGCTCCATAGGAAGTCGCTTTTCGAGCATTATCAAATGGCCTACTCTATGAAAATTAACCGTAATTAGCTGCTTTTTGTGTTTGCATAATACCAACAACAACAACAACGAAAATACTGCAAAATATTAACAACAACAACACTCTTTAACTTTAATTATTAGACGTAGCGCTGGCTATGTTCAGTAGACTCAGCATGAATAACCAGGTTTAATTAAGTAACTTGGACTGTATATACCGATAAGTTCGAGTGGACTTATATATGTATATGTATTCATGTTCAGCAACAATAGATTATATATTTATATGTGTGGTTGTTACTGTAGCACAGTTGACTGCACTTTGGCTTCACTTAGTCAGTTTTATGCATGTCTTGTTTAGCTATAACCATAGAAACTTCCTTATGAACCGCACACTATGTATTGCCGGTATACCGTTAATTTTCCGCTTGACTTGACATTGGGAAATGCTACAGTTATCGTTGCACATTTGCAACCGATTTCACAGCCCAAAGGTTACTTGTTTATAAACAGTTTATGGCTACAAACAAAAAAACAAAAACTTAAGGTTGATATTAAAGTTATTAGACTTTCAATACGTTAAATCTCTTTTGAAAGCTGGATATTTTTCATTTATTATATACACTTATATATTATCATATAAGCCTAAGATATTTATTTCTCACAGAAAATAAAATAATTATATATTTCTTAATTCTATTAATAATCTACGAGGTGTGGTACGAGGTAAAGTAAGGTGACATTGTATTTTCAAGAAAAAAAAACCTGGACTCTTCCATTGGGACGATTGGGCTTTGATTTCGATATCATAACCATATACCCATGATTCGTCACTAGTCACTGTTGGCTCGATATGCCGTTGATCAGGTAGTCGATGCTGAAGTTCTTGACGGGAGCAGGCACTGGCGGTTTAGCTAGGTCTCTGGCTAGAATCTTGACCTGGTCGAGATTGACTAGATTAGTAAGATGATTAAAATAAAAGGCCGCTCGTGTGCTCTGCTCAGTGAGTTTCAAATGCAACGACTTGAACTTATTATACTGTACTTCGAAAGTTAAATCCTCAAATTTCTTAGCGCGTCGACTCAGTCGGCAGGCAACTGTATTCTTGTCGCGACGTTCTTGGTCCTTGGGAGTGCGCTCCTTTTTGGGAACTTTACGTACCATGTTAGCATGATATTTATAAATATTTCGAATATCTTCGGGGCTGATGGTGGCCAGCGAGTGGGAAGAGGATGCGGACTCTGAGTCATACGAAATATCGTATTTGTTGCTATTCAGGCGTCGCCGCTTGGAAACAGACTGTATAGAGACACTGTAGTCGCTGGAACACTGACTACTCCTACTGTTATTGTTATTGTTGTTGTCCTCTTCATCGCGTAGGTTGAGCTCGATCATCTCCTCCTTGATCTGCCGATCGATGATGTCCGTGCGTAGACGACGTAAATCGAACTTCTTATGACGGTAGCTATTCATAATGAGAGAGTGCTTTGATATAGTTATGACAGAGAGACTGTTCTGAGCTGCAAGCTGTGTTCAACACGATGTCTTCATGTAGACTGATGCATGGCATTCTAGCAAGATTATTTATAGCAAGGGCCTAGACCTTGCTTTATCGTAATTCATTCCCTCTGTGTACACAATCCAGTGCAGTAAACAAGATCATAAATGGCCATTTTATTATTTGCCTGAGCATAGTAGGGTTTTTCGCGCATGCGCCCACCATCCTTATCGCTACCTAAGTCTATGGTAGCCGGCATCTACCACACCACAGCATGTCTTTGTGCGTGCATGTTTAATCTTGCGTATCACGGAATGTGACAATGAATATGACTCTTATCTTTTGTGCCTGCTGATTTCCATTGCACTTGACATGTGTTTTCCTTCTTATCAATTTAGCTGTTGAGTCTTTTCAAGACGTTCCAAACTACTTTGCCAAATATTTTTACAGACCTGCATCTCTACTGATATTGTGCGCGCATTTAAGTGTGCTTTATGAGTCATACTTCCCAGATTCGGTACACATTACGCCAGCCGATAAGATATGCTTACGGATCTCCATATGGAGTAGTTTAATGTAACCGTAAATTGTGGATTGACTATAGATTGTTTAATGGTGCAGAGTACAAGGAGTGCAGAGTGCAGAATAACATTATAAAAAATCTAAATGAATAAGTAATAAAACGAATTGTTTATGATATATAGAGAAATGATCACATATAAAGGACTAACCTAACCTAAACGAATAAACAAAATTATTCTGTTTTTTATACCCCTGTAGAGGGTTTATTGTTATTAGACAGGAGTATGCAACGCATCTTTGCAGACATCTCTCATCCCATAAAGTATATATTGTATATTCTCAATCAGCATAACCAGGTGAGTCGATCTGTTTGTCTGTCCGTCCGCCCGTCTTTCTGTTCCAACGCTCACAAGTCTCTTAGTTTTAAAGCCATCTTCATACTTGGCAGACATGCTTCATATTCCTGCACGCTGTAATAAGTCGAAACGAGCCGGATAACACCGTTATATTGTATAACTGTCATACAAACTACCGGCTGATTGTCATTGCTTGTCAAGATATTGTAACCAAATTTTCTATATCTGAGTGTTTCAACATATATAATATGCATATAAAATTTCATCCAAATCGGCCCACTATAACATATTAGCTGACATAGGAATAATTGGTCGAAATAAAGTCTTTTGTATCAAGACCAAATTTGATTTTAGAAATAACTTAACTTATCAAACGCCAATCAATGTGAGAAATGATATTAAATTTACACAATACCGTTCAATTCTGGACCATTATATATGTAGAGTATTGGAAAGATCGGAGAAGATACGATTCTTTCGGGAAGTCGATGGTAGCCTTTCTTCCTCGTTTAAACAATAATCTAATAATTATTATAAATTACAAAAGGCAGTAATTGTTAATTATTGTTAATTAGTTATTGCTATAAATATTGGTTTAACCCTCCATTAATGAGTATTCTAAGTCTGTGTATTTGAAGAGCGCTAGAAATGAAAACTAGTTTTTCGAAAGCAACGCGATTGACGCGGATCTAAATTGATAACCTTTAACCAATTATAAATACATAGATTACAGAAATTAGTAGAGCCATAATGGCTGACTGCAACAATTCATGAATTTATAAATAATTTTCGATTATTTATAAATATATCGTAATGTTAACATTTATTATTATCATTCAATAAAACTCTACACACTTCAGATATTGTATTATAAATAGACGTATCAAGTAAGAGGTGTTGGGACAGTTTTATTGTAGCTTGTGCAGCTCGTTAATTAGCCTTTAAATTGATTACATTTGTTGCTTTTTTACTATGTATCATTATTGCCGAGAATTTGCATTGTCATCTGTTCAGATTTTATGCCAACAATTTGATATGGCTACTTTACTAGTCGACACTGTGGAACAAAACTTGAGCAAAACATGGTTTCTTTTATATAATCTAAAATTCCATCTCCCTAACTATGAATAACTTTCTAGTATAGATAAAGAAATTGTGTAGGGTAAGAGAATGTAAGATTTGAAATTTTTTCGAAAATCTTTCCACGGAGAAACGTACATTTAAGTAATTACAAAATATCAGACTTTAAGAGTGACTGCATTAACAGGCCACATTAATAGATCAATGTGCTTAGTTGCACCTTATTTTGTTGTACAGTGTGCAAGATTTGAATTTGTTTCAAAGAGTTCAAAGAGTACAAAGCCCATTAAGTTGTACGAAAATTACTAGAGAAATACGAAACAATTGTGATTAGTATAAGTTAGTTACAACACTTAGCTAAGCCTTAGGCTTGTCCAATTTGATTATACCGAGATGACACAGTCAGTGGTCCATTCTACGGCTGGCTGACGATCAAGTGTCAGTCAGATCGTAATCAGCACGACGAGGAAGCTTGAGATGAACCGGCTTGAAGTGCATCGAAATCAGACAGCTGCCGGTAGTAGTGGGGTGGTCGCATTTCTGCCTTCTTTCCCTGTCGCCCGTTTGTTCAGAGTCCCGGTCTCCGGACCGTGCACACAAATACGAGTACAATAAACTCGTAATCCGACTTCACGACTTTAGTCTAGGGAATTTGATAATGTCGTTTGTTTTGCGCTTTTGTTGCTTTTCTATAACTGACTCAACTGTCGACGTTGTCGTCATTAGCTTCAAAGCTATTTTCGTTTCACTGGCGATCCCGCCCCCTCGGGCTTACCCGATTGCTGGCCCATAGGGGAGAGAGACTATTATTTGCAAATGCCGGTTAGGTTGGGGTCTAGCTTTGCGATCTCCATTTTCGCCATAAATACTGGCTGGGCCATGGACTCGGGTCTCAGACACAAATTAGCCTTTGCTTGAGCTTGTCCGATATTTTTTTTTCCGACTTTCATTGACTATATAGTATCAAGCATATAGGAAAGTGTAATTCGTGGACTTGAAATTATATTTTTTTTATATATTTTTCTTAAAAATGTCACGTGTTCTGGGTGCTCTTATTTTGTTCGCGCTGTGTGGATTTAACTGGGCTGATGATGACTCGATTGTGCTGCCGCAAACTGAATTTAAGCCCATCAGTGAACTGGGTGAGTGTTAAATAAAATGTTAGTATCTGTGTAGACTGGGTTTAAAGATTTTTTTTGCCCCATAAACGTCGACCGAAGATGTCAAACGTCGGAGACGTACATACATATATTATTTCTTGTTCAGTTCGAGCAATTTGGTTGATTGTTTATCTATACGATAAGTTATTATATTTACTGCCCTGCAATAATTTGTATGATGTCTAAATGAACGAGAAACTTAGTTGAACTATAAGTTATTATATTTTCTACACTGTATTTATTTTCTAATGTGTCTAAATGAACCTTACTTTTTTTTATCATATCTGAGATCCTTTGAGAAACTAAGTTGAGCTATAAATTATTATAAGTATTTGCTACCCATTATTTTTCCAAAGTGAAACTTACCTTTAAATCATTATAGAGACTATATAAGTTGGAGAAGCTTTCTGTTTTGTTTATCTATCCTGTAATTTTCGAATATCTAAATGAAACTTATATATACATATTTAACTTATCATTATCAGCATTTAAAACATATACTAAGGATACTTTCTAGTCAAGCACTAGTGCATAAATATCTTGAGTGTTTACTCGCAACTCGCCTTTATATTCCCTTTAAATATTTGCGAACGCGTCAATACTTAAAGACCTCATTAATGACTGTGTCTACACACAATTCCCTTTGAAGGTTCTAAGTTTGTCGCCAAAAGGCAATATGTAATTGGTACTAACAACAAAATGGATAAATTAGCAGATAAATAACAACAATTATAGTTAAATACAATGGAATCGCAATAATCGTGTGAAACACGCAAAAGTTGTGCGAATTTTATAACAATCATATTTTGCAGCTAACTTAGATAACGTCCATTAGCCCCCAATCGGTATCATATTTTGACTGAATTATATAAAATGCGATAAAATACTTTGATACGTAATTTGATTGTTGAGTTTCCGTTTTGTCAATTGACTGAAAATTCTACATTAATTATTATGGTATTTGTCTATATGTGTCAATATTTAAATGTTTTATTCTGCCTAATTTGGCTGCTAAATGATCGAAAATAATATAATAATTTGTATTCATGCAGAGCTTTGAGTTGACCATAAAGATTTGACAAAAGTTTTTATAGAAATTCATTAGGAGATAAGGCCGTTTTGGCAAACACTGTATAATTTATAAAGGGGGAAAGTGAGGTTAGAATACTACTTAGAATATACAATAATATATAAAACGAAAAAATATACAATGAGGGAGACGAAAGAGATAATGTGAATAAAGCAGGGAAAAATAAATGAATAGAGTGAAACGGTAGAGACTTAGACGGCTTTTTAATACACTTCTCTAAAATGTTTAGGCATCTTAGTATACTGTTACTCAACACTGAAAGAATTTAATCATTCACGGTAGAGAATTAGACTACTTTTTGATACACTTCTCTAAAATGTTTAGGCATCTTAGTATACTGTAACTCAACACTGAAAGAATTAAATCATTCACAAATATTCTCTCTTGATAACGCGTTGTTTTGTTAATGTTTTTCAAAGCATGGTTATATACAGAAAGATAAGAAAATGCGAGTGAAAGAGAGTGCAGGAGAGAGTGAACACGATCTGGCATGCATTAGAGAGCAGTGGACATTGTGCTGAGTCTGACTGAGACTGCGAGGTAATGCGTCAGTTCGACTAAATATAATAACACTTTATATTATATATTATTAATAAAATAATGATACCATATCATATTGTCAGTGATATTGAAAACTTTATCCATACGGACAATGATTTCCCAGAACTGGGGCGTTACCAAGGCTGGCAGTGTATTCAATTTATCTGTGCAAAGGCATAAAAATAGACTAGACTTGTGCCTAGACGGGCACTTGCTCCGCATACTTGTGTAGTTGGCATTTTTGGGCAAATGAAAAACAGGTCTCAGTCAATTGCCGCTTCCGCTAAACGGCCTTCCTCTTCCGCAGCAAGCGTTGCGAAAAGCCTTCAATGCAAAAGACTCTGGCGAAAAACTTGATGCGAATGTGCGATATGCGAAGGCAACAAAATATAAACGCTTGTAATTGAATTGTGTGGAATGTCTGTCACACAAATTGCTCAAGTAATCTGAAAAAAATAATCTAGAAACGTAAAAAACAAAACACAAAATAAACGCAGCAACTGTGACGATCAGATACAAGGGAGTGGATCCGGGGGGAGGAAGGTGGGTGTGGTCGGGGTCCAGGGAGAGCTGCAATTATGCGCTACAACGAAATTCTCAACTGAAATGTCACGTTCTGAGCATTAAGTAAATCGTACATATCTAAATGTAGATCAATCATAGGCGATATGCTATGCGTTTGAAAAGTATGTCAAGGCATAGTGTGTAAAATATATTCATGAGTGTATTCACCTGTATATTCATTGATTAATCGAATGCTTTGTGATTTCACTCTCACAGCCTCCGATATACCGACCTGTCGTGCCGGCGATGCCAATATCAATGAGTGCATCAAACAGGGATTCCAGCAATTGACGCCACGCCTCAAGGAGGGCATCAGCGATCTGAATGTGCCCGCGATGGATCCCTTTCAGCTGGGCAAGAGCACCTACAGCTACAATGCGGGCATACTGCAGGGACGCATTGCCATGCGAGACGTGCAGATCCATGGCCTGAGCGAGGGCATTGTCGACAAGGTCGACTTCAGGCAGAAGAATAATCGAGTGCGCCTGGAGATCCTCAGCCATCACCCGCAGATGTTGGCTGAGGGTGCCTACAAGGCGGACATTAAGCTGAATGATATGAAACTCACTCCAAAGGGCAACTTCAACATTACGCTGCGTAAGTTTTGTCCAGTCATGCAAAATTTGGCAAAGTATCTGTGAGTTGTCATTTAATTAATTTTCCATTACGTCTTCCAGTTAATGTCAGCTTCAGAACGCGCACCTTGGGCGAACTATACGAGCGCGACGGTCACACCTATGTGCGTCTGACCAAGCTGGAGATCGAGCCCAAAGTGGGTGACATGCGCATCTATGCCAATGGCCTGGTGCCCGACCCCGCACTGAGTGAGTATACGAATAGACTACAGAGTACTATGGTATATACGTTATATGTTTATAAAACTGTCTTATCTGCTTTACAGATGATGTCATTCTGGATTTCATCAACCAATACTGGCGTCAGCTATATACGGCCATGTTGCCCGAGACGATGGCCATATGGGAGCCGATCATGTTGAAGGTGGGCAATGACTTCTTTGCCGCCCTGCCCTTCGATCTGCTGATCACTAAGAAGTAACTTAACAGTTATCCAACTGTTTATACTTTATAGTCTGTATGTGACCGTATTGTTTGGTTACTTTTGTTAATCAAGGTGTTAATCTAGTTTGTATTCGAATAAAATGAGTTAAGATCATCTAATCCAAGTATTCTGTAATTACAATTTTATATCATTATTATATTTGAACGATAGATTAATATCTTTAAAATATATACTTACATATCTTATAATATATACCTACTTATGGTGATATATTGGAAGCTAGAAGGTTATTATAAGTCAAATAGTTTTATACAATTTAAAAATATGAGATTATTTTAACTATTATCGAATACATAAGGTTTAACTGCTACAATTTTTAGAATAGTTTCTTTTTATTATAATTTTTTTTTATTATTATTTAAAATTATTTAATGGAGAAAAATTCTCTAGGGTGTCTTAGAAATTAATGAACAAATTTTGTTTCGTTTATCAAAACATTTTCGAAAGTTAATCAGATATAATGCAGTATCAATTATTTGTAAATATCTATATCAATTAATTAATATATCAATTATTTGTAAATATCTATATTAATTAATTGATATATCAATTATTTGTACATATATCTATATCAATTAATTGATTCAAAAACAATTATTCATATAGATAATACTTATTTAAAACTAGAAGTATTTCTCAGTGCGTCTTTAAGATGGAATATGAACCCCTATAAATCAATCGTTTCGTTTAATTACACCATATGGACTTACACTGTAACTGATATAACTGAACGTCTAATCCAAGTACTGTATATACAAGTATATGACAACTGTTAGACGGTAAACAGTTGAACAGGTTAATTAATTAATTTGTATCTTCTCATTGTCTAGTTCCCCCATTCGCCTAGCGATTCTTTCTTAAGCTTTTCCAAGTCGCACCGATATCCGCAGAATCACCGCGCGTCTGTTATTATGGTAAATAGGTAATTATCCGAGTTATTAATGCAAATCATTGTGAATATCCGTAAGTACTGTGTATTAAATGTTAGTACGCGTACTAGCATCAATCGGAAGCGGGGTCAGATGTACGGTTTGTCATTCTCTCTCGATTCGTTAGCCATAAAATGCTTCGACATTTATAAATCAGCGTTGAAGCCGGTTTTGATCAGTCGAAGTTTATTTTCTGATTTATCAACACGATTACGATTCCGATTCCCAGTTTACTTAGTACAAGTGACTAAAACTAATAGTTGTAACAATAAAACGGAATTAAACAACAAACGGGCGATTCAGTTTGCGGGCGATCGTTCTAGCTGCACGTTGAGCTCATCTCGGTATAGAAAGTGAAGCGGAAAAGGATCTACTTTTTTTTTCCTTTAAGGAGATATACTAGCGTACTATGCAATATATTGTGTCGATATTATGCCTTCTGGCCTATGGAGCCTACGCAGCGCCAGCCGAGCTTACTGCAAAAGATATTCTGAGTATGTGTTGAGTCTACAACTTTTGAGCAATTTTTAATTCAAAAATATATATAAATAATAGAGGATATACCCAAGTGTCCTGAGGATGTCAGCCAGGCAGGTGATTGTATTGTGAAGATAATAAACCAGCTAATACCGCGTGTCAAGCATGGCGTACCTGAATTGCATATACCCGCCTACGATCCCTTTGTTCTCGATCGCTTGAGCTTCCAGTATGCAAGCGGTAATGTCAAGGGTCGTTTCTCAGTGCGAGACCTGAAAATCTATGGTTTCGCCAATCAAGAGATGCAAAAGGCCGAGGTACAGGTAAAGGGCGACAAGGTCAAGCTGAAGTTGCTCTCCCATGTGCCTCACATGAATCTACAGGGTGAGTACAAGGGTGAGCTAATGGTCAATGCGCTGCAACTGAAACCCAAGGGAAGGTTCAACATAACCATAAGTGAGTATGACATCAGATACGTGTACACCAGATATTTTTATATATCCCTTGTCTACAGATGACTTCCAGAACACAATCTTAACAGAGGGTGAGTTCTTTACCAAAGAAGATGGACTTCGCTATCTGCGTCTGCTTGACATTGATGCGCATCCCAAGATCGGCGATATGATCATCAAGGCAAATGGCATCTTTCCGGATCCCGAATTGGGTAGGTATCGCAAAGATCTCTCCATGAATATATTAAAATACTATTATTATATTTAAACTTCACATAGATGAACTTGCACTGAACGTGGCCAACAATTACTGGCGTGATATCTATGGCGTTATGTTACCTGAGACGCGCAAATCGTGGGCCCCACTCATGCTCAAGTTAATCAATCAGGGCCTGATGACAGTGCCCATTGATCAGTTCCTTCAGCCGTCGGACTAAGCCAGCACAAGTGTAAACCTAACTTTCAGCTTTTCTACGATGTTCTACGTCAATTGTGATTGCCTATTGTTTGTAAATAATATAATATATTTAATGGAAACTTCTCAATTAAATCGTGACTTTCATTTACATCAAATTGAGATTGAACCGGCCATTTGATTGTCATCAGACGCGCTTAGTTAATGCATCATTAACATGTGAGTTTTATGGCTTTGGTCATGCCCCAGTTTTTAGCACCAGATTATGTGCCTGAAAACAAAAACTCAATTTTCGTAACTGAAAACCCAGCATAGTGCACCCCAGTTAATCGGGTTAAGTGCACGACATGTTGACCTTGAAACGGGTCTCCATCTGTCTAACACCTCTCTGCGTATGTGTGTATGTGTGTGTGTGTAATCGTATATAGGGGCCAAGTGCAGGCATTAAAGTGAAATTGAGCAAGATAAGATGATTAGCGAATTACGCCAATCCACAGTTTGAGAGTGCACAGTTTGAGAAGCATTGCAGTTTGTAAGTGCATTAACTAGAGGGTTTACGAAAAAGTCTGTTAGGATCTGAGCGTTAAATTATGTTGAATATAAGTAATTATGTCGGAATTTGTACTATGCCGAGTTTATTAAATTCGTCTTAAGTTTTACTCATTATATTCGTAAAGTAATTGCAGACTTGCCTGTTTCATATAGTTCATAACATTGAGTGCAAGTTATTTAACAGTTAGTGTTCTTTAATTGATCACACATGGTAAACCTGTTTTGAAAGGCTTTTAGCTTTCCATAAGAATTTTCTCAGTTACATAAGTTTATATTAAAGAAGTTAAGTATATAAAAGTAGAACGTAGATCTGATTGCATTGGTTTCTTTATTCTCAAGATTATAAAACAGTATTTTTTATTAAAAATGTTAACTGTAAAAAGTAAAAATAATTAGAACAAATTAATAAAATAATTTAGAATTCATTTTATAATTTTAATATACTCGTATAATTTGTAGATATGATATCATAAAAGGCATATGTTACCTAACAATGGAAAATACAATAACATGTTTACTGTATTTCTCAGTTTGCTTCTTTTTGCAACCCTCCCCACTTATAATTCTCAATCAGTTCAAGCAGCACTGCGCTGTAGACTCGCGTTGGTTTCTGCTGTCAAATCACTCTGGCTTCTCTTCAGTTGTCGAATAAATCTTTCGCCTTTTACTAAAGATTTCCGTGGAGAGGAGCACTCTAATGAGTCTAACATGAATTTTTAGTTGTACCCAGGACTTTGTCCGGGTCATTTATAATACATTGTAGTCAATAATTAATTAGCCGGTTATTTATGGAGGTTATCGAGTTATGCAAATAAATCTCGTTGATAAATGCACTTACAGTTTGAGAAGTACTTCATTGATGCACAGTTTGAACTCTGCGATTGCGCATAATTGAAACGGGCTATGCAATCGAACCTTGTTTAATTATTGTTGATATTATTATAGTAATTTCTTTGCAATTTATTGACACAAACGAAAGGCCAGAGCTTGTTGTAATTACGTGTAAGTTGAGCACGAGGCGAGGTAATATTCCATGGGGTATATAGAAAAGTTCAGGTCGGCGCTAAGTATGCCGTAAATCAGATGAGAGCATATGGCTGGCGCAGTGCTTGGCATACTGAGTTTCTGTTAATTACCAAATGGATATGCAAGTCAGCTACACGCGAATGCGACGTCTGCTTGAAGACTGGGGGAGCATAATAAGCATCGAACTGAAAGCATTACTAAAGCAGATCTGCGCATAGAACGGAAAGATATACTAAGACACAAATGGGGGGCAACGGAAATATAAATTTTAATGCCTTTCTACTAAATATTCTATGGATAAGAATCATAGATATCTTATACAAGTATCAGCTGTGTTGTCGCCTAGTTAATGCACACGTCGCAAAACTGGCCTTGAAAGAAAACGCCTCGAATCGGCATAAATACGACAATGCCTACCAATTATGTGGGGTTTCTAGTGCTAAAGATTTATAACTGGCCTACATTTTTATTATGCTCTGCCTTGGCGAGGGCGGCCGAACGCGGTCACAGTGCTTGCCAAACTGTAGCAGTGGCAGTCGTACTTTAAATGGTACTTACATTAGATGTGGGAGTGTAGCTCACTTTGATAGCTTCCTCATTCCTAGAATGATCGTTTTGTGGGTGCGATTGATTGATTGATTGATATTACCTATGCAGCTGCCTGAGATTTGTTCTCTTGCTTGCATTGTTGATAAGGTTTTTATAACCTTGAATACGTCTTAATATCCCATTTGTTTGAAACATGTTCAGATATGTTTGTGATAGAATATTTTTCAATTTAGTTAAGGTAAGATAAAAGTAGGTTTATTTAGTAATTGATAGTCGACTATACACAGTTGATTATTAAAAATTAAAGAAGATTTTACAATTAGTCAAAAGTAAACCAAAATGATATAAGAATATTTTTATATTGAAGTTAAAACCTTAATTTTGTTATAATTTCAAAATCAATTTTGATATTCTTTTCTTTTCTTTCTCACGTTTGTTTTGACGCAACTCAAAATTGGAAAGTTTAGATTTTTAGTCATTCAATTAGATATAATTACAGCCCAATTCAAAATAAGCTTCATAATTACAGCACGTCAAGAAATAATTAATGAGCATAATAAAAACTAATTAATATTTATGCCAGTCGAAATATATTCTATTCTAAGAGATCAAACTACATACTATATATGCATATACTAGATGTGTTGACACATGTGTAAGTTATCAGGCACTATTTAGTCGGACGTCTGTCTGTCGGGGCAGTTGGGTTGATTGATATATGAGATGACTGGCGGTGCACTTAAGATTCAGCTGGGCCAGCTCTCGATTGTGCCAACTCATGCAATGAGTGCGGCCAGTGCTGCTCAAACTGTCAACTGTAACCTATGAGTTCTCGCAGCGAAACCAAAAGCTCACACAGTCAAAAGCTCAACTTGAGCGCGCGCTCGCAAAAGCCTTCGAATTGGTTGCCGCTGCTGCTGTTGTTGTTGTTTGCTTGTTTTTTTTTCGGCAGCGCGCGCATGGAAAAACTGAACAAAAAGCCGCGCTGGAAACTATAAATAAACGTGAGTTTTGTGCAGCGCTCATTTCAAGATTTGCAAGCGGCGGGCGGCCAACGTAAACGTTCGCTAAATTTTCAAAGTATTTTCGAAGAGTTTTGCAGATTGGCTAACAGCGTTTGTGGTAGTAGTAGTAGTAGCAGTAGTAGGTGTGTGTGTGAGTCTGTGTGTGCATTTGTCTGTCTATCTTCGTGTATTCGCGCAATTGCAGCAACCACTGCAGTTAACCGAGAAAACGACAGCAACAACAAACAGTAAAAAAATCGTGTAGAAATAAAAGTGAAGCCGGTTTTGAAAAAATTACGCAAAAAAAAAGCGAAGCGAAAATTGCCAGTTTGCCAGTGTTTCTGCGTGTGCAAGAGAAACAGTTCATTTTTTTTTTTTGTTTGTTTTTAATCAAGCCACACAGAAAAATTCAATTAAAACAAGTTTAAATTGCCAATTGTGTAAAAGTGCTGGCAACAAGAGCAACTGCAACAACAATAACAAACAGAAAAAACAGACAAGTCCAGAGAAATATGCACGGGTTTAACATTTTACTGACCATCGCGGCATTTGCACTCGGAAGTGCCGCATCCGCCACGCTGCCCACATCCGCCGCAGGCGACCCACAGCAGGCGGAATATGCGCCCGATACGACAACGGATCCGTTGTCAGCAGCAAACGATTTTACAGGTATATATATACACATATGTTGGGATTATCTAATGCCAAAACAAAAAAGAACTTGATATTCAAATTGAAACACAAACAAACAAAAATAAGAAACGAGCAAAAAGCGAAAACAGAAACAAAAATTCAATTCAAAAATCGGCTCAATGAAACGAGTTTGTTGCCTAAGTCTTTCGCTTGCCAAAGTGGCAATTGGAAATGGGATTGGAAATGCCTGTCTGCCTGCCTGCCTGCCTGCCTGGAGTGGAGTGGGATGGAGTGCAGTGCCGCCGCCAGTCGAAGCTGACAAATATGCGAACATTTTGTGATGTATTCGAAGGCTGCAGCCAATTGCGCAGTTACTTTCAAAGAAATTGCGGAAATGCTCGCGGATTAACATATGCTTTAATCTGCTGGTATTATACAAAACAAGATTCAACTGCGCGAATCTGGATAAGGCGCGAGCTGTCGACTTATAGGCGATAATAATAAATAATTGATGTCGCATTCACTGCGCAAGTGTTGACAATACGAGATAGAGAAAAAAAACAACAATATCTTTAATGGCCCTAGAAACTCTTAAATATTTCACAAACCCCTTTCGATCTATAAAGAACAAAGCAAACCTATGCTCAGGATTGCTTTGTATGCAACTCGTGGACGACGCGTGTGCTGCCTGTGTAATTACAAGCATGACTCACTGTTTAGTTTATGGTCGCATTACAAGCACTTTTTTTCTTCTTTTTTTTTGCCCACAACCTTCAAAGTCTAACGAAACCTCAAAGTAACAACAGAAATATATAAAAATGTCTTAAAATGAGCTTTTAATGAGATTCCAGTGAACATTTGAAAAACAAATTGCAGTAGAAATTAGCAAAGTCTCTTTCAAAAAAAAAAAAAAAAACATTCCAAAAAGATGAAATGAATCAATACACAAACACACGCATACAAGCAGCACACATATTTTATATTTTATTTGCCTGACTTTTAACACTTCGCAGACTCAGCAAAATAATAAAAATCTGCGCCGCCTGAACTTGACACATATTTTCGCTTTCAAGTGTGTGCGAGTGTGCGACGGTATATCATTGTGTCAGTGTGTGTGTGTGTGTGTGTGTGGTAAAAGTTATAAAACCGCAGCAGGGCCGCGTTGAAAGTGAGTGTGCTGCAATACAGTGAGTGCGAAACTGTGCTGACGGCTGCGCAACTTGAGCAAACACAAATTCTCAGGCGCAAATACAAAAAATAAATCGATCAGTTATGCAAACAATATATGTGTATATCTCTTATATATATGTATATATATTTGTACACAAGAGAATAAACAAAGCAACCGCAACTCTCTAGTTTTTTTCCTCTTTCTGCACTTAGTTGTGAACTATTCCAATTACATTAATTTAATCAAAAGTCGATTTCGAACCTTTTATTCATGTATTGTGTGCGGTTTGTCGTTGTCTTTCGAAAACAACAAATTCGCGTCAACAAAGCAAAGGCAGTGCAAAGCACGAGCAACAAAAAAAAAAAAAAAAAACTCTGAAAAACCGGCTGTTGGAAGCTGACAGCTGAAAACTGACCTACATCAATGCAGAGCGGTGTCGACTGGGCCTTTTGCCAGCTGCAATTGTAACTTTTGACTCGACTCGAGCTTGTGTCTAATTGCGTAAAAGTGTCGATTGGCATTTGCACTGCACGGCAACGCCTGGCTAAACAAAAGACTTAGGCAACGAACTTTGGTTCAATGTGTGAAATTCGCATGACTCGACGAAAAGCAGGCGAGCTGCGAGAAGTGAAAAAAATGGCTGAAACAGCAACAGAAACAGAAACAGGCTTTGTAACGCCCTTAAAAGTGTTGACAGTCAAAAAGTTTTGCCTTATTTGTTTATGCATTTTTTTCTCGCCACATTTTCGTTTTATTTTTCGGCTTGACTTCACCTTTGACATTGAACTTGTCAGAGAGTCGAGGCAGAAAAAAAAAACACGCAGCGCTTAAAATTCGGCACAAAAATTACAGACTTTCAAATTGCCGCGTCGAATCGCCAGCTAAAATCTTTACAGGCGTCTAAGGCGGCTTAATGTGCCTTGAATATGACTGTACGTCGTGTACTTAATTGGCTTCAACTCGATTCGACTGACGACTGGGGGGTAATTTTGTGCCATAAACCCACCGGAATATTAAAGATAATTGCAACCTTTGCTTATGTTTAGTTTCCGCCTAGAAGATTCGGACTACGCTTTGAATGTCGTTTGCCGGTGGTGACATTTTATGATTCAAATTAAAGCTGAATAGGCGCGATCAAATCTGCCATTTGTCCGGGATTTTTTCTTCTTTAATCACACACTGAAGGGTGAAGGGGACATGGTAGCCAGAGAAACAATTAAAATACATTTTTTTTATTCACAATATTATTTTGTTTATGCTTTTCAAGACGAGAAACTTCTGAAATATTACGATCGTATAAGTGGACTTAGTATATATGAGTTATACATTATTGTGTGATACTTTGAATACTTACCCAGATCATTATGAACATGTTTACAATGCAAACAAAAAAATTGCTAAAAATTAATGACTCATATTGAAGTGGAGTTTTAAAACTTTCCATAGAACTTGCGCAAATTTGAACTTAAGATTAACACTTGAAGTCGATTATATAGTACTGCGCATATAAGATGTTCTCATTTAATGTTGTCCCCATTGCATTTTTATTTCGTGGCATTGAATGCACAGAACCCGTTCAAGAGATCAGTCAGTTGAGATATAGAAAACCTTACAGAACTTGTTTAATCCACTCGCCGTTCTCTTGAACTAGTTCATTGAACACAAATATGACTTTCGCTTATTAATTTCGATGCTGACAATCTGACGTCAATGCAAAAATGAATGGATGCGTGTGAATTGTCAAGAAATGATAATTTCCTGGTACCAAATTGGAAGTTGATTTCGCCATTTAAACTTCAATTACGCTGCACGAGGTGGGAGGGGAAGAGAGTCAGAGACCTTGACAGCAACGCGTCAGTGTCACCTGTCACCCTGACACAAGTCACGAAGAGGCAACAGCGACAACAACAACAACAACAACAATTTGAATGTCAAAACTCAAGAGAAACCTGCGAACACGTGACGTGAACTCTGACAGAGAGTGCCACGCTTGGGTGGATGCCGCGCAAGGCGCTATGCGCAATGAGGCATGCCTCGCTGAGCTTAATACCTTTAGTTTCCCTTACCCAATGCAGTTTACTAATACCAATCTCTCTCTGTCTCACTTTCGCCACAGTTACACCACCTACAGCGGCTAGCTGCAGCCTCAGCTCGCCGCAACTGGATGAATGCATTCGTGGACTGTTCGCCTCGATAGTGCCGCAGCTGAAGGGTCAGGGACTGCCCGAATATGGCATGGGCACAATTGATCCGTACTTCTATCAGCGCGGCATCTTCCGCTACTCAAACGATGGCATACAGGGCGGTCTGCTCATCAAGAACATGGAAATCTATGGCATTAGCAGCCTCAAGGTCAACAGTGTGTCGTCCAACTTCACCAAGAGCGGCTTCGTCATCAAGCTGGGCGTGGAGCTGCCGCAGCTCAAGGCCGGTGGACAGTTCAAGGCGGACGTGAAGTTTGGCGGTCTGCGACTGGTGCCCAAGGGACCCTTCAACATCACCATTGGTAGGTAACGAGCCATGCGCTTAAACTCGCAGTTCATTAACAGATCTCTCTCTTCCCACAGATGACGTTAAGGCCACCATACTGACCGATGGCCACATTGAACAGCTGCCCAGCGGCAACCAGCGCCTCAGTCTGCATCGCCTCAATGCGAACGTCAATGTGGGCAATGCTCGCGTTCTGGCCAACGGCATCTTCTCCGATCGCAATCTCAGTGAGTGGCAGCAGCAATTCATGCTGTAAATACCCCTCCATACTAACCCACTCTACTCTTTCCCTGCAGATGCTATGATCCTGAATCTGGTCAATGAGAATCTACCAGAGATAACGCGTGTCGGAATTCCCGCTACCCGTGAGCAATGGGCGCCCATTCTGGTGGCGCACATCAACGAGTTCTTCGCTCCCGTTCCTATAGAGAAACTCCTGACACAGTAATGGGCTCTGGGCCAAACACACACACACAAATTCTATGCATTTTACGGCTAGTTAGTTCTTAATTACTATTTACGATTTATTCATAATTTTATTAATGCTGCTTCCAAATAGTTATTCCGATTCAACATTTGCGACGTGAAAAAAAACAAAAAAAAACAAACGAAATAAGCAAATTTTTTTTTATTTATGTAATTCACATTCGTTTAGGCTAATTAAGCATTTCAAAATTATTAAACAATTTTAATTAGCTAACTGCTGTTTTGATTGGGCTGCGGCTTGGATTTGAAAGCATTAATTTTTTGACTTTAATTCATAAAACTAGTCATGACTAATATAAAATATCATTCTAAAAGTGTTTCCGATAGGAATGTCGAAAAATATCAATAATACCGTAATTTCAGATTTTCTAACTCTCATAATTTCCTTAATAATCATCCGATTTTGGTCGTCTAGGTCATTTTACTTATGGTTATCTGCTAGATTCATTCTGCATTCAAATTTTAGAAATTTGGAAAAGTGACTTTTTTGAAAAAAATCCATGCTACCCCCCTTACACAGTTTTCAAAAATTTTTTATAAATTTAAAACTTAATTTTTTGACTTTAATTCATAAAACTAGTCATGACTAATACAAAATATCATTCTAAAAGTGTTTCCGATAGAAATTTCGAAAAATATCAATAATACCGTAATTTCAGATTTTCTAACTCTCATAATTTCCTTAATACTCATCCGATTTTAGTCGTCTAGGTCATTTTACTTATGGTTTATCTGCTAGATTCATTCTGCATTCAAATTTTAGAAATTTTTAAAAAGTGACTTTCTTGAAAAAAATCCATGCTACCCCCTTACACAATTTTCAAAAATTTTTCATAAATTTAAAACTTAATTTTTTGACTTTAATTCATAAAACTAGTCATGACTAATACAAAATATCATTCTAAAAGTGTTTCCGATAGAAATTTCGAAAAATATCAATAATACCGTAATTTCAGATTTTCTAACTCTCATAATTTCCTTAATAATCATCCGATTTTGGTCGTCTAGGTCATTTTACTTATGGTTTATCTGCTAGATTCATTCTGCATTCAAATTTTAGAAATTTGGAAAAAGTGACTTTTTTGAAAAAAATCCATGCTACCCCCTTACACAATTTTCAAAAATTTTTCATAAATTTAAAACTTAATTTTTTGACTTTAATTCATAAAACTAGTCATGACTAATATAAAATATCATTCTAAAAGTGTTTCCGATAGAAATTTCGAAAAATATCAATAATACCGTAATTTCAGATTTTCTAACTCTCATAATTTCCTTAATAATCATCCGATTTTGGTCGTCTAGGTCATTTTACTTATGGTTTATCTGCTAGATTCATTCTGCATTCAAATTTTAGAAATTTTTAAAAAGTGACTTTTTTGAAAAAAATCCATGCTACCCCCTTACACAATTTTCAAAAATTTGTCATAAATTTAAAACTTAATTTTTTGACTTTAGTTCATAAAACTAGTCATGACTAATACAAAATATCATTCTAAAAGTGTTTCCGATAGAAATTTTGAAAAATATCAATAATACCGTAATTTCAGATTTTCTAACTCTCATAATTTCCTTAATAATCATCCGATTTTGGTCGTCTAGGTCATTTTACTTATGGTTTATCTGCTAGATTCATTCTGCATTCAAATTTTAGAAATTTTTAAAAAGTGACTTTCTTGAAAAAAATCCATGCTACCCCCTTACACAATTTTCAAAAATTTTTCATAAATTTAAAACTTAATTTTTTGACTTTAATTCATAAAACTAGTCATGACTAATACAAAATATCATTCTAAAAGTGTTTCCGATAGAAATTTCGAAAAATATCAATAATACCGTAATTTCAGATTTTCTAACTCTCATAATTTCCTTAATAATCATCCGATTTTGGTCGTCTAGGTCATTTTACTTATGGTTTATCTGCTAGATTCATTCTGCATTCAAATTTTAGAAATTTGGAAAAAGTGACTTTTTTGAAAAAAATCCATGCTACCCCCTTACACAATTTTCAAAAATTTTTCATAAAATTAAAACTTAATTTTTTGTCTTTAATTCATAAAACTAGTCATGACTAATACAAAATATCATTCTAAAAGTGTTTCCGATAGAAATTTCGAAAAATATCAATAATACCGTAATTTCAGATTTTCTAACTCTCATAATTTCCTTAATACTCATCCGATTTTAGTCGTCTAGGTCATTTTACTTATGGTTTATCTGCTAGATTCATTCTGCATTCAAATTTTAGAAATTTGGAAAAAGTGACTTTTTTGAAAAAAATCCATGCTACCCCCTTACACAATTTTCAAAAATTTTTCATAAATTTAAAACTTAATTTTTTGACTTTAATTCATAAAACTAGTCATGACTAATACAAAATATCATTCTAAAAGTGTTTCCGATAGAAATTTCGAAAAATATCAATAATACCGTAATTTCAGATTTTCTAACTCTCATAATTTCCTTAATACTCATCCGATTTTAGTCGTCTAGGTCATTTTACTTATGGTTTATCTGCTAGATTCATTCTGCATTCAAATTTTAGAAATTTGGAAAAAGTGACTTTTTTGAAAAAAAATCCATGCTACCCCCTTACACAATTTTCAAAAATTTTTCATAAATTTAAAACTTAATTTTTTGACTTTAATTCATAAAACTAGTCATGACTAATACAAAATATCATTCTAAAAGTGTTTCCGATAGAAATTTCGAAAAATATCAATAATACCGTAATTTCAGATTTTCTAACTCTCATAATTTCCTTAATACTCATCCGATTTTAGTCGTCTAGGTCATTTTACTTATGGTTTATCTGCTAGATTCATTCTGCATTCAAATTTTAGAAATTTGGAAAAAGTGACTTTTTTGAAAAAAATCCATGCTACCCCCTTACACAATTTTCAAAAATTTTTCATAAATTTAAAACTTAATTTTTTGACTTTAATTCATAAAACTAGTCATGACTAAAGCAAAAAAGCAAAAAGTCCCTGAAATTATGCAATGAAAAATATGGAGTAGAAGTAAAGAAGAGTAAAAAAGTGCTGCCTACTTTTGCACACACTTGATTTATTCTTTAAAGTGACATGTTAAAATAATATTATTGCCCTGGACACCACCCCCTGGCGCGTAAGAGGCGTTTTGTTAAACTTTTTTTTAATAGAAAAATCAAGAGAAACTGAGTAAACTGTGTGCTGCTAAAAGATACAATATTATAATGTACGGATTCTTCACTTAATAATAATATATATATATAAAAAAAAAAAACCAAAGTAAATAAATTTTGCCAAATTTTCGAATTGGAAATGAAGAAAGTCTTCATTTTTGGCCCTTGATACTTTGAAAAAAGCTAGATTTAACGGTAAAAAAAAAATATTAATCTGCACTCATTTTTAAATCTTTTCACAATAAGTGCTTTAAAAATACGATTTGACAGCGATTTCTACAAATTTATAAAAAAGTTCTTAAAAATGTTTAACAATATCATAAAATCTCAAACTGTAGCGAAATTTTCGTGTTTCCCCTTTCTCCAGTTGTCTCTTGTGTCCATGATCATTGTGTCTGTCTCTTCGCTTCAGTGAGAACTTGCTTTCGAAAATTCAACACTCCACAGCGAATCGAGAACACTTTGCGATCAATCAACATGGCAAATAACGCCCTGGGCAATAATTACAGACAATTAGTTGGCAAAATATTGAAATACCCCGAAAGGCTGTCGCGAAAAAAGACTGAGCCCACCAGGGAGTGATACTCGAGAATGTCACACATCAATTTGAGATTGGCAAGCATTGCGCCAATTATCCGATGGGGATCAAGTGGACTCAACAATGGAGCTGGCCAATTTTTTTGTATTCATACAATCGATTTAATTTGAGATATTTTTAACACCCGCAACGTTGACACCGCTCGTGACAATGCGCTTTGAATTGTTCTCAGATTCAATCTCTTTTCGTAAATGTTTCTTTTCAAATTTCGCTTAAGATTCCTGCAAGCTCTTAATCCCGAATGCATTCCATAACATCGTAAATTGCGCACATTATTTTAGTCCGCATTTTGCACTCATCGCTTACTAATGCAAACGAATTCTAAAGCCTGGCGGCAAAACAGAGAAAGTTTAACTATGAGCTGGGGATCGACTTTGATTTACCCTGGCATTAAAGGTGTGTAAGTAGAAGTACTTAGTTGGCTTCGTTTGTTGTGCCAGTCTACGAATGATCAATGGAACTCACGCAAATAGTGAAAACACGCCAGCAATATACCCCAGCGTTGCTTACACTGTGGGGTATAAATACTAAATGAAATATGTCGCAAGCAATTTAAACGGAAATTTAATTCAACCGCTACACTGTAAAAATTTATATATATATTTCTTTAGATATAGATTCACTTACTTGTTAATAGTGAACATAAATTTTATTATTTTTATGTTTGCAGAGCATTTTACTGGTTTGTTTTTTTAGATATTGCACTACTACAAAATGTATAACCAAATGTATGTCTTTTAATTACTTACAAAAAAAATATGAAGGGAAGCAATTCGAGAGAAATATTTATTTAAAATTGCTTCGTATAGATTTTGAGCTAAAAATGTGTATAATTTAACATATTATTTTCTTTTTCCCCTTTAATATATTCAAACTTTTGCCTATCTACACAATTTTTCTCAGTGCATGATAATAGAGAAGGCTTGAAAGCCAAGCTGTGACTGGCCTTTTAATATTATGCAGCCATACAACTTGCACGTCCCGGTCAATATCCCAGTTGGCCTGCATCTGGATCAACGTGCGTATTCGAGTTATCCAGAGGGGGGTTTCAAGAGCAGGCGCAGGCCAAAGAAGAGTAGTGAGAGCACAACAGGGATCGGGAGTAGGCACAGGAACAGGCGTAGGCAGTAATAGAACTAGTTTACAAACTACATTAGAAGCTGGCAAAGAGTTGGCTAAAAGGTGGCTAAAAAGGCGGCCACCAATGCGCCGCCTGTCGTGGATCAGGTATCGAAAAATGAGCGAGAATAATTGACGTTTCGGCTGCGGCTGAACAGACGACGCGTCGCTGCCAGCGTCGTTGCTGCTGCTGCTGTTGCTGTCGTCGTGATCGCGTCGAGTGGCGCAGCCCGAGTTGTTGACCAAACTTCGTTGCCGGCACTTGGCTCAGAAGCTTGCGGACCTCGCTGGCCAACGGTCCTGTTTCTAATTGACGCGGCAAGACGCATTGCGAATCGACGAGATTGCGAGACCAGAGATCCAGACGAGAATATAGTATTCTCCTTTGTAGAGTCGCCTACCCGACCAGGTGAATGCCATCGGGCAACGTGCGTCGCATTCGAATAACAAGACGCGTTTCGCAGTGCCTTTTTTTTTCAAGTACTATATAGAACCATTTATATATGGTCTGCAGAACGAAAACAAAATAGCTAAAGACGGAGTACGAAACTGAAGAATATAATCAACAAAAAATCAAATAAAAATATTTTGCTGGCAAAATGTTTGCATTTTTGCGAATTTTATTACTCTGTGTGCATTTGTTGCATTTTAAAACGACATTAGCCGAGGATGTGCCATCGATAGGAACTTCAGCTACAGCGATTGTCACAACACTGCCCTCATCGGATTCAGGTGTACAGACAAAGGCGACAAGCAATGCTACAGTGGAACCCAATTTCGTTGACATTGCGGATGGTAAGTGGAGGCGATGAAATTAGCCCAATAAAAAGTGAAATTTTGAGTGAATGTACAAAAGACTTAGGCAACGAACTTGCAGGTAAAGAGTTAGGAAAGGTTCTTTAACATTGTTTGAGACTGAAAGATATTTAAAATCTGATAAACAGTTATACAAATATAATCTACCTGCAACGTACTTGCAGGTAAAGACTTAGGAAAGGTTCTTCAATATTGATAGAGGCTGAAATATATATAAAATTTGATAAACAGTTTTTTTTTTTTTTTTTTTATTATTAAGTGAAGAATCCGTAGATCATAATATTGTATCTTAACATCACAGGGTGAAGAAATATTCATAAGAATTACCAAACACTATAACAGAATAAGTGAAGTAGGAACATAAGTTTTTTTTTTTTTTTTTTTTTTTTTTTATTGAAGCGTTGAATCCGTCCATGCAGTGAGGAACATAAGTGAAAAGTTTTTACTGATAAACAGTTATAAAACTTATAATCTATAATTTGCATAGCTGTTGATTATAAGTTGAGTGTGTGTTTAAAATTAATATTGATATAGAATTTGTCTTAATAATTTTATGTTTTCAGTACCAAAATATCATGATTATATGTACAATATATAACAAACTCGACTTAGTTTTAAGGAGTTTCTGAACTTGTTTAACTATATTTTATAAGAAGAAAACAAACCGATTTTAGTCTTGTAAATTTCTTCTCCAATACTCTGCGAATTGAAACAAATCAGTAGTAAGATACTGCGTACTCACACTATCATCGTTTTATACGTCATGCAAAAGGTTCAACGACTTTGCTGGGCGATAAATTTATGCTAGGCACGCAGGCAGCATTACTTGTATGACCTTCAGAATTCTATAGATCGTATAGTAACAATAGGGTAAATGCGATCATCTGTTGTGAATTACATTCTTCGCTGTACTTGTTCCTTTTCGGGGGCACATGGCACAACTTTCTACAACTGCCGAAAAAGGCAACACACAATCTTGCCGTGTAGGCGTATTTCATAGAGCTCTCGCATTGGCGCTCGAATTGGCGCACTTCCACGCGTTTTGAAGCGCTTGTCGCCTGTCAATGGCCGCAAATCGAGTGCCCGTTCACCATTATTTACGACCAACAATTAGACAATTAGGCAGCACTTTTACCGACGCGTGATCTCAGACGACAACTTAAGCCTATTAATAGTTTCCCAAAGAGTGAATAATCGAAGTTCCAATAGACTTTTAACTTTCTTGAATGGGCCATCGATTTGTTAAGTAACTGTATCAATTTGTATTAAGGTCTGTGCAGGTTACGAATGATGAAGCCCAGCGCTGCAGCAGATTCTGCAGTTTATTTCAAGTTTTCTTTACCGAACCCCTCCCCCCCCCACCACTTAATCCAGTTTAATTTGTGGCGAACTTGTCTGCAGGCAGTCCACACAGACCTTGAACCTTATCTTTGGCCAGGCACGCACACACACACACACACACACACACACGCCTTGCTTGATACTGCAGTTGATTCAGTTTCAGCCTCTGGGGGGTGTTTTTTTTAATTAAGTCAAAGGTGCAATAAATTTTAATATGATAACTTTGGATCCGTAGAACGAGAGTTCATTAGCCTTTTGCAGAAATCGAAGACGCATACGCAACTACCTGAGGTCCACATATTGTTGCCTCCTCTTAAGCCAATCTGTTGCGCTGTTGACAAAGCACCTAAACCACAAAAGCAGAAGACCGAGAGGCAACTACCCAACCATCCCACCATCCAGCTATCCCACTATTCCTCCGTATCTGATATTTACTTAACATGCGTTCACGCTGCGAGTTCCAGTTCCACGCTTCGGGTGATTACTCAATATTTTGACATTTCTGTACGAAAACAAAAAAAAAAAACGTATGACAAAACAGAAAAAAAAACAATAGCCAGAATATTGACAATAAACTTAAGCGCTTCAGCTTTTCAAGCTGAATGACAATTGCTGTGCCATTTTTTTCCAATTTCGTTGCTGTTATTGTCGATGTTGTTGTTGTTGTTGTACGCCTTTCAACGCACAATTGACAACATTTCTTTTTGGTAAGCCGACACGAGTCGCTCCCCCTAAGCAACTTTCTACTGTCACTTGTCATATTTGTGTGTAAGTGAAGCCTCCCTCTTCCCTCCCTTACCTGTTCCCTCTCACCTCCTTCTGAGTTTTGTTTGCCTTCTTAAAATTGGTCTAGGCTGATCTCTTCGTTGTTATTCTTGTTGTTGTTCTTGCCATTTAGCGAGTGCCTGTCATTTGTTTAATTTATTTACCATTTCGCGTGTGGCCCACATTATAAAGCAGCGGCGTCTTGATTTATGCGATCAGCCTAAATGAGCCATTTAGTTTTTATCTTATGGAGTGTTTTATGATTTCGTATAGCCTATCACACCCTTTATGCCACATGTTGAACGAGACTGATTCCCTTTTGTTTATTCTAATGTAATAATAAATTAGCAAAGTTGGCATGGTATATTGGCCAGCTTGAAGTCCGTTTTCTGTCTTGAAATTTGTTTATTTTGCATAAATCGAACATTAAATACCCAGCCTACGTCATTTGTCATTTTGTGCTATAATATATGGGGAGCCCCAAAAGGGTACCCTACATACAGTTGAAATCGAATAGTTAGAGTCAAGCAGTCTCTAAAGTAACAGGGTATCATTAAGTCTTGTCTTTATGATGTGTAGATTTATCATTTAATGACTCATAAAGAGAGTATTTAATAGTCATTCAATTAGTTAGTTAATCACTCTTCGGTTTATACCTCACTTAGTTCATTAACTGCTTAATCAAGTTTGTCGCTTAAGTCATTTGGCTTTGGGTGTGAAAATAATGGGTGCTTAAAGGTGCATAAAGCAGCAGAGTTCGGGTAGTTCGACTTGAGAAACACTCACTGCACGTGTTTCTTTGCTCTTGTCCTCAACAAGGCGTAATGAAGACCACGTTCGCGACATCGCATGCATGTTAAAGAGGTGCGATTTGTTATTGTAACCGATATATTTGCATATTACAAAGGAAACTTTTTTACGCATGACACACAGTCAAGCAAAAATGTTAGTATCATCTTGGCAATTGAACTTCAGATTGTGATTCATTTGTTTTGAATTTCAACATAAAAACATCAGTGAATTCCTGTAGAAAGCCAAATAATTTTCGCTTATTACTCATGTGGCCCAGTTCATGATGAGTTTTTTATGTTCCTTTCTTGTTTATGGCACAATTTATTTGTTGATGGATTTTAAAGTGTTATGACAGCTGTCGCATTGTGGATCAGTGAGAGGTGGGCGGATTGTTAAAGTGTGAGACCATCATCATGTTCATCGGCCTTCAATTGGAACAATTAGAATAGAAGGTTTAATCGATTAGCTGAACTTATTTTCTTAGCGATTGTGTTTGTGATAGTAAAATATTTGGAAAATATATATTTTATATGATCTAAATTTAAAAATTTATATTATTAATAAATTTAAAATTTTTGATTTATTATCAAATTTAATTTTAAAATCTAAATCGTAAACTTTTATTTTTTCTTTTTTTATATTTCTAATTTTAATTAAAAAAAAAAATATAATCTAATTTTAATTTTAATTTTAAGTCGACTGTTTTAGTTGACGTTAAATAAATAAATAAATAAATAAATAATAAAAAAAGTTTATGCTACACTAAAGTCCTCCCCAACCTTGTGTCGATAATAAGTCAAGTCCTACTTTGATAACTATTTTGGAGTCCTGCCAGTCTCCAATTTTTGTATGGGTATTCTCTCTAATAACATATGACTATCTTTAGAATGTACCTACTTTAATCTTTGTAATCTCTTCGTTCTCTTTATGCACAGCATCTGCATCGTCTACGCTGAATCGAAGTCCGCGACAGTCGTTCTTCAATCCGAACATATTTAATTTACTGCAGGCTGGCCTGGTCAGTGCAGGACCCTGGGAGGGAGCCAGATGCTTGACGGGCAGGGGCCAGCCCGGCGTCTGTGTGCGCATCGGTGGCTGTCAGCAATATTATCGCGTGCAGCGCCAGTTACAGTTCATCGCAGTGCGCCAATGGCAGCCAGGATATCAGGCATTGGGTGCAGATATATGCAACTATTATGATCTGCTTGGACGCGTCAACAATGGAATCTGTTGCACGGATGAGAACAATATTGGTAACACCTTTGGCGTCTTTCCACTGCCAGCAGTAACAACAACAACTACACCACAACCGACTGCACCATCGACAACAACAACAACAACAACAGAGCAGCCTTTGCCTGCTGCAGATGAGTTGGACAAAGTGGAGGAGGTGGAGGACGAGGAGGAAGAGCCAGCGAATCCAGAACCAGATCATGTTGCTGACATCGAACCAGATGCCATAGATAATGCGAATAGTGTGGAGGATACACCAGACTTTCAGGACATGAACTCAATTGAAGCGGCTGCTCCTGAGCCGCAACCAGCTCCCGCGCCAGCGCCAGCACCAACTCCAACGCCTCCTACAACTGCAGTTTATCCCTATCAATGGCCCTTCGGTAACTTTGGTGGTGGTGTACAGCAGTGGCCACCACCGATTCCCACACATCCTCCAACCGTGGGCGGTTGGCCACCACCGATTCCCACACACCCACCAAGTCATCAGTATCCCACGCATCCGACATCACGGCCGAATCCAAGCCCGCCAAGCTCTGGCTTTACCACACGGCGCACCACAGTGCGTCCTCCAAGTAGACCTGGCAGCACCACCACCAGGCGACCCACCTACCCGGTGGCATCGACAACCACAACACGTCGTCCAACAAGTGGCAGCAGTGCGGAGGGTCTACCCCTGCAGTGTGGCAATAGGAATCCAGTGTCGCCCGACCAGGAGCGCATTGTGGGCGGCATCAATGCCAGTCCACATGAGTTCCCTTGGATCGCCGTGCTCTTTAAGTCCGGCAAACAGTTCTGTGGTGGCAGTCTGATCACCAACAATCACATTCTCACAGCGGCACATTGCGTGGCACGGTAGGTGGATCAATGTAACATAAAGTTCTCAGTATATAAATCAAATCTCTCTCTCTCCACAGCATGACCTCTTGGGATGTGGCCGCCTTGACTGCCCACTTGGGAGATTACAACATCCGCACGGACTTCGAGGTGCAGCACGTTTCGCGTCGCATCAAACGACTGGTGCGGCACAAGGGTTTCGAGTTCAGCACCCTGGTAGGTTACATTCACGTAAGTAAGTGTTTGGAGCGACTCGACTGACTGTCTTCCTCTTCATGACAGCACAATGATATCGCAATTCTAACGCTGAGTGAACCTGTGCCCTTCTCCACTGAGATTCAACCCATTTGCCTGCCCACATCGCCCGCCCAGCAAGCGCGCTCGTACAGCGGCCAAGTGGCCACTGTCGCCGGCTGGGGCAGTCTGCGCGAGAATGGACCGCAGCCATCGATTTTGCAGAAGGTTGACATTCCCATTTGGGCAAACGCCGAGTGCGCTCACAAATATGGTAGGGCAGCACCCGGGGGCATTATTGAGTCCATGATCTGTGCGGGACAGGCTGCCAAGGATTCATGCAGTGTAAGCTACAGTTTAAATCGATATTCGATGTGCCATCTCTAACTTTTTCTTCTCTCTCTTGCACAGGGTGACTCTGGTGGTCCCATGATCGTGAACGAGGGCAGCCGCTACACCCAGGTGGGCATTGTCTCCTGGGGCATTGGCTGCGGCAAGGGTCAGTATCCGGGTGTTTACACGCGCGTCACTTCGCTGTTGCCATGGATCTACAAGAATATCAAATGAATCTAGTATTTGCTTTAGTTTAAGACGTGATATCGAGACAGGTGGAATAAACAGTATAAACTGCACACACAATGGTTGTTCTTCCTTTGCAACAAATAAATGGAAATAAGAAGTTTAAACTTTTAATGCAATTACTTTTTAATTTAATTTTTTCCTTTTAGAATATTTTTTTGGCTTAACTTAGCATATGCAACCACCCAAGCGTTTGGCAATCGGTTCTAGTCCACGCTAAAGACCTTTTCACTGTCAGCCCCAAAGTATGCTTCACTTTTTGTGCTGCAGCTGAGTTATCACAAAAAAATTAAAATTAAAATTCTTTTTGTAATAAAATAGTGATATTTTTTGTCCACAGATTTGTTTTTAACAGCAAGAAAGTAAACAATCAACTGCTTGTTCCACTTGCATTTAACTTGTACAGTGCCATTTTTCCTCACAGCTAAAAGTGGCTGTATAATGATACACATGAAAAATAAATCAATATCACTTTTGACTAACTCATATAAATTTTCATAAAAAGTTGTGAAAAACTTAGAGAAATTAATTTTTACTGAAATCGTTAAATAAAGACTTCGCAAATATGACAACCATTCGCGATTTGTCGTTAGATGATCTATTTATATTTAATCGCGTAGTTTTAGATACGTTGACCGCTGTCTATCCACTCTCTTATTATATAAATAGAATTGTGGGATTTCCCGAACTGGCCAAAGTTGCCATCGCCCCCAATGGTGAAATGGTGGGCTTTGTATTCGGTCATCGTGTCTCTAAGGAAGATGGTAAGGTGCTAGCCCCCATGGTCACTCCACCGAAGGACGTTCGTGGTCATGTCTGTTGCCTTTCAATTGAACATGATTTTCGTCGCTTGGGTTTGGCCCGCACACTGATGCAACGTTTTAACGAAAGTCTCGAGAAGCACAAGGATTGGTTTGTGGCCCTCTATGTGCGCTGTAAGAACTCGAGTGCAATTAAGCTTTACGAATCGATGGGTTTTGTGATCACTCAGTGGTACCCAAACTTTTATGAAGATGATCATGGCTATGAGATGCGCATGCCATTGACTCGCGATGCGGATAGAACGTGTCTGGAGTCGGAGGATTTTTTCATTGACAACCTTATTAACTTTGGGGAGCAACTCTTTCAGCTGCTGCAGAAGTATTGGAAACAGCTAAGGAATGCCATTGGCTTTCTCAAATGACACTTAAGGGCGACCTAACAAAATCAAATTCGAAAAAAAATAACTAGAATACATTTTGAATCTCTAAAGTTTGTCAATAACACTCGTTGAATTGAACCGAACAAAATTCTTTTGTTTTACATATTGTACTTCTTAGTTCCTTTCCGTTTCCATCATGACATCAGTGCGCGAAATGCAACCGGATGATCTTTTTAAATTCAACGTATTGGTCTTCGATCCCTTCACCGAGCTCTACAATCTGAACTTCTTCATGCGCCACCTTGCCCAGTGGCCCGAAATGGCATTGGCTGCCACCGCGCCCGATGGAAATCTAGTGGGCTTCATTTTCGGTAAGTGCCTGATGGGACCCAAGCCGCAGGATCTGCTGCATGGTCATGTCTGTGCGCTAACCGTATCGCATGAATATCGACGCCTGAGCATTGCCTCGCTGTTGATGAACTGCTTCGCTGCGCTGCAGGATCTACACAGGGCCTGGTTTGTGGATCTATATCTACGCTGCAGCAACAAAAACGCCTATAATCTCTACCGTACACTTGGCTACGAGTTGCATCGTGAGCTGCTGCAATACTATCCCGGTGATCCGGAGGAGAATGCATACCACATGCGTAAGCCACTGTCCCTCGATGTGCTTCGCATCTCTATGGCACCGCCCAACAGTAGGGCTATACGACTGCCCTCCGAAGAGGACAGCGATGAAAACTATTAGAGCCTGAATAATCCATAGATAAATTATATATATATAAATATACTTTTTTTTTTTTTGGCATCCTATAGCAATTGAATCGAAGACGCTCAATTGCCAGGCAAATTTCCGCTGACGCACAAAACTAAACCGCAAATCTTTAGATACAGTGTTAACGCTATTTATATCTATTCGTATCTCTATGTGCGCTCGCAGTATTTTATGCCAAGTAAATTTAATTGAAAATGCAAAAATAAATGTTAAAAATTAAAAAACATCGAAAACATTGAAACACTTGCGACGCGTCGCCTTGTCCGTCCCAAATGGTCAAGGCTCGCATTGTAGCGATTTTTTATTGGCTTCAGTTCCGTCTGCTTTTCTCTATTCCTCGTCACTTTTTTCAACAGCTGCGCTGTGTGGTGGGTGGGGTCGGTTTGGGGTACAGCCAATTTGCATGTTTAACCAAAATAAATAAAAATAAAAACAAAAAACGAGCAATGATTTTTATAATTCGCTCAACTTGAAACGAATTTCTTGCAGTGTCTCTGCTTATGACATCTATTTAGTTTTTCTTTGAGCGATTCGTTGAAAAGTTTTGCTTCAATTTGCCAGCAACGAGTGCAATGAACTTTTAATTGCTTTTTCTCTGCGTTTTCTGGGTTATTTACTTAGTAGAACATATGCCATGTTTGTCCATAGATAGGTGTGCTGGGTGGGGGGGCTTAGGTAGTTGAGCTTCCTTGCTGTCAAAAGTGAAAAAAGATTTTCCAATAGATTCGATGAATTGTATTTGTGATCTTTTGTATTTTGATTATAAACAGTAAGTAAATAGTATATATAGTATTATACGAGGGTCGTTTGATAAGTCCGTGACTTTTTGTATTTGCCGCGCACCTGCTCTAAATACAACACTGCTCCTGTCAGCAGTTATCGATTAACAGCTGACTGTAAAATTTTGAGAAAGCTGCGTTTCTTAGTTTGCGTTTTATAGGCATTGAAAGCAGACGATCTCGTGAATTTTAACGAAAATGGAAAAAAGTGAATTTCGTGTGCTAATTAAGCATTATTTTTTGCGTAAAAAATCCATCACCGAAACCAAGGAAAGACTTGATAAATATTATGGGGACTCTGCACCATCAATTTCAATGGTTAAGAAATGGTTTACTGAGTTCCGTTGTGGTCGTACCAGTACAAGTGATGCCGAACGTTCAGGTCGCCCAAAACAGGTCGTCATGCCAGAAATCGTCGACAAAATCCATGGAATGATATTGGATGATCGGAGAATGAAAGTGCGTGAGGTAGCTGAGGCTGTAGGCATCTCAACTGAACGGGTACATCACATTTTACATGAATATTTGGACATGAAAAAGCTTTCCGCGCGATGGGTGCCGCGATTGCTCACACACGACCATAAGCGCAACCGTGTGACCATTTCAAAGGAGTGTTTGGCGATGTTCAACCGCAATCCAAACGAATTTTTGCGCCGTTTCGTTACCGTAGACGAAACATGGATCCACCACACCACACCAGAGACCAAAGAACAATCAAGACAGTGGGTTTCTCCGGGTGAACGTGCACCAAAGAAGGCCAAGGTGGGTCTGTCGGCCAACAAGGTCATGGCCACAGTTTTTTGGGATGCACAAGGTATCATTCACATCGATTACCTTGAAAAGGGTAAAACGATCACCGGCGAATATTATTCAGAGCTTTTGGACAGATTCGATATTGATTTGAAGCAGAAACGACCGCATTTGGCGAAAAAAAGTGCTGTTCCATCAGGACAATGCACGGGTGCACACGTGTGTAGTCAGCATGGCAAAATTTCATAAATTGGGCTACGAACTGCTACCCCATCCAGCATATTCTCCAGATTTAGCCCCCTGTGACTATTTTTTGTTTCCAAACATGAAGAAATGGCTCGGCGGTAAGAGATTCGGGTCAAATGAAGAGGTCATCACAGAAACAAACGACTATTTTGAGGGCCTTGAGAAAACCTATTATTTGGAAGGAATAAAAAAATTGGAAAAACGCTGGACTAAATGTATAGAGCTAAAAGGAGATTATGTTGAGAAATAAAACGCTTCTTTGACGAAAAAAATATATTTTATTCAAAAAGTCACGGACTTATCAAACGACCCTCGTATATTCTTAACTCTTCAAAATAATAATAGTCTAACCTTCTTCATGGTGCTTTCTAGGTTTAGTTTAAATTATGTATTTCATTTAAGTCATCATCGAAACACTCTTTAGGGGAATTTCATATGCCATAAGACTTTTCTCACTTTCTCTATTCATATTATTTTTACTGGGAAATTCAATTTTAACCTTGAACTTGAGAAATTTAATTCTTCTTTAAATAACTGCTGGCCACATTTTCGTTTATACATATGATTCCTTTCACAAGGTGTCAATGATATGGCAGCCCATTAATCAATTAAACTGTAAACATCTGACTAATTGTTCATGAATTCTTTAAATAAGAAAGTGATACATATTTAATAGAAGTGCAATACTTAGACATAAGATGAATAATGTTTGAAATAGATCGAGTTAACCTATGTAAAGACATGTATAATCTTTTGCAAATACATTCAATTCATTCAATTTAAAACTGTTTTCTCATGAAGCTTAGGCAGTTTTTTATATGTAGGTTCTGTTAGTAATACCGTTGTGATCGTTGCTTGAGTAGCCTTCAGCTCGTTTCATTCAACGACATGTCAATTGAGTGTGCTTTCCTTTGCGGTTGCCACACCCATTTTTTGGTCAATCTGTCGGGCTCTTGAAAGATATTCAAATACTCAAATGTACAAATACACAAGATCGTAATTCAAACAACAATCTTTTACGCTCTTCTAATGAGGTTAATGTTCGAGGCGCGTTGACTCAGAGCCCAAAGAACGGCGAACAGAGACCCGAGGTCCGAGGCCTGAGGCCCGAGACCCAGGCGCGCTCTGTGTGCGCTTCTCAACGATCTATTTATACGAATTAATGGCGCATTTTGCACAAAAATAAATTAGAGTACTAAGCAAATGGATTATACTACCTATGCACAGACACACACACACACACACACACATACGATACATATATACACTATAGATTAGAGGTAAAATCGGACATCAACGCATAATTAATGATCGCAAAAGTGTGCGAAATAAAAATCAAATTAAAATTTAGGCAGGTGGTCCAGAGTCAACTGAGTCAACCAGTATATATATATAAGTATACAGTATCTACAATATATATCCAAAATATATATATATAGATTTAGTTAAGATGAATGAATCTCTAATGCCGCAGACAATGCATATTCCATAAGCTATATATTTAGTCTGGTTGGGCTTATGTTTTGTTTCCAAAATAAATAGCATACATCTATAGAGCATAGTACATACATATATGTAGTTTGCTATTCTTTGATTTATTGTGATATATGCCCGACATGTGGCCAATCCATTGCAGGGCCTCCAGACTGACCACAGTATTTGGCATCATTCACACGCCGTTCGCACTCGACTGTCAGCATTGTGTGCATGATATTCGACGGCTGTTAGTCCAAACTTCTTCTATTGTATATATTCATCTTATATATATATCGACTGATTCGACGCTATTGCTATATACTAGATAGGGTTCTCGAACGGGCACGAGCTGCATGCGCCTATTTGTTTTATGTTTTCCTTTTGGCGTTTCGCTTTTTTGGCAAATGATCAATTTGACAAAGAGAATAAAAACTAAAAAACATAAAGCCAGCGCTATGTACAATTTAAGTACCAGATGCGCACAGTGCTGGACACACCACTAGGTTCAATCAATCACAATTTAATGCGAAAACTGTAAGAAAACAAATTTTAGCAAACATTCATTTATTTATTTTTTCTTTTTTACGTTGAGTTTTTTTTATATTTTTTATTTCCTGTTTACGTATTTACTTGTTTGATTCAACTTTGTGCCTCAACTTCCTTTCTCGTTTGTAGCACCTTACTGTATTTTTTCGCACACGTTTTTCGAAATAGAGAGAGCTTTTTCGCAGCTAGCAAACATCGAAAAGTGTTGCCTTCTCGCCTTTTGGCTTTCAAAAGACGCCACAGCTGCAATAATATAATTTATGTTGTACAAGAAGCTATATCTATGGGCTATAGCTTACCATATTGCCGCAAGCAAACATTTGCGGCTCCTCGGGGGCTACTCATAAGTACAAATAAATAAATGAAAGCACAACTAGGTACAGTATACTGAAAACTAGATACTCTTAATCAATAGCTGTAGGGTACATGATAATAATAAAGTAAAGTGAGTGGATCATGATTTAAAAATATATATTGACCCCCCTAGACATCTTCAGGCAGAGCTCGGACACGCGGTGAAGCTTTTCCAACTTGTTTATACCTGGGGTATATGTATCGCCTTCTCTTATGTGTTACACACATCGTGTTAAATCTCTAATACCCCCAGCAAAGGGTATTCAAAGAAAAGTACAAACAACTGCGAGCGATCGCCCACAGTTTTGCCTCTTGCTCAATTTCTGCTTTTAAATAAACTCAAAATTCATAGAATTTTCCAAGCAGACGCACTTTACACACACACAGCGATAGAGCCAAACAGCAGCATATACATACGTGTATGTTACACACATGTGTTTTAGCCGAAATATATAGACTAGAGGAAACTCATTTCGAAATGTGAATTGTGTTTTTCGGCTTTTCGGCCAAGAAATTTTCGTGTGCGAATTCAGTGCGACTTGGGCTGCTAACTTGAACGCGTTGCAAACGAGAAAAACATCCGAAACAGAAATTTTCAACTAGAAACTAATATATACATATATATTCAGCGTATATATATATATTGTATATATCTATTCATCCATCTATCTAGCCGTATATATAGAGATCTATTCGCTGAGTCTGCAGCACGGGCAAAAGTGAGCAATGCGTCGTTGTGCCGCGTTTTATTAATAGAAAATTACAAAATACTTAGCGAAAATTGTGAAAAAAGGGTTTTCCTACTGGAACTGAGATTGAAAACCCGATATTTCCTACACATATATTTTTTTTTATTGTACAAAAAATTGAACCTTACGAAACATTTTTTTTGAGTTTGTGCGCGTATTGCTTCGTGTGTGTGTGCATGTGGGTGTGTGTGTGTGTGTGTGTGTGTGTGCATGCTCTTGTGAAAGTGTGTGCGTGTGCGCTCGTGCTGCCGATTCGTACTGTGTTTCTTATATAAGCAGGCGTGATCTTCTGCAAAAATCGGAAATGCCAAAAAAAATTCTATATAACAAACATAAATTTGATCAAAAACAATTTTTCAAAAATTTTCTATGAATTTTCAGTGTTTTTGTAAGCATAGATCAGCAACCAATTCGTAGCAAATCGTGTGCAACAACAGCAGCAACTGTAACAACAACAACGATACGAAAACAACTACGAATAGTTGCAAGTGTATAAAATAATTTGCAATACCAAAAGCAACAAATAAAAACTAAAGGGCAATGAGTTCTGGGTAAGTTAAAAGACGAAAAAACATATTTTTTAATTCGCGAATTTCGATTATGCTTCTTGGAGTCTATGAAAATAGATATGAACACACATCAAATATACTATAGAGGATATTTAAATAAATTTCCCTTAATTTTTGAGCACATTATTTAGAAATAACATTCTAATATTTTCATCATTTCTGGACATGTGTTTCCTCTCATAATTTTACTCTTGGGTGCCGTTAAATATGCTTTACGATGTCTCTCAACAGGAAAAAAATGATTTGGTATAAAAAATGAATAAAAATAATGATTGGATAACTAATTTAGAATATATGGAAAATTGTTTTTTTGGTTTGAATACAAATTACAAAAATATTCCAAGTTACTTCGAGCTTCTGAATATTTTTTAAGCTTTGTAGGATTTATATATATTATTGTATTTATTAAAATAAATTTACCAGCTACATATAAGAACATTTTTCTTAATTTAAACATGTTCCAATTGTCATTCATAGTTCAAAATAATCAGTCAATTTCGAGTTTGTGTGTTTATATTTCGTTGTTTAATCCCAACAGTTTTATCAACTTCTTGTTTGTGTCAACTTAGTCTAGCCAAGGAACACATACAGATAGGAACAGGTGCTGATAATATTCTGGAAACTAACTGAAATATATAGAAAAAAAGTAGAAAAGAAACCCCACGCCCGGCAAATTAAGTTAAGTCAAAATAAAAACTTGTGTTTTTGCCCGAAATAAATAAAACATATGCGGACGCGTTTCTATCGTGTGCTCATAAATACTCAAATATATAAATGTATATATCTATATGTACGCAGACGTGTGTATATGTCGAAAGAGAGAGAGACACACACACACACAAGTGCACACAATTAAGGTTCATATCAAATTTGAAGGCCAACAGACGCCCACACACACGCCCCCACGGCAAGAGTGAGGGGGCGGCACACGGGGCTGCACGCGCTTTTTGGCAGGCGACACTTTTCTTGTCTTCCCATTCGTGTAAATTAATTAAACGAATAACCGATTCTCTCATCGGGAATTGCCCTCAGTCGAAGTATTCTAAAAGTCTTCAATTATTTTCCTCTTTAAAACACACACGTGTTGAAAAATTACCGGAAACTAGTCTCGCCCATAAAGCAACAAAAAAAATCACATAAAAAACACTTTTGAAATTGTCAAGAATTTGACACAAAAATGCATTTCATTTTCATTTTGAGGTTTTTCTGAAAAGCGTCGATTTATTTTTTGCATTTCTCTGTTGACGTTGATGTGCCGCGCATAAATCGTGAAAAATACTTGGCGAATAGCGAAAATATATTGAGGAAATTGGGTCAAATTTTCTGTACTAGAAACACCGTTTCGCGAAAAAAATATTTTGAGGTGCGTACCGTTTTTTTTAGAGCATTTTTGGCAGTTGAAATAAATTTGAAACTGTCTAGTTTGTTATTGGGAATCATAATATACTGAATGATTTGCACTTATTGAAAATATATAAGATCTTTTTAAGATCTTTATACGGTTTTTCATTCTTACACATATTTATTAGACACATATTTATCAAACTTATTGATCTCTCTTTGCTTTATACTTGTATGTAGTCAAATTTCCAAAATATGAAGTCAAATTTCCAACATATTATTGGAGTCAAACTTCCATTAATCAAACTCTTATATTAGTATTAAGTTGGTAGAAATTAGGTTGCTGGTCATTTGCATAAGTATTTGCTTCTTTCATGTCTGCCATGACTTTCAGAAGCGAACTTGTAAACGTCGTTAAGCAGTTTTTGTGTGGAAAAAAACATGCATAAATCTCCCCTTTGCGATCTTGAGTAAATATTAAATCTTGCATGTCCGTACGAATACGAACTTGTACTTGATTTGTTTGTGCTTCATGTGCGAGGTGTATTTTATGACAATCTTTTGATGCATTGCGTAGATTTCTGTCAACCTTAATTGTTTTTTGACACTTCTTTGTCGCCTTCTTTATATTTTTTTTTGGGGGATTACGGTTTTTTTTTTTTTTGTTAAGAGTTACGCAAGTCAGGCGTGATTTTATTTACATTACGCATTTTTGCAGTTACGATTTTAAGTGGAATTTTTGCGAGTTCAAGTGCATGAGAAATGACCGTGAAAAATATTCACAGTAAATAAATAAACAGTCGACAACGGAGAAGGGGATTAATATCGAGAATTAGGACTTGAGAAAGGGGATGCATGTTTTTCTTAGTGATTTATATTTAAAATTAAATATGTATGTTTGGACAGATTTGCTCTTGATAAAATATATTTGTTTTTCTAGGATTTTTGCAATAAAAAGTTTTTGGCAGAGAAATAATGATTAAAAATAATAATAATAACATTTAAAAACAGTTTAAATATTAATTTATCTTTAAAAATATATTTATTTAATTTGCACTAATTATAATTGATTCAGGGAAATTTAATACTTTGAAACATCTTTGGTTTGCCTTGATTTATTGAACTTGATGCTGTGCGAAAGTGCTCGAGCTATGAATGTATTCACATTATTCATATTTCTAACAATTTGCTAGCGTCAGTTTTCGATAGGATGCAAAGAGCAAACAATTTGTTTGCGCGTCGAAAATGCGAATAAAAAACAGAAAACAGAAAACTTGGACAACTAGTGGACCACATGTGGCCCGGGAAAAAATGAGAGACAGAAAAGTATTTTCATATCGCAGCTGAAGAAGAAATACGAGTGCATTACATTGTGCAACAGGCATCTTCGACTTGCGATTGGATTCGCAACTCGAAGCTGGCGCTGCAGTTGCAATCACAGTTGGAGTTGGAGTTGGCGCTGCAAGCGTAGCTGGCTGGGCTTTGGGCACAGACAACACTTTCACTTCAGTCGCGACGCAGCGTTGACCCGCGCAGCTTAATATAAATAATTATGATTCCAGCCAGGCGGTGGCCAGATAATCGGCCAACCGGGCGGGCTGGAGGAGATCTCTGCAGAGGTAGCCAGCCAGGCAGGCAGCCAGACAACGGGGCTGTCTGATGTGCTCGTGTCATGCAATCAACGCGACGAATGACAAATGGGAAACGGGTTGCGATCGACGATCTCGAAGTTCCTCGTAGAAAGCGCCATTCCAATTGATCAAATTGACTCGGCTTGATTTGTGAATTGTGATTTTGTTTGTTTGCTTTGTTAATTTGCGCGACTCCTCCCCGCATCCTATGCCTATCTCGCTCTTCTTTTCCCTTTCAAGGTCGCACATGATTCACATCAGATGATAATTAATTACAGCAGAGATCAGTCTAAAATTGTCTTATAACACATGCTCGTGTCGCAATTCTATTTTTCTCGCTTTTCTTCAGTTTTATTATCTGTTTTTCTCTCGTTTTTTTTATTGTGCGTGTGAGCAGCATTTTCTTTTTACTGCCCACTGTTTATATTAATTTTCCGCTTTTACTTTTTTACCCAAAGTTCTTCTCTGTTTGCTCTCTCGCTAATGGCGCATAAATTTGTGTGAATTTTCGCAAATTAATCGGGAAAATATATAAAATACTATATATATTTAAGTTGTATATATATTAAAATATATATATATATATATATATATTCTATATATTTTGCGTATTTTATTCACTTTATTTATGAGCTTATCAGCCAGACTGATTGGCGTTAACCTTGAATGGAGGAGCAAGCAACAGAGACGACTTTAAAATTAAATAGAAATTCTCTAAATGATATTTAACATATTTTTTAAATTTCTGATATTCTGAAAATCAATTTCCCACTGTTTTTCCGGCTTATTTATGGCCCGACATTAGCCATAATAGCCCGCAACTTCAATATAAATCTATCAGGCAATCAAATCAGTCAACAGCGCCTCGGGCCAACCTAATTAGGCCAGACAAAAAGTGAAGAGAAAAATGTGCTAAGGCGAGTGAGAAGGAGGGGAGGGGGGGGGAACCACTTTACACATAATTAAAAGAAAATCTTTGGCATTTTCACGCGCTTTCCCACACTTCAGCCACAGATGCCGTCGGGCTAAAATGAGCAGCCCTTGTTGATTGATTGTCGAGCGGGCCCATCTGTCCCGCCTGGGAGTCTGACCTAGTTTCTCGGCGCGCCAAGAAATAATTGAATGAATAATCAGTTGAGTGAGCTTTTCTGACAGTCAAGCAGCGTGTTTCATTCAATAGCAATAATAACAGTACAACAACAACAACAACAACAGGAACCATAACCAAAACAGCAACAATTTATTGACAGGCACTCGACGAGCCAAAGCGTGCGTCAATAGTTGTTTCGATTTTGGTTTTGGTTTCAGTTTGTTTAAGGGAGGGGGAGGGGGGGGACAGGAGAGGGATAGGTGCAACAGCTGTTCACATGACTCACAACCTAATCCTCTGGCTCGGCATCGACCTCGAAGAGATCTGGCTCGCCGAGCAACACTAACTTGAACTGCAGCTTGCACTTGTCACCCGGCGTGCACTGCTTCAAGATATCGCTGGCCGTATAGATCAGATAGTCCATGTTGCCATGCAGCAGCTCTTCGCTATCCTGCAGCGGTGCATCCAGAAAGTTACGCAAACAGCGCAGCCCCCGCACCTCACGTCCCTCGAGGCTATTCAGCAGGCTGACATGTGCTCGCACCTTACGCGACGCCACGGGGCTGATCAGATAGAGCATATACATCTGTTCCTCGGTCTCGGTGGGCGGACTTACGTAGAGCATGAGTATTAAGGGCAAATGATGCACCAGCTGCAGACTGGGCCCGATTGGACGACTACGATTGGCATTGTTGGAGCCCGCATAGGCAATGACGCCCACCACATGATTGAGGCCCGGCGTCAGCTTGACCGGATCCAGATCATAGACCGTATGCCATTCGGCACCAATCTCCTGCATGGATTCCTCGGGTCGATGACGCATCAGCAAATGCACCAGCAGCTCCTGCGGCGACAGCTGCAAGTTGCAATCCTTGACGGGGCACTTGGCGGGAACGCTGTCGAACAGATCCGTCGGAGTGAAAGCATTCTGCAGTAGAAGCACATACAATGTGGCAAGTGACAAGGCAAGGCGAGGCGAGGCGAGGCAAGGCTACAATCTTTGGGCTTACCATAATTTTTGGGGCTTTCAAATTTGATATCTGTCGAAAATGATTTCTCAATAATTTGCACAAAATTCTGAAGAGGAAGAAGATTCAAATGACAACTCCAGCGTAGCGTGCTTGTAACTGAAACAAAGTCACAGAAGTTTTCAGTTCGATTCATAAGACCACAGAAGATATAAACCTAATAAGACTTGCATTTAATGACTCTGAAAATATCTTTTAATTTTATAAACATTAATTTTTATTTTTTATTTTAACAAATTAAATTTAGAACTAAATTCTAAACCTAATATAAATTTAACGAGTGCTAGCTACTTAGGCCTTCGACTGATTTTTTTTTTTTTTTTTTTTGTATAAACATAAAATAAATGAAGATGCATAATGACACACACATTTTTCTCCATCAAATTAAGAGCAAATTGATAGTCTCTTAAAGTAAATTGATAGTAATTAGCGCATAATCTGCCAAAAGATACAAATGTATCTCAACTCTGTGTGTCACACTTCCGATTCAATTAGGCAACAAATTGGCAAAAAGACGCCCCGAAACTTCCACGAATTTCGAGCACAGATAACGTACAACACGAACGAAACAAAAGAAAAGGGAGAGAAGAGTGCATGAGAGAGAGAGAGATAGCGAGAGAGAGAGAGAGTGGGGAGGGCATCGCAGATAAACGTCGTTTTAATTATGAAAAGCTACGAAAGTAATAAGCAGACGACATGGCTACCAAAACGAAAACAATTAGCCGCACGATAAGCGACGCCAGAGATACAAGATGCCAGATACAAAATACAAGATACAAGATACAAGATACTTGCACTAAAGACGCGCGTTACTCAAAGCAAAGCCAAAAGTCGAAAGCGTTTGGCGTTTAGCTTGAAATTTGTCGCCGCGTTTGAAATGCCAGTCGCGGCCGTCCGACAGCTTGCCAGCCAATTGACAGACGTATAAATTGCTCCACGGCCAGGCAAACAGGCAGGCCGTGTATCTTGTATCTGCTAGATACACCCGCCACAGCCACAGCCGTTGCCTCGTTGCTGCTTGCTTGCTTGCTTGCAGCCGCGTGCCAGCCGAACGTTTGTCATGCACTCGGTTTTCCTTTTGTGGCAGCAGCAGCAACAGCAACAGCAGCAACAGCAGCAGCAGCAACAGCGACTACCACAAATGTATCTGCAACAAGTTGCTAACGTTGGCGTCGCTGCTCACGTCGCAACGCTGGCAGCGCGTCTTTCGCGCGGCGAACGAACTCGGCTTCAAAGCGCGTCGAGACTTTGCTGTGTGCAGTCGCAGTCACAGTCGCAGTCGTAGACAGTTACAAAGATACTCTTACTTACTTACGAACGTAACTTCGAGATACTTTTGCGTTGCGCGCATCTAAACAGTTTTGCGATTCGTGTGCCAGTGTGTATGTGTGCGTACGTGTGTGTTAATTAAGAACTCTTACTAGATTTCTAGTATCTGCTGAATGCTCAATCAATGCTCAAGCGATTGTCGCCAATTTCACATGTAGTTCAAGATTTTTAGCTCATGCCTAAAAATATGAAACGTGCGTGAGCGTAGTCGTATCTTTTGGATGCGAAACAGCTGCCCGGCATTTTTTCAGTGCGATAATAAAGATGCTCACAGACATGATGATGATCATGATGATGATGATGATCATGTTGTTGTTGTTTTTGTTGTTATGAGTCATCGTTCTGCCGGACACCAAAAGGTCTTTGTGATCCGATTAGATCGGTCAATCGACTGACTCAGTTTCTGTTTAGGTTTCTTAATGTTTTTCCATCACCCTTTGTTTTTTTCCATTTTCATTTATTTATTGTTTTTTGTTTTGACTTGGAAATGTGTTGCACAATCGAAGAACAAAAAAAAACATTGTGGGAATTCTCCTTTGTCCGTGTTTACAGAATATCTGTTTTATCTGCTGCTCGTATAACGTGTTATCTCTAGGCAAATGAACTGACAGCTTTAGCTTGTTAATGGCTAAATCAAGCGGCCAACTCGCACCTTATCTAATAGTATATAATGTCTGGACATGCTCATTGTTGTGGCTGTTCAATGACTGTTATAGATTTATTGATCAAGTGATCAACTTGATAAATATTAAAACACTTCAAGTGATTTTCTAAAAGTATCAAAATTAAATTTTGACCTATTTGTAGACTTTTTATGAATATCTTGGCAAACATTTATCGAGTTTAACAGATGAATAAAAAGCATGTGCATATTCATTTAATACGATCAATTTTCCTATTTTTATTTGATTCACAAATTGTTCTATAGAATCATTTTACTACTCAATGCCTTCGACATGACGTTCCTCATGACGAGGAACTGAAATATTGATTGCGCCCTCCCACATTTCGCATCGACAGCTGCTTATCAGCGATGCCTCCCTCTGCCCCCTTCGAAGCTTGCATTGATTGACATTCGCACTGTGATTCATTGCTATGCAAAGTGTCTGACTAAGTAAACAAAAAGAAAACATTGCAGGCATTGTAATAACATTTATAAATAAAAGAAAAGCCAGAGAAGCCCGCGAGAGAGAGAGAGAACTGAGCAAAGAAAGAAAGATAGAAAGACAATGGCCACCTCTGCGTTGAGTGCTGCTGCGTCGCAGTCGCCGTCGCCGGCAGCGTCTGCTAAGAATCCGCAGCTGAAGCGTGTCGTGTACTCCAAGTATCGGGAACTGCTCGGATCGTACAACGATAAGGCGAACGCCATCATCGAGTCGCTGCCAGAGTATATGGTGCGCGAGGATCGCGGATTTCAGCTGCAGTTGCCGTTGCTTGCCAGCGAGCCAGCAAGCTGTGCGGATACGTAAGTAGTCTAGACAAAGGGAGCGGGCTGGGAAGGGGTATTAACTATATAATATCTAAGCACAAGCATCAAGAATTTATGACAGAAATGCGCGATAAGGATTTGAGTGCGCAGAAAAAGAGCGAAACCGAAACAATTTCTATGTAAATATTTAGTTGCTGACGTGAGATTAACGCGGCGCGGAATGTGCACCCAATGGGGCACCCTGTAGCTCTAGTGCTATTTATAGACAGACACACAGAGAGTGCGAGAGAGAGAGACAGAGAGAGGGAGAGATGGAGGCAGGGAGACAAGCGGACAATGACTATCATTATGTCATGTTGCATGTGGCAGCTTTCGAGTCGTGTGTCTGCTGTGCCTGCTGCCTGCCCTTGATCTTGAAATATATTCACAAAGCCGGGGCAGCTTCACTTGAAAAGTATCTTGTGGTTGCGAGTGGAGTGAGCGAATTGCAGCTTGTTGCACGCTCATTTGCATGCACCAACTGCGACTGCGACTGCGACTGAGACTGAGACAGAAGCACAAAAGTGAAAATGTAAATTGTACAAATGTTTTTGCTGTCCACCGTTTTCACCTCATCTCACGCAGCTGCAAATTGTTGCTCTTCTTGTTGTTGTTGCTCTTCTTGTTGTTGTTGTTGTTGCTGTCCTATTTGTGGCATTTTTCTCATCTTTATGTGGATTATTTTTAGCTGCACATGCAAATTGCAAATGTGATTCATGTGGCGAGTAAATTATGTCAACAGTTCCGGCGTAATTAGTTTACCTCCCCTCCCCTCGCCCACACTGTGCACTGTTCTTCCCCCACCTCTTGACACTTTAATTGCCGATGCTGTCAAGATCAGCTGACGCTCTAGTTAGCTGCGCCTTCCCTTATGCGATGCCCCGTGTCCCCGTGTCCCGATTGACGTCACCAGACACCGTCGCCGGGCCACGATCTTTGTTCTCAATTTTTCACTTTTTGTCCAAAAAACTTTTTCGGGTTTCATCTTTGTCGACACGTGTGAGTCAAAATGAAAAAAAAAAACCAAGGGAAGAGTATGGAAGGCGGGGGGCGGCTATGACGACAGTTTGTTCAAATCCGAAGGACGAGTGAACTATAAAACTATTTAAATGCCGAAAGTGCTTTTCATTTTGCCAAATTATCTTCGCATCTTTATGGTTTGTTTATGTTGTCATAGGTAGTTTTTCAGCAATATATATATATACATATCGTATATTTGTAGTTAAATAATAAATTATGGCTTTTTATTTAACAGAAAATTTGTTGTGATTTTAATATTTTGTGATCGTTAAATTTACAAATTTTATTTCTTTTCTTAATGTGAGAGAAGAAAACACTTTAGGCTGATTTTGTTAACAATTTTTACTTGTTGTTTACATTGTAATATAAGTATAATATATATATTGTTTATATTGTATATTATATATACATATATATATATATATATATATATATATTGTATATATTAGAAGAATTAGTTCAACGACCGCAACAGTTTTCAAGGAAAACTTTTCAATTGCGCGATATTTTTTTTAGCTTTTTCGACAGTTAAAATGATTTTACAATTGAAATTTTCAACTTTAGCAGAAAACAACTTTGTTTTAAAGTCTTTTGAAGGCTATAAGCTTTTCAATTGTGTCTTTAATCACATGTAACCTCAATCTAATGAACCATACTGTAAGCTTTTTCTGCTTAATCGGTTTTTCTGAGATTATTTAGTTGTCTTTCAGCATTTTGATTGACACCGTTTTTGCGAGGAGAACTTTTCTTTCTCCAGTTCGACTGCTTCTTCCTCTTCTTGTTGTTGTTCTTCTTCTTCTTCTTTCTTCGTTTTCGCAGAGTCATGCATCGTCTTCTTTTCTCCAACATAATTTGCTTAATTTACTCGCTTTTCACGTTGACATTTTCGTAATTAAAGTCGAGTGAGAAAGATCTGTTAACATAAGGCCCAGACAGTCGTGTATGTTGTTGGAGTCCGTTATGCTAAAAGAAAGTGATGGGCAAGGCTTTCCAGCTATCTTTCCGCCTCTCTCCTCTGCATCACCTCTCTCTCTCTCTCTTGGTTCCCATCTCTGTCTGGGTTCTGAAAAGTTGTCGGGCCTGTTGGCCACTTGGTCGATTGGTGGCTTGCTCTGTTGGCCTGTCGCCTGTCAGCTTCATTAGTTTTTATGTGTACACACACAGACACACACACACACACACAGCTACACATGTAAGTGGAGTGTATGCTGCGTGTATGATTCGCTTTTAACAACCAAGCCAAGTGGGTCAGGCGAACAGGAACAGGTGCTCGATCGATGAGCGATTCGCGCGCTGCAAACCGCAAATGCGAAGGCAAACCACAGTGCGAGGTGGCATTAAATATTGCTAAATTGCACCCACAACTCAGTGCACAGTGGGGCAATCCCACAGTCACACCACAGTCCACAATCCGCAATCCGCTTTACATGCAAACTGGAGCGAGTGCATCAATGTCAAATGCAAATCCAAAGTCGTGTGGAAAAGTGACGCAACTGCGCAAACTGCGGTCGATGGCGCTACCAAATACTGCACCCATACTAGTCCATGCACTATACGGTATGCGCTGTCATCTCAGATATGCCACCTGACCATATATGCGAATATCAATCGAATTATGGCTAAACTATCTCCCCGAGACTTGAACTTGCCTGCGCTTAAACACCTGAGTTCAGTGAGACTCATCCAAAATTGTAAGGTCGTTGAGTAAGTTTTTCAATTTTGTTTGTTAGTCTCCCCTGTCTGTCTCCCTCCCGCTCTCTCCCGCTCTCTCTCTCCCTCGCTCCCTCTTTGTCTTTATTGCCTGACGTACATTGACATTGGGCAGGTTTTCAATTTTTATGGCGCCTGCAAGTTGCACCTTACGTTTATGGCAAGTGAGGAAATTTTTTTTTTTTTTGACTTAACTGTTTTTCTATTTGTTTGCTAATCGTTGGCAACGACCATTTAAGGGGGTGCAGTTATGAGAATTATTAAAGCGCGACAAGCCTAGAAAGCTGACAGATCTCTCAATGCATTTCCTATTACACTTTGCTAGACATTTGCAATTTATATACTATAAATTTAGGCTTAACGCTGTAAACAGTATATAAAATATATCATTTATATTATAGATCTTATATCATTCTTACTAATGCATTAGGTTTATTTAATTTGTATATAGCTAAAGCTCAGAGTATTTTATTATATATTTTATTAAATATTTTATTATACTTATAGTAGTATCAAACTTAGGTTTAACGCTGTAAATAGTATATAAAATATATCATTTATATTATTAAAACAGATCTTACATCATTATTATTATTGCATTAGGTTTATTTAATTTGTATATAGCTAATTCTCAGAGTATTTTATTATATATTATATTATAATATATTTTATTAAATATATAGTAGTATATAAAATATATTATTTCTATAGATCTTACATCATTATTACTAATGCATTAGGTTTATTTAATTTGTATATAGCTAATTCTCAGAGTATTTTATTATATATTATATTATAATATATTTTATTATATATATAGTAGTATATAAAATATATTATTTCTATAGATCTTACATCATTATTACTATTGCATTAGGTTTGTTTATTTTGTATATAGCTAATTCTCAGAGTATTTTATTATATATTCTATTATATATTTTATTATACTTATAGTAGTATTATACTTAGGTTTAACGCTGTAAACAGTATATAAAATATATCATTTATATTATAGATCTTACATCATTATTATTATTGCATTAGGTTTATTTAATTTGTATATAGCTAATTTTCAGAGTATTTTATTATATATCTTATTATACTTATAGTAGTGTGTTATATCTATTGAGTCAATCAAAAACAACAGATTATATATTCATATATGCAAATACTATTCCCATGCACAGCATATAAATGTATAGTTAACCCAAAAGAACACGATTATATTATCTAAAAGCTGAATTATCTAACTGTATATCTATTGATGAACAAGACTTCCAGTTAGAATGGAATATAAATAAGGCTATAATCTATATACATATATAAATATATTATATTAAGTTGTTGAGTTACTCCCCCATAAAGTTAAAGTGAGGAATCAAAGAAGAAAGAGGAATGGACGCTTATATAATGCTTCGTATTGCGAAAGTTTCCATTCGAGAACATATGCAGAGCATAATAAAAGGTGCCATAAAATCGTTGCTCCAGTTTTCGGATCCTAAACAATGTGCATTGTTCGAGGCTTTCTTTGCGATTATTTTGACAGTCTGCTTTGACAGTGACCCCCAGCGTGGATTTAATTCCCTTTGCGATCGTTGTCTATTTACTTTTCGAACACATTTCGAGTTTGAGCTGAAGTACCCAGTTGAGTATCATGGAACCTCTCACTTTCGGCCGTTATGGCTGCCGGGCCCCTGCGATAAGATGCGATGCTATGAATGCCAATCGCAGCGTCTTCTTCAGTTCACTTTCCCTCATTCAAGAGGTGAACAAAAAATAATAAATTGGCTCATTGAACTGTCGATGTGCGAGTCATTAGTCAAGCGAGAAAGAAACACACACACATACACATTGACTATATAAGTAGTCGGCATAGGTATATATAAGCGGACAGATGAGGGCTCTCGACATGGAGCGTCAAATTGAAACAGTTAATAACAAAAGATTTGACCAAAATTATGATAAATCGCGACACAAAGCGAAGAACCACAAGAAATTTGCATGAAAACGAAATCGAAAACAAAACAAATTGTGATTCATGCTAATGAGTGTAACAAAAAATCTCACCCTCTCTTCCCTTCCTTCATCTCTCTTTCTAGTTATGGACAGCGCGGCGGAGGCGCCGCTGGTGGAGGCGGCGGCGGCGGGGGCTATGAGGCGCCCGCCTGCGTGCAGAACGCCATGATGACAAAAGACAAGAAGCCCTTCACTTACACGCCCGGTGGCATTGATCTCTCGCAAATACGGTCGGAGCGCATGGCCAAGCGACTGGCACGGAATGCGCAAGCGGAGGGTGCCGCCACTGGTGCCGCACAACAGAACAGACCGTCTCCACAGTCACCGGGTGCTGGCTCACCGGGCTCCGTGGCCAGCTCCATGGGTGCGGCAGCCATGGGCATGCCGTTCCAGGTGCTGCCACCACCACCGCCGCCACAGCCGCAGGCACAGGCACAGGGTAAGAATGGTCCGAATGTTGCAGTACCCCCACCGCCACCCCCACAAAGCACACTTGCACCACCAGCTGGTCGCGGCAGTGCACCCGGTTCCCCAGCAACGGCACGCAAGTCGCCCACACCGCAACGTTTTGAGCCGCCGCCACTTGGCTTCCGGCCGGAAATCAAAATACCGCCAAATCCGATGGCAGCGCTGCGCAAGGTGCCGCCGCCGGTTGAGAAGAACGGCTTCTGGAAGGATGAGTACTGCAAGGAGCGCTCCAAGAGTCCCTTGCCAGAGACGGCGTCAGCACCAGCACCAGCTCCAGCTCCAGCTCCGGCTCAGAACGGAAACTACAACAACAACAACCAAGATGATGTTGATGGTGAGCTGAGAGAGTGCGAGAGAGAGGGAGCGAACGTACTCTCCTCCGGATTATGCATCATCCATTCGCTGGCTTTGGTTTACTTTGGTTGTGGGTGCTCTAAACAACTTGGGGGTCCAGGGCTCACCAGATAGACTCGGTGCCTGGGCCTCGATTCTCGCCTCATTCAGATCGCCGGCAATTTACTAAGCGGTTCTCCGGGTGCTTTCTAAACGACATACGACTAACACCCCCGACATCAAGCGGCATTAAATCTATTGGCATTTGATTTCCCACTCTCCAACTAACTGCAACTAACTCAAGTTTATCTCTTAAACATTCTCATTCAGTCTTAGGATCTCGCTAATCTTTGATTCTCTCGTTCCGGCAGCCTTTAAGCCATCTGGCAACGCCAGCAACTACAACAATGGCAGCTACAACAGCAGCGGCAACAACAACAACAACAGCAACTACAGCAATGGCAGCAACAACAACAACAACAGCTATAGCCCATACACACCAACAACCCCGCAGCAGCAGCAACAGCAGCAACAGTTGCCATCGCCCAAAACGCCACCATTGCAGCAACAATTGCAGCCAACACCGCCAGCAACACCGCCACAACAGCCGCGCCAGGAGTTCCGCAGCGTGCCCATGCCGCAGTCGCCGGCCGTCAATGTCTATACGCGTCAAACGGATAGTCCCCGCTCGCCCTTCGAGCAGCAGCCGCAGCAACAGCAGCAACGCGCGACTGAGAGTCCTTTCCGCTTTGCACAGCAACAACAACAGCAGCAACAGCAGCCACGCCCACCTACGGCTATATCTCCCCTGGCTCAGCCCCAGCAGCAGCCCCGTCCACCAACAGCTGTTTCGCCCTTGGCTCAGCAACAACAACAACAGCAGCAACAGCAACAGGCATCAAACACTGTGCCTTGGCGCACGCAACGCGCTCCTTCAGCTGCACCACAGCAGCAGCAGCAACAACAGCAGCCAACGCATCCACAGCCCATTTACAACAATGTGCAACAGCAACAACAACTGCAACAACAACAGCAACAGCAGCAACAACGATCTCGCGATATCTTTAGCCCAGCTAGAGCCGATCAGCCGCAGCAGCAGCAGACACCCTATCAAGGAGCTAAGCCGGTGAGTGCAGGGAATGTTTTCATAAGAGAACCTATAGCTAAGAGTATAGCAAATATAGGTTAGGTTGAAGTGAGGGTAATTAGATGTCGTTGATCCGACAATCCTGTCAAAAGTAATTGCACTTTATAAAATTATATATAGATATAGATACATATCTATTTATATCCCTAACAATTTCTAAAATTTGCCTTAGTCATCTTCCAAATCGAACCTTGACTTCAATCGAAAAACTCATCGAACTTGTCATTGAGCTGTGCTTGTAGTCAGCTCATTGCATTGTCCAATGTCGTGACAACTTCAAGGCGTATGAGTAATATTAATGGCGAAGATCACCTGAACCGTTGCACAAAGAGAAAACAATTTGCGCATATATATTTTTGCAATAATGCAATCTGTTTCTCGCCAAGAAAAACAATTTTTGCCACAACTCAAATCAGCAAATCACGGAAGCATTCCGATTTATTTTTAAACATTTCGGAGAGCTGCAGCCAAAGATCTTCGTCTCGCACATCACAAATTGAACATTGAACGCATTCCGCGTGTGCAGCTGAACTAAAATTAGAGCTGCCTAAAGGCCAAACACGAATTTTGAACTTGAGGCTGCTCATTGTCTTTGTATGCTGTCTAAGGAGAATTCTCGTATTCTTCTAAGATGCGAAATAGGCAACTGTAAGTAAGTAGTATGTAGAAAGACAAGGATTCTTTGACGGTATTTCGAAACAATCTATAGCTAGACAGCCTCTCTTTATAGGTATATAAGTACTTCCTATATAAGTATGTAGAATAATAAGGATTCTTTGCCGGTATTTCAAAACAACCTACCTAGACAGCCTCTCTTATATAGGTACTTCCTATATAAGTATGTAGAATGAAAAGGATTCTTTCTCGGTATTGCGAAAGTATCTATAGTTAGACAACCTCTTTTATAAAGGTACTTTCTATATAAGTGTGTAGAATGAAAAGGATTCTTTCTCTATATTTCGAAACAATCTATAGCTAGACAATCTTACTTATATAGGTACTTCCTATATAAGTATGTAAGAAGACAAGGATTCTTTGTTGGTATTTCGCAATAATCTATAGCTAAACAGCCTCTCTTTATATAGGTACTTCCCTGAGAAATATGTGTAATATATATTTTAATTTTTTCGTTGTAAAGCTTAGTTATATCACAAAGACTTAACTTACATTTAAATATTACTAAAAACTACAGTCAATTCAAATTTAATGAAAATAAAACCAAAAATAAATGAGTTTAAAACAATGAGTTAGTTATCACTTAATCCACTTCACTTTCCCCCTCATGTTCCCACCTTTATTAACTAAACTTCCCTTTTCTTCTTTAATTTCCTTGCTCAGACCAACGTTGGCTCGCTCTACATCGCTCCACTGGCGCAGCCCACTGAGCCACAGGCCCAGCGTCTGCTGCTCCAGCAACAGCAGCAGCAGCAGGCTCGTGACTCGCCCATACGTCAATTGCCACAGCAGCAGCAGCAACAGCAACAGGCTGGCGGTCAGCCACTGCGTTGGCTTAGCTCACAGCCCGCTGCCAAGGAGCAGGCGCCCTGGGCACGTCCCGAAGAGAACGGCAATGTGGTGCCCTCCAGTTTGCGCCAAGGTGCACCAGCACAGCAAGCAGTGCAGCCCACAACGAGCTACTACCAGCAGCAGCAGCAGCAGCCGCAACCTCAGCAGCAACAGCAGCTGGCACAGGGCAATGGCTACACGCCAGTGGCATCTCCAGTTGCAGCACAGCAGAACTTCGGCTCGAACGCCCAACAGGGCGGTCTGCGTCTGCAGATAAACTTGAATACCAACAGCAACAACAACAACGCTAACCAAACCGGACCTAGGGTAAGGTCTTCAGAGCAAAGCATATAGATGTAACAAGCACTATGAATAGAAGAAAGTAAAGCAAGTGGTCAAGACTTTAGCAGGATCCCTTAAGTCTCTCTCTCAGTTCTTAAGTCTCTGCTGTGAATCTCTCTTTGCAGGAACGCATCATACCCATAACATTGGAACAGACGCCGACCTATGCCGCCGCTCAGCCCAATTTCGGTGGTAAGTTTGTTTTGCTGTCGTCTCGGCTTCAGTGTTCTATGTTTTGTAGTTTTGTATCTGGCGCTTTCACACTGTAATCCCCAACCCTAAACTCTCAATGTTTGTCACTAAACCAACTCGAAACCCCTAAGAAATCCCACCTTGTTAGATATGTGTAACCCGTTTCTGTACCCCCTCCTACCCCGAATGTGAACCCCGAATGCACTCTCCAATCTATGCACCTTCCCGAATGTTCCATTGTGTAACTTTCCATCTCTCGATATCAATATGTGTCTATGTATACTCTCTCTTTCCTACGAAAGCGCCTGCTGGCCACATAATACGCTCAGCTAATCAATTTGTCGATCAAGGTTACAACAATTATCCAGCCCAGCAGCAGCAGCAGCCGCAGCAGCAGCACCAGCAACTAGTTTACAACAACAGCAACAGTAGCAGCAGCAGCAACAACAACTCAACACGAATTATTCCCATTTCGATCGAAGGAGGTCGCGGCGGTCCCGTTTCGCAGTCGCCTGTCGTGCTGCAAAAGTAAGTACAGTCTCGTATCTGTCAGTACGAAGAGAGAACTCTATTACAATACTTTTTGTGCTTTACCAACACTAAAAACCCCAAAAGCGAACTAGTACTGCAACCATTAGCCAGCACTAATGCGTATTAATCTTGTGCTTCTCTAACGACTTATCCAACTTTTAGTGGCAATTTCACTTTGTTCGTGCACCAATGTCCGCTCGAGGCGGAGATACGCTACAGAAAGCATCGACTCAGGTACTCGTAGTACTCGTGCGACGTCGTTAATCCCGATAATATGTTAAAACTGTAGTATTCAGTGTTGTAAAAGAGGCACTTCGAGCAGGAGGTACCAAGTAACTTATAACAATGCCAATTGTGCTGACAACTCAATTTCATCAATTCATGTTCAATCAATCAATGCTAATTGAGAACTTTATTATTGTTTTCAACTATATTTAATATAATAATACTTGTCCCATAAATACCTTATGATACTTGTGGTTAACAAATCAAAGTCAAATATGACTTTAACATTCCGAAAAGTTTCGTATAATTTGCCCAACCCTGCTCAAAGTGCCCCTCGAACTGTTCCTTAGTCTTGTTGTTGTGTGTATGTGTAATCAATTAGCATAAGATTAATTTACGTGTACTTTTCGCAAGGCAATCCCTTGTCACAAGCTCATCAACATTCCGCACATGGGCGCAGATAAAAATCTTCCATTAATTTTCAAACAAGAAAAATTCTTGAATATTATTTACGTTGTCCAAAACAAACTCATAAATACTAGTTAACCCCACGTTAACTCACTCACAAAAAAAAACAAAAAAAAAAGAATTGTAATTTGGTTTTTTCAGACATTTTTCGAGTGCATGCTAACCACAAAACCTAACCTAACATACGCCACGTACTATATCTACTTGCAGCGATCCACGCTCACCGCCCATCCAATCGAAATCGTTTAGAATATTGCAAAAGATAACTGACACCGTGGACGACGGCCCGGATGAGCCACAGCCGCAGGCGACCCTCCAAAGGGACGCGGAGACGCCGCAATTGCAGCGTCCGCAATTCGCACGCCAGATGAGCGCCCAGCAGGCGCGCAATAGCCCGACAATCGAACAAATGAGGCGACTGCAAATCGCCCAGGATCAACAGTCGGGTACGCCTGGTACAGCTTGGTCTCCGCAAGGTGAGGTTCCCTATCGCAAGCAACTGTCTTCCCCCTATTCCTCTAGCGTACTGGATTGGTAAGATGTTGCCTAGTAGCCCGGAGAGTGTCTTATGGTTTTCGATTCGGTTCCCCTTGTCGTTGCGGTTTCGGTCAATCTAGTCTCTAGTCTAATCCGGTATCGGGTTTACCCTCTCACCTTCTTCTTACCCTCTCACCCCTTTTACTTCTTACTTACTAATCGAACGCTTTGAGCTACCACAAAAGATTTGGAATTTTAGAGATTAACCCCAATGCTTATTGTGTATGTCCAAACCTTAAAACGGTGATGCAGTATTTCAATCAAAATTTTGCCAAGCACTACTAAAGCCAAAGATCCTTAGACTGCCGGATAAATCGCTAATCGATCGCCCCGAAATCGCTTCTTCTTGCAGGTAACGGCGTGTCCGCTCAGAACCGCTTTACACCACAGCGTTCTTTGTACGGTAAGTCGGAAGTTTTTTCATGTGAATGCCCACATTATCTTAACTTCACATGAAAGGGACTACCAATATACGGACAGTCTTATTAAACCCTTATTTCCTTATAGATACACCCCAACAACAACAACAATATGTACCACCAAGTGAGCAACAGGCACCGGAACCTAAGAAATACACCGGTAGCGCCATACCAAGTCGATCATTTAAAATACTACAGGCAATGACAACACCAGAAAATGCCGGTAAGTGAAATTAATCGATAATACGCTGATATACGATGAATACACTGAAAAATATGAGGGTTATATTCGTATTAGTTTCAACAAATTATTGCAAATTCTAAGTTAGTCTCGGGACTAACGAGCGTCTTGTAAATATTCCATTGACCACATCACTAACACTCACACGCCCACACACAGACAGGATTACTCACATTAATATAGTGCATCATGTTATTTTCACAGTGTTTCTAATTGTATTATGTTACCTTTAGAGAGATTTCACCTTTCTTGAGATTCACTTAAAATATACGATTTTATTTCTATGATTTCTTTGCATCGACTCGAAATGAAACTAAAAATCCTTCCATCTGCATGGATTGGGTGAAAGTTTTTGTACAATTTATATGCGATACGATAGTATGTTTTATGGTATCGCATGTATATCGTTTATAGCACACATTTACCACGTACTTCATGTATTCAGTTCTCATTATTCACTATCATTCGAATGCATCACCAGGGCTGCAAACATAATCGATAAACGATAAGTAATGAGCGATAGTATGGGAATGCGATACATTGCAGTTATCGCTCTTATATGTCATTCAATACTATTGACAATACTATCGATTGGTTTGTCAGTCACATCGCACTCAGTATCTGTATATAGCTTTGCCTGATCGTTAATCTTTATAAAAACCACACCGATTCACAGTCAAAATTGTTGGTGTAATGAACATAATATGCACTCTCACCGTGTCTATTTCTTTTCTTCTTTCTTTTTATTTACTTTTGATAACCGTGCACCAAAACCGACCTCAGAACATAAAATTCACACCGAGCTGGACTCGGATTTGGAAAATATTGAATTGAACGAAAACAATAATCACAATAATAATCAAAATAATAATCAAAGTAATCACAATAATCTTGAGAATAACCATAACCGAGATATTAACAGTAAACTCAACAAACGTCATAGTTACACGTCAAGCTCATCATCCACAGCCACGCCCACACCACCACACACCTCACACACAAACACCAATACACCCACAAACACGTATTCATCCAACTCATCGCTTAGTTCTGATAGTTCTTGCACCGCCGCCCCACCGCAACCAGAGCGATCGCAATCAGTGCCGCCGCACTATCCCTATGCCTATGGTTATCCGTATCCCTGGTACATGCCACACCCACCCCCACCACCGCCCAGTCATGCTCAGGCAAATGGGGAACATCCTCAGCTGATAAACTGGCCTTATCCCTATCCCTACCCGCCTCCAATGCCTCCCAGAGAGGATGGCAAACAGCAGGCAGATGTCTATGCCGCTCCCTATCCCTATTATTATCCCTACTATTTGCCACCACCTCCGGCTTACGGGCAGTCAGGGCAGACGCCCACTCCCGGCGACAACTATCCACAATTTATGCCGCCCTACAGTCCATATCCGTATCCGGTTGCTCCCAGCTTTAGTCAGAGTTCGACAGAAAGTCGGGCGAGCAGTGTTCTGCCTGACATTATAATAACGCCCAGTACAGATGATATGCCCTCGCAGGTAATCATGCAGCATCACATCAAGGTGGAGCCACGTGAGCCCCCCAAGCGTGCGCACTCTGTGGAAATCGAGGAGCTCAGCGCCAGCCGACCAAAGGCATCACGCAACATCTGCAACAACAAGGAGCAGGTGATCGATATGCTGAGCCAGCGCTTGGCCAATATCAATAAGATCGCCGGTGGAAATACGCAGGCAAATCTCTCCAAGCAGCTGCAGAAGAGCTACGTGGGAGAACAATCCAAAGAACTGGCAGCTCGTTCACCCAGTGAGAATGCATCCCCGGTGCAGATCAGCGCTGTGAGAGATGGCGACGATAGCGATGACAGCAGTAGTAGCAGCAGTGACGACGATGATGAGGAAGAGGATACACCAAAGTATGGAGCTCCGCTGCAGGCCATCAAGTCGGTGACCAATGTGCAGGTCTACAAGGGACTGGGTAAGGGCCCCATCGAGCAGCTGAACTCTGAGAGCGAAGATGACGATGATGATGATGTGACGACGGCTGACGAAATGTACGACGAGGAGGAACAAGTGGAGGAGGAACCAGAGTATCTGGTTGAAGAGGATCTTAGCACCATCTACGAGGAGGAGAGCGAACTGGAACGCAGCAGTAGCGATTACTTGAAGACGGTAGTTAAGCGAAATGGATCAAGCATCAGTGATGCCACTCAAATTGAGGAGGTTGTCGAAGATGACGAAGACGCCGACTTGGAACGCCAAATCGAAGATAACGACCAGGGCGAAGACGATGACGAGGAGTCTAACTCGGTCACAGTGCGTTTGCCATTGCGTTTCTCATTCAGTCGCAGCTCGAACGATGAAAAAGTCGCCACCGTTGAGGTGGGTAACACGTCGAGCCAAGTCGAAGAGCGTCGCCCGAGTCTCAGCGCTGAGGGCAAACGTAACTCCTTCAGCGTAGCCAAGGTTGACAGTGAAGACGAGGAGGATAATGACTGTGAGGTTAGCGTTACGATTAGCTTATCCAATTCACCCTCTCGCTCCAGTTCGGTGGAGAAGGCAACGCCTCCTCCTTCTACGTCCTTTTCACTGGGCATGCGCAATAAGTTCTCCACGGAGACACTGCCCGGCGAAGTGGCCAACAATATCGCCAAACTAGAGACGACACCAGAGGTGGAAGCGCCAAAGGAGGAATTCGACTTCTTCGCTACCCTCTTGGCCACTAAAATGCAAGCACAGAAGATGATGGAACAGTCCAAGAATTACTGGAAAACCCCCGAGCAGGCACAGGCAAAGGAGCCGGAAGTGGAGGCACCTAAGCTAAGAGTGAAGGAGCCAGAAGTGGAAGCTAAGCCCAGACCTAAGTCTGGTGATCTAACCAAAACGCAGGCTTCCCTTGAGGCTGCCAAGAATAGTTTCTGGTCCACCTTTGCAACGGCTGCCAAGGAACCCGAACCGATCCTCGAAGCTGAGGAACAGCAGCAGCCTGAGGAGAAGCAAGAAATTGACTTCTGGGCTACAGTTGAGAAGAACAAAGAGGATGCTGGATGGACAAAGAAGAAGAAGACCGTCACCTACACTCCACTGCAAAGGGAAACGATCACCCAAGTGGAGCACTGGACTTCAACCCTGAAAGCCAAAGTGGAATTCATGCCAAAGGCCCAAAGCGCCGAAATTCACTTCGTAGTCGAAGAAAAACCAAAGGCTGTAGAAGTAGCAGAAGTCGAAGACGACTTCTGGGCAACCATAGAGCAGGCCAAAACCATAAAAACTAGCACTGATCAACAGCCACAGAAGAAGCAGGATTTTTGGGATAGTGATCAGGGGAAGGAAACTGAACAGATTGATGAGCATGAGGAAGAGGAATATCATGATATCTGGGCATCGCAGCCAGCGGAAACAGTCTGCGAAGAGCAACAACCAGTCGAGGAGCAGGAGAACGTTGATATCTGGGCAGACATACAACCCGAAGAAGTGAAGGAGAATAACTTCCAATACGATCCCACGAAATACCCAGAGGAACCACGCGAGGTGGACACCGATGAAGAAATTGATTTCTGGGCTGAAATTGAGGCTAATCGCAATCCAGATGACGACGACGTGACTTTCCACAAATCTGCCACATTCTGGGCCCTCAAAGAACGTCAGAATTCGGTAGAGGAAACACCCTACAAACCCGTAGAGACAAAGGCGTTCCGGGCAAAGTTGCCCGACGAGCCAGCGGTGGCTATCGATGTATGGGCCACACTGGAGGCAGCTCGTGGCGAGGAACCCGAGCTTGTAGATCCTGTTATCGAAGAAGAGAAGCAACTGGCTACGCAGTATGAAGAATTTGAACACGAGAGCGAGGACAGCGACGAGAGTGAAGGCGAGGAGCTGCAACAGGAACAGGAACAGCAGCAGATAAAGGCAGAGACAGAAACGACCGAGACAACAAATCTGCATCATGTGGATACCATGTCGCTGGCCTCAATGCACGAGCCGGCCACAGTGCACACATGGGCACCCTACACCCAGCCTGAGCCGGAGACAGAGCAGGACGATGAGCCTGACTTCTGGGCGGACATTGAGGAGGACCGTGCCAAGAACGAACAGGTCGAGGAGGCAGAGCAGAAGCGACAGAACTATCGCCAAGCCATGGCCTTCTTCAACACCTCCATCGATGAGCAGAAGGTGCAACAGAAGAAGGAAGTGAATCGTCACAGCGTAATCTCGGAGGCTGAGGAACCTGCTGTGGGATCTATCGATCTAGGACCGCCGGGAGAGTACGAAATTGTTGGCGAAGATGGTAACATTGTGGAGCAGCATAAGCCACAAATTACCGAGTCTGAGGAGGAAGAACGAGGCACAGCGACTCCAACGCCAACAAATCAAGTGACGGATGAGCCGCCCGTTCTGCCCGAGGTTTATGTGGAACCCGAGCCAAAGCCGCAGCCAAAGAAACTATTGCCCAATGGCCTGCCCGACTTGGGTGTTGATAAGTTCGATGAGAAGCCCAAGATATCTGTGCGCGATCGTATAAATGTCTTTGAGACAAGTCCGCCCACCACTGGCACAACCACGCCCACCAAGGCAATGAACCTTCATTCGTTGTCCGTGGACAGTGGACGCGGCAAGGGTCAATTGTCGCGCAACAGTAGCACACAGCGCTCGGAGTCGGAGATCGAGGAGGATGATTCCGGAGTGACGGACATGAATCGCCAGCTATCGGAGACGGACACCGAGTCCGAGAGCTTCCCGGAGCTGCGCAAGATGACCAGCTATCAGCGTGCCGCCACACATTCCAGACTCTTCAAGCTGCTGCAGGACGAGAATGATCTGCCCGAGGGCGCCCAACCTGCCGATGAGTTCCAGTTTAAGCCAAGCCGTCGCAAGATTGTCCACAATGTCTCGATCACACGTCGCCAGAATCCCAATGCGTTGGCCGAGGCGGAGACAATGACCGAGCGCCGAGAGCGTCTCTCATTGCCACTGCGCAAGAATACCAGTATCGATGCGGACAATCCATCGACACCCAACAGCCCTGCCTCACCCATTGTGGGTCCCTCGGCCAGCAAGCAGCGCGTAGTCAGCGACAAATTGGTCAATGAGCTGGTGCAGAGTCTGCTCCTCAAGAGCGACAGCACACACCTGCGCAACCTGCCCATGGAGAAGCTGCAGGCCGCTGCCAAGCGTGCTCTCGCAGAGGAAATGGATTCCGTGGAGAACAGTTCGCTGGACAGCACGCCGGCCATTACGCCGAAGCAGGACAAGGAGTACGCGGACTACTACAGCAGTTGGACTGAGGCTAGCGGCGGTGAGGAGATCGTGCCATCCAAAGCGTTCCGTGCACTGCAGGATCCGCGTCGCAGTCCCTGGACCGTGCGCTGTCCGCGTGTGCTCAGCTCCAAGACCATCAATCGTGACCTGGCGCGAGTCACCGAGTCTCCCGAGATCCTAAGCGGTCGTGGCAGCAAAAGTCCCGAATGCTTTCGGCAACAGTCGCGGGAACGCTCGGTCAGCAGTTGGCGCAAAGTCTAGAGTCTAGAGTGGGCTGTAGTCTCACATAGGAATAGCTTCTACATTGGGGGCGGGGATCATCGGGGATCGATCAATCGATCCAGCGAGTTTAGTCTTAGTCACACAAACAATCACTGCCCTTGCTCGGGAAACAGGGAATCACGTGGGAAAGTGGGGGCCAGTTATTGCATTTCTTCATCATCCACATACACAAACACACATATAAACACACACACACAAACACACATATACACACACACACACACATTGTACAATATATATACGACAACACGCAGACCATTAATTAACTAAAAGTATATATCTCTTACCTAATGAATAATGTATATAAAATAATAACTGAAAACCAAAGAGAAAGAATCGTTCATTCGTTCGTTCACTCGTTCCGTTTGTTATCTCAGTCGAAAATGCGCCAGTCACATTTCAAAATTCAACTACATTCTCAAATCGAAACCAAACAACAAAAAATAATACCTAAAACAAAATCAAACAACCGAAAAACCAAACCTTAAAAACAAAATATACCAAAAAAGAACTGAAGAGTCTCTATCAAATCGCCACAATAAAAACAATTCCATCAACTCAATGATTTTGTAAAACTCGTTCAAAATCCTAAGGTACCTAAATTTATAAATTAAAATTTATATCAAACCCAAACCAATTTGAACTAATTTTTCTTGAATGTTCTATTTTCGAAAAACTTAAACTTAAAACTTGTCCTCTATTCTATACTCTATGTATTACTTTTATTTTTGCCGCTATTTGATTTCTTTTTAACTATGTGTGCCGTATTCTTTACCCTAATTATATTATTTACTGCGTCAAATATTTGCGATGGTTACATTTTTTTTCTCAAAAAGATTTTTAAACTTTAAAACAAACACAGAAACAATCCAGTTAACCAGGTTTGTATCAAAATATTGTTGCACAATTGATAACTAAATATTCTGTAGCTGCCCTTAGAAATATTAACCAATCCCCCCAAAACGTAGAACAGTTCAAACTTGGCTTAAAGTAAATTAAATAAATAGAAAATTGATCAAAAATACCTTTTAAGAAAATGTCGCATCGCAAATATTTAACTCGAACTAGTATTATATCTATAATACACTCCCTAAAATGCTTTGGAATAATTCTGGAGTAAACTCCACCTTGAAACAGAATGCTGAACAACGAATGAAGATTTTTTTACTACGCAAAAAATAAAAAAAAAAAACACAACAATCAAGAGAAAATAAATTGTACAGATCATATAAAGAAAAGCGAGAATCGAAGAAAGAAAAGTCGTTCGTAACATTAACCATTCATATGATATATCCATAATTGAATGTTCTTCTTTTCTTATACTTTGATTAACTTGTTTTCTTTCGCACACAATTAAAATATATATTCTTAACAAAAATTAATCGTTAATTTCTTATGATATGATAATGATAATGAACTGAATGGCTTTATCCCCATCGAATTGAATACATTTGACAATATTTGCAAAATCATAAAAAAGAAACATTGTTTCAATTTAAATTTAAACAATAAAGGTGAAGTTTTCTCTCGAATTTCTATTGGCTGCCTCTCGCACTACTTTTTATTTGCCGCTTCATTTTTTATTATTTGTTTCGTTTTGTTTTTGTTTTTGTTTTTCTTTTGTTTTCGTTTCGTTATTTGTGTATATATTTATATTCCCGTGTATAGTCTTCGGATTTGAATATCTCGAGACGACGAACAAAGCGAAGACAAACAACTTTCCACAAATTATTGTTAGCTTTATCTGTGTATTACCTACAGTTGTTTGAACTCCCTTCTAATTGCCTTTTCGTTTGGTTTTTTTACAGGACCTGGACAATCGGATCTATAATTATTTCTCAAAGCCATAGAAATCAATTATAGCACAGACACAGATTACAACAGCACATGTCTTTAGATTAAGTACCAGAACACGACTTAGGATTCACCATCATCAAGTAGCTCGGGAACGGGAACCCTGCAATAACAAGTTTTTAGTGAAATTTCTTGAAACTAACATTAGCATTGTAGCTGATACATACATATATATGGAAGATCAACGAAATCAAATGTATTTTCCTCAATTGTTAAACGCGATTTGATAGCAGCACTAAAATTTCTAACAACATTTATTTACGAAAGCGAATCATTACTAATCCTAACTCTTAAGCTGTGAAAAGGTTACACGACAGATATGATATGATATGATATGAGGTAACAACGAACGAAAATGAGAAAAACAAGAACAACTACAAAATCGAACCAATCATCTATGAAATGTATCCGGATAATACGAAAGCGCATATTACAACGATCATACTAAATATGAATAAATAACTTTTTGTTTAAGCAATCTTTTATGTGTTGTCTCCTCGAGGACTCTTATTTTTTTTTTTTTTTTTTTAAGGAAGATTCTAATTTTTGTTTGTGTCATAGTTATTTATACAAAGAGAAGCAAAAACATATACATACTTATGGTATTCGTATGCATACGAATGTGTTATCAAATTTATTTGACTACTATTATTTTTTTATCCTCAAATATATTTTGTGTTGTATAATTTTTTTTGCATTGACTTTTTAGCCAATAAAGATTCAAAACAAATAAACTGATTTTGAAAATGGAATAAAAGTGCCTGAAAGTAAGTTGGAATATTTAAATTAAAAAATTTACAGTTTAAAGATTTCATATTATTCTTTTATTTGGAGGTACAGAGAAGCCGAGTGTAGAAAAGACTATCACAAGATATCAATAGCTTAAACAATGATATTACTTGTGATAGTTTTATCATACATTAATTGCAGTTGTTTTATTGCACTTAAATAAAGCCAGACATAGTTTGATCTAAATTCGAAACTTGGTTAATAATCAATCTGCTTACACACAGGATCAAGGAATACATTTATCATATAGTATATCTTAAAATGGACATGTTGAACAAAGCAACGGCCAAAACACCTGTTCAAAACTCAACTACGCATTCTACGGTTAACAACATTTAAAGCTATTCGTATATATGTATATATTTTATATATGTATATATTTAATATGTATATTAGTTTAGTTGGTATGCAGATCAACTTCTATCATAAACAGTAAATGCGTAAATATGTATGTATGTCAAATTTTGTTCAACGATAAACTTTGATAGTTAACTTGAGATACTTGAGATTTGTACAATTTAACTTTGAGTTAACTCGCGCTTGAGACCAGTTTACAGTTACCTAGTATTATACAGATAGCTTAACTTGGCACACATTTTAAGGTCTAGGCCTTGTTAAAGCATTTGCAGGATAAATATAGTTGTAAATCATCAATGATGACTATATTGTATATAAGTATATTGCTTTTATAGTTAGCTTAGTTTCTTCTTTAGTGTCATGTTTCGTCCGCCCGTTGCAGATCCATTAGCTCCTGAACTATGCGATATTCGTGGCAGTCGGCGCACAAAAGACGACCATTGGAGCGATTTGAACGCTGTCCCTTATCGTGGCAAACAATGTGCACCAGCTTGAGATTCTTCAGCGAGAATATCTCTAGAAAGAATTCCAACACAGAGATATCCACAACGCGCTTGTTATGCAGCACACACTTGCGTTGCGGCTGAGTCACCAATTCCTGCACACTTGCTACCAAGGCAGGAAGTATAGAGCGGCACAGTTCAATTTGATGATCAAGATTCCAAACTTGAAACAATATTAGATTCTCCCGCGATGCATACGGATTAATGGTATGCTGCAGGCTGCAGCAATTCCCATTGTCCGAGTATGCACCTTGGCAGTAGAAATCTCCCAGATTTGTGCACAATGAGACAGACCATTCATCTAGTATAGCATGTCGTGCTGTATAGTCTTTGATAAGTTGTCGTAGTCGCTTATTGGGCACACCAGCTGCATCAGTTTCCTCTTCCCCCTCGCCCAACTGCTGCAGAATAATCTCATGCTTCTGTTGACACTTTCGATTGAACATCATGGAGAAGTAATCGCAGCCAATGAGTAGATATCGAAACTGCTCGAGCACCGAGTTGATGACTTGACGTGCTTTTGCATTTTGCCTGTAGAGTGGATTGCGAGTCAGTTCCTCCTTTGTTTTGTAGTAGTAGCCACGTACACGTGTCTGTGCTCGCATAGCCATGGCTTCCTCCTTGGAGTGAAAACGCTCCTCGCTCCCCTCAAACCATTCTGTGTGCTCAGCCTTGAGGCTGAGGTGTGCTTTGGTATTATCCAAAACGCGTCGCTGCTTCTGCTGCTCGTATTCCGTAATCATACGACGAAACTTGTCCGGATGTTGCTCGATAAAATCATAGAAAATGTCGGCTACCTTCAGCAGCGGGGACTGTTGTCGCATTTTCTCAAATTCAAAGTCGGCATCTAAACATGGAAAATGTTTTTGAACTATTAAGCACATTGTTCGCTAGTCACTCTCACCTGTGGTGATGACGGCATCGGGACCGGCGACAATGAATAACGTCTGTGCAGGTAAGCTTTGGAAATATTCCTCATCGGAGACCTCAAAGCCGTCGGTGGCCAAATATATATGCAACTCCAGCAGCTGTAAAGGAGATCAAGGGTAGCACATGAGAAATCGACAGACAGCTATGTAGCTGCTGCCCTTGACTCGCATTCAACAGGGCCCTGACCTGTGATGACATGTATATACATATGTTATGTTGTGTCTCCAAGGCAATATTTCTGGTATCAACAGGTGTCCTGGCTCCGATTTATTTGCTTTTCCGCGCATGCGTTGTGGCAGCTACCCGTAGAGGCATGCAAACAAAACGGAAGCCAGCCAGAAAACATTGGCCTTGAATTTCCACGGACAGGGACAGGGCCAAACTGTGGGCGTGTGTGGGTGGGTGCGTGGGAGGCCATCACAGCTTTTTCCGTTGAAACGCAATTTGATAATGTGAAAAAAATTTTGAATTCTTTTAAATTACCGGAAATTTGAGTTTTGCTTTCTGCACAATCATTCCCAAAGAGTTTGCTCCAATGCCGTATTTTCGAGTTCTATCGTTGTCACTTATTTTGTAACCTTGCATCTTGGCTGGTGCCTCCAAGTCATGGCCCTTCTTATCCTTATCTCTGTCCTTGTCCTTGTCTAATCCCTTGGCAAGCGAGCTTTGACTGCTTTTACTGCTGCTACTGCGTGTTGACGGTGCCATTATCGCTTCTTTAATGTAGTTGAGCATCTACAGATAAACAAAACATTAGCTACACATTAAATAGCATTATAATCCTTATTTGTTTTGAGAACCTTGCAACAAGCTGCCTTTTGTTCGCGCACCAATATAAACTACTATGACAGCGTTGCCAATAGGGTTTCAACCAGTGTTGCTCTTCGTGAATAAGAAAAAGCTAAATCGGCTATTTAACTGAAAAACCGCTAACTAACAATTAGTTATTTCTTTATTAGTTCTATAAGCCAAAGCTTCCTCATGCGAATTGATATGTTATTTATCACTTGAAAATATATAAACTACTTGATTGCAATTTTAAAGTTAACTTTCTGCATTAGTTTTCAATAAACTACAGCGTTGCCAGAAAGTTAGCAAACTAAACTAATTTTGAGCGCCTACGGGCACACTGAGCCGCCGTTGTTCAGCATAAAACAGCTGTTCACGCTGAAATCTTGTTTCAAGTTAATTATTTGCAAAATTCTAAACAATTTACTTTTTTTCCGTCGTCATGTGCACCTGCCCTATAAAAGCGTAACGCCCAACAATAAGCCGCAATGCATTTGCGACCGCGTTGTCGCGAATGGTTGCCGCTGGCGACGCAGCAGTTGCGACTCCGAAACCTAGCGCGCATTCAAGGATTCAACATTGAGTGCACCTTGGCCGAGGGGAGCGGAATAGAGGAGCAAGAGGAACGGCAGCAGCGAGAGTTGCTGCTATACTATACATTGCATTCAGATAAGGCTAGTGAAGCGTTCTACACCAGCGAAGCGCTGCCGCAGCGACATCAACAGCAAAAATGGGCGGAGATTTGTGCGGGTGACGCGCCCTGGCGCAAATCAAATGCGCAATGTGTATGTGTCAAAGTCTGGGCCCAATATCAAACAACCGCCACACGGCTGTGTCGTGTACAACACCAACCAAACGAGACTGAGTCAAACAGGTAAGGAAGTTTTTCAATTAACTTCCACCTGTATCACCTTAAAATCTTATTTGTTGCATCCATTGCAGTGCGAAGCAGCTGTCGAACGTGCATTTGACGCCCCACAAGCTGATACGCCCACCCGAGTTGCTCTTTACGTGGGGCATCTACTTCTCCGGCTTGATACCACTTGCACCCCTGGCCTTGGCCAAATGTCGTGCCAACTGTTTGGTATTCCAGCTGAATGGCGAACACTTTACCTCTCCAGCGCTGATCAGTGAGCAAGGTCTTCATGCACAGCTGCGTCTGCACTATCAGCGCTATGTGGGCGAGCAGATCGACACCATCGATCGACCTGTTGCCGCCGAAGACAGTGGAGCTGGCGACATTAATTCTCCGCCAGTGAGTCGCAGCAGCAGCCCTGTGCTGCGTATGAGCACTATGCGCTATGCCCAATTGGGATGTAAGCTGACTGAGCTGCGTCGCAGTTACAATTTGGATAATCTGCTGCTGTTACAGCGACGTCAGCGTAATCAGCGCAGGAAACTGGCCGATGTGGAGGATGTAAGTCGGGAAATTGCACGTCTCAGTGTACGTTGTGTAACACGAAACGAGCTGAGACTGAAGCCACGAACCACCTCACTCTCCCACGGCTCATCCTATGGTAGTCAGGGTTCACAGAACTATCAACAGCATCATTCCATGGGACGCACGCTTAGCGTGCTCCTTGCCGAGCAACAAGAGATTGCTCCACTCACGCTGTATACTGCCCAGCAGTTGATGCAGCAGATCGAGGGTTTACGTTGCAAGCAACGTTTACTCCAAACGGAACGGGAAACCTTCAAGGAACGAAACTTGCGACAGCAACAAAGACTTCAATCGCTGCGTGAACGGCGCGAGGAACTGCAGATCAAGTTGCACAATCAAAGGCTGCAACTGGAGAAAGAACGTCTCGAGTTGCGTCAGCAGATGCCGCAACAACAAACGGATCGAGAAGAAAAACGCCAAATAACGCTACAGGTAAGTTTCAGATTCAAACAGAAAATTGGTAAATTTTTTGTTTACATATTTCTCCACCTTATTAAGGTGGAACGTCGCATGTCAACGCTGGTGCTGGAGCTGCAAGAGATATACAATATCAGCACACAGGGCACGCATCAGTTCAGTATCTGTGGCATTGTCTTTCCACAAATGGAACAGTATACGAGCGAAACACGCCAAACGAACCATACTCCGTTGCTGGACAATGTCTCCCCGCTGGCGGTGAGCGCAGCGCTGGGCTATGTGGCGCATTTGGTACAGATGCTGGCCTACATAATGGATCGCCCACTGCGCAATCCCATTTACTATGAACCCTCTCGAGCGCGCATCGCAGACGAAATCAAGGAGTTGACCTATTCCACAAGAGAGTAAGCAGTCGTTGAACGTGTCCGCAAGCTAGTTCCACAAGTTTCAATTTGCTGTCCCTCAATTCCAGATTTCCCCTGTATACGCGCTCGATTCTGCCATCGCCACAAACAAAGTATGCCATTTATTTGCTGCGGCAGAATGTTTCCCAGCTCTGCTACGACATCACTGGGCACTGTGATATACGCAACACGTTTGGTAATCTGCTCGAGCTGTTCGAAACCTTCCGCTACATTGAGCGCACCCAGCGTGATGAGCCGGACAGCAGCAAAAGTCAGAGCTTGTCGGCGACTGGGAGACATGCGAATGGACTCACCGTAGCGCCAGTCAATCCTCAACTCTCGCAATCCCATTCATCCGTCGACATAAATCATGTACCGTTGCCGACGACAGCGAATGCGGCCAAGGAAGCGTTGCTGCAACAGCTGTTACCACCGGGTGTGAGTCAAGCGCTGGCCATAGAGGGCTATGCGTCAACGCAACGGTATGTTATAAATAAAATTAAAAATATATAAATATAAATCTATTTACATTTAATTGACAGCATTTGCCGCTCTGTGGGTTCCTATTCAGATGGCGAAGATGATTTTCGGCCTAGATTGGAGCAGAACTACTCCAATTCGGACTCAAACATAACACTACAAACAGAGCGCAGATAGAACAAGCTGCTGCTTGGCAATATAATCATCAAATTAACTATGATACGAGTATCTATACATTTATATGAACTACCTATACACATATGCTTATCCCAAATCTCCCAGGAAACAAAGTAACCTTGTAGGTTGCGGTGTCGTAGTAAAAAATTTTTTCTCTTTAGATCGTATTGTGTACTAACGGAACACTTGTGTATGTATTTTTTTTTTTAAATTATAGACTGCTTATCAAGGCAAAATTAACAACAAGCTGGTTCAATGTGTGCGTATTTCTTGTATCTTTGATTAAGATCTCGTTGTGAATTCCCGTTCTTCGTTTAAATGCTAAATAATTAAGATACGATAAATCAAATACATAATAAATAAATATATATACAATTTTTTAAAATACAACTGAAAATTTAATTATGTTTCCAGTTAAATTACAAAACTATATATTTCAATTTTCATCATTTAAATAATCAATTTCATTCACCGTATTGCCACTTGACTAATTCAAATTGGACGCGCAAACGTGTCTCTGTACCTGCGAACCACCGGCGTTCACCAACACTGCTCTCTCAGCTGTTTCGCAGTTTGGCCAACTTTATACAATTGGCCAGTGGCCGTCGGTAGCAAAGTTTATAAAAATACAATCGAAACGTGCATGTGCTCAACTAATATAAATATTTATTAAGCATTTACTTCTTATAATGAATAGAATTTCAGACGAAATGTGAATGAAACCTGAGTTTGTTGTACACTTTTCGATTGCTCTCATGTGTATGTGTGTGTGTGTTTAGTGTGCGCGTATGAGTGGCCTAGGCCCAGGCCTTTGCTAATAAAAAAAGTAATCGGCGCGTTGTTGTTGTTTATTTATTTGTACTGTTATTGTTGGTGTCGTAAACAGTGAGTAAATTGGTGTGTGCAACCGGCGATAAATCCAATTGGTTTACAATAGTTATCAATCGGTTATGAACTTCACGGAGGAGCAGGAATTAAGAATTAAATTTGCTGTAGATGACGTCGTCGGGGAACGCCCGTGAGCGTGTGTGCGTTTGTGAGAAGTAAGAGAGACCTCTATTTGTTAATACGCGATTTGCACACATTATAAATGTGTTTACACGCCACAATAAAAGACACATTTGATAAGGCAACGCCAGATAGTTGCACGTTTTGTTTGTCCACACAACGTGATTGTTCGTTGAGGGAGGACGACGAGTGGAAGGAGGAATGCAATTGGCATTAATCAGAGCGGGCAAAAAGTTCATTGAAAACGTGGCAAGCGCTAGCTGAGAGCTGCCACTAAGTCAAACAAAACAAGTAAACAAACAATTGAATGCAAACATTGACTGCCTTTAAGAGAGAGAGAGAGAGATACAGAGACAGAGAGAACAACAAAGCAGGACGAGGATAATAAGAAGAGGGTTTAATTAAGGCTGAGTCAACAGCGCAAGCGAGCAAAGAGAGAGAGAGAGATTGGCCACTTGTATAAGCAAACTTGCTCTCTTGCTCACTCTCTTATTTTATAAATACTTAAACGCATACTACAAAAAACGCTCTCTTACGCCATGACTGATAACGAGCTGACGCTACGTGACTTTGACGAAGAGAGCGAAGAGACTGATTCGGAAACGGAATTGCTCATACGCCACACTGTCCACAACAGAAGTAGAAGCAGCGGCAGCAGCAACGCAGCTAACAAAAACAACAATAATGGCCAAAGACTACGTAAAAGCTCAACTGGTTACAGCGGCATTGGTGGCCACGCTACGATTGGCGTCGTCAACGGCGGCGGCATCGGCGCTGGCGTTGGCGTCGGCAGCAGCAGCGGCAGCTTTCTGGGCAATTTATTCAGTCTTGGCTCAGCCGCCGGCCAGATACGTTATAGAAATGAGCGGAGCCGCGAGCGCGCCAAATACTCGAATAGCAACAACAGTGGTAGCGGCAGAGACAGCGGCAACAGTGCATCGCGAGACATTACGTCGGACCAAACGAAACTGGCGCAACTAACACAAACGGGCGCCGGCGGCGTCGATAGCAGCAAAGCGTCGCATCCACCTCATGCGGAGATTGGCGGTGTTGCACCTAACGGTAGTATAAGTGCACACACGGTGATCGATCAGGAGAACGGCGCCTCCACAGTCTTCTATCAAAACAACAGAAGGCGCAGTAAAGGTCGCAGCCTCAGCAATGTGTGTAGAATGTGTTTCTGCAGGTGCGTACATAATTTTATCATGCCACAACGATTGTGTAAGTGCTAGTGTGTGAGAGTGTGTATCTTCTATGTGTATGTGTTTTTTTTCTGTGTGTGTGTGTCTTCTGTGTGTGTGTGTCTTCTCTGTGTGTGTGTTTTTTTTCTGTGTGTGTGTGTCTTCTGTGTGTGCTTTCTCAAAACAGCTGTTTCTTCGTAATTGTATTTAATTGCATTTACTGCCTCTGGTTCAGTGATCGATATGAGCGAGCTTCAATACGTCAATATTACCTACTTACAACTGTATATGTAATGTACAAATATATACATACATACATATCTCTATATGTGCCTGCATTATATAGTAGGTACTGTGATTTAACTACGAGTCATTGCAACGATTGCAATTACTTCAAGTAACTGTTTACTTAGCTGAGCAAACGAGTTGCAAGAGAGAAAATTAATAAATGTAAATCAAACTAACATGATCAGTTTGAAATTATACTCATATATTATAAATTAAATTAGTGCAGTGTGTGACACGTTAAATTCTTTTTTTATATTGAACAAACAGAAAGTTGAAATATCTTTGAAAATCACGATCAAGATGCAAAAAACATATAAACTAAAGTATTTTTTTAAATGTATTTCTGAAAAAAAAAACATATTGATCACTAAATTGAACTATAAACCTTCGCATAGTTTCTTCACTTGTTGAAAACCCCCAGAGATGTAATCAATTCCTATAAACTGTAATGACCCAATTTGATTTATAAAATGTTTTGAAATACGCTTAGAATGTATCACGTATTGTCAGCTCATGTTATCTCAAATTCCGACAGAGCTTCGACTTATCAATATTTCTATTTGTTTTGGTTCTTTCCAATTTCAACTTGAGAAGAAGCACGGTATACCGTTCTAAAATCTTAAAAAAAGATAACTTCCTCTCTTTTGATTGGACTTCCTGCTTGTTGCATCATGCTTCATATCGAGATACCGTTTACCGTTTTCTTTAAACTAGGCACACGCTCGTTATTACCTCAAGCCGACCGAATATGGTCTCGGAGTCGGAGTCGTCTCTCTGTGGTCTGGCATCTTGAAACCTTTCTTGGTAGCAAGTTCTGCTCCAGCGACTTTGTTTATTATCATCGTGCTGCCAGTTTCCCCGATCCTCTCTCCTCGTACTTCTGCTAGTTTTGTATCTTGTTGTTTTATGACGTCGGCAACAACAAATCGTTGGAGATTCAAACAGCTAAACGAAAACATTTCGCAATGCTCGAGAGTAGGGGGAAAAATAAAAACAAAAAAAAAAAAAAAAAAATACAAGAAAATGAAGAAGAAAAGAAAAAGGAAATTGCAAAGGCAGGCAGAAAATGTTTTCTAGGAAAATTGTGTATTCGTATTTTGAAATGTGAGTAAAATTGTTCACAGACAACACCAGCAACAAGAACACCAACAACAACAAGATGTGGCACATATTGTTTCAGATTGTATATATAGATATATTTTTAATTTGCTTAATTAGAGGAGAGACAAGAAACGAAAAAAATAAACACAACAAAAATGGGAAAAAAGAAGAGCACCCGACGAATGCCACTGGCGAAAATAAATATAGAACTACATAAAAGAAAAAGAAAGGAAAAATGAAAAGGAAAATGAAAATAAAAGCGAAATAGCGCCGTCATTTGCGACGAAATCGAAATCGATAAACGTGATCCACAAGTACCCGAAACAAACTTGCCAATGGACACGCCATGTCTAAGCGGGTGGTGGGGGGAGGGAGGAGGTGACGGCCACAGCCATTCCAGCTAAGAAGAAAAATGGAAATTTTCAGCAAAACTAAGGCGAACCGCCTAAAAATAGTGCGATACTCCAACGAGAGCGAGCGAGTGAGTGACAAAGCACTGCGAGAGCGTCACATTTCTCACGCCAAGGCGTTTTCGTAAGACTCTAATTGTTGTCGTGGTTCCCATGCGGAAAGCTAGAGTCGAAGGGGGCGTGGGAAGCAGGCGGGGTGGAGTTGGAGACGAGAATTTGCATATGTAATCGATTTTTGGCGTGTAACTCCATCAGCAACATAACTAACTCGACTCGTTTTCGGTGTCGTCTTTTGCTTAGAAGAATTCACTGCTGTACTAGAGATGTGCGCGTGAGTACACGACACGAAATCAAAATTGACTAAATACAAAATTTAAAGAGCCTTTGTAAAATAAGGGAAACCCCAAGTGAATTAAAATAATTAAATTACGTTTCAATAGTTAAAAGTTTAAATAAATTGTTTCTGCAATGTTAGAGATGGAAGACAGTTGTTGCACGATGAAAAAGAGCGAGAAAGAGAAAGGTTGTTAAATGTGGTAGAAAACCTAAAATGTTTGCAAAGCAACAGTTAATTCAATTTAAGCAAAACACATGGCAATTATCATGCATAACATGCAATTTAATTGTTCATTTCGTGCCTGCCTCGTGTCACGAGTGCACATGTACGCAACGTTGCGTTGAGCACCAAACTCTATTGAAACCAGTTTGCTTAGATAGATACTTCAATTCAAGGTTTCTAAAATACAACAAACGAGTTCCGCAGCAAAAGTCGCATCCAGTTTTCGTTTTATTTTGTGCCTTTTTTTTCGGCGCTTTTTGCATTTTTTCCATGTTTCATTCTTTCTGTGTCGAAAATTGAAAGTTATGTGCCCTCGTGGCTTATCAAAAAGAGGTCACACTTTGTCCAGCGGTCACTCTATGAAGAGGGAAAGAAAAATGACTGCAAAAAAAAAAAAAGCCGCAGCGCAACGAATCTCACAAGAGATTTCAAAGTTGGGTAATATAGCTTGAAAACGAATGCATTTTTACTCGTTACAGACTCAAGTTGTGCCTGAGAATAAGCAGGCATTGTTTACGAACACAACAATACTACTATCTGTAGGCATAATATAGGAGTAAGACACTCTTTTCAGATGTATATAGAAATATTTGGGATTAATACAATAAGTATTTCCATTAGAATAATTGCATTCTTATCAGTAATTTAGTTAAGCTGCGACTACTGGGCGGCTCTACTATTAAGGTTATTGAATTCTTATCGCCCAATGAGGTTATCAATTCAATTATATGAAGGCTCGTTAAATATTAAGTTGCATTTGGTGATTACGTTGTCAAATTACTTAAGTAGCAAGTAAATACTAAAATTGGAATCTTGACAGATTGTGATTGCAAACATGTTGGAACACTTATCTAACGGCAGTTTCCTCTTCAAAGTGATACTCGGCCCTGAGTTTACCATGGGCTTAATAATTTTCATGGTTGTTTACCGTCCCCCCCCCCCCCCTAGAGTATTAGTTTCTCGTTATTTTGCTGTTGTTTTTGAAACTCGTGCGCAATTTGAGTTTTTGCGTTTGCTTCGCACTTTGAGTTTGAGTTTGGCTTTTGGGTTTGGGTGTTGCTTTGAAGGTCTTGTTGCGCTCATTGCTCTATTATGTGTGTATGTGTGTGTGTGAGTGTGTGTGTGGGTTGTGTTTGCCTTACATTTTGCAATAGAGGCCTCTGTTCTCCATGCTCACCTACAATTTGCTCCAAAGTAGCCTCTGTGTTATATGAGGCTCAAAGATCTTGCTGGGCGATTAGAATTGCAGCGCGGCGCCACATCGCAGACGTGAAAACCAACGTCGTGGAACCGACGTGTCGTTAAGCTGCTCTCCCTCCCCATCCCCTTCTCTTCGGCTTCAACTCCAACCCTTTTACTCATTTACTGCCCTAATTGCTATGGTATTTGACGAAAAATGATTTCCATTAGCTTGAAAACAAGCGGAAAAATGTTTGCGATAACATTCGGAAATTTTTTAAATGACCTTGAATGATGGTGACGTTTTTATACCCTCACGGGGGGTATATTACATATTCTGTCAGAAGTTTAGAAGGGAAGCATCTGCTTCACTCCAATAGTAGAAACTAACTAGACGAATTTAACTTGTATATATTTATAAATATCGTTATTATTCTAATTTCAAAGGGAACAACACGTAGAAAATACTGATCTACATAAATAATTTGCCCATTAACATAAATTAATTTAGAGCTTATTAGAACTGGATATTCAAACATACTTAAAATACTATTTAACCAGTCTTCATCAATTGTAAGGGTATAAATTCTTCAGAGATATGTTTTTTCCTGGATTGCTTGAAACCATTTGTTGATTAGTTTTGCGTTGATTGATAAAATGCTGGGAGAGTTGTGAATTTCACATGCTTATGATGAATGAAACTGTTCGGCCTGCGCTGCGGAATTTGCGCTCATGATTTATTTGTTTTGGGAGAATTTCTGTACAAATATTTTTTCAACTTTTTCAATTATTCGCCAAGACACGCAATTTGAATTAAGTTTTCTCAGTTTAACGTCTAAGTTTTCCTGTTACTGTTGGTTTTAATAAATTCCGCAAGTGTCTTGCGTTTTATTCTTAAGCTGATTTTCTATGCCAGAGAATTTCTACACCTTTGGTTGAGTCAACCAACCAACCACAGACAATGGTTGAATGGAAAGTAAGAATTCTTAACTGGGAATTGCCACACACAAACACACAGGCACGCACACCCAGCTTACAGTCATAAACAGCAGAAAAGTGTCGAGACACGAGCAGAATTTTCTCTCTTGGTTTTAAACGAGGCGAACTGCGTCAAAGGAATTAATTTCAGAGCAGACAATGAGCCACATTGACTGACGGACAGGCAGATGAACTGTCTCTCTATCTGTCTGTCTGCCTGTCTGACTGACTGACTGAGTGAGTGCGAGAAGAAGGCGCATAATTTATGCGCCACTTACCACCACCTGTCGGCAACCGCAAGCCCGAGCGGGGTCGCATCATTCCAACTAATTTTCAATTTGTGTGTCAACAAGCCGAGCAGCTGGACCTCACCCGACACGCCCCAAATCGCTCGGAAGTTGGCAAATGCTAGCAAAGTGATAAGTGCTGCGATGCCGGTTCCACTATGAACTGCGCCGTATGTCTGGCTTGAGGTGAGGAAGGGAAGCAGGGACAGAGAGCTTATTAACCCACTTTGCCAGTGGGGGAGACAATGCGCCGTTGCTCATCGTGTTGCCAACTCTTTGGCAAGTTGTGGCCAAGCGAGGGGAACAAATAATAATGCTTAGAGCCACAAGGCGTTGCCATTGACGGAGGCAGACGTGAGTGGAAATGGATCAAGGGGTTGCCTATGTATGTTGGGGACTGGAGCAGTTCTCTCTTGGTCATAGGGGAAAGAGGGGGGGGGACTGTTTTGCATGCGACACGACGACAAAAGTCGTGGGCAAAGCAATAGCAGACGCGGTGGCAGCTCAAGAAAGAAGCATTTAAATGCAGGCGGGTGAAAAGCTTGGGAAAATGTCTGTTCCCCTTTGCCTCCTTCCCTTTGCCCCATTTGTCAACTGCCCGTTGCCAGTGTAATTGCCATATTGAATACCATTTGTTTGTTTGCTTAGGTGTGTAAATGGCTGCATATGATATGCTACATAAATAAAACATACAACAAACACACGCACATACTCATACATACATATATAAACATTTATGTGTATATATATACAATATTTACATATTACACTGTGTGGGTGTAGAAAATCCATAAACGGTTTTTGCATTTCAATAGCGTTTCGACTTTGACTCTTTCTGCGAGGGTGAAAAGATAAACTAGTTATTTTATTTATTCATAAAACTGTTCAGAACTTGACAATTAAGGGGGTCTACAAAAAGGCAAAATAATTACATTTTCTGTGAAATGAGTATTACTACAATACATTAGATCTTTTTCTACTTACATCACAGATAGTTTTTTGCTGGATCAGATCTTTTCTAAGTCAAGAAGGATACATATGTACATATATTCACAGATAAACATAGATCTAAAGTCTTTATGCACAAGTTACCAAAAGAGTTCTTGAATTAAGTATTGAAATTATTTAACTTTTCCTATATTAAATAAACGTACTGAATATTCGCAATTCTCTCTTATATTCGAACTCCAAATTAATAAACAATCTAAAGACGCTGAAACAATCAATACTCGTTCTACAAAACGCTAAAAAAAAAGATAGACAAATCCGGTTTAAAATGAAGCGTGAATGTTGTCGGCTCGTGGCTTTCTATAAACATTTATAAAAGAGATTGCCATATAAATTAGCTCACTGTAAATTCGATGTTCGTATGCCCGATGCTGCTGATTCTCAACAGTCAATCCAGTTTAAAGTATACAACAAAATGTAATACAATGTGTGAACTGATTTAAGTAAGAGAAAACCCATAGTAAACAATGATTTGAGGTCAAATGAGCCGAAGCTGAACTCATCTTTCGTCTACACACGTTTAATTAGTGTAACCAGAACAGCAAATACAGGTGTACTACTGCGAGAGAGAGAGAGAGAGAGAGAGGGGGAAACGAACCATGTTTGCCAGACGACAACAATGATGTCTACTCACTTTTATGCGGGGGTTCTGAAAAGGTTTCACAATTTCCGTGACGTGATATAATACATTTCAGCAACTGCCAAGTGCATCGAATGCATTTCTCAAAGTGCTGTAATTTAGTCGGAAAGGAAGCACAGTAAATAAAACAACGAATAAACGAATTAAAATTGTTTACTTTTTCTCAGCTTGGCTAAGCAATTATGAGGAATTGCAAAAAACTATCGGGCACGAGCTATGGAAATGGAACGATGACAACACGGGCGGCATCTTTTGAAGTGCAATTGTCCGTGAGTCAGAGCCAAGTAAGATTCCGAGATTCCACGCTGTTGTTGAGTTGTTATTGCTGCTGCAGATGTTGTTGTGGTTGTGGCTGTTGTTGTTGTTGTTGTTGTTGTCCCTCACAACTGACAACTGACCCTTTATGCGTCCAAGATCTTTGTCTTTGGCCATTTCTCAATTTTCGAGCAGTTTACCAAAATTAAGCACACTAATGTCATTGAACCTTTTTTGTGTATTTGCCCATTCTTTCGTTTAGCTGCGGTTGTTCTTTTTGTTATTGTTATTCTTGTTTTGTTTATGGCCTGGCAACTTTTTCTTATGAGATCATAACACGAAAACGCAGCGAGAATGTTGCGGAGACATTATTGACAAAACTTATATAGGTTTTTTGAAGGCGCACTCTATTCGAATGAATAACAACAACAACACACACAGACGACTGAGAGACAGACATCTTAACACGCCCAACGCCCGCAACAACAATAATAGCAACAACAAACGGAATGCCCATAAAGGCGAAAAAACAAGTTTACCCAGAGAGGCAAAGCAAACAAGCACAGAAATTATGCCAGCCGTTGCGCTGGTAGTGCCCAAAGCTTTAGTGCCGCCGATGATATTGCTGATCTAAGCAGGCTGATGACTGACAACAGCGGCAAGCGAACGTCTGACGAAGCTTATTTAATTAACACCGCTGTGCGAACGCAGTCAACTGCGCAGTCAGCGATGTTGTGGCATTTCACAAGTCTTCATTCAGTTTGCAATTTCAAATTCCAACGACTGCGCGCGTAAATATCTCCACAGTGTTGCCAGATTGTTGCTGTGATAAATGAGTTTTTAACGATACTAGATTAAATGTCACATAATATACAAATCAATTGCATTACAATTAAACAATATTATATTATAATAATACTATTAATACTCGTTGGATTGAGAATCATTTATTATTTAGTAATTTTCAAATTCTGTTGACAGCGCTCTTAAATACCGGCAGTCGCAGTGCTGCCAGATTGTGTTACACAGAATACTAGTAAGCTAGCTGTACTCTACTAACACTCATCACGCGCATAAGCAAGCACGGCGCAATCGCTCTCGCTTGCACGCGTAGTCATTTGTTATTGATTTCTCTTTTTGCAAGTAGTCAGGGTTGTTATACGAATGCCAGACAGCGTAGTTGACACGGAATTTTCATTTAGGTTTCGATTGTGTGCATAAGAATTTTTTAGTGCTTCGATTCATTTTGTTATTTATTTACAATCGGGATTTTGTTCGAGTGCTCTGGCATGTAGATGCAAGTGAAGTTTGTGCGATGCACGCTGTGAATAAAACCAAACGAAAACAAACAACATCGCAGCTGCACTGCCAGAACAGAGACACCAACAAAGCAAAGGCAGCAAAAACAAAAACAAAAAGGCAGCAGATTTAAACATTTAATTTACAATTTTCGGAAAAGTGCTGCCAAAATGGATGACGGCACTTCGCAAAGTTCAACTGCTCCCATGACCAGGGAGAATATCCCGTTGTTAAATCGCCAGCGCAGTCGCTGGTATTCATTCAGGTGAATCATCATCACAACATAACAGCAAACGGATCCCCCTTCCCTTTTCTACTTCCTTGTCCAACGGATTTCATTCCATGTAATGCAAAAGCTGGTTTATCAGCATTTTTATATGGAATATATAATAGCCAGCCACCCGCACAGTTACCCTGAGAATAGTTGCAGTAATTCGAAATGCGCTCTCTATTCAACTCGCGCTCTCTTACACTCTCCCTGTGGTTATACTCCCTCTCATTCACAACTACAATCGCTGGTTATCCCATTCATACATCGATATGCGGGTGTGTGTATGTGGTTTGTGCTGCATCATTTTTTACTGGTCTTTATTAAATTTTTATTATTGATTTCTGCCAAGGTCACTTCCGTTTTGTTGTCTTTTGGAGCTGGGACTTAAATTTGTGACTTACATGGATATGTAATCAAATGTTTATCATATAAATAATGTGTTTTTGTATTAGTATGTTTGAGTCACGTAGGTGGAGCTTTGTAGATAGCATTGTTATCTGATAAAAGTCTGAAATGAAGACGAATTCATGTTCTTTTTATTATAATCGCATAATTTGAACTATTTTCTTGTATTCTACAATATATTATTATTGAAGTTGAAAGTCCAGTAGATAGTTGTTTGGACTCGATTTGAAACTGGATCTTGGCTATTCTTAGCTTAGCTGTACACTAGCCTTGATAGATGCCTCAATAACTGGCGTTCTGTGTCAGCAATTATATTTATTTATTTTTATTTTCTTACAGTTGCTGGAGGAAATGGTTCAGGCCACGCGAGCTGCGGGCTCGCACAGTCAACCTGGGCCGAGCCAATACGGAGAAGTTCCCTCCGAACGAGATTCGTAATCAGAAGTACAATTTCATCACGTTCTTGCCGCTGGTGCTGTTCGAACAGTTTCGTTTCTTTCTCAATCTGTACTTCCTGCTGATGGCCTTGTCTCAATTTATACCAGACATACGCATCGGTTATCTGTACACCTATTGGGGTCCACTTGGCTTTGTCTTGATGGTGACCATTTGTCGTGAGGCTGTGGACGATCTGCGAAGGCATCAACGTGATCATGAGGTCAATTCGCAGAAATATAAACGTCTTTCGGCGACACATAGCAATGGCTACGAGAGCGTGCCCAGTTCCAAGCTAAAAGTGGGGGATGTCATTATTGTCGAAAAGAATGAGCGAGTTCCCGCCGATCTTATACTGCTGCGTACCAGCGATCGCGGTGGCTCAGTGTTTGTGCGAACCGATCAACTGGATGGTGAAACTGACTGGAAGCCACGGCTGGCGGTACCGTATACACAGAAACTCAGCCGCGATTCAGATCTTTACAATATCGATGCTAGCATATATGTTGAGAAGCCGCAGAATGATATACACAGCTTCATTGCCACCTTCTGCATGACAGACGGTAGCGAGGACACTGGACTCAGTGTGGAGAATACACTCTGGGCCAATACGGTAGTTGCCGCTGGCACTGCCACTGGAATTGTCATTTATACCGGTTGCGAGACACGAAGTGTGATGAATAACTCACAGCCACGTTCTAAGGTGGGATTGCTGGACATGGAGATCAACGGACTGACCAAGGTGCGTACGATATAGACAGAATTTGAAAGTGGTTTATTTTTTAAACTCAAATCCAACAGGTTCTTTTCTGTGCCGTGCTGGGTCTCTCATTAGTCATGATGATACTGAAGGGATTCGGTGGTCCCTGGTATCGTTACATGTTCCGCTTTGTGCTCCTCTTCTCGTACATTATTCCGATCAGCTTGCGAGTAAATCTCGATATGGGCAAAGCCTTCTACTCGTGGCAAATGCAGAACGACGATAATATTAAAGGGACAGTAGTGCGATCTACAACAATCCCAGAGGAACTGGGACGCATTTCATATGTACTCACCGACAAAACGGGAACGCTAACCCAGAATGAGATGGTATTCAAAAAGATTCACTTGGGTATTGTGTCCCACGATACGGATACCTTTCAGCACATTGGACAAATGATACAGAAGCTATCGGGAAGTATTCTACAACAACAGCAGCAACAGGGCAGCCTCTCCAGCTCGAGCAGTGCGGGCGATTCGAACAGCAAACCAATTATGTTCGCTGGTAATCGGATGCGTCGTCCCGAAGGTTGGCGCGAGTGGGAGGCAGTTCGTGCTCTCGCTCTGTGTCACAACGTGACACCGATCAGCGATGATGAGGACAATCATTCGGTATCGACCGCTTCGACGGTGACTGGTGGCAACAATTCACCCACCAAATCTGTGATAAACATTGAGGCTCCTGGCAGCACAGACACAGAGCATCAGTATCAAGCAGCTTCACCTGATGAAATCGCTCTTGTCAAGTGGACCGAACAGGTGGGCTTGACACTAATCGCCCGAGATTTGAACACCATGACGTTGCAGGTAAAGACTGCCAGCGATGAAAGTGAGTATTCTATTATGTACTGAAACGAAACATGAATTAATTTCATACTGAATCTTTTACAGACGACATACTGATGCATTATCAGATTCTGCAGCTATTCCCCTTTACTAGCGAGAGCAAACGCATGGGAATCATTGTACGGGAGAATAAAACCGGACAGATAACATTCTATCTGAAGGGTGCCGATGTGGTCATGTCCACCATTGTGCAGTACAACGACTGGCTGAGCGAGGAGTCAGGCAATATGGCACGTGAGGGTCTGCGCACCCTTGTTGTCGCAAAAAAGGTGCTCACCGAGGAGCAGTACAACGATTTTGAGATGCGATACAATGCGGCACGGCTGAGCATCACAGATCGCGTGGCCAAGGTGGCCGCTGTGACTGAGTCACTAGAGCGTGAAATGGAACTGCTATGTCTGACTGGCGTCGAGGATCGCTTGCAAGAAAATGTGCGTCCCACACTGGAGCTGCTTCGCAATGCTGGAGTACGTGTCTGGATGTTAACGGGCGACAAGTTGGAGACGGCATGTTGCATTGCCAAATCCTCGCAATTGATTGGTCGCAATCAGGGACTTTACGTGCTGCGTTCGGTTAAGACCCGCACAGACGCGCATCAAGAGCTTAATAATTTTAGACGTAAACAAGGTCACGCTCTGGTCATATCCGGTGAGTCACTTGAGGTATGTCTACAGTTTTATCGCTTGGAGTTCCTGGAACTTGCAACAGCATCGCCGGCGGTCGTCTGTTGCCGTTGCTCACCTACACAAAAGGCACAGGTGGTGGCCCTCATACAGAAGCATACACGGAAACGTACGTGTGCTGTTGGTGATGGTGGCAACGACGTCAGCATGATTCAGCAGGCAGACGCTGGCGTTGGCATCGAGGGACGCGAAGGACGACAGGCATCGCTGGCAGGAGACTTTAGCATTCCGCAATTCTCACACATTGCCAAGCTGCTGCTTATCCATGGCCGACGTAGCTACAAACGTTCGGCAGCGCTCTCTCAGTTTGTCATTCATCGTGGTCTGATTATAACCACACTGCAGGCTGTCTTCTCGGCTGTGTTCTATCTCAGCTCGGTTGCATTGTATCAGGGCTTTTTGATGGTTGGCTATTCCACGCTGTACACAATGTTTCCCGTATTCTCACTGGTGCTGGATCAAGATATTACCTCAGAGACAGCTGTCACGTATCCGGAGTTGTATAAAGACTTGTCCAAAGGACGCAGTCTTAGTTACAAAACCTTCTTCATTTGGGTGCTGATCAGCATTTACCAGGGCGGCGTCATAATGTATGGCGCACTGATTCTCTTTGTGGACGAGTTCATACACATTGTGGCAATTAGTTTCTCCGCATTGATTATGACAGAGTTGATTATGGTAGCGCTCACGGTGCGCACCTGGCACAGGTAAGAGAAAACAAACTGCAGTTCATCACTGAGATCGTACTTACTATTCGAAATATTCAATACACAGATTGATGGTCTTGGCTGAGCTCTTCAGTTTGGCGCTTTATCTCATCTCACTAGCTGTGCTCCACGAGTATTTCGGTAAGGATTGAAATGGCATTCGCATATAATATCAACCAAGCTAACTGAATTCTTATTGCAGACTGGGAGTTCATTTGGTCGTATGACTTCCTCTGGAAGGTATTACTCATCACAGTCGTCTCCTGCTTGCCCCTGTACATAATCAAGTTCTTGAGAAAGAAGTGCTCGCCGCCCTCTTACCTGAAGCTGTCTTAATGTGCTGATCATGAGTTTTCCATTTACGAGACAGAAATAATTGAATATCTCCTTATTTTATCCTAAATTATTCTGCACATCTTTTGTACGATTTAAGCTTTTTTTTTTCGTCCAAGTTCTGTCAACAAACCACACAAACCCCATACGTGATATAAAGTGTAATTACTTGTCCCTCTCGCAGTGTTTTTATTTAGAGCTGTATAATTTTGTTGAAAATACGCAAATGCGAATGAAATGAATGAAAATCAAAGTGATTATGTATACACATTTAAATGATGATGAAGATTAATGTTTAAGTCGCAGTAAACCAAATTATGTTACTAATTATTTAATGATAATAAGTAAAAGTAAACCACTAAATGTATCTATGACTAAAACCGAAATCAATTATAACTGTATGAAACTGAAAGTAAACCGAAACAGACAAATAGATTTTGTATTAAGTATTAGAGATCGATCACAAGATATTAATAAATAAATTTATGACAACTAATTAAAGGCTGTTTTCTATTATCTTTAACCCACAGCAGGAATACCCTTATCAAAGTACATTCAAATTAAACATTTGTATTATATTTTTATTGATTTCGTTTACAATCTTTATTTACCACCAGTTTGTTGTTTTTGTTTCTTTAATACTAATTCACAATTCTTTGCTTTCAAATACATATTAATAGTTAATTATACTTCATATTATGAAAGTATATATATGCTTATTTATGGGCTTTTATTTTTATTTTCTTCGGTAATACATGTAGTTCTTCATTTGCTAAGCTTATCTTAGGGTGCTTCTCTCTCTGCCAATTTTTTTAATTTTGCCACTTTTAAAAGTTTCCTTCTGCTTGTCCTCTGTATATGTAGTTGTAGTTGTTGCTGTTTAAAAAAAAAAACATTGTTTCAAATTTCTGTTTAGTTATTTTGTTTGTTTGGTGTTGTTGCTGCAGCTAATGCATTTACGCCTTTAAACACAATGTCAGATCCTTGCATTCAGTTATCATTTATTTTAAACCATTTTTTTGTTATTCAATTTGCTTAAATGCGCAGAAATACTTTAAAAGTAAACAATTTGTTTGTAGTGTGAATTTATTTCATTTTCATTGCGTGTAGTTTTTGCTTTTATTTTTTGTTTTCACAATAAGGTATGTTTATTGAAATTGATGTATTATTCAACGCATGCTTTTAAATTGGGGGCTTTAAAATTGTTTTTTTTTTTTTTTTGCTTTTATATTCTTTTTTTTTTGTTTCACTTTGGAGTGCAATGTTTCTTTCCTTAATACGTTTTTGATTTCATTTTCTCTATAGTTTTGTCACTAATTGCTAACCATTGTTTAGGGGTTTGTGGGTGTGTATTGTTCGTGAGCCAACTCCTTGCCGAGAACTGAAACATTTAGTACTATGGTACCATTCTACCATGCTATATGTGTTATGCTGCAGTAAAAAGTTTCCGTCCAACAGTTCTAGTATCTTAAAGCTTTGCCATTTCTCTCTTTGTTGCTTGAACATTTCTCAATACAAATACAAATTGTCATCTCGAGTACATTGTACATCTACCATATAGTGTGTATATAACTGACCATTCATCTTTGTTATGCATGCATGTACGTACGTATGTGCGTGTAAGTTAATAGTAGATATATGAATGTATCTTGACATTTTTGCTAATTTCCTAAAAATCTACAAAATATAATATTTAATATTATTCTCTTGCGCTTTTTACCTTATATATTGTATATTTCTGCATATACACACAGACATATATTATAATGATTGTTTAATCTTTATGCATGTATAATTATGTAATGATGTTTCTCTTATTTGGTTTTGTTCGATGAGGTCAACTTTGATTTGGTTTTAGAATATGCAACTTTGAGTTTTTGTTTGGTATTTTTCTTTGAAGAATATTGTGTTTTCTTTTTTTTATTCGTTATTTTTATTCTCAATTATTTTCTTAAGTTTTCTTTTTGATATGTGCTTACTATTTTATTTTGGGTTAATTTGATTTTTTTTATTTTCATTAATTTTCACTTTATATTACACAAAAACGGTTTCAATAATGTGTTGTTATTATATATCATATATATATATATATTTTTTTTTTTTGGGGTTTTCTTCAATATTTATTTAATAATATTCAGTCTATATAAACATACATTTATACATTTATGCTAAAGGCTCGAACAAAAAGCAAATATATGAAGCATATTTTCAGTTCAGCTAAGTCCCTAACCAAAACTGGTTCAAAAATTGCCACAAAAATGAAAATCAATTCGAAAATGCCAAAAACATACACACATACTATGTATATTATATTCGAAAAATTATTACAAATAAAATACAAAAAGAAAACTATCTGCGGCTTGCCGAAGATCTGATACACCTGGAGAAACTGAAATAAGATTTTTGAACAGATTTATTTAGAGACTTTCGAGTAACACCTGTTTTTTCTTCAAGTGTATGAAAAGATTGAGGAGAATATTTTAAAACTCTTAACTTACATACGGCTATGTGTATTTCTTCTTGTGTGTTCTGTGTGTGCCTGTTTATTGTTGTCTGTATGTAAATCTATCGAAAATTAAATGTTGTTTATTTTACTTTATTTTACTTGCATGTGTAGATAGAGCACACTATTTAAGTATTATCATATTTTCTTTTAATTTGTTTGCATTTAAGTTTTCCATTTTATTTACTGTATATGTATGCGTGTGTGTGTGTGTGTGTATGTATGTAGTTAAATATCATTTTGTATTCATATATGGTTTGTTAACACATTCCTCTTGACGAGTTTTATTCATTTTGCATTTGATTTTGTTTTGTTTGTTTTTTTTTTTATTTTTTGGGTTGTTCAACTCTTTTGCTATTACAACGATTCACATATAGTTTTTGTTAGATTTTGTTTGTTCTTTGATTTCATTGTTCAACATTGTTTGACTATATATTTCTGTGTATATATATGTATATAGAATATAGGTATATATTGTAGAACGTATATATGAAAACCAACTATTTACATACACATAAGTATTTAAAATACATACAAGTCGCTACATGTTCATTATTTGGTAGATAGAGTATATATATATGGGTGTATATATGTGTATATATTGTATATGTGTATATTGATGTTGTCCAGATGGTGTCCAGGTCATTGAATTGTGGTATAAGGTATGCGATTCACAAATCTTAAGAGCCCTCAATTAAACATTAACCTTATCGTACAACTATTGTTTAGTTTTACTTTTATTATTATAATTATAATTTCCATTACTTTTACTGAGCAAAAAGTATCGTTCATAACATTGTTTAATACTGTTTTAGTGTTTAAATATTTGCTTTAGATATTTGTTTTAAATTATTCTTTCTTTTTTTGTCGTGCGTTTATTTTGTGTTTTTCAAAATAGTCTTTATTTTGTTTTTGGTTTTTCTCAATAATCTTTGTTTTTTCTCTAAGCAATGCCATGCATGACTTATAATTAACAGCTTATTTCATTCAGTTATTGTTTGGTATTATAATTATTTTTCTTTTTTTTGCAAAATTTTCCCGAATAGGTTTCGCTCAAGCGTGCGCACAGTGTGCTTAGTGCTGGCAGAATGCAACGAAAATGTATTCGCATTTCTACTTTCAGCACGATTTGCACGCGCTCTTTGCGCGTTTACACCTGCACCGATATATAAAATTTAGTGTATAAATCAAAGAATAATAAAGTATTAGTAAAATTAAACCAGATAATAGACGAGTGCACAAGTGTTTCTGTGTGTGTGTGCGTGTGAGTGAGTGCGGAGAGAGTGTGTGAGTGAATGCCACACCTTCAGGCAGTGTGTGTTTTCTTTCTTGGCATCATAAACAATTAATCAATTAATGGACGCTGCGAGTCGATCGAATTCTTTACATATTTCTGAACACAATTGCTGTTAATTAAATGATAGAGGGTGTAACTGTGTGTGTTTGTGTGTATGTGTGTGTGTGTTTAGGTGTAGTTGTAACATAGAAATGTTCAACTTAGTCCATTTGAAAACATTTGAAACTGCTTAAAATCGACGAGACTGCCTAAAAGTCTACACAGGATACGGCAACTACATATATAAATATTTAAAAGATAATGCATACAGTCAAACCTCGCTGGAGAGCACTGAGTTCATTTCAATTCCCAACCAAATCGTTAGTTTTTTTCTCAAATCAAAGTTACTGTAGTGAAGTTCGACTGTATTTTTCGCCATGTTGGGCGCTCTGACGCACAAACGAATTACTACTGTAGCTGGCAAAGCTGGCTACACTTACAAAAAACTGGCAAAGCTTTTACAAAATTACGAAACTACTTTACATTTATGAATACTGAATACGGAATACTGAAGAATCGATAAGTGATTATCGGAAACCGAGCTATCGATCATATACTATAGATAACCAGCTATTGGTTGTCGACAATCGAGTTTGCTATCGATGATATACCATCAATCGGTTACCGAGAGACTGGGTTCAATCATCACTTATCGATTACCGATTACCGATTACAGGCTACAATACCAAATACCAGGCTATAATACCAATAATACTAAGCACTGATCTATCGACACAAATCTGGCAGATGGTGTTGGAAAACAAACGCAATTATTTTGATCTTAAACTAACCACTGTGCGCATGCGATTCGGTCGCCGCCAGATGACGCTGCTCCTCGCTGTCTGCCTGGCGAGCCGCCTCGCACTGTGCACAGTGCTTCTCCAGAAACTTCATGGACAAGTGGAACGTATACCGGTGCCGGGTGCAACGCCTTTACATCTTATACTCGACGATCTTGTTGGGATTGAGGAACTGCTCCCGTTGTGCGGCATCCAAATGGGCGACGGTGCGTGTCAGTGCCGAACCGGAACCGGAACCAGAGCTCTTATGCTTGCCCCCAACTCCAGCATCGCCAGCAGCTCCTCCAGCTCCCCCAGCACCACCAGCGCCCCCACAACCGCCTCCACTTGTGCGTCCCGAGTCAGTGCCAATCGGTTGATAGACACCATCGGCACTGACCACGCCCACATTGACACCAGCCACCACCGGCTGCTGCAGATAGCCGGAATACTGCGGCGGCAACTGGTAACTGGCCGGCGGCTGCTGTGAAATGGCCCGCGGCTGCTCCGTGTGGGCTATAGGATATTGCTGTTGATGCGCATAATCCTGGCTACTGCCGCCGCCGCCAACCACAGCAGCTGCACCACCAACACCAATGCCGCCGCCGCCGCCGCCAACACCACCGCTAGCATTGCCGCCGCCCATGCGAGAGCCGGAATCATCGTTGAGTCCCTCGCCCATCTCGCCGTCACGATTATGGCGTCCGCGTATGCAGAGCTTGGTGAAGAGCCAGACGCGTCCGCGGTAGAGCAGATAGCAGCAGAAGTGCACAAAGAAGGTGAAGATTATAGCACAAGCGGTCACAATGATGGCTTTGCCCGGCTTGGTCCAGTCCATCATGGGGTAGATGGCAGTTTGATTTTTCCTGCAAGCATAAATCACAATTGAAGTTGCATTCGATTGGTTATAGATCTTTGAAATTCACCTGTCTGTGCCGCCGGCCAAGAAGTAAATGCCCGTAAAGATGGCATAGGCCAGTCCAATGCCTGTGGTAAAGTAGGCGTGGCTCATTTTTATCGGATGTCCCACAATCGCCAGATCAATGAGCATTATAATCGAATTGAGCACATGCACCATAATGTTCAGGGCGTCGATCTTGTGATGTTCTGCGAAAACAGAAGGGTGCAATACAAGTAATTAGAAACGAAAGAAACCAACATATATATTGTACAATATATAGTAAATACTATAGCTACCTCGTCTAGCATGGCACCTATAGAGAAAATATAATAACTATGCTTAGGTATTTGCAGAAAAAGCTAGTTTACTCTTGCAGGGAGCATTTTATAACGCCAATTGGTCTCTCAGTTTTTTTAATATCCTTAACGTATCCAAAATAGACCAATATATTTTTTTTTGCTAAAAATTAACCTTAATTTATGTATTGTAAATAGATTGTATAATGCTGTAAAAATTTCACTTGAACAATTTGCTGAAATAAAAATGTATACTTAGTTTGAACCGCAGCTTATCCTTTTATATTTTATATTTAAATAACTTTTGTATACAGTTTAAATTTTATGAACATTAAGAAAAATATCCCAAATTTTTTATAGTAACAATCACTTGTACTCTTGTGAACGGAAATTAATTAACCTTTTTAAAAACAAAATCCATATATGTATGAATGTACATACATACGAGTATATTTGAGTTTCTTTTTGAACTCTCAATTTGTAAAATCATATGGCAACGTTCACGCCAATCCGATAATTCATAGAAATATATATATTTATATATAGTATATAGAAATGTATTGAAATATATATATTTACTTTAAGTATGTCTATACACAAATAAATATAATACGTGTACATAAATCATATTTAAAACAGTTCGATTCGAGTAACATGCTAATTTCTCATACACTTAACGTAAAAATTACTTTCAAGACACTTTGAGAAAGGCCACAGCCGAAATGATAAATTTTTTGGTCTTAATTGTTATGAAGACTACACTGGTTACGAAGCATAATGGTCATATACTTTTCCATATAGTTTCCAGTTATCTGGCGCCAAAATCTGGAGGTCCGAAAAGATCGTATCGATGCTAGAGAGAAATGCATAGCAAAAGAGAAAGTCCACTAGCAGGAGTAGGGCCAAGAGAGGTTTATCCAGTACAGGGAGTTGGAAATCCGTTAAAACGCCATGTAATACTTGAGCTTGGAACAGCAGCATTGGCAGCATGGTAACCCAGACGACGCAATGGCCTACAATGATAAGTTTTTCACACTCCTCGCACGTCAGATATACGATAAAGACGCTTATATAGACGATGATCAGCAGGAACAGGGTGCTGAGTATAATGTACAGCACGGCCCCAACGATCTTGGGCACCCAAAGACCGAGCAATAGACCAACGCACATAACGATAAGCACCTCGAGAACATTGTAAAAATCGTTTCTTGACTCTGTAAACTGATTACCCAGAGTACACGCCACTGCAATGCTCAACAAACCGGCGACGGACATGCAGCAAAGCCAATCGTAGGGAAACTTAGAACGCCAATTAAATGCATTCAAATACAAATTGAGCAAGCCCATGGCAATGAGGATGGCTATAAACGAAACCATACAGTAAGTTCTCTCTTGTTTTACGCGATAAATATTGATGATATTCATCAAGAGCACTGCCATCAATATATGGGCGAGGGCGGCTCCAATCACTTGTAAATAAAATAACCATTTTTGGGTAAACGCCATACAAATTATGGATTTGGATCGAATTTAGAAAACTACTATGCCTCCTTTGTCATCGGTTGTCAATCACATTTATTTTCTGTCTCTCTCCCTTGTTCTCGTCCGTCATCAGTCAGTTTGTTCCCAACTGGGTATATTATTTCAAAAATAAGGTAAAATGATGAGTTTACAAGTTGTTGTTTTTAAGCACCCAAAATGTATCGATCACTGTCTGATCCGGAATTGTATTTGCATTTGGATAACACAAGTTCGCTAAACGCGCGCTCGCTGAATGAGGATAGCAGAGAAACAGATATCTGGCATTATCGACATATACGATCGACCATATGGGTGGCAAAGCCATCCCGTTTTGCGTTCGTGGCGTATGTCTACTTCCTTTCCGGCTTTCAAGTTCTTTTCTCGATACTCCAATGTCTCTTCACCACCTATCGCTGGCGTCCCACTATGAACCGTTTCGAGCGTGGCTTCTACATGATGCTGCTGCTATTGACCTGGCTCAACATGACGCTGGGCTTCTTTGGATTCCGTCGACTGCAAATCAGTTTCCCCTTCAATTGGATCATATTTCTGTGCATATTCGAATGCTTAACCCTGTTCGGGATATGTATGTGCCTGTTGGAACTGGATCTCACTTGGAAAGTTATTGCTGGAGCCCTTCTTGTGCATGTGATCTACATGCCACTGGGTCTCTGGGAGCCCAAGAACCTGCCGGAGAACCTATGGAGATTGATCTTGACCAGCCTGAGCATCTTGATCAGCGCCATTATCACACTGTTCACCAATCTGGCATTGCACATATACATTCCCCTAACTGTTTGCATGATGTTCTTTGGTCCGTGGGCTATGCATAATGTACAAGCTCTGCATCGAGATTCGTTTGATGAGTTTTCGCGCTATAGATTTCTATCGTTTAGCACCAGAATGTACATCACCTATGCCTTCACCATCGTCGGCCTCATCTTGGCCAATCGCATTGCCTACCAACTTGAGTCGGATGACTGTAAGAACTCAATGTTCTGTCACCGAATGAGTTTTATCGGTCGAAGACTGTAAGATCAATACGATATTCGACAACCACGTCGTTCTACTTATTTTATTTCGAGTGTAGTTTGTGTTCAATTAAATAAATAATGGCGAAATTCAAGTACTTCCATCGTTGTAGTTTCTATTGTACTTACCCGGATTGTGCACGAGCAGCCAGTAGCACATGGTGACAATAAAGGCATAGACTGTCGCACAGGTGTAGAGCACCCAGTATAGATGATGCAATCGACTCTTCTTCGCCTGCCGCACTATCTCAAAGTCCTCCCGCTCCACCATCATGCCCTGTGTCACAATCCAAGCGGCCAGCCATGCCTGCACCGTACAGAAGAGCAGCCCCCAGTGGGTCAAGTAGATCCACCACTTGGCATAGTGGTGCTCGAAGTGCTCCTCGGTGCGACCGATGTCCAGTAGCGAACAGACCAATGCCGCCAGGCATGTTATGGCCGTTATCCAGCGATAGAACAGGTACACAATGCGCACCTGAGTATTGCGTTGCCACTGCGTGATTGAGATAACGAAAAGGGGAAAGGAGAGTTGCATTATTATATTAAACAAATATTAATCTAATATTTAATCTCTGAGATCTAGGTTTTCATACTAATGGACAGACAGACAGACACACAGACTGACAGACAGACAAATAGACAGATAGACAGATAGACAGATAGACAGATAGACAGATAGACAGACAGATAGACAGACAGACAGACAGACACACTTACAGACCGACAGACAGACAGACAGACGGACAGATATGGCCATGGCCACAAGGCATTACTTCGACTTACCTGACACAGATAGAAGTTGTGTCGGTGCACGTGGTCCGGCGTGAACTCCGGGAAACAGCTGTTCCACAATTTGCTAACCATCATTCTCTGATTGCCCAGGCAGCTGCTGGCGTCGTTGGCGAACTGATTGAAGCCCTCGCAGCTGTCGTGCGAAGGGTATTGATAGGACTGATACGAGTGTTGCTGCTGCTGTTGCGATTGCAGGTGTTGCTGTTGCTGCTGCTGTTGTTGGTAGTGCTGTTGTTGCTGTTGCTGCTGCTGCTGATGTTGGTGTTGGTACTGGGGTTGGTACTGATGCTGTTGCTGCTGCTGCTGCTGCTGTTGATGCTGATAGCTATGATAACGATGGTGTTCCGTTTCACTGCCGGTGGCTCCCACGCCTGCTCCGGTTGCACCTCCGGCTCCGACCCCAGCGCCTGCTCCGCTTCCAGCAGTTGTTGCAGCTCCTCCTGCTGCTGCTGCTCCGGCTGCTGCGCCGTGCTCCGTTTGGTATTCGTGTTGCGGCGGCGTTTTGTGGCTGTGTCTGCTGCCGCTGCCGCCGCCGCTGCTGCTGCTGTAAGGGCGTAGAAAATCTGGCAAATCAATATCAAGTATACGCGCCAGTTGCGCCTCCTCGTCGTCGCCCTCGTCGACGTCAATGTCAACGTCGTCGGTGTCGTATCCAACTGCCCGATGATTGCTATTGTAGTGCAGAAAGCGCACGTCCTCAAGACTCTCGCAGTCGGTGGTCGAGAGTAGCGCCGCAGGCAAACGCTCCTCGAGCAGATCGTCCTCGTCGTCCTCAGTGGTGCTGGCAAAGCCCGGCAAGTAGCCGTAGTTGTCGTAGGCGTCCTGGTGGTATCGCCGGCTTGGCGTTGCCTTGAAGCGATAGCCGCCAGCTTGCAGCTCCTCTTCGGCTACAGCTGCTGCCGCTGCTGCTGCTGCTGCTGCTACTGCTGTTGCTGCCGCTGCGCTGGCCGATGCAGTTGCTGTTGCTGACGCTGCTGCCGATGCCGATACCGATGCTGGTAAGCGACTGTTGTTGCTGCCAATGCCACTGCTGGCGGTTGTGGTCGCAAAGTAATAATCGGTCGCAACACTAGGCGCCGGTGGTGGTGGTGCAGCGGGCAAATAGCCTGGCGAGCTTCCGCTTGAGGCGAGCAAAGGTGTTGGCGATGTATCGAAATTAATCAATGCTGCCGCTGGATAACCACCTCCAGTATAGTTGCTGCCCAGGCGATAGGGATACGATGCACCAGCACCAGCACCAATGCCGCTAGTGCCGCTGCCGCCGCCGACGCCGCTGCTGCTGCTGCTGCCGATGTAAATGTGCGCCGAGGTCGAGGGCAGATGGTACCAGCTGCTGAGATTGCTGCCGCCCAGTCCGAAACCCAGGCCCAGTCCCAAGCCGAGACCCAGCCCGGTGCTGCTGCTGCTGCCGCGACTGAAGTAATAACTATATTGTTGCTGCTGCTGCTGCTGTTGCTGCAACTGTTGCAGTTGCTGCAATTGCTGTTGCTGTTGCTGCTGCTGTTGTAGCCAGCGATGTCTGCCGGATGTTGTTGTACTTAGACGCTCGTAATATTGCCGTTGATGGTAGAGAAATTGCTGCTGCTGCAGCTGCTGTTGCTGTTGTTGCTGCTGCTGTTGCTGTTGCTGCTGTTGTTGTAGCTGCTGCTGTTGTTGCTGCTGCAACTCACGCTCGAGCCGTTGCAGCAGCAGTTGTTGCTGCAGCTGTTGTATCTGCAATTGCTGCTGCTGTTGGGCAAGCAATTGCTGCTGCACTTGCTGCTGTTGCTGTCGCTGCAGCTGCTGCAGCTGTTGTTGCGTCAGCTGCGTCTGCTGCTGTTGCGCTAACTGCAGCTGCTGTTGTTGCTGTAGCCTTAGCTGTTGCTCTAGCTGTTGCTGTCGTTGTTGCTGTTGGCCACTAATTGGCTCCGGTCTAAAGTAAAACTGCGCGTAATCCAATGTGAAGGCGTTGCTCTTGACTTACTGCCGCGCGTCGTCCCCGTCGTCCTTGTCGTCTGCCTCCTCCTTCTCGTACTCGTGGTTGTCTGCCACTTAACAAGTGTTGCTGCGGTTACAGTTGCTGCTCCTAGAGTTGCTGCTGCTGCTGCTGCTGGTGTTGTTCGCGCTGCGGCTCTGAAAGTGGAACAAGTGAAAATGCGCTTTGAGTCGAGTACTTTGCACATGCGGCGCGACTATTAGGATACTAATTAGACGGGTATTACGCATACGCCCTGTGGCCGCATGCAGAAGCGTGTCTACGGCTAAAGAAGTCAAGATATACCGTGCACTGATTGAGTTTATGCTGTGGCACATTTCAATGAAATCACAGCAGGCAGAAAAAAAAAGAAACCGTCGAGTTTCTCGAGCACCTTCGCTATAGACATCGCACACTGCAAAGCCCTCCAATTAGGCAGTCGAAAGAGTCATCACCGCCCACCACTTGTTTTTGTTGCTCTTCCTTGTTGCACGCCCCAGTGCTGCATCAAGTGCTGCATCAGCTGCATCAATCGACTTTTCTTTCACTCTTCCAATTATAATTTTAGTCGGAATTTCAGTTGCTTCTTACGAGTACTGAAGATATTTCCAAGAATCCATTACTATCCTGATGTATTTTTGACATTTTGTAATATACAATTCCCGGAAATGAAAGTCGCAAAAATTTACATATCTCTTACGTGGAATAACAGCATTGCATAAACAGTTTTGTTTTGAGCCTGCTTTATTCTTGGAAAACATCAAGAACGGACGCTGCGCAGGGAAAATAATTGCAGAGTGCAGTGGGATATGCTTTTCTTTAGTGTTGCACTGAAATCATTTAGGGAAAACTTTAACAAAGTTGTAATCCAACACTTTTTTATCATTAATAAAAAACGAGTCTGACTATAACAGACTGTAGCATTGATAAATTTGATAAAAAGAATATCTAAAACAAAATACGAGGTTTGTTCAAAATTTTGACCAAAAGAACCGTTGCATGAGCATCGCTCAAGAGCTGTTGAATGACGTCAACGATGACCCAGATTTACTCAAAAGGGTCATAACTGGTGACGAATCATGGGTATATGGTTATGATATCGAAACCAAAGCCCAATCGTTCCAATGGAAAAGCCCAGTTGAGCCAAGACCGAAAAAAGCACGCAAAGTTCGATCAAATGTCAAAGTTTCGCTCACTGTTTTCTTTGATTACCATGGCGTGGTGCATCAGCAGTTCTTACCATATGGTCGTACGGTCAATAAACAGTATTATCTTAAAGTTATGCGTGAGTTTGCGAGAAGCAATTCGAAGAAAACGTCCAGAATTGTGGAAAAACAATTCATGGCTTTTGCATCACGATAATGCCCCTGCTCACTCATCTTTGCTTGTGAGAGATTCTTTGGCCAAAAACAACACCACAATCATGCCTCAGCCACCATATGGTTTTCTTGTTCCCAAAACTAAAGAGACCTATGAAAGGATGGTGATTTGCAACGATTGAGGAGCTAAAGACTTCATCGCTGGAAGAGCTCAAGGCTACACCGAAAAGTGCTTATGAGAAGTGCTTTGAGGATTGGAAAACCCGTTGGCATAAGTGTATTGTATCTGAGGGGGACTACTTTGAAGGGGACAACATAAATATTGATAAATAAATAAATATTTCTTCTTAAAAATACAAAGTCACCTTACTTTTTGAACACACCTCTTTTTTTTGATAAATTTGATAAAAAGAATATCTAAACAAAATATATTCCCTCTTTTGGATCAAAATAAAATATAAAAATATTCTTAATGCGTACGGCAAAAAAAAGCTTTTTTATCCAGTTTAACTATTTAATTAAAAGGGGAATTCTTCCAATTTAATATAGTTATATTTTACAAAAATACTTTATCATATTAAAATTGCACACAATTCTAATAAAATGTTGATATTCCTTTACTGCATTTATAGTACTTTGTGTGTATAATAACTCTAGCAAAGAGATAATCTAGTTGCTTTATATACACAACCTACTCCGGGGCACACATAAATAAATAAATACTCTAGTATTTAGTTAACAAATTACGGAAGACTTAAATAATAAACAATATAGCTGATGGCTGTGAGGCATCCTCAACGAGGGGGATCAACAATTAAATTGAACGGAAGCCCTGGGCAAATAAACTGCAAGTGGCTAATGCAAATCCTTTTGGCCCACTTTCCGCAATGGCTTGTCCAATGGAGCAGCTAATGATTTGTGTGCTTCATTTACCAACGGCAAATAGCAACAGCAACAGCAACAGAAACAACAACAACAAGAGCAGCAACAACAAACAAATAAACAAACAAGCTCAGCGACCAACTGAAATGCTAAACTAAATGCTGCAACAACAACAACAGCAACAACAACAACAACAAATGGCTTAGCAAATATATATAACAAGCGACAACAACAACAACAACAACAGCGAGGACGACACCAGCCACAGCCACAACACACAGCAGCAGCAACAACAACAACGACAAGGGGAGGAACAGCAGCAATAAAATCAGATCAAATTGAAACGCGCAACGCAGCAACATAAATGGCGGCGGCTAGCAACTTCCGGTGCGGCCATTTTGGTTGGTCGTTTGCTCGCTCGCTGTCTCTCTGTCTGTCTGTCTGTCTCTATGTCTGTCTGTCTGTCTGTCTGTCGCTCGTTCGGTCGGTTGTCTGAATTGAGTTCGGTTCAGTTGAGTCGAGTTGGTTGAGTTGTCTGCATAAAGTAGCCGAGGCACTGCGCAAGAGTCGGACAAACAGCGGGGACAAGAAAGAAGGACGCCTGAGGGACGTAAGCTAAATGCATTTTATACTAGTGTGTGTGTCTGTGTGTGTGTGTGTCTGTGTGTGTGTGTGTCTGTGTCTTTTGACGTCAGCAGCAAGTCTTTGCTGTTGTTATTATTGCTGCTGTTTACACAGCTGCGACGAGGGTCGCATTTGTTGTTATTGCTGCTGCTGTTGCTGTTGCTGGTTGTTGCAACATTTACATTGGCAATTTGCTTGAATAATACTCACACCAGCACGTACACACATACAGGCGCAAACACATAAACACGGTCACAACAGCCTGAAGTTTCAAACAACCTAAAGACTGTAAAGCCCATTCTAAATGCCGTGCACACGCACACAAACACCTATGTACTCTCCCACACTCACACACACACATATAGGCACACCATTACTCACACCAATACAGCTGTGCGAGCATGGCGCTTACATGAACACTTCCGGCCGCAAAGTCTGGGCTTGGCCCGGACCCAACACTTTCCATTCGCCTGTCATTCTCATCTACACTATCCTGAGCTGCACCGAGGAGTAACGGTATAAACCTTTCGCATGGCCGAATCTATTTGGTTTGGTACTAATTGAGACATCACCTACAGGAGTTCTCTTGAGTTCTCAATTTGAATGGATATTCTTGAACTAGTTCAATGTTACTAAAGTTTCTCAATTAATATTGAATTTTTAATCATTAGAAAATATAATTGAATTGGAAATACCTTCAAAAATGTTTGACATTGATAATTATATAATCATATAATAATAATACAATAATATAATATAATAATTTAATAATATAATATAATAATACAATACTTTAATAATAAATTAATATAATAATATAACAATATAAAAATATAATAATTTAATTATATTAATTTAATAATATAATAATAATTTAATAATAAATTAATATAATCACGTTAATAGCAATAAACAGTTCTGACCAATTTTTAAAATTTTTAAATATTTATTTGTTTTAAAACAGCAACAATACCCCAAAAAAGGACGTAAAAAGCAATAAAAAGGTCTGACCAATTTTAAAAATGTTCATATATTGTTTTGCTTTCAAACAGAAGAAACACCCAAAACAGGCCCAAAAATATAAATACATACAATAGTTCCGACTATTTTCTAAAAATTATAGGAATTGTTTTTACTCAAAACATATATATTAATATAATATAATAATATAACAATATAATAATATAATAAAACATTGTCAAAAATGTTCATTGAAATGAATCTTATGACTTATTTAAGGTAAACATATAGACCTTTTAAACCTTCCACTTTAGTTAAACATTAATATACCTAGAGACTTGCATTAATTTTTAAATTTTTAAAATGATTTGAATATCACAATAGCATTATTAATAAAGCATATTTTAATTAAAATAAACTGAGTAAAATGAGCACAAAATGTCAACGCACAATTCTAAGCAGAGCAGAAGCCTGCCGTCTTGCCCGCAGGGTATTTGCCACTCGTCCAGGAAATATGTAAACTTTTTCAAAACACACACAAAAAAAAAACCGAAATCAGAAAAAGTTTCTCCCATAGTTGAGTGAACTTTTTTTTCTTGTGCACTGTGAATTGGCTTTATTTTCTGGCCTGCCTTTTGCAATGAAGAAAAACTTCGTTTAACTTTGAGCTTCAACTTTGTGCTTCAATCATTTTTACTCTCTGGGGAATACAAATAAAAAAATACAAAAAAAAATACAAAAAAAAAAAAAATAAATCTCGTTTAAATCCGAGTTTGCAGCGCATTTTAGGCGAAAGTTAGCCAACTTGGCTCGCCCTTTGGCCTCCTTATTTATGGCCACTTGGCAGGCTGCTGTCCGAAATTTGTGCGCCACTGATAATTGTTTTGTTGTGCAACGTCAATTAGGGGCACGTAGCAGTCTGAAGTTTGCAGCTCATAAATGGCATAACAGTATTCAGTATTTTATGCCACTTCGTCCTTGCTGCAATTGATTTGCAATGGGAACATTTGATGGACATCCCCCTCTCCCCCCTTCCATCCACACCCACACAAACACAAAGCAAATCCGAGTCGAGACTTGCCAGGAAATTGGCAGACATAAAATGCGTCATAAATTCACTCAAGTGCCCGCACGCACGCACGCCAGCAGACACACACAAGCGTACGTGGCGTATGAGCGATATTTAATGAAGTCGCACAAGGCAAATGCGAACGAAGACTATGACGACAATGGTAACGAGAGTGAGAGACAAAGAGAGGGAGAGAGAGGGAGAGGGAGAGAGGTACACAACGAGCAAACGAGAACGAGAGTGCGACAGACGCAGTCCATAATCCCAACGACAACATTAATGCTAATTTAATTACAGTACCATGTCTCCCCCCTCAACATGTTCGCCCCTCTCTTTGCTTACTGTACTTGGGCCAGCTTGGGCCTCCTCTCGAATGCGCTGCAAGGCGAAGAAGTTCTTCAAGGCTCTCTGCCGCAGGCCGCGACTTCTGGTCTTGCCATGCACATTGCACATGCTTCTGAGGAGATTATATATATGTACCAACTACATGTGCATATGAATATGGTATATACACATACATACACATAAGCACATACATCTACATAAGCACATACATCTACATATGCACATATGCAGGCACATGCAAGTTGCATAAATTGTTGCTGTAAATCAAAGTGAAATTGATTGAACACCTCAGCAACAACAGCACCTACTCGAAGTATTCGAACTAACTGAAACTACTGCGAAAATCAACACAAAATAAATAATTTTTTACAGTGTACTGTTAGCTTAAATATGTTGCAAGTCTTTGCTTTTTTTTGCTTAAAATTATTGCAAAATTTCTAGACTTAAAACTAGTGTAAAAAATAAAAAAAACTTTTATAAAAATTTTATAAATTTAAAATAATTTCAAATGTATTAATGTATACAATTAATATTGCAAGTCCTGCGCTTATGTTCTGCAAACCTTCTGCCTGGATTCCATATATAACAATCTATCAAAGTTATAGCCTTTACTCACACTATTCACGCCTTGTTTCGCTGAGTGTATAAAATCGTCTCAAGCCGCCGTCAGCAGCGCATACGCGTGTCTTCCAGCTTAACGCACACACACACGCACACAGCAAAGCAGACACAATACACGCAGCACACACGCACACACACACACACACACAAGGGCACACGAACATACACACACATCCTGCGCCAGCTGCTGTCACATGCAGTCCGCGTCGCTTGGCGACGCATTAATTATCCCTTGAAAAGCGAATTCCGCATTGATTTATCCATAACGGGCGCGCGAATTAATTGCCAGCGACTTTTGTATCGAGTGCCCCGATGAGTTATGGCACAAGTAAAGCCCAAACAGTGTGGAAGTTTTCCTGCAGAAGTTATGTAATAATACAATTAAGCATTTTCATGCAGAGCTCACTGTGTATTTGATTAACTGAGCAGTGGAACAGAAAACAAAACTTCCCAAATTCCCCAGTCAGCCAGGCTTGGTGGGAGAGAAGAGCAAAGCAAGAGGGGAGGGAGGAGGGTAATGGAACTGTACTGAGCTAAGTTCAGTTAAGACTGGCAATGCTGGAGAATGCAATTTAATTAAAATGAAAAATATTTCTATGCCAATAATGCTGGCAACAGTTAGGAGAGCGAAAGAGAAAGACAAGGAGAGAAAATTGAAATGAGGAAAGGATGAAAAAGAAATGCTGCAAAATTTTATTTAAGAATTTTCTGCAGCATTTGCGCGTTAGAGTTGCCAATTGCATTCTATTGATATTAAAACCCTCTTGAGTTTAGTTCCAGAAAGACTTTAATTCCCAGCTCGTCTGCATATACCGGGGAAATATGCCAGAAAAATCCCCTAATTGAATATGCTGAAATGTTCAGCTGAGCTGCTTAACTGTAATGTGCATCAACTTAAGTGCTATAAAAATTGTCAAGTAGTTTGAAAACCATTTTTGATTTATTACACCAAATACGAAGTCAACTCCCAATTGGGAATGCACAAATATCACGACTGCAGTTAAAAGTTTTTCGCTCAATAGTTTTTCCAATCGATTTGCAACACTGCCACTGGGTGTTGTGTAATTTATAGCAAAAATCTATCTACTAAATGCAATAGCAAACTAAAACTGAAAACTAAAACTGCCTCTGGGGCTGCAGGCGTTCAAATGATCGCTATGCAAATAATTTGAAAAACATATTTAGATGCCGTAGGATAAAATTAACTTTACCCTGCATGCTGCAACAATGAAACACAACAGCAACAACAGTGTAACAACAAAAGCAACAACTAAAGCAAATTTCTGCACGTCGCTGTTCAAAATATTGAAAACAAAATCCTTGTTGAGCTAATGTGCAATTTTTATGCATATGTGGGCGCACAAAGAGTGCCAACGAGAGCGAGAGAGCGAGCAGGGGGAGGGGGAGGGATGGGGAGAGAGACTCATAGATAGTGGCCAGGCGACGGGGGGCGATGTGTGGCAGGGCATGGCTGCCTAAGCTGCACGTCAGACACATTGATGTGTTTGTTTATGTAAACAGGAAGTGTTGCGCTGCAGGCACAGTGCAAAAACTAACACACACACACACACATACAAAGCAAAAGAATATATGCGTGTGTGTGTGTGCAAAAGAGATAGACAGTGTGACAGGCGGAAGCAGAGGGCTGTACACGGCGTGTACGCGTACGCTTTGCTTGCCTTGTGACATTTTTTGTTTTTGTTTTTGTTTTTTGTGCACTGCGCGTTTGTTTTATGGCAAAATGTTTGCCCACATGAAATTATAGCAAAGCTAACATTTAATAAATGACACAGCGACAGTGAGTCTCTATGTGTGTGTGTGTGTAAAACTTTTAATGAGCTATTTGCAAGTCAGCTACGCGGCGTATGAGTGATGCACCAGCAAATTGATGACTTTGCTGCAAATGCAACTTGTGCTTTAAGGCAAAGCACAACTTGCGGCACTTAAATCATATATCCATATGCATATACCATATACAGTACATATTTTTGTAAGATATGTGTACCATATCCTGGCCGTGTGCAGTCGTGCGATTAGTGTGGAAGCATCACAAACCGATTCAATGAATCTCACATGCTGTTTGCCTCCTTTGTTACGTTTGCCAGCGTTATGCAAATTCCCGCATTGCCAGCTGCATATTCTCATATGCCAGTCAGTTCAGATCCGTCTGTCCATCTGTCTGTCTGTGCATCAAGTCTGTTCGACTATCCGTCTGTTCGACTGTCCGTCTGTTCGACTGTCCGTCTGTCTGTCTATCCCTCTGTCTGTCTGTCTCTCAATGCGAGGTCGTATCTCTTGTTCCCACTTGGCCAGTGCTAACAAAGTCTGTTTAATTGACTCGCATTTAATGATATTCATTTCGCATGACAATACATTTACATACATATCCCCTTATGCTTGCATTCTATACCACATATACACGTAGTATGTATGTATGTAACCATAATCTCTCATATGCCCACAGGCCCAACATGGCCAGCAGGCAAGCCGTGTCATATCCTTCTGTTCTGTTCACACACTCAAAAGTCAGCAACAGTATTAAATATATATTGTATGCTATAAATATAGAATTTGCTATACTACAATATACCATAATAATATTTCAAAATAGACAGCTTGTTTTCGGCTAGAATATATCGTGCAATTAGATAAGCATTCAAAGTTGATTAAGACGCAACTTTTGCTCTGCACATAAATCCTGCTAATTCTTGGATAATCCCCCCCCCCCGATAAATAAACCAACCATTCAGCAGCTACTACTAAATGTTGTTGCAATATGTAAAAGGCAAAAGGGAAAACGTTTATTGAACCTTTGCCAAGCTGCGCACAGGGAGAATTTATTATATTGTTGATTTAACGCCAGATTATTGCTGCACTCAATTGTCAATTATCGCAGAAGGCCTTAAGATGTCCATTAGTGTCCATATACCACATGCATACACACACTATATACTATATATATATATCAGATATATATATATATATATACTAGATGCATGTGGTGTCTGTGGGGCTGCTGCAGCCTGGGGCCATCTTGCCGGCGGCTTAATGAATTGAGCCCTGGCTTGCGGTTGCCAGCAGGGAGAGCCCGCTGCCCGAGGCTCATCGAAAGTTATGAGCATTGATAAATGGTCATCTTAAATTGCAATTTATATGCAAAATTGTTGGCAGCCAGGCAGCCAGGCAGTTGCGCCCCGTTGTATCTGTGTGTGTGTGTGTGTGTTTGTGTGCTGGCGCCTCGGCTGCCTGGCCAGATTAATTTCATTAAAAGGTTGTCACAAAATCCTTGGAAAAAGATAAGGGCGAAAAAAAAGACTCCAAAGCGAGTGAGATGAGTGCGCAAAAATGTTTGTGCTGCATATTTAATGGCCGCTCAAAGTACAAAAAGAAAGCCAAGAAAGCTCAGGTGGAGCATAAGCACCTCAGGCATATCCTCTTTTCTAAATTTGCCTCAAAGTAAAGCTCTGATTTTGCACAAATATTAACTTATAAATATTTCTATACTTCGTTTGTATATAAGCATAAAATCTTTGTCATCTGGCTTCAAAAACAAGTGAGATATAAGCCATGAAAGTATATCTGAATAATTTATATCTATATATAAAACTAGCTTCGTCTTATATATGCAAATATTATATAATTATGTTGCTTATTGTTGGTCTTCTGGAAGTCCTGCTTGCAAGTTTCATAACTATAGCTAGCATATGGTACGTATCAAGATCTGCCCTGCTTCGCAACTGCAAAGTCTGTTCCACCCCACTGAAATGTGACTACTGGGTATGAGAGCGCGAAAAGCCTCACAAAATGAATGTTAAATGCACGCCAACAATTTTTCACGCCTGCAACATGAAGCGCACAGCAACAACAACAACAACAACGATAACCACGCGAATGAAGGCGAAATTTATTATCAGTGTTTGCGCAGTTAAACAATAAATAAGCTCACACAGCCCGCCACAGCCGCAGCAGCAGTTGCGAGGGCCTAAGATTATGAATTCTCAGCCTCAACCGATTTAAGCGCATAAAAATTAATTTAGCTTGGAAAAAAAAAGGCTGAAAAGGATAAGGCCAGCCAAGGTGCGCCTGAAGGTTGGCCTTCGTTTAAGGTCAGTATCGCACCCTCTCTCTCTCTCTCTCTCTTGCTCTCTTTGTCATTCTTGTTGTCTCTCTCTTGCCGTCTGCCTTCCTCTGGCCGTCTGTCTGTCAGTTAGTTAGGAGCCTGGGCCGCTGCTATCTGACATTTCGTTTCGTTTCGAATGTTTTGACAACTTCCGCGACACTTTTTGCATTTCGCCTGATTGTCGTCGTCGTTTGCGGAAATATATATTCTCTGCTTCTGCTCCTTCTTCTTGGCTTTTCACATTCAATTCCCTGTGCCATGGCACATCTTGAAGACCCAACCCCAAAACTCGCCTGCCCTCCCTCACCCTTTGCATCGCAGTTTATCAAGTTTTTCTTTATGCTGCTGCGGCAATATTTTGCCCCGTTTCGTGTGCACATTTTGATTTACGTTCGCCTCCTTCTCGAATCGCATTTGGCAAACTATTTGCACACTCATAACTTGTACGTGTGCCTGTGTGTGTCTGTGTGTGTGAAAAGTTATAACGAAGCTGAATGCCACAAACACAAACGCAATTCAAAAAAAAAAAAAAAAATACATAAACACGAACCCCGAATACGAGCTCAAGCTGAGCCGAGCTGACTGTGATGCGATGATTTAACCCACGGCGCAGCTCGTAAGTCTTGTCCAAGTTCCTTCGATAGCGGGTGCCGGCAATTAAATTGGCAGCATGAAACTCTTTTATGTCAAGAATTAAACTTTCATCTCTAAGGCCATCAATCAGTGGGGCACAAAATGCGAAATGCGAAATGAAAATGAAAATGAAAATGGGAGACAAGTTGAACAAATCAAATCGTTTTCGATTCGCAGCTTTGTCAGGTTTAATTTATATAAATAAATGCAAGAAGCAGCGCACATTGGCACTGTGTCCCATTATCAATTCATTCGCAACATGCAGACGACACAATCCATCAACAGAAGTCAATTCAAATATGCTCTCCATTGGAGTCCCCATCCCCCCCCCACATGTACACATTGACAGCGTCCTGGTCTAAGCCCAACGAGGGGAAATTAAGTGATCACATGACGTGTAAAAATGTAAGAGAAAATAAATTACAAACAGCAAGAGCAGGTTGAGTTCCCTATGTAGGTAATGATAGACTAGAAAATACTCTATATATGGGGTAGAGTTTTAAATGAAGAAAACTATTGTAGGAGTTTGGAAAATTATTGACTAACGAGAGAGTGCTTTAGTTAATAAAATATTAAGTCATGAAAATATCGATTCTATCGATAATAAAGAAATATTGTATATCGATATCGGAACTCGAAATAAAAAATAAAATATAAAATAAATATAATATATGTTCTAATATAAATTAAATGAAATATAAAGTCACGGAAATATTGATTCTATCGATAGTAAAGGAATATCGTCTGTCGATATCGGAACTCGAAAGTAAAAAATAAACTATAATATAAATATAATATATTATAATATAAATAAAATAAAATATAAAGTCATTAAGTCTATAGTAGGTGAATTGGGTAACTTGAATTAGAAACTTGGAAGTATTCGATAGATAAATAGACTTCGTTATCGATTGTAAAAGTGATAACTAAAAGCAGATTTATTTAATTTATTGATTAACCATTAATAATAATAGTAATTATTCATGAAAATATCGATTGTATCGATAGTTTAATCGAATTACAACACTGTTTAAAACAATCTGATGATTTTGAAATGGAATATGGAATGTGGATCCAATTTAAGTGATTTGGGAAATTTGAATTGGGTACTTGAATGTATTTGATAGATAGATAGGCTAAGTTATCGATTGTAATAGTGATGGTCAAAAGCGCATTTATTTAAATTATTGATGACTCTTTAATTATGAAAATATCCATAGTATGAATAGTTTTATCGAATGGCAACACTGCTTAAAACTATCTGATAATTTTAAGTGGGTATAGGTGGTAAAATATGTAAATAGATCTATAATACGTGATTAAGGATATTTTATTTTGGTACTTGAATGTATTCAATTGATAGATAGGCTAAGTTATCGGTTGTAATAGTCATAGTTAAAAGTGCATTAATTTCAATTGGAACTGTTCTCATTTAATGCAAAAAGAACCTATCAATAGTAAGCTTTATTCAAAAGAACCGATAGTATTTATAGTGCAGCCACCTCTGCGTTACTTATGGCAGTCTCTTTGACTCTATACCACTACAACAGGGTATAGACAAAGGCCACCCCCATGCGACTACAGTCAACTTGAACCTTTGCACAATTCAAAGCGATTTTCTCTACATTTACTTTGACCTAATAAGCTCTCTGCGCCGGCATCCATTGGCACGGGTATAAATACTCATAGAAAACACAACAAAAGCGCTGTGGCAGTGCGACAGGCAGCGACAGTGAAAGAGGGAGACAGTGGGACGAGGGGGGGGCTGCATAGAGAAATGGCATACAATAAGCGTTCGTTCATCGTGAAACCATATAAGGTATGTATATGTCATGTTCTGATGACTGCATGAGCGAGCGCAGCCAAGTAGCGAAGAAGAAGAAGAAGAAGCAGCAGAAGATGTCACCGACGGCATCACCGCTGGCGGTTCCAATGGGAGGAAGAGTGATGTTGAGTAGGGAGCGGAGGATGGGGGGGATCAGAGTGCTGCCATAGCTCCTATCGACGTTGATTGCGTACAACATTGTCCGCAGGGCTGCGGCAGGTCGGGGACGCACCGAGAGGCTTTTGCCGCTCTCTGTCTATGTCTGTGTGTATGTGTGTGTGTGTGTGGCTTTTGTCATGTGAGTTGGCTTAATTAAATGTGTTGCTTTTTTCCAAGCAACCCCCCCTCACCAACTACCTCACCACTTTCCCACATTTTCCTACATTTTCCATTTACCATTTTCCATTGAAAGTACGCACACAGCGCATATTCGTACCGGGGCTGGCCTTTCATTTGCCGCCTGACAATCGCAATGAGTGGAAAACTCTTTGCCCTACTTGACATGTCATGTGGCTGGGGCTAATCAAAAGCTCAAATCGGCGACAGATGTGTCTATATCTCGACTGGGCAGAGTGCAGATTGTTCTGCTGCTTTAATCACACTTTGCCTGCGATGCGAGCAATGTTTGTGCTTAATTGAAATTGTAAACTTGTTTATCCAGCGATCTTGTAGTATGAATTGTGTATGTATATGTGTGTATGTTAACCTAATAAACGATGCCTATTTCAATTCTTTGTTTACTCTTTAGATTGTAAACATTTCTTTTGCTTCCAACCTTCGTTTAGGTCGGATATCTTGTATACATATGTATATCTAACATATTCCTAATCTATTTTTCATTACTCTTTTCATTTCAGATACTCTTCATACTGCATTCTCCCCTGTAAATTAAACATAATCATATCTTTTGAATTTTCTTTAGCTTTCTTGACCATTGCACATATATTATGCTTACACTTTTCTTACTTATATCTCTATACATGATTCATTAGAGATTGTTTCTCCCCTTCCGTGCCTTCTCTTTCTCTACTTTTATCTCACGACTTACATTGCATATAGTTCCTTAACTTTTCATAATCTTTAACATATCTTGTATCACAAACATATCCTACATCTTTAACATATCCTATATCCCTAACATCTGTGTACAATTTCAATTACTTTCCCTCCCCCTAATATAAATCAGTCTACCCCGAAAAGTTACCTCTTCATTTTCGGCAAACGAATAGACCCATTCACCATGCCGCAAACTCATTCAATTCATTCATACTCGCACTGCATGTGACGCACATTTCCATTCAAATATGTAAATCTATCTCCCCCTCTCCCTCTCTCTCTTTGTGTCTCTCTCTCTCCCTTTCTTTCTCGCTTTGTGTTTGTGTGTTTATATTTATGAGTGTATCGTAAGTTAGTTGTCAGTTGTTGACATTCTTGAAAAATCATACGCACACACAGAGGCGCAGACACGCGCGTAACTGATATATGTGCAAACAGTTAGGGGGGGAGGGGAGGAAGTAAAAAGAAACGTATACGCGATTCTCGACTGTGTGTTCGTTTGACCCTCATAAATCACCTAAATGTTGCATCAGTTGCTGCAGCAACGCCAGCCTCATCATCATTATCATCTCTATCATCATCATCATCATCATCATCGCCAGCAGCAGCATCTTCATTAACAATAACTGCATTTGCTTTTAGTTCAATTAGTCAGTTGCCGCAGCAACTCGGGCTGACCAACTGAGCGTATGCGAATTTATAGGTAACTGGAAACTCACTGTGTGTCTGTCTATGTGTGTGTGTGTGTGTGTGGTATGCCTATGATTTATGCGCATTCTGCTTTGAAATTTTATACTTAATTGCAATCTGCCAACGCTGCGTAATGAGCTGCAAATGCAACAGAATGGCGCATTCGGCGCGTGTTCCGTCTCAAATTACTTCGGCAACAGTTGCAGGATTCGATTTCAGAGTTTGTTTAAAATTCAAGAGTTTATGCATTTACAAAAAAAAAAAATGAACATAGCACGCAGTGTAACAAGCAGTTGCATGTCTGTGCATGTCCGTGCTTGTCTGTGCTTGTTTCAGTTATTAAAAAAGTAAAAATCATCAATGCATATGGAAATCGGTTTTAATTGAAAGTCACAGCCAGCGCGTCATGCTGCACTGTGGGCACTGCAAAAGAGGATTATAATCAACATGAAAAAATAAGGAATGCAAAAATATTATCGTTATTTCGACACACATATAACCGGTTTGTTTTTGTAGAATTTTTGTTTTTTTTTTTTGAAAAAACATCAAAAATAAATACAGTTTTTGTTGCCTTATTTAATCGGTAAATATACAGCTGCATTTTCGTTTTATCAATGTCGTCTCCATAGTGCGGATCAGCCGCAGCAAGTCAGTGGCGAGGTGGGGGAGGGGGAAGGAGTGAAGAGGGGAGGAGAAAAAACAAGAGCAGAATGAGAGGCAAAACACATAAAGGACAACGGACGCGCAGATGAACTGAGGCCGACAAATGCATAAAATGCGTTCATGTTGCGCTGCCGACGTCAGCGTCGCAACGGCAGCGAATCAATACACAGTCAGTGCTACACATATACAAGTAAAATGATAGATACGACTACAAGATACGCTGTAAGTTACTGTACTGTATGTGAGGTTCTGTGGAAGAAATACAAAGAAGGCGCTGCTTGCTTGTCCTCAATTTTACTCAATTTAATTCCTTTTAATTTCCTTAGATATTTTATAAATACGTCTATGCATATTATAGAGAACTCAAATACCCTAGCATTTATGTGTGCGTGGTATAAAACAACACTCTGCTAAATATGCTGAACAACAACGGCAAACGAGACCGCAGAAAAACCTTGCAAAAAAAAAGACTGAACAAAAACAAAATAACTGAAACAAACCTGAACATTCTCTGTCTCTCTCCACTCTCCACTCTCTTGCTCTCCCACTCCTTCTCCTCTCTCCCCTTTTGTGGGACTACCTGAACTACCTGCATAGAAATTCATGGGGAAAATATTTGCAATGCGCGCGTGGCGAGCGCCTAAAACTATGCAACGAAATTTGTTTGTCGAGTTTTTAGATTTTTCCTGTTTTTTTTTTGCCGTTTAGATGAAGACAAAGACATAACCACGCTGACCGCAATTAAAGCGAAATATGCAGGTGAGCATGAAGGGGGAGAGAGAGACAGAGGGAGAGTGTGAGAGAGATAGAGAGAAGGAAATAATTGGTATGAGAATAAGAATGGTTTTTGCTGCCTTGGTGAGCAGCCACAAAGGCGGCGCTCTCTCTCTCTTTTTTTTCTTCCTGCACCACTCTCTCTCTCCTCCTCACTTCTCTGCTATTCAATTCTCTGCGTTTCTCTATACCTTCAGTCCCCCCTTCTACACTCAACACGCTGCTTCTTGCCGCTCTCTGACAGTTCAGCGAAAATTTAGCACAAGAAATTTGCTGTCAACAAAAAACATGGCAACATTTTTTTGCCTGGCAGCCGCCGCAGGGGAAGCGAAAGAGAGACAAAAAGAGAGGGAGAGAGAGAGAGAGTAGGAGTGTGAGTGAGAAAGACAGGAAAATAGAATGCTACTACTATTGTGATTGCCCGCGAGGAAACTTTGTGTGTTTTGTCAGTTTGACATATGCCAAACTCGCCTGGAAAAGCTTAAACTAAAGAACACCAAAAACGAAATAGCAACAATAATACAGAGCCAAAAAAATAGCCTGATAAATAGAAATGTTATCTGCGCATTATATCTGCATTCTGACTGAGACATATATTCTCTATCAAAGACAATAAAAACACTTGGAAAATTATCGAAAAATGAATTCGATGAAAATTCAATTAAGCTAAGTTCAATTTTGAGAGAAGAAACTTTTCACTGATGTTCCTACTTCACATATTTTGTTATAATGTTTGGTAATTCTTCAGAATATTTCTCCACCCTGTGATGTTAAGATACAATATTCCGATGTACGGATTCTTCACTTAATAAAAAAAAAAAAAAAAAAAAAAAACAAAATTACTTAAATATATATTTTATATTTTTAGCCGTTGCATACTTTAGAGAACGGCTTAGAAATCACTAACTCTTCAGATCATTTCTTAAATAACTTCTTTGTTAAGTATCCAATCGCAACCAAATTTTCAGCAATCATTACGACATTGGTCAACTAACTACCTACTGTGTTTACTATAAGTGAACTGTTCTGCATTAAAATTACGTTTTGAATTCGACTATTATCGTTTAACGGGGGCGAAAATAGGTCAAATTCTAAAACAATCATGATTTACGAAATGAAATAGTGAAATATATTGACATCAAATTTGGTTGCTCTAGCTAGTCGCTAAGATCTAAGACGGACAAACTGTTGGTTTAAGATATTGACTAAATTTAATATTCAATAATATTTTTAGTTTAATTCAATATAATATGAAATGTTCTGCAATTGTTGAATGTTTATTGAGCAATCTGAAATTCACTATGAGACTGGAATCTCATCCCATTAGCGTATCTAGGTGACTAAGTACCGCAGCCCACAGCCATCGATCAAGAACGAGAAGCAGACAGAAACGCCACCCTTAAGACCCTTCTAAATATTATTACCTAATCATTCCATTTCTACTACATTACATACTCATACTACATAATCTTTGCAAATAACAAAGATATTAAGAATCATTTAAATTGATACAGATTAGATTAAGTTGTCCATTTAAGAAATTTATTTTTTAAACGAAATAGTAAAAAAAAAAAAAAAAAAAAACTGAGAATAGCAATATTGCTTTTTAAATTCTCCCAACTTTATGTTGAATTTAAAATAATATGACAGATTCGTCAATTGTTACAAGTTTGTTCAGGAATCTGGAAATAACTTTATGTGTAAATCTTTAAGAGATTTATTATTTATTATTATTATAGTCACTAGGAATCGTTAAGTTCCTTCTGAACTTAACCTAATGTGTAGCTTAAAAATAATATTATGCCTTAATAATAATATATACAGATGGACAATTGAGCAATTATGATATCTTACGGGTAAGGAGTTCATGGGGATGTATTCTCTTCAGACGTCGGAGGGATATGGCGTCATCGAGATCATATTTAAAAATTTCACAATCTTTTTGTTGAATTTGAAATGAAATTAAAATAATTTTATGTAACTACTACGCAATTCTCAAACTTAGTTGAAGTTATTTTTACAATCCTTTTATCCCTTAATGGATATAAATTATCTCTTTGTTGAATTTGAACTGAAAACAAAATTATGTTATTAAAAGTATTTCGCATTTTTAGTTGAAGTTATTTTCACAATCCTTATTATCCCTTAATGGATGTTAATTATCTATTTGTTAAATTCAAATGAAATCAAAATAATTTTACTAAAAGTATTTCGCATTTTTCCAACTTAGTTGAAGTTATTTTCGCAATCCTTATCCCTTAATGGATGTTAATTATCTGTTTGTTGAATTTGATTTTTTTATTTTTTTTATAATTTTTTTTTTTGTGGAATTTGAAATGAATTCAAAATAATTTTATTAAAAGTATTTCGCATTTTCCCAACTTAGTTGAAGTTATTTTCACAATCCTTATTATCCCTTAATGGATATTAATTATCTATTTGTAAAATTCAAATGAAATAAAAGTAATTTTACTAAAAGTATTTCGCATTTTTCCAACTTAGTTGAAGTTATTCTCACAATCCTTATCCCTTAATGGATGTTAATTATAAATGCGCTGCAGTTACCACATGCAGCGCGGTTTTAAGGGGCAAACAAAGTTTTCCACTGGCCCCATAAATAGCGTGTGAGGCCAGTCAGCTGTTTGCTGCTGCCCTGCTTTGCATTCTCTAGTTCTTGTTCTCCTTCTACTCGACTATATGGTAATTGAGGTGTAATTAAAATTGCTAACCGTGCCACAAAATCGCATTGGTTGGCGTCCAAGTTGTCCATGTTGTCTATTAATAATTCACCCTGTTAAACGAGGCTATCGTACTGAGGGTTATTGACATGATCCAACTGTGAGTTGTCACTGTATGACTGCCGTTGTAACTGTTACTTGTCACTGTTGATATTTTGATGGCATGTCGACTTAAAGCCGTTGCTGCTGCTGCTGCTGCCACCAAGGGCGCTGCTGGCTGAAAGTGTCGGAGCTGCTGCATTTAATGGCTGAGCATCAATTTTGTTGTGGTGCCATTAAAGCTTCGCTTCAAACATATCCATATCCCTGGCAAGCAGCAGCAGCAGCCCGGGCATGGTCAGCAGCCAGTGCTCTCGGACAGTTCGTCCTTGCGGAAGCTGAGAATCATGGATGAATGAAAATCATGGATGGATAGTTGCAAAAAGGCGAAAAACTAAAAGAGCAGCACAAAGCAGGGCGGAGAGTGGAGTGGCAGACAAGCTGACAGTCAGCAGACACACAAGAGACCCAAGTGAAGCGTTGAGCGATTTTTTCCACACTTGCAGCTCACTCTCTCTCTCCTCTTCTCTCTTCTTCCTTTTCCGACTGCTGCTTTCACTCTGTCGCTTGTCGCTGTGTCAATTTAAGATTTTTGCTGGAAATTGTTGTGAAACTGCAGCAGAAGCAGTCAGCAACACTTCCACTAACTGTTTATAGCACATGCCATAAAACTGGCATACCCCAGTCGACCCCGACTTCCGGTGCCAGCTAACTTCCTGCCTGACTGCCAGAGAGAGAGAGAGAGAGAGAGAGAGCGAGAGAGAGAGAGAAAGGGAAACATGTGTCGCACTTTGAGTTTCATGCATTCCCAAAGTGGGAGGCAGCATGGGCGTGGGCAAATACGTTTCAAATTGAAGAGGCGCCTAAAAGCATGCAAATGAGCCCCAAGCCTGCGTCTAAGCCTGATCCCCAGCATCACCATCACCACCAGCCTGTACCCGTACCCGTATCCGTATCCGTTAGCCGAGTCTAGGAATTCTTTTTCTTCGCCATGTCATGTCAAATGCCAGCGCCGAGTTCTACGACAACTGTCAACAGCTTGTCTCCGACCACGCCCCCCTAGTCACCGCCTGCCTTCCATGCATGCTGAAGCCCGCATATTTGCATGTTGCCCCAGTAAATTTAGACTCAAAAAAACACTCGTTTCACTCTCTCTCTCTCTGGCTGACCTTGTGCTCGGCAAGAACTTTTGCTGTTGGTGTCATCTCGAAAAAAGGGGAAACCTCTTCAAAGTTACCACCCCCTCCCTCTCCCCCTTCCTTACCCCCTCTGCTTGTCAGCTACAATTGGCAAATATTTATACTCTAATTGTGAATGTGATTTAGATCGCATCACAAGTGAGTTTCCAATGTCGTTCAACACACACACAAAGCGAACCTTCAATTATGGCAGATACACAGACAGGGGGTGAGGGGGTGAGGTAGGTGAAGGGCTGGGGATGGCAGTGTGATTGTTTTCTGCACATGTGAAGCAGGGTCAGAGAAGACACTCTCATCTCATCTCTCTCTCTCTAGCTCGCATCACGATACGTCTTTTGTGCTGATGACACTTGTCAAAGCTATCGGAATTCACAAATAAACTATGAGCAGCACCAGTCGCACAGTGGAGCAAAAGCTGTGAGCAGAGCAAGTGGAGTAAGTGAAGAAATTGGACAAAGTAGATAAAGTAACTAATTCAGCACTTTGACTTGAAACAGAGTTAAGAAACGAATCTAATTGCTGCATTTTGCAACACTTATTTTAATTCTACAACAATAACAGCTGTTAAATGCATTTAACATTAGTAAGCACTGTTAAATAACAGTCAGAGCACTTAAGAACACGATCTATTTAAGAGATTAAGAGATTTACTTAATTAAGCCCAAGGGAAATCAGTACAGCCTCCATTAGCTTCGACCCACTGTCTCTCGTGTGTCTTCTGCTATGAATTGCGACTAGGTGTGTGCCTCAGTCTGTGTGTGTGTGTGTCTATGTGTGTGTGTGTGTGTGTGTGTGTGAATGAGCTTGCTGTGTTTGTACAGTTGGTTGAGCAGCTGCTGGTTTCAAAAGGGCATAAGAAATTCGCACACACACACACAGGCACACTCGCGCAATACACACACACACACACACACACACATACACAGAGAGCGAGTCAAGCAGAACCGCACGTAAGTACAAAGAGAGACCCCTAACTGTCATAAACTAGGATTATGTTGCATAAGCTCAGGCGGCTGCCATTGTTGTTGCTACTCACTATGTTTGGGTGCGTATGTGTGTGTGCGTGTGTGTGTGTGTGTGCGGTGTGTGTGTGTTTGAGTGTGCGTGTATGCCTATTGAATTTTAAAACATTTTGTTGTTCTACTGTTGTTTGGGGCTTCCTCGGCACAACTTGTCGATAATTACTTTTTGGCCGGCCTTTGTGAGGCTTAAGGATGAGCGAGAGGCCAGAAAGGAGGGGGGGAGGGGGGTACGTCGTAGGCGGAGGCTTTCCACTCGTAATTGATGCGTGTGCGACATTTGTTTTGGGAAGCCTGATGCAGATATCCTGTTATTGTTATTGCATAATGCCAGTCATATGTTTCGCAATGACTTTATCCACACCGCATCTCAATGCTCATAAAGGCGGGGCAGGCACAGGCACAGGGCAGGGAAGGGTAGGCCAGGGCAGGGCAGGGCAGGGCGGATCAGAGGCAGTAGCAGAGCATGGCAGGCAACTTGGGTGCCAATTAAAATCCGTACTCGCACATGCTGTCAATAAACAGTGTGTGTCGCTTACTGGGAAAGTGCCCTCAAGGTCAGGCTTAGTTCGAGAAGCCATGCAGAAGGGCCCCAAGCGACTATAAGGTGTGGTTACTTGACATAATATCTAACTGCTTGATCTGTATAAACATTGGGGAATATTTTGACAAATTCTCATGAAATTTAGCTGTGTAAATTGTGCAAAGTTTTTATGCTTTTCGAACAATAAACAGCAGGTAACTTATGGTAGATAATTTCCCAACTCTGTTATACTCGTACGTAGAAGGTTGATGACATGTAGAAGGTTTATTTGTTTTTTTCCTTATTTTCTTTTTTTTTAATATTATTGAATTTAAAATTAGTTAATATTTTTTTGCAAATAAATTATATTAATATGTGTATACATTAAAAAGTTTATATTTTTTAAATTAAAATTAGAAATAAATAAAATTAAAAAAAAATAAAAAAAAAATTTCAGAATTTATTTTTTTTTTTTGTAATTTTTGTAAAATTAATAAATAATTTTTTTTTTTTTTTCTCTTTAATTTAAGAATCAAATTTTAAAATTAAATTTGGTAAGAAATCAAAAATTTTATATTAATTAAAAATATATATTTTATGTTATATATATTAGGTATATAAGTTAGGTGGATATACATATGTCAAAGGTTGCTAACATGGCTCACTCAGCAGGGTTTCAGACTGCTCTCCCTATAAATAAACTTTCTTCAAACCAAGCAGAAGTTCCGCAAAAGGACTTAAAGATCTAAGCAGCTTCCACATCTGAGGCCAAAGTAAAGTTGCATGCCGAACTGACCTATGAACTTACAACAGAAGCCTTGCAAAGGTCAACCAAGTCAATTTTTTTTTTTGCCAACTGTGCGTAAATATTTATTATTGAAATTTGCAACAAATTTGCTGCACAGTTAGAAAGGTTATTATGATTATATTATAATACTAAATAAACTAATGAACTGTTATTTCTAATTCAATTCACAGATAGCTTATGTAAATGCAGCTGCTTTTGCATAAATATTTATTTATCATTTATGGCTGCCCTTCTATAATGGTAGCCAAAAAGTGCCATAAGAAATAGCCAAGGGCAGCAGAACTTTCCATGCATTTTAAAGCTAAAAACTGAAAGTAGCTGCAAAACTTTCGCTTTGCAGAGTAAATCAAATTTTACACACACACACACACACATAGGGACTGAGACTGAGACAGCGCTCATGTGTGGGCATGTCACGGCAAAGAGGGGCGCATAATCAATGCACACAATAGGGACGGGGGGAGTGGGGGAGGGCAGGCAAGTCGAGAGCAGTAGTCGGTAATAGTTTGACTTGCTGCTTCATTAAATTTAATTTATAAACTTGCCATAAGCACTAAATCACCCTGAGCACTGCTTGGAAGAAGCTCTCGCTAGCAGCTGTGATAGTAGGCGGGGGAGGTGGGGGGGCTCGGCACAAAAGAAATTGCATAAAATGGCGGCTAGTGGCCAAAATGGCGGGCCATAAACATCATTGCCCGTTGCGCTAGTCGTTCTTGTCGTTTGCTCTGCTTGTTCCTTTCATTTTTTTTCGTTGCTCGTTTACTTCGCTGTTGTTCTTGGCCATAATTTGCAAAATAAAAGGAATATTTGCACCAAAGCCGCAACCACACACACACACACACACACACACACACACACACACACACACACACACACAGAGGAAAAGAGACAGCAACTGGCCCAAACATGGCGATAAAAACCGAAAGGAACAGCAGAAAAATAAGGAAAGCAGACAGCAAAGAAAAATACTCTTATGTCGGCAATAAATCGCTTCAAAAACCTTTAATGCCAGGCAATTTTCTTTTATTTAGAAACTAACACAATATTTTATTTGTTTTGCAAAATTTTAAATTTTTAAATTCAAAGTTTTTATACTTCGAACATATCTAGAAATTTATTTATTTGCCATCAACTGGAAGAGAAACAATCATCGCTTTACTCGCACTTCAATCAACTATTATGATGTATTCATTGAATGCATTTGAAATTCATAAACACAATTTTTTGAATGCAACGAATTTGTGGCAATTTAACGATTGAATAATTCGCTGATTCACTCAACAAGGCAAAAACTATTCGTAAGGGTATAAAAGTGAAATAAAGCAAACTCTGGCAAAAATCAACTCAGCTCTTCACACACACAAGCACACACAGGCACACACAGGCACACACAGGCACACACAAGCTCACACACATACACGCACAGATAGCTGTAGCTTAAGTGTGGCTTTCTTGTTGTTGTAGCTGTCGGTCGCCATGTTGTTAGTTGCCTTTTTGCGTCAAGCATTTCCGTTTTCGGCGCTGAAATGTATGCTACACTTTTGTGTCTGCTCAGCTTGTGCGGCTGTGTGTCTAAGTATTAGTGACAGTCTGTTTGCCTGCCTGCCTGCCTGCCTGCCTGTGTCAGTGTGTGTGCAGAGTCTTCAAGTCGTGACAATTTATACAGCCACGCCCCCTCTGCTGCCCCCTCTCAAATGAAATGTTTGGCCTGTGCTGTGTGTGACGCGCGCGTGTCGTGCGATTTTTATGCGTGTCGACTTTTCACTCACTTGACGCACCTAACTGCCACAGAGAGACAGAGAGAGAGGGACTGAGGGACAGAGGGAGGGGGGAGTAGTGGTGTACTGCCTTTTTGGGGACTTTTTAATTAAGTTGCTGCATTGCGGCTTCGCTTGGGCGACGAGTTGGCAGCCAAGATAAAGTTGCAAGTTTTCTATTTAAGCGGCGTGGCCAAAATCTGATGCAAAACTTGGCACGCACACGCACAAGCGCAACAAAACGCACACACATAGCACACACCCACACACACATACACACGCACACAAACACGCTTGCAATGTGCTAGCTGTAGCATACTTTTGTGCGCTTGCCAAAATGCAATGCGAAAATAATATGCACGGGCGAAACTTTTATCGCATGTGTGACACTGTGTTTAGTCTGTGTGTGTGTGACTATGGACAGTGCATGTATGTGTGTGTGTGTGTGTGTATGTGTGTATGTGTGTATGTGTGTGTGTGTGTCTGTGCGCATTTTGTGTGGGTAGCTGCGCTTTTGCATGTTAATGTAAACATTTCTCAATGCTGCAAGCGCGCATCGTGTAGGTGTTCTATCTACGGTTCCTATGCAGCAGGCCCCGTCGCCGTCCCTTTTCCTTACCCGCTATCGCTTTTTATTTTAGCTCCCTCTCTCTCTCTCTCTCTCTCTCTCTATCTGCTCTGTCTCTGTCTTCCCCTGCAGCTGTGCACAAGTTCGCCTTTCATGTTGGCCCCAACAGCAGCAGAGCAGCAGCAGCAGCAGCAGCGTTGGGGCAATCATTTGAACTGTGCTTAAACTTTTGCCTCGTAAGCGAGTCGAGAATATGAACACCGAAAACTATTCGAGCTGCTTTCAAATGGGCAACGAGCCCACAAAATACGTATACTTATATAATATACTCGGTATAATGTCGGGGCATAGTTAATGATTTAAGCATACGTTGCGTTCTGAGCAGATACCTGCTTAGAATTTCCAGAGTAGCCAGAGAGTGCAGCGCCAGAGCTGAGATATGCTCGGCTTGAGCCCATTTAAGGCCATATTTAGTGGCATCTTGTGCACTGCACTTGCGGTTGATTAAACCAACAATGCGAGGAGCTTGCAAAGTTGAAGAAAGTGAGTTGCTGCTTAGCTCTGTGCAGTGAAAGTGAACGTGGCAAAGGTGTTAAAGATCCAACGAAACTTGCAAGAAGAGTTTAAGGTTTTGTTTGTTTTTGGAGATTTGAAGTTGAAGAACTTTTAGTACAAGCAGAAAAGGGGTCTATACCCTCGCAGATATATATTCTCTATCATTCCAATACTAGTTATATATATATAGGTATATATGTATATTGGTGCAGATTTTTTGGTATTATGTGTATTCAATATTATGTCTGTTTCTTAAAATAGGTCTTCAATAAAAAAATATGCATTCCGACCAATTGTTCCTATGGCAGCTATATAGTAACAATAATATATACTCTATTCTTAAGAATATTTCTCCCCCTGTGATGTAAAGATACAATACGGATTCTTCACTTAATAATAATAAAAACAAAAAAAAAAAAAAAAAAATATTTATATTCTCTAATAAATTACCATAAATAAAGAAACACTCATTGCAATTGGCAATTGCCTGATTTTTAATTTGAAGATAGAAGTATTTTATGTTTAGTCTATCTACCTATCAGCTTGAAAAAAATATTTTATTTTTTTTTTTTTTTTTTTTTTTTATTGAAATTTCTTAAATGGAGTAGTGTACTATTACCCTTTTTGGACAACTTAATCTAATCAGTATCAATTTAAACGATTCTTAATATTTATGTTATTTACAAAGATTATATGGTATGAGTATTAAAGAAATGAAATGATTAATATTTAGAAGATTATTATTTAGCGAATTTATGTCCCGGTCAATCTGGTCTTGAGGGTGGTGGCGTTTCAGTCTTCTCGAGAAAAATATAAATAATTTTTTTTTTTTTTTTTTTTTTATTATTAAGCGAAGAATCCGTACATCATAATATTGTATCTTAACATCACATGAAGAAATATTCTAGGGAATTACCAAACACTACAACAAAATAAGTGAAGTAGGAACATAAGTGAAAAGTTTTCACTGTTGTCCAAATGTCCAATGTCTTGGCAAAGAGAGTCGTCTCAGAGATCGAACGGGGATAAGACGTCTTCCAAGAAGACTGCTATGTCTCCGTAACTTTAACTGCATTGAATACACACTTTCAATACACTCACATCTGCTTTACATGCTTCAGAAAGTTCTTTAAAGTTTATGTGATCAGACATTAAAGAGTAATTTACTATTCATGTGGCACATTCAGGGATTCGCATAAAAAGTGCAATTGCTTTCGAATGCGATTGCGATGGCGAAGTCAAACCGTAAGCGGATTGAGTGCAGGTGCAAAGCTGTAAACACGTTCACCGGCTTCCTTTCGATGGGGGGCACCATATGCACAAGTGCAGCCAATCAAATCGACTTGACGATGATGCCGCGGGGGAAATTGGCCAAAAATGGCAAGAAAATTTTAGTACTAACTGCCAGAGCAATAACCATAACCATTATCATAAGACTTCAGCCCAGCACAGTGCGCCTTCCACTCACTTCTGCCTCATTTGGGGGGGCAGTGGAGATGAGGAGACTTTGACAGGTTGCGACAAACGGAAGCTTGGCTTCGTTGCACTTTCGCAGTGGCGCCATCTAACGACAGCCATTTGAATTATGTTAAGTGGCCGGGCCCGACGCCTGCAGGCGCCACTACACTCACTGTGCATGTGCGTGTGTGTGTGTGTGTCTGTGTGTGTGTGTGTGTGTTTGAAATTTATTTATTTGCTAGAAAATGCGCCTGAAAATAGGCAATGGCAGATGACAAAGACGCTTGACCTTAGGCACGCTGAGAGGCTCGAGACACTTGTGCCGCGTGAGAGAAAGAGAACAGGCACGGGGACAGGGGGGGGAGGAGGGAAAATGGCGTAGGTAGGCGAAAGCGGAAAAAAGAATTTCGTTAAAGTGACACACTGAAATGCCGACACGCCCCCTTTCTGCCAGTCTCTCTGCAGTTGCGACGACGAGGGCTCGTGTTCATAATGATGCGCTGTTTGTGTCAGGCAGTCGCGCCCTCCCACTCACTCCTTAAGGCCTCTCTAAGGCCTCTCCCCCTCCCTCTCACTCAGTGTGTCCTTTTTTTCGCAACAGCAGCAAATTTTCAATGTTGTGCGCGGAATTGTTGACAAAGTTCGCCTCAAGGCAAACAACAGCCGAATGCCAGAAGTGGATGAAGGAGGTAGTAGAAAAGCAGGAGGCAACAGATGTGGGGGGTGGGGGGAGGGCGCGTCTCAGTTTCAAGGCAGCGAGAGCCGCCGTAAGTTGACTACATAAAAATGAAATTACACAAGAAATTAAATTAGCGCAAATAAGTGCAAAAAATTTGGCAATAAAAACTGGCGACGGCGACATTGTTGTGACACTTAAGCGGACAAACAGCAGCCGAGCCAAGAAATAGAGTAAGAAAGAGAGAGAGAGAGAGAGAGAGAGAGAGAATAGGAGGGAAGAAGAGAGAGGGCGATTGCACAAAAAGCAAACAATTGTGCAGGCAAAACAATAAATTAAATTCAAGCCAGCGGAGCATGTCAAATGTGAAGGCAAAACCAAAACCAAAACCGAAAGTCAAAGAGGGGGACAGCAAGAAAAGAGGCGAGAAGAGAGGCAGCGGGGCAGAGGGACAGAGGTGTACGTGAATGAAGCCTACTCTTGGCAGCCTCTGAAGTGCGGCTCAGGCTCGGACTACTCAAGTGGCGGCACTCTCAGGCCCAGAAAGAACCAAAAGAGGCTCTTATGATAAACACACGAGTGCAAGAGGGGCGCGACAGTTTTACCTACACCACCTCCCACATGCCTCCTCGTCTTCCTCCCCCTCCAAATGGGCAACATAAACATGAGGAATTGTAAAAAAACATAAGGCCAGGGGGCTTGGGCCACTGTAACAATATTAAACAATATTGAAGCAATAAAAATATTGAAATTAGGCGAATACCCTGTAAGACAAGTATATGGGGTTGCTTATACTTTATATTATTTTTTTTTTTTTTATTACTTTTTATGAGTTATGAGCTTATGAATTGACTTTACATTGCAGTTTATCAATTATGAGCTCAATTTTACTTTGATACACGCATTTGCAGTTTTTTTTTTTTTATTTTTTTTTTTTTTTTTTTGCATTTGCTTTTTGCATAAGCTTCATACACCCCAAGAAATACCCTGCGCAGTGTATGAAAATGTACACACAATTATCTTTATTTAACTGACCCAAAAACAAAGCCAGCCACAACAAACAACAGCTGCCAAAGCAGTTCGAGCAACTCAAACAACAAAATCAACATCAACAAACTCTCTCGCCCTCTCTTTCTCTCTCTCCCTCTCTCTTTCTCTCTCCACCTCCTCCCTCTTTCACTTTCGCTTGCACCTGCTGTGGACTCATCTCATATTTATAAGCTGACAATTGATTATTTTTTTGGGCAATTATTTGCAGTGCCAAAAACAGCATCCACCCACCGCAATAACAACAAGAATGCGTGTTTACCAGTATGTCTGTGTGTGTGTATATTCTGTATCTGTGTACTTGTGTGTATGTTTTTGCTGGTACATTGATGACAATCTGGGGAGATCTGCACACAGTTTTTATCACTTCCGTTCCATCTATTTAATCGGCTCTCCGCTTCATTTGTCAATCAATCAGAGCAAACTACCTGAAAGTACCGTTAGCCTAATGTCAATATTTAATTACACTACTTTTCCTTTTATTGCGCAATTATTTTGCGACATTTTTTGCCATATAACGTATAACTTTTGGCATTGCTCGCTCTCTCTTGACCAACACAAATAATACGGTTTCTGCATTTAGTGTTGTCCGCCGGGAAACGCTGACAACAAATTTGCCAAATGGATTTCTGTGGCTATTTTTGGCAGACGCTGCATACCTCAGGGCATAGAGATACACCCACACACAGACAGACACAGAGACAGAGACAGAGACAGATACAGAGACAGGAACAGACAGCAGCTGGCAGTTTGTATCCGACTCTGGGTTGACTAAAAAGTTTCTTTTTGCGTTTTGCCAATGTCAATTTAAAATGCAATTTTACTAAGCCAACAATTGCAACTGACGCACCCAAGGTTGCTTTAATGGAACTAAATCGCAAGCCCGAAATACTACATATATAATACATATCTGAATAGTCTAGTCAATGGTCAAGCTTGCCGACTGCAATTACCGAAACAATTTAACAAAAATTGACACAACTCGACAGCGTCGAGCCGCCTCCACACTTGACTTCCCCAGTGAGCTGATGGTAGTCAACGCCTGCACAGCTCAGAAACCCCCCCGCCCCCCTCCCGTGCTACTCCGATACGCCCACATGCCACAGTGACACTGTGACGCAGGCAAATTGCATTTGCCTACAAATTGCCGTATAAGCTGCTAGCCGTAAATACCCAAAACGGCAAATGGAAAAAAAAAAAAAAACACATGATAAAATGCTATCAGAATTTGCACACTTAAAAAGATTTGTAGCCAAACAGAAAAAAGACGGAAAAGTGAGCGGAAAAATGCTTCACAAACACAAACTATTAAATTAAATGCTTAAAAACAATTGTGCGTGAGAATTTATTGTATATGCAAAAGGAGACACATGAGAATTGCTTTGCTTCGGAAAAAATGTAAATTTTATTGCACATAGTTTGGCCAAATTGTAAACAGGAAAAAATACGTTCATAAAACGGAACAAATAGAATGTGCTGAACTATCATAATGGCATTATATGGCAATGGGGATTTGAAGAAAAATATATTTTATAAATGGGAAAATATTAATTTGGGTTCTGGTTTAGAAATTCTTACTTTTAAAGAGAGTTTTAATTGAAAATGAATATAGGAAAGGTATTAAAGGCAATGAAAAACCAGAAAGAAAGGCTACCTTCGGCATGCAGAGAGTTCTATTCATATACCATATACTCCGATTGTTCCAATACTAGTTATATATAATAGTGCAGACTTAATTTTAAAGGCAATTAAAAACCAGAAAGAAAAGGTACCTTTGGCATGCAGAAAGTTCTATTCCCCTGCAGGTTCTTATATACTCCGATCGTTCCAATACTAGTTGTATATAATAGTGCAAAATTTAATGATATTGTGTATATTCAATATTATGTTTCACATTTTCATTGTTCCTATGACAGCTATATGTTATAGTGGTCCGGTTTTTATAAAATTTAATATGCATATTTTATATTAAGAACAAGAATATATATACTTTATGGGGTCTCCGACGCCTCCTTCTGCCCGTTACATACATTTGCACAAAGTTTGTATACCCTTTTTTGACCATTTTCAATGGTCCAAGGGTATAAAAAGTCCGTTGTAGGTAATTTGATTGCAATATCTTGATAAATCACACCAATGGGCCGATAGTTATATACGATATATTGCTCCTATCGGACTGTTTCCGACTTATTTACAGCGTGCAGCAATAATTTGGCATGTATGCCAAATTTAATCAAGAAAACTAGAAAACTGAGCGACTAGTTTGTGGTGCAACAGACAGATGGATAGTCGGACGGACATTCAAGTTATTTATCTATTGAGAGTTGCAGCATACATTCAAAAATATATTTCAATTAAAACAAGCATGTTTGCCCACTTATTTATTTATTTAAGCACTCAACTTTGACTCAGCAATCCAAAGTCGGCTGGTCTTGTTGTCAAATTCACAGCAACTTGTGCCACGGGCGACAAAATAGATCGAAAGCTTAGAATGCTGTTGCTGAAGTCATTGAAGCAAATAATTTGCTGGAATTTCTAATAATTTCAGTTCTAAGAAGTTGTTGAAAATTGATTAAATTTCTTGAATTTATTTGCTTTCTGCTTTTTCGGCTATTTGATTTGTTCGTCTTTAAGCAGCATTGTTTTACCTCTTCGAGGCACACGGGCAAGGTTAATGAAATTAACAAAAGCAACAGGCGGCGGCAGGCAGCAGGCAGAAGGCGGAAGTGTAAACAAGTTGCTGGAAATCTCATCACAAATTCAATGGCTTCAGTCGAGCAGTTAGGAACAATGTCAGTCTGTCTGTCTGTCAATCTACCCCACGTTTTGGGAGAACTTCGATATCTCCACGCTGCGCTTCAACACGCACACAAAGCAAACAGAATTAAGCAAAAAAAAAAAAAAACTCAAGCCATAACTTTGCACAGCGGCATAATTCAATGAAAGTTCAATACACCTTCGGCATTCTGCTTCCTCCCTCTTTAACTTCTGCTCTCCCTCTTCCACCATCTTTGTCCTTCTCTCTGCCTGCTCTGGCAGTCGAAAAATGTTGTGTACACATTCGAAACGGTGAGAAAACGCAGATAAATTGAAATTGAAACAAAATGTAAACGAAGTATGAATGTGTGGGTGTGTGTCGATGTGTCGCTGTGTCGCTGTGTGGGTGTGTGACTGTGTGTGTGTGTGTTGAATTGAATGCGGGCAGCAGAAGTCGACAGCGAATAAAAAAAGTGTTGCCTACATTGCGGCGCACAGTCAATGCGGCGGACGTGGCGTATACGCAATCAATCATGAACGAATTCAATTTCGACAAAACGCAAAGGCCCCCTGCATAGTTAAGTCAATGTCGGTGTTTGTCTCTCTGTGTGCATGTGTGTGTGTGTGTGTGTGGGTGTATGTATGTGTGTTGTGTGTATACAGTTGTGTGCGGGTGTTTGTGTACTGTGTTTGTATGCGGCTTGGTTGGGCTGTGAACCATAGCGCGGCACGGCGCAAGGACTGGCTCAACGTAGAAGCTATTGCGTAGTTCGTCCTTCGCTTGTGGACCATCTGCCCTGAACTGTCAGACAAGCTCTGGCATTTTCTGGCTTGCTCTAGCAGCGGCTTTGGCTTTCTTGTCTATTTGGCATCTGCTGCGCAAAAATAACGCTCATTAAAATTGACAAATCATGCGAAAAATTTGTAAATAGCAATTATAAGCACACCGCATGCACAAACACAAACACAAACACACACACAGACAACCAACCTCCGCCCGTTCCACACATGGTTCATTTATGTAGGGAAAATTACCATGAAACCAGTATTACATTAGGGTATCAGGAACGTTTCTAGTATAGAACAGTTGAAGAAGTGTTCTCCAAAATGTTAGGTATGTTAAGTATTCTGTTTGACTAACATTCAAGATACTCAAACGTTCTGTTAAGTATTCGAAATTCATTCATTAATTTTTTACAGCTGTAAGCTTACATAGTTAAACAGAGTACTCTTGCATCTGTTATCTAACACAGTTCTTCTTTACATCTGTTTGCTAACATAGTTGAATAGGATACTACTGCAACGAACTGTTAACAAATACTGTTCCTCCTTACATCTGTTAAATAGCATAATTGAACAGGACACTACTGTAACCTATTAATTATATGCACAGTTCTTCTTAACATATTTTAGATAACATAGTAGAAAACGTGCCCACTGCAACAAGCTATTAACAAGCACAGTTCTTCCTTAGAACTGTTAGCTAATATAATATGACAACGTACTGTTAACTAACATAGCCCTTCTTTACATCTGTTTGCTAACATAGTTGTACAGTAACGAACTATTAAGAAGCTCTGTTCTTCCATACATTTATTATCTAACACACTTTCACTTTAAATCTTTTGCACTCAAGCTTCGCCTTCAACTAAAGTAAGACTCTATTATAAATTCCACATGAAACAAGCTTTAAATCATTATAAATCGCTCTCAGCATTCATCTTGAAATTGAATTTAATATTTATGAATTTTACTTGCACATTTGCCACAGAATCAAGTGAATTTATTTCAAAGAAAATTACTTGGAGTAACATAAAATAAAAGCCAGACCATAATGCAAATCGTTAAGTACTTCGGTACTCGGCTACTTGAGCACTTCGTCCTCGTGCTAGGGTATTCACTGGTCATTTATCTTGCGCTTATGTTGGTAAATATTCATTTTGCTTTTGTTACCTTCTATTTAACTTTGCCCACTGTCTATCTCTCTCTTGCTCACTCTTGCTCCCTCTTGCTCTTGCTCATTCTGTCTCCCGGTCAATCTGAGTGTTTGAGGTAGGCTTCACAAACTTTGCCTCAATTTGCCTCATAGATAGCTGCAAAAATTATTGGCCCTCATTTGCTTGGCCCAAAACGAGCTTTGCTTTCGTTCGTTTCCTCTTGCTCTTGCTCTTTTACTTCCTCTTCTGTCCATATCGTTTTATTTTTTTTTTTTTTCTTGCTTTTTATCTTCATCGACTTCATGCTGCCCATTTAACCTAATAGCTTTTCATTGTATTACGTTTTCGGCTACCTCGACTGCTTTTAGTTTGGATTTTCCTACGCTTCTCCCTCACTCACGGCAATTCGATTTTAAATTCTATACTTTGTCCGATGTGGCCAAAGACTTTTTGCTAAGTACTTCTTGAGGTTCGGTTCAGTTTCGAGAGCTTAAATTTGCCTGCTCCATGGCTGACTTGATGCGAATTTGGGCTTTTAATTACTTTGTATTTTGAATAAAATAAAACGCAGCTTCATGATTGATTGCCCACACACACACATAGTATACCCGCACACACGCACATGCACACGCCTATGCCTATGCCTACGCCCACACACACACACATGCGCATATATTATGCGGTTCGGTTTGGTGAGTGCAAAAAAGCCTTAAATTATAGTCAATTATATAACGGAACATTTACTCTTAAACAAACGAGCGTCGAGCTATTTAGACGCCTGACTGAAAGGCCTAATGGGCTGAATCCGAAACCGCGCTGCGCATTTCCAGTTCGCCGGCATAATTAAAATTATCCGTTAAATTATCATTTATTGCGTCGCATTTTAAAATGTGTAGCAACGAAGGGTGTGAGAGATGCCCGAGGCGCAAGGAGTGTCAGGGATGCTGTTATTATGAAGTATGTATATAAAAGCATTTTTTTGTTTTCCTAATGGCTTAAGGTGTTTTCCTTCTTCCCATGGAGGGTGGCGCATGAAGGAGATTTAAACGTGAATAAGTGAAGTAATTTTATAAATTATACAGCAAAGTAGAGTTTAAGTCTCTAAATACATATATATAATATGACTTTATTTTAGATTGATTAGCATAACGAGTGAATGGGAAACTTCTTACTGCTGCTGTCGTGTCAACTTGTCAATCATGCTCGCGATGTTAATAACTTGATGTCTCGCAAATTTCCGAAAAAGATGAGTAAAATGTCCCTAAGAGTTGAATGACCTAAGCTGTAATTCCCTAGAAAACTCGTTAGTTATGGCTACATGAGCAAGCGTCGATAACTCTGTTAGCTGCCACTCTGCATTTGAGGGCTTCTCTTTTAAGTGCTGCCTCTCCTCTCACTCTGGCAAACTGATGCCACTCGGCGTTGGCCTATTTCGTGGCATCGTTGCTGCAGCCTTTTTTGCACCTATTTCGGCAATTAACTGAGCCAAGTGTGGCAGCTGGGCCAGCGACAGGGACAGAGCATAAAATCAATGCCACATGTTAAATATCGTGGGAAAAATACAAATAAACGAGCAACTACAACACACACACACACACACTAAAACACTAATATACTACACACATACAGGCACACACACACGGACAAACAAACTGAGAAGCTGGCAAATTTGCACAGTGCGATACATAATGAACAACGTTGTTGTTGCTGCGCTCGTTGTTATTGTTCTTGTTGTTGTTGTTGTTGGGTCATAAAAAGGCGAAAATACTTGAGGCACACACAAAAGCCAACGGCTATGACGAAAAGTCAACTCTGCTGCTGCCGCTTGTTGTTGTTGCTGTTGCTGCTGTTGCTGCTGCTGTCGCCAGTGCCATAAAGTATGCAATATTTATTTTGTATAAAGCGCGTGCAAAGCAAAGCAACAACAACAACATCATGTTTGAAAGTGGTCTGAACTAAGAGATACTCTGTATGCCAAAAGGGATAACAATAGATGTAGAGATCAAGAGAGATATACATACATATATATAAAGGTATACCTTGCAAGTCTGGAGACATTATTTTTCATTTATTAGAAGGTGAAATATGTAGAAAATAAATTGATATAAAAATTGATCAATATTTTAATATAATTTAACAAATTTTATTTTTTGAATTTAATAAAGAGATTCATTTAAAAGTTGGTTGAGATACAATATTATTGTGTGATGTACGGATTCTTCACTTAAAAATAAAAAAAAAAAAAAAAAAATAATAATTTAACATAATATAATTTTTTGAATTTAACAAAGAGATTCATTTAAAACTTGGTTGTATTTTTTTAATTATAAAAATATACATCCACAGTTATTTAAGTTCTAGTTTCCCATTTCTTATAGTTTTACACGTTTCATTATCACCTTTCAAGCCATATACCCTTCCGGAACAATGTGTCAGGTGTAAGGGGTATTACAACAACGACAATGCGAACGCGAACGACAACAAAAAGGGGCAGCCATTAAAAGCGGAAAAGCAAATGAACGGCGAAAAGACTGTGCCTGAAGGATAAGTGCACATAAATACAACAATTTGCCAGGGGTTTTCCACAGCCTAAACTCGCTGTACGACGTACTTACTCGCAGTTTGGGAAGCTCTGAAGCTGGCACAGTCGCAACATTAATTGAAATATTTATGCCTACCTCCCTCACACTCACACACACACACACACACACACTGAACAGTCGCACAACATCAACAGCATTGACTTGAGACAGTTTCAAAAGCTGTCAAACTCGTGAAACTTAAGCCAAAAATTTCTCAACAGATTTCCATTTTCTGTGCACTCTGCATTGTATCCCACGCCTCCTTAACTATATGCCACGCCCCATTTGCTGATGGCTATTTCATTGAGCTGGGTTTGCGAGCCATTTTAATGCTAATTAACTGTAACAGCCCACAACGATGCACGGCCACGCGTGAAATTCCATTTTAATATTTATCGTAATTATTTATAAATGACAGAGAACGCGTATCTTTATATTTATACTATAATTATGGCAATTATTTAAGCGCGTCGGGTAAATATTTTATAATTTAACCCATAATCGCTGCACATACCGTTATTATTATCGTTAGCTGTTTGTTGTTGTTTTTGTCCAGTCTCACAGGTGAATGGTTCTGCGTTGTCTTTTCAGGCACGATTTCGATACATATTTCAAGTTCATTAATAAGTATGTGATAAACAAACAACAACAGCACCACAAAACACATCTGTTTTCATAACGCCCACTGACAGTAAACACATGCAACGTGGCAGGCAGGTATGAAATAAAGGGGCGTGGAGCATAGCAGTAAGGAGGCCATCAGCCAGCCACCGAGCCGTGTAATTAGTACGAAAATATTGGCTCATTTAAATGAGCCCAATAGTATTGGGTTCATATTCAATCATCTGCAATTAAATACTGAGAAATGTTGTGTGTAATGTACACAGCAATTTCGATATCTGAGAAAGATATAATTGGCATTGAAATTCAACATGTTTGAAGTGTATCATCGGAATATGTAAAACTTGACTTTTCAGCTTTAAGTAAGCATAAATAAACAAGCAAAAGTAATAAATACAAATGATACCTTAAACAAATTTGATATTATTATTTATTATCTGATATACTACTTACTTGCAACACACGTTACAATATAAAATATGAATTATAAACTTTTTGTGTCTCTCAGAAATAAGTAACTCTTATATAGTTAAAAAAGAAGATAATGCCTGGGAACACACTTAACATTTATGTCTGTAATAGACTGTCTTAAAACATGATAACAAGGAAACTAAAGATGGGTTCCTCTGTAAGTATTTTTTTTTTTTTTTTTTCATTTATTTATTTCATTAGGGATCAGAATACATATATTTCTATAACCTAATGAGCATCTATGGTTGTTACTTCTCCAAGACTACTTAGGATAATTATAAGTAGTTTCTGAATAAGTAATTAAAAATTCCAGTAATAGTGATTTAGAAATATAAAAATTGTATTATCAAAAACAATTCGATCTCTCACCATCTTCAAATGTCGGCAAATTAAATTAGTCTACTTGTTCATTATGGGATTCTAGAAATGCCTTTCCATAGTTTTTTTTTTTTTTTTATTATTATTTTTAAGTGAAGAACCACCTTTTCATAATGCATCTGCAACTGAGGTAGGTATTTTATGACTGTCATACAAAAAGGAGAATTCTAAGAAGGCCTTAAAAACCTATGAAACGAATGACTCTAAATAGACACAAGATAACGCAGAAATAATAAAAGGTTACAAACGTAATAAAAACTTACTAAACATTGCTTAGTAGAGCGCACTGTTCTACCTCTTCAAAGTGTAAGAGCGCATCAAAGATAAGACTTTAACGATATTAAGACTACTCTTTAGGGTCTACAGTGCACACCACATTGACTTTTATAAAGTCTTCTGACATCTGTTAAACTGTTGAATTCCAGTAAAATAAATATACAACTTTTATAGATGTTTTCTGATAGATAAATAAATTAATAATAATAAATGCCTAGCAATAAGAAACTCTTTGAACTCCTCTTCAACCCATAAATACACGACAAGAACTTCCATAACCCTTACAGACACTACCATAGAACTCTTCCTTAAGTGATACCAGAAATAACTTTCCATAAATAACGCATAACTCTTATTATGTGCCTTATACATATTTTGTTTTTCCCCTGAGAACAAAATTGACACTTAATGGACATTTATTGATGTCAATTAAAGCAACACGATGTTGCACACGCCTCACGCACATATTAAGCCTGGCAAAGAGGTTGACCGAGGTGGCACATAAAGAAAGGGCAACATCGCATTCCCAAAAAAAAAAAAAAAAAAAAACATATTTTCCCATCATTTGATTGCAAATTTGCAATTTATCAATATCAACACTGAGCGACATAATTCAATTTGATTACTTGAGGGCAGGTTTAATTCAATTGAATCAATTGAATCAGTGATCGAGCAGTCATAAATTCAAATCGGGCCAATTATGCTCGAAGGGCAGTGGAAAGCATGTGAGAAAGGGAGGGAAAGCTAGCGAGAGAGAGAGAGGAAGAGGGAGACAGATCTGGCACTGACATTGCCACAATGATTGATCCGTAGTAAAAGGTGCTTCACTCGCCACATACGATTTAACAGAGCCGCTGATCGATCTCTGCACATATATACAGAGCTCAATATATATCTACCATATACGATATACAGACGTACATCTATGGCAACCTATAGTTTTGCTATCTCTGGTGCCGCTAGATCAATTTAATTGACCGTGCTGACGTCGCCGCCACACACGAGAATAAGCGATTGAACTGCTCGACCGTTAGCCCTCCCCTGCGCCCCTTCGTGATGCTGCTGCAAGCAGCGTGGGAGCTCCCAAAGAAAGTGCCGCGTAATTGATGCGTGTGTCGCATGTGCCGCATGTGTCGTGTCTGTCTGTCTGTCGTGTCTGTCTGTCCGTTGTGTGTGTCGTGTGTGTTGCCAGCGAAGGTCAGTGCGATGTCAATTGAGTAGCCCATCTGTTACACGGCTCTAGGCCTAGGTAAAAACCGCATCATTTGCGACCCGATAAACGCGACACGTGCAGCGCCGCATCGTTGCATCGTCGCATTGCCGATGCTTAAATTAATATTGACGCTGCGGCACTGTTTCATTTTTGTTGCAGTTACAGCTTCACTTGTGCGCCCACGCACAGGGAACGCGCTGGTGCTGCAGAGGCGTGGCATAGTTTCAAGGACATGGACATGGTGCACGAATAGCGCCAGCGGCGTGCGAATCCAAAAATAGCGACAAGCTCAGGCCCGAAACGCAGCAAAGTATGCAATAGAAAATTGCTCGACGTGAATGAAATGCAATTTTAATTTCATTACACTGCAATTCCACATTCCACTCATTTTCTGTTTTGGTTTCTGTTTTTAGCCTCATACGTGTGCAGTTGTTGCTGTTGTTGTTGTTGTTGTTGTTGAGATTTTTAGCACTCACAGAATGAAAAGTTATTTTAGTTTTCAGTTTTTCGGACTGTGTCGACATCTGCGAGCCATTAAAATGCATTAGGCGTGGCAAGTGCTATGTGGCATGAATTGCAACAGCAGTTGCACTTGCAGCAGCAAACTGTCAGTCGAGAGACAGCCAGGGATTGAGAGAGGGGGAGAACGAACCTAAATTGAAAACGTGGCTGCATTTAAAGCATTTCTTTTTGTATTCCCTTTCAAAGAGCATTTTTGCCAAAGAGCTGCAACTGTTTTCAGTGGAAAAATAGACAGTTTGTACTAATTACACATTTTTCAGAAATACTTTTTTTTTTTTTTTGAGCATATCAACAAGCTTTCACTTACTATATAATTTGCAGAATTTTCTATTTCCAAGAATTACACAAGTTCTTGTTTAAACCATTCTGGTCATGGTGAAATGAAGCGAATGGAATATGGCTTTAAGAATGAAAAGTTTTATATATTTGCGATATGATTCATTGCAGTTTAATATATCATTTGTGCTAACTTTGAGTAACTAATTATAATATCACTATTTGCGTCTATAAACAATTAATCTAAAGTTCAAGCCAAAATTTTCTTTATATTTTTGTCAAATTCTTGACGGACTCAATAAGAAATATCAAAAATATCTTAATAATAATAAAAAAAAAAAAAAATAAATAAACAAAAATAAAAAAAAATTAAAATATCTAAATACTGCAAAAATAAACTAAGTAATAAACTGCTATTAAAGGATTTTTAGTCAATAATTAAAAGTCCAATGGAAAATAAACTCGAAATTAGCTGGAACAGCCCATAAGCATTAACAGTTCTCACACTATGAAAACTCAGCGATTGGCAATTGAGATTTGCTTTGGCAGCAGCTTTAGAGCCATAAAAGCGCCAGTTTTAGGCCATTGAATCCTTGATTGGCCAATGGGAGAACGTTCAACCAAATTGTCCGTAACTCCCGACGCACCCAGCTCAAAGTGAGTGTACGAATTTAATTCAACTATCGCGCTTTTGCTAGCTTCGGGGCTCCAGCCGGAACTCTCTATTAGTTGGGATTAATTTTTAATTTTAATACATGCAACGTGCCAAAACGAGGCAAGTAGAAACACAGAGAGAGAGAGAGTGCAAGAGAACGGGAAGGGGGGACAGGAGGATTTCCTGGCATCTGTTCAGGTGCTTTGCCCGCAGGAAAATGCACAAACTTTCGTTGCGAAATGCGACGAGCACGAGCAAAAATGAAAACAGGAAAATCCAAAGAGGAGAAAAAAAAAAAAAAAAAAAAAAATAAAACAGAAAAACCAAATAAGGCTGAGAAACTCGTAAAACTCGCACTTGGTAATTATGCGCTTATCTTTGTTGCCCCATTACCAACACTCTCTTCCCTTCACTTACTCTTTCTACACTCTCCCTCTCTGTGCTTACACCCTTCCAGTGGTACGTGCCGCCGGCCTGAGTGTCCCTTTGAGCCAGGGCTAATTTCATTTTGCATGCAAATCGCGCACTTTTCGCCAGCTGCCGATTTGCTGTTGAGTTTTAAAAGCAGAAAAACCGTTCGATTGTTTTGCCCAAAACAAGAACAACAATAGCAACAACAAGAACAAAAACAAGAACACAACGAAAATGAAAATGAAAACGAATGCGAAACTTTGAGCAAAAATCTCATTAAAAGTTTTTTGCCGCTTGGAATTTCTTGGCCAGAGAATTTGACTGCGTCTTCTTGGCACAATTATTGGCCACAATCAGGCTTAGCCAGTGAGGAGTGCGGGGACGGCATTTTAATTTCGGGGTTGGAGTTAGAGACTTGAAGTTAGAGTTGCCACTTGCCACATGCAGGTAGCCTGCTTATCCTACAGGGTTGCTCTGACCATGTCCATTCATGCGTGCCCTGTGAGAGATCGAGAGCCGAAGAGAACAAGCACAATTACGTATATATAATTGGGTTTTTATGGGTTCCCATTTGGTCAGCCGGCACGCGAAGATCTCGTGCAACACGCAATGCAAGGCCAAGAAAGTGCCGGGAACCACTGGGAACGAGTGTCGAATGGATACTCCAATTGCAGTCTAAAAGCCTACAAAGTGAATCATAAACATCCAGTAAACAATTCTATTGAGAATAAGCAAAGCGAAGCGAATATTTAATATTGCTGGGAAAATAAATAAACCACATCTACAATTTCTGCTATAATCAGACAATTACTTAAAGTGAAAACTACATTTATCGGGAATTTTGAATTCGAATTTCAAAGTCAAAAGTGTGAGGGCGTTAAGGTAATGCACTTTGAAATCACTTCGGCTCGTGGAGGAACTCCATTTGTCGGCAAAGAAGTGAGGACAATGAAAGGATGCACTGCTGGGGAAATTCCATCTTAATATTCTTGCCACGGCGCCAATAAAGCGTGTGTGGGAACAACTGGAGGGGAAGGAGTAGGGGGAGGAACGCACATGAAATTGAAAGTCGCCAACTCCATTTATCAAATGGGCATGGGAACATATGAATGAAAGTTGAGAGCTGCGAGGATGTGTGAGAAGGATGTGAGATGTGAGAAATGCTGCTACTGTGCACGCTGTGCCATTCGGGTGCACATGCCCCTGACATTTAACGACAATAGCTGCAACAACAGCAACAACAACAACAACTACAGCGCGTGGAGCCAATGTCATAGCTGCGGCAGCGCCTTTTGCTGATTGGCTGACAGCAGCTACAAAGGAATTTTGATGCGGGATTATCGAAGAAAGAATCATATCTAATATGAGGTATACTTCATATCTGCTTACCTTATATACTATATATTGTATTATTATGATCAATTTACAACTCACCTTTCTGGCTACATTTGTGTTTGTATGTTATTTGTAACTTCACCTCAACTTAAACCGAACTTAAAAAAAAAAGTTTTCTTTGCATTTGTTATTGCTGCGCTTGTATTTATTGTTGTTGCAATTGTTGTTCTTACTGTTGCTGCCTTTGAAATTGCACATAGTTTTTTTAATTTGTTTAATTAAGCATTAAGTTTTACTTGTTTCGCAAGCACTTTGTCAAATCGTTGAAATGGGGAATCCTTTTGTGCACACGAGATTTCCTTCTTTTTTTTTGGCAGTTTACACAGAAATTCTTTGCAACATTTTATAATTCACAGAGTTTACAGTTAGTCGCCAGCGTTGCCACTCTTCTTCGTCGTCTTCGAATCGTGTCTAGCGCTTGCAAAGTCTGTCGCCCAACTGAGCTGACGCTGGCGCTGTCAAGCACTCGAAGCCTAAATAGGCAAAAGCCTCTCTCTCTTTCTCTCTCTCTCTTACACTTCCTCTCTCTCTCACTTACACTCACGTCCCATGCCTGTGCGTGCGTAAAGGTGTGTGTGCGTGCTGCCAGGACTGCACATGGCTCAACGCAGCAGTAGCAGTACCAGCAGCAGCAGCAGCAGAGGCAGAGGCAGCAAAAGCCGAGCGACAGCAACCACGTGAACAACAAACGAAGACAACAACTACACAACAGCTGAGCCAGACAGAGAGCGGCGAGCTCAAGAGAGAGCATGAGCTCGCTCTCTCAAAGCTCACTCTCTCACTGTCGCTTTACCATAGAAACGGTGTTTGCCTCTGCGTCTGTCTGAGTGAGTCACCGTCACCTGATGTGCGAACGTGTTGGTGCTTGTGTTAGGCGTCAGGCTTGTGTATTTGTTGTGCATTTGTGCTGTTGTTATTGTTGTTGTTGTGTTGCAAAAAGCCGGTTTGAAGTTGTTACATTTGTAGTGGAACCCTGCTCCCAAAGGAACAAGAGAGAGCAAGGAAGGGAGGCAGAAGAGGATAAAGAGAAAACGTTGCCTGAGCCATGGCAAAGGTAGCAACGATTGGTTTCCTGAAGGGTTCGTAGTAATCGAAGGAATATTGACGCTTAGGCAGGTGGGCTTATAAATGATAGATGCTCGGATAGACAGATGATGGCCTAATATATGCACATGCATATAGACATATAACCATATATCTACATATGTAGCCGGCCAGACTACGGATTCGATAGAAGGGTTAATGGATGGCCCAACAATTTGTAGGACGGCCAACACAATAGATTGATAAATTCATTCACAGATAAGTAGAACAAATTTATTTCCTACTTCCAAAATGATAAATTGAATAATGATAATAAATTCTAAAAAGTGGTATGATGAACCTTAATCATCATATTTTTATATTTATATAATATTTTAAAAGTGAAAGAAGTGAATTATAATTATTACATACCAATAAATGTACTATATTTATATTTAACATATATTTTGTTTCCATCTCTTATTCACCTTCTCATTCACTTATTCATTTATATTGTTTCTTAATCGTTTTCTGAATTAAATTCACTGTATCAAATTTCCTAATAAAATCTTTTCAGATTTCTTACGAAATTTCGTGACAATGGCAACCCGCCCACCACTGTCGAGACGATCCTAACTGTGGGCGAAAAAGTTTGTCATCAACGCGATGGTCTTATGAAAACATCCTATGAAATCTTAAGCCAACAGACACCGCGGCGTCGCTTCTCTGCAGCAGCTCTCTCTCTCCCTCTCCCTTTCTCGCTCTCTCTCTCACGCATAAATAGGAAATACGCTAGCCAAGAGGACGCCGTCGTTGTCCTTAAACACAGCCGACGCTACCTGCCCCAATGTTCGTGCTCAATGAAAAGCTTCGCACAAATTGCCGCTCGCAGCTTTTCTGCTAAAGTTCATGTAACACTTTCTAAAAAAGCTTTGGCATAAAGGCGGCTTTTGCACAGTGGTAAAGTGATGAAATTTTGTAGGGCAATAAATTATGTATAATATTCAATATTTAAAGTATTATTACAGATTTAAATTCATCTTAATAAATTTTATTTAATTGCATTATTTGTGAATTTCTAAAAAATGTATGTTAAGTAAATAGAAAGTTTCCAAGATAAGAAATCAAAAATCGAATTAAACTATTCTGTCAATAGAATTTGTGTTGTAGAAATTTCTTTAATAAATAAATAATAAAAATAAAATATTATTTAAGTATATATTGAGTTATTTAAAAAATAACAAAATAACAATATCATAATTTTTTTTTTATATATAATCTTAACATGTTCCCCACCGTGCGGCGCCTGTAAGTTGGCTATGCAACATACAGGCGTTGCCAAAGAGTATAAAACTGTGCGCCAGCCCTACCCCCATCTCCCCCAACCTGTTTCGGCTGAAGGCCGTTCTAATAATTTTCTATTAGGAAAGGTTAGTTGCGGTTCCTCTTCCCGCATCTCGCAACCCATGCATCTTCTTGCCATTGTTGTTGCTCTTGCTGCAGTGCAAAGCCAAAGCTGCCGCTGTGCTTTTGGCGAGGCGACGCCGCCACAGACCTTGACAGCGCGCAGCAGCATGCCACGCTGTGTCCCGCGAGTCGCGCAAGTCGCGCTTCGCAAGTCGCGAATTGTTGCAACAGTCGCAGAGCGAAAGATAAATGAAGGCGTCACTTTTTTGTTATTTACCTTCCACCTGCTCGCTTGCTGGGGTTAGAACCGTTAGACCACGCGTCCTTCTGCACCGGCAACTTTCACTTTTACCTGCCACCCCTCAACCGTTTTCCGTCTCTGCTTAGTCGGATAATTGGCATCTCTTAGGCAAGGATGTTTTGATTGTTGTCCTGGCTGGCCGTGCAGCTCGTGCAACTCGCATTAAAAATTGATTAGTCGCCACTTGCACGGCAGAATCGCGAGTTTTTGGCGTAATTGAGAAAGTTTTAGGTAAACAAAAAGAAGGTGGGGCACGAGCATGAAACTTGTTTTCTGCTAAACGTTTTCATTTTTGTTGAAAAAGCAAAGATGAAGATTTGTTGTTAAAACAAACTAACGATATTTTAATTTTGAAGAAGATATTATGAAGACTCTGCTTTTACAAATTAAAAATAATAATGTATAATTCATTCAGGCCCGCAGCGTAGAATATGCAGGGGTTTGCAGGGGCCCTTGAGACCGGAAAAATCATTTTTAATAATTTTGCCAATATATAATCAATAAATTAGTTTTAAGTTTTTTCCCTTTGTAAAAGGTTTTATGAACCTGTTAACCTACAGGCTGTATTATAAGAGGCTCTGAGAAATTTGCACACGGGGACCTAAGACCGACGATACAGCCCTAAATACAACGAAGCTTGCATTTGCGCAAACATAACCTTCTTATCTAAATAAATATCGTTATTCATCAAAAATATTTATTTATGTTGAAGAATTATTTTTAATTTATTTTTGTTCTTATTTGTATTCCTAATTGTTTGTAAATTCAAATGTTTTATTTATTTTCTTTATTTCTGTTTACTCAGGAATTAATATATGTGCATATGTAAAAATCATTAAATATTTTCAAGTCTTTTTTCGAAAGCTACAGTTAAGTGTGAGCAAGGCCTTGGACCCCAACCTTATATGCTTAGAAATGGGGAAAATTGCTGACTTTCAATTGAATTCGAGTGTTTTGATTAATTATTTGGAACAGTGAACTGATTAAATCAAGCGCATGCTAAAAAATATTCTAAAAGTAGGACAATTGTTGGAATCTTAATCAAGTTTCTAATTAATAATAAATTATAACTCGTAGAATTGTTGATATATAATAATTAGGGTTTTTCGGATTTTCTTAATATAGAGAATCCCAAGTAGCTTAACACTAGTTCATTTCAATATCAATCAGATCTCATAGCCTATAATTAATTTTCTTAAGTCAATGAACTGTAGTTAGACTTCTAAATATACCAGCAGCTGCAAAAGTTAAGGTTGTAAATTCAAAGAATTAAAAGAGAGTTTTATGCCCCGAACGAGCTATGCTCTTTCAAGTGCCTAAACGTAGAAAAGTTCACTCTCGTAGCTATAAAAAAAGTCACTTCACTTTTCATTAAACACTTTACTTTGTCAAGACCTACTTCACTGGAGTACAATAGGAGACTGATCTTAAACGGTAAATCGTAAGCTACATACGTTAGAGCAATTCCGAGAGTAAGAATACGGGAAAGGGAAGGAAGGTGCTGGAGATCTCAAAACTGTCGCGTGAGAGCGAAACAGAGGAAACAGAGACGTTCGCAGGTGTTCTTACACTGCCACACAGAAAAACCCTACGTACCTAACTGATTTAAAAAAAAATTAATAAGAAATCAGTGGAGTCTTTTCACAGTTTCACATTTTTAGTTAAGGAATGAATTTTTTTAAGCTAGTTTTTAACAAAAACGTATCTCAAAAATCAAAATTTTCTCTTTCGTTTCCGATGTCCGAAAAAATACTACTGTTTTAGAAAAATTCCGAATTTGCAAGTAAGTCGCATTGGTTTGGAAACATGCTAAGCTAAGTTTGTTCATTTCGTTAGGCCGCTAGAGGGCATTGCCATTCCATTACAGCGTGCTTGTAGTAAAATGTTTTTGCCGCCCCGCCCTTCCTGGAGCCGAAGTGGGCGGTCTTCAAAAAATTAAAAACTTAAAAAAAAAGGAAGCTTGTTCTAGGGCGGGCTATGCCTCCTACGAACTTGGAAACCCTCGCTCTGTTAAATGAAGAAAAATTGAACAGATTACAAAAAACCGTGTGCCGCTTCTTTTCTGGTTTTGCCGCAATTTTTAATTGAAAATCGAAAAAAACCGCCGTTATTCGAAATGAATGGAAAACTGCTCGTTTCCCAAGACACGATCCGGTTTGTGTCCCGGATGAGTCTGATCACTACTTAAAGCTTTTTTTAAAAAGCTAAAAATGCAAATGATTTTTCTAGAAAATAGCTAAAGTTCACGCTAAATAGATCTAGCAAAAAAATACTGAATTGGCAGCACTATGGACAACTCGTATTCGAATGAGCCACGATCCGGCGCTGCCCAATCATGTCGCACGTGTGGACGGAGGTGGCGAAGTGGACGAGGCGTGGAGGGAGGACCCGCGCAAGAAGGTCGAACGTCGTAACCAAATAACGGGTTGTTGGTTGGCGACATTGACGTAATTCGGCGTTTTCAATACGCCTCGTTTGCGGTGCCTCGAACATGTCGCACGTTTGGACGATGCGAAAGTTTATGGTGAAGTAGACTATAGAGGAAGTTAGAGTTAGAGCTGATGTTTCTCACAGTTTAAACTTCTAAGTGGTTTTCTAAAATGCATTTATTGCTTTCGTTTTACACATAATCGTAGTATAGCATAATACATAGGAAGCACAGACTTATAAAGTACACAAATCGTGTGCAGAGAGTCTTGGTGGAGGGATTGATTGATGCATGTAGTGTGGGAGAGTGTAGATTAAAGATTAGAGTCGGAAATGAGTAAAAAAAAAAAAAGAAGCTCGATCATTGGAGGCTATGTTACAGTTATAGTTACAGATATATCGGTTGAGTTGAGTTGAGTCGAGTTGAGTTGAGATGGGTCGTCGTATGCGATGAAATCAGTGTCTGAATGTTCTCTCTCTCGCTCTCTATGGACTCCTTCAGTGATAGAGACCAAGGGGCAGCTTGACGGCGGCGGGGGCCAACAGTTTGGGTTGCGCATAGGCCAGAGGCAGGGGGGACACAATCTTGGCAATTGGCGCAGCCTTCACAATCTTCTGTCCGAGAGGATCACGTCGGACGACGGCATTGAAACCATTGTGGGCATCCGAGGTGTAGTCCACAGTACGCAGATATCCGTCGGCATCGACGAGCGTGTACTGGCCCTGCACCACATCGCCCTTGCGGGATTCCGTCTGGCTCTTGATGTCTCCAGTGTGATCATCCCGCACCGAGTAGGCGAAGTCGTAGTGGGCTGGTGCCTCCACCTCGACCGTCTTCAGCAGGGGCTTCACAAGGGCCGCAGCGGGGGCGTGGTAAATGGAGCCCAAAGGCAGCTCAATGGCAGCGGCAGCAGCCACGCCCAGTACGAGGAAAGACATGAGCTGCAGGCAGAATACATTAGGTATTAATAGATAGTTTATATAGGATAAAGTATTAGGTACACTTACTGAGAACATTTTGCGCTTGGGTATACGATTCTGTTGATCTATTGATCTTTAGGCTTGGGGCTCCTGCGTTGAACTATGTCGCCAAATGCTCCGCACGCAACTTTTATAGCCGAAAAATTGTAGCACGGTCCACACCTCCATGCAGAATGTGTGTGTGGATTAGTCCCAGTCCAACGGAACCGGAATGTGGCTAATGCAGAAACAGTTACTTTTTTTTTTTTGTCGGCCAACTTTTTGATTGCCAATAATTTTATTACCACCCAAAAAAAAAGAATGCAAATCAAAATAAAATGTAAATCATAAAGATATCAAGTTGTCTCCCTTTTGAGGTTTAGTTTACGGGGGTTCAACTGAAATTTTGTCTATATTTCGGTTTGTATCAATCAAATAGCGTCGATTGATAAGCTGACATAACAGTAAACAACTGACAATAATGCCGTACTCACATGCACATACTGGGTTTGACATTCCATTCGTATACTGAACAAGTTTCAAAGTCAAGTGAAAGTAAGGCAAGGGACCCCTTTAGCAAGATCTCGATAATGATGTCATATATTGAGTTAACATAATTAAAACTGCAAATATGGTACTGTAGTTATATAATATGCAGAAGAATAGTCCGATAGGTAAGTTACCCAAGATGTATCCATGTATTGTATTTAGATAAACTGTTTTAAATATATAGAAATAGAAGAGTTTCCCTGAAAATAATATAGCATATACCAGATAAGATTCTAAGTAAACCAAAAAAAATCTTAATAAATCAAACAAAATCCCTAATTGATCTACGTAGATCTGTCAACAATTAACCGACAAATATAGACAGGGAGGGAGTTAGGGGTCTAATGGGTTTCTTTTCGGCAGCTCCATCAAGCGCAACAAATTGCACATTGACATTCAGACAGCCTTCGACGCGCTTGCAGTTTTTCCACTTAATTAATTAGGCAGATTACGACATCCGTTAGCGACACCAGTTTGATCAAGGGGGAATGAGAGACTGATCGAGGGGAGTCTGCAACCGCACAGGTGAAGAGGAGGGTGCTGCGTATGTGTGCGTGTGTAGCCCACTCGCCTTTTCGTGCGCGCACAAATCAATGCGACACTGTGCAGTGCGTTAAGTGAAAAGCCAACAAAAACAAAGTGGGATTGGGAGAGTGCTCAGGCACGCTAAATACCCTAGATACTAGTTAGTGGCACCTTATTTCTACCGTCTTTATGTAATTCATGTGCGAAGAATCTTGGTAGAGCTGAAGATTGGTAAAGATTACAGATATAAGTAAGACTCATTTCGTACAGAAACCGATCATCGAAAGTTAAGTTGACTTGAGTTGCATCTCTAGTATATACCCCTACTTGTATGCAGGGTATTCCCCACTCGCAATGCAATCGCGACACGTAGGTAAATTCGATGTGAAGTAATAAGCGGGTCCCCGGCGCGTATCTTGCGCCACATTCATTTAGAACAAGATTACGATTGCATGGCGAGTGGTCGAGTCAGTGGCCAGTGGTGGTGGTGGTGGGTCCACTTGGCACATGTGTACCCCATTACCCTGCTCCTTGATCTGGTTCGTTGGCGTCCAGAGCTCCACGCACTTTGCTGCACTTGCAGTTTGCCGGTTGAACACGCAGCACGGGGCACGCGGCACGCAGCACGCTCGCTGTCGTTGCCTGTCGCCGGCCGTCGCCCAACCCAAGCAAGTGCCACATATCGTACGCACATATTCGCGCATATTCATTGTGGCATTCGGCATGCGAAACAGTATTCGTATTTGCATTCGCATTCGCATTTGCGCGAGACATAAACTTAAGTAGACTTCATAAATAATAAGTTGTGTCTACTTAGCGACATGTACACTCTTGTAGATCTATAGATACATAACATACCTTAGTGAACACCCAGACACACTCATATGCACTCACACTCGAACACACCCACACACGTTTGGGTATCGCATTTAAGGCTCGATTGTGTTTGGGCAACTTTGTCACATCAATTTGACTTTCGTTTGCTTGAAGGTCGATCAAAGGAAGTTGATCAATTGCGGGAGCAACTATATAATTGTATATGTATTGTATATTTGTATGAAAATAGTAAATTCATATCAAATTAAATCTTCGAAGGCTTTCTTTGGGAATCTGAAAAGTGTACCCATTTAGTATAACTTTCTTTGCTTTAAAACTTTTAAGGGTCTAAGCATCTGTTTCATTTTATCTCTCTGTGGATGGTTTTCTCCCAGTTCGTTTTCCCCAATTCTTTCATTTTAAATTTTCTCACTTTTCTTTAATCTCTATCTAAGTTATTTCAGATCTTTATAATATATATATACTCTAGGTTTATCTCCATCATTTACAAATGCCCCTTGTCATCTACCGCTACAACATTTTTACCTTCATAATCCATCTCTTCATCATCTTGCTCGTCAAGAGAGTTAAAGTTTAACGATAATAAACAATAATAAAAGGCCCTTGTATTCAATTCCCCCACTTAGACCTAACTCTCCCATATACTTTTCATCATCTAGCCATTCATCATCTTCCCCATCAAGAGAGCAATAGTCAAAGATTATAAAAGACACTTGTATTCCGGATCAACAAATCGGTGAACTAATAAATAAATACATGAACATATACTTAGGCATAGCTCCTATTAACCTATTAACAACTAGTAACAATAACTGAGTGGAGTAAAATAACTGCATTAGTAGTCCACATCTCTGATCTGATTGCCATAGCCAAAGTCCTTGAGATAGTTATCGATGGCTAGATCGAAGGAGGAACCATGTGGTTTGATGTCATTGGCAGCGGGATTTTCGTACGACTTGCTGGGATATGCCTCGGTCTGCGAGGGATATGCCTCTGTTTGGGGCACAGGTTCGGGCACGGACACGGGCTCAGCTACAGGCACCGGGAGTGGTTCTGGCTCTGGCTCGGGTGCAGCAATCGGATAAGATGTAGTGCTATCATAGACAGGTGCCGATGTGGCTACCACCTGATCGTATGGTGTCTTTGCACTGGCAATCGCGCGTCCCCCAGCGGCGACAGCTGCGGCAGCTGAATTGATAACAGGCGCAGGTGGATCCACTTTGTACTCCTGAGGCTCAGGTGCCTTGTAAACAGGCTTGTATTCGGGCAGCTTATACTCAGGCTTGTACTCAGGTTCCTTGTACTCAGGCTTGTACACAGGTTCCTTGTAGTCGGGCTTGTAGTCGGGTAACTTGTACTCAGGCTTGTACTCCGGCTTGTACTCCGGTTTGTACTCCGGCTTATACTCCGGCTTGTACTCTGGTGCCTTGTACTCCGGCTTGTACTCTGGTACCTCCGGCTTGTACTTTGGCTGTGGCGAGTAGTAAACTGATGGTGGCGGTAGTGGTACACTAGCGGGATAACCCTTCTTGGTGCCGTAGGCTGTGCTCAATAGATGTGCCAGCTCCTCCAACGTGTAGTTGGGTGCATTAATATTGTTTGCCGCTGGCGAGGAGGCAGCTACCGCTGTCTCACCATAGGCCAGGGGATAAGGCTTGTAGCTCCTTGCGGGCGCTGCGTACTTGGGCACGTATTTCCTTTGATGCGAGTGCGTGTACTCGATCTGACCACCCGGCGCATAGTCGCCCGTTCCGGTAATCTGAGTGATTTGCTGGCGAGGACCGGCCACAGATACCTTGCGACAGAACTCTTTGCAGCCCAGCTTGCAGTCGCAGTAGCATTTCTTGTAGTCCGACGGCTGTGTGGGCGGAGGTGTGGGCACATAAGGTGACTGGGTGGAGCTGTAGTAGGGCGTATAAGGGATATAGGGTGTGCTAGTTAGCGGCGGCCGCGTTGTAGTCGGTGCGCTCGTTGTGGGTCGCAACGTAGTGGGCTGCACTGTGGTTGGCCTGGGCGTTGGCGGAGGCGTTGGCGGCGTCGTGAGTGGCGGTGCAGGTGTCGTCGTTGTACTGATATCACTGCATGGCACTTGCTCCCAAATCTCCTGTTCGCATTCGGCACAATACTGTGGAAAGTGTGCAGTGGCCAGTTGAAGTGTGCCCAGTGCCAGCAGAGCGAAGACCAAATTGTGTCGCACAATCATCTGAAAGCACCAGAAACATAAAGGGGTCAGTTTTAGCAAAAACAATCCATAGTTGCGGGTCAATGTGCCCGATTTCCAGCTCCCAATTAGCAATTCCAATTCACCATTATCAACATACTTTCATTTACCAACGATTATTATTGTTTATAGTCGGAAGTTTTTTGCAATTCTTTTCTTTGGAATACCCTTGCCAAGGCTATTTTGATTATGTGAAAAACTTTGCTCTTGAGATGGTAAATATTAAAAATTGGTTATATTAATACAAGTTAAGACGATTCCTCAAAGATAGAGACTGCTTTTAATAGAACGTAAAAGAAAAATTATTCCAAGTCTAACGGTATTTTCTCAGGAAGGTTTTTTTCTACTGAAGAATATATATAGAGAAATTATAATGAATATTTCTCGAAATCAGCTCCAAATATGATCCTATAAGATTAGGATATTTGTTGTGTATAATGAATGAAGCATGCTTCGAATTGAAAAATCATTTAATGAGAATCTCGAATAACTTCTTTAAAATCAGTAAATTTAATGTGTTTTCTACATAAATTTCTTTTTCTTTTTATAAACGATAGTTTCCTCGAATTGAATTGTCGTTTATAGGAACAACTTCTTTAGAATCTCTTTAGTTTTCTGCAATATATTTTTCTACACTCAGTTTTCACTTGATACATAACTCTTTTCCTTCCGCAAGGGTATTGAGACTTTGAGAGACTTCAAGTAGTCTTACCTTTCAGAATTTCTGTTCACTTCGGATATAGAATAATGCTTGTTGGCGGGTCTCCAGTTGGCTTGGTCGCGTGCAACTTCTTTGCCGCAATTTGCTGAATAGCTCTTAAATACGTTTTGCAGACTGAGCTGAGCTATTTGCGAGCATTACAAATGGGTCGCGGAAGCGTTGCCCCCGGCACGTTCCAAATACTAGGCTTGTGTGGAGGGTGCTGCGGCGGTAGGTGTGCGCCAGTTGCTTAGCAGTTGACGACGCCAACGCTCTCACTAAGAGTTGCAGTTGTTGCTATTGTTGTTGTAGTATTTGTTGCAATACCTCAGAAGACAATCTCAAGAGTTGCCGCTGTCGGTCGCTGCGCTTCCGTAAAATTCTTCATTTCTGCAGCTGATTAACAAACTGACATTTTTCCGATGCAGATGCTGATGCTGTCGCCGATGCCGATGCCGTTGCCGCTGCCGCTGCCGAGTTCAAGCTCTTGTACCAACTGCAGTTCCAGTTCAAGTACTAGTTCTAGTTTGAGCACCCACACTGGTTCCCTTTGAGGTGGTTCCATTTCTAGATCTGCACTCATTGACCATTTTTTTGAGTCTGCCCATTAAGACTGGTCTGCTCGACGGATTTATAATTTCTGTCTTGGGTCTGGGCTACTCCCGCGTGGGCTACTCATAGTTTGTACTTCTTGTTGAATTTTAAGTACAATTTTCTTATCAATTTCTCTTTCTCTCACTCGATTATCTTTATCAATTGGGAAACATTTTCGTGGGTCTGCACACGTAGCGGGCAGAGATGCTGTTACAAGACGCTTCTCTAATGTGCACATCAGATAAAGGTGTCATGTTGTCTACAGTCTAGAGTCGAGATACGCACCGTTGAGAGCGCCATATGTTATCAGGAGAGGGAGTCTGGCGACTGTCTGTACTTGTGCTCATCGATAACTGATCGTAAGCTTCAGGTTTAGCGGGTCTCGGACATCTACAAAATCAGGCTTGAAACTTTTTACATGTCTTAAGTAAAATGAATCGGAACAGTTATATTTTACGAAGCGTAGATCTATTTATCCTCTTTATCATAAGTGTTCCTTAACATCCGGAAACACTATATTAAATTTACAGTTCCGAGCAAGTTATTTACGGTTTCTAAGGGCTTTATTTCAAGGTCCTTTTATCGGAGGTCTTAAATAATGTGTTTAGAATCTAAGATCAATATTTCACTTGATATCAATATAAATTCTGAAGGGCCTTTCTAATATTTTCTTTCTAATAACTATGCCAAAATTACCACTTGTAATACCAATAATAATAGTTTTTTACCATTCCAATAAATCAACTAAACTTATTAAATATTCGTATATATTTTATTGTGAATCCAATAGATAGATAACTCATTTAATATCATGAACAATAAATTAATAACAATATAACCAATTGATGATATGATTCGATCGAAACTGCAATTCTATTTAAGAGTCTAACTTAAGTTTGCGATGAGTTTCTGAAAGGGTTTGGCGCCGGCAAAGATCTGCACCTTGGGACGTAAACTCTTCTTGTCGGTGGGCACAGCTTCCACATCGTTCTCGTTCTGTTCCTCTGCCTTCTTGCTGGGCTCGGCTTCTTCAGGATGGCTGCGTTTCCATAGCTTCTCCCACTGGGGTCTCTTACGTGGTGGGGGCTCTTCATATTCCGTTGCGCTGGCACTGACACTCGAACTGGCGCTGGGCTCACCCACATCAATAGTTTCCGTAGCATTTCCATTATTTGTAAGACGACGCAGCCATTCCTGATAATGCGGTTGATCTTCGGTGATGAACTCAGGCTCATCCTCGGGATTTAGGATCTGATAATTCGGCTTTCCCAATTCATAGGTTGTTACTTCACCGTTCTGCACTTGATTCTTCACCTCCTTGGTTTCCCAGCCTTCTTGCTTGTAGGGTGCCATCCAATTGGCCTCCTCCACACCGTCTTCGGCTGCAGCATTCGCATTCGTTGCTAGTGCCAAAGATCTGAGCATTAAGATTACCGTTACAGCTAGTCGGGTTGTCATTTTGAAACTGAGCAACCAAAGTCGACGCCATCAATCGTTAAATTTTTCGAACCAGAAAAATGTTTGCCCCATCGATAGAAGAGCCCCCAACGACTACAAGAGAGTGAATGAAAGGCAGCAAGAAAGCGAGAGAGAGATAGAGATGGAGATGTACACGGTACGTGAGTTTCGTGACTTCTCCATGCGGCAAGTCTCGTCTCGCAGATAACTAGTATTAATTTATCTGTGGATTCTGTCGAAGCCATGCAACGCCTTATCTAACATACGATGACACATCTCTGGTGCAACTGATACGATGACTATCCATAGACTATGTTTATGTCGACTATATCGACGGTTTTACGGCCAACTGAATGAAGTGTTATGACTACTTTGGAGCACTTATCTTGTATATTTTACGCTGAGCTCCGACGGAAATCTCTTACTCAGCTTCACTAGAATTTATGAGTGTAAACTTTAAGAAACTGAGTTACATCGTATATATAAAGAAGTTGATTATCGGAAGACCTTTTTGCTCAAAGTTTATGTTTTTCAAACCAAAACTTGATCCAAACTGAGTCTATACAGGGAGGTGTTCTATTAAAAATCGCCAAATGCACCATTAATTTCAGGATTTCTAAGATTTTCAAGAATAAAAACCCCAACAGCCCAACAACCATTGAAAAATCTCATCATTTTGTGTTCTACTGCAGAACAGATTCAATATTATATTATATGGTAGATATATATACAGATAGATTCATTAGATTTTAGAGTATGCACTTTGTATGCAGTATGTATGTATGTATGTATGTTTGATGCATCTTAAGGGGGTGTGGGGTGGACAAGATTTGATGTACAAAGTATGGCAAGATGATATGATATATATAACTTAATTATGAAGCATGCAAGTGCCATTGGGCACGTTTGAGATATGTCGAGAGTTCACGATGTGCTGTATGAATTAGTCGAGGCATGATCAGCTAAAAGGGTCCACTTGTCTAGTACTTGTACTGGGCTGTGGGTCCCGATACCGAAACATAGTTACCCTCCGATGGTGCCTCAGCCTTAAGAATGGCCTTGGGTGCCGCGGCATAGTGTACCAATGGGGCAATGGGAGCTGCAAGAATCTTGGTGGCAATCAGTTTTTTTGGTTCCGGTGCCGGTTGAGGTATCTTGATGTCGGTAGGTTCACGACGAACGATGGCATTGAAGCCATTATGGGCATCCGATGTGTATTCTACGATGCGTATATACCCATCGGAATCGACGAGCGAATACTGTCCCTGCACCTGATCGTCCTTGCGCGTTTCCTTCTGACTCTTTATGTCACCTGTGTGCGGATCGTTAACCGACCAGTGAAACTCGTAAGCCACCGGGCCGTAGTCCGGCTCCGGCCGCAGCTCGATGCCTCGCACCACGATGCTGCACAGCATCAGGCCAAGGCAGAATAGATAACTCAACTGATGGATGGAGGAGAAGGGATCAGAGAGTGAGAGACTTGTAATATTTACCATGCTGCACTTACTTTTCCCATGTTGCAAGTGGAAGCTCCTTTTTTTTGGGGTGTAAGATTTTTGAAGCGAACTGAACCGAGGAGAACCGAACACGACGCTGATCGAAATCGTTGTAATTAATCTGTGTAGTCCTCGGTGTTTTTATACCAAGTTTGCCAGACAGCCAGCAACGTCTCAATCTGCATCTCGTTGCACACATGTGGCAACATGACAGACTCTTTGGACAGACCAGAAATCTGGAGCGCACTCATTAGTCGCAGCCGCGAAACCGAAGAAAACGAATCAAACATGAAATATGCAAAGTGCTGAATTGGCCAAAAGCAAAAAGCCAATGCCCCCACCAACAAGCGGTGATTGCAATGAAGAAAACCGAAACTGATCAGCCCATCTGGTAATGGGCCCATCTGATTGCGTAATTGGAAGGTTTATGTGGGTATGCGTGTGCATATACCCTGTAAATGTGACTAAGGTAAGTCTGGGAAGAGGAGAAGCAAGCTCGCCAGCCTTAGAATATTTTAATTAATTTCATTATATCTATCATTAAGCTCGTGTGACATTACAACATTTACAAATTTGAATCTTTTCTTTTTTCGAAATGTTTAAAATTTCCAATGCGTTAACATTACAATGTCACATCTGTCACATTGCTGTATCTTTTTCAATCTTTATGAAATAAACTGGGTATCTTTAAGTTCAATACAACTTCTTGTAGGTAATTGGGAGCATGCTATAACCCCCAACCATGTCTAAAAATGCTTCTAATTCCATCTGATGCATTTAAGAACTCCAACGGACATTTCTTCATTAAAATATGCACATAGACAGATGTTAAAAAGGCTACTGGGCTTTAAGAATCACGTCGAGTCGTTTTCAAATGAGAAGTACTAGCTGCGGGCTTTATTTCATGCACCCAAATTATATGGTTATCATTTCCATTGATTTGTGACTTGATTTGACTTCAATTAATGCATTAAGTCAAGCTCAAAGTAAAACATAAACTACCTAATAAACATAGGTACTTGATCGATCAGTTCCATTAAGATTCTTAGCAAAATGCAAAAAAAAAATACCTGTCAAAATGATTAACTCAGTCGCTAGAAAAATAAACCGATTTTGCAATATCTACAAATTATTGCGTGTGATCTGGAAACATCAAGCAAATTGGCGAACATTTTTCTTACTCAAATGAATTTACGAACGATTTGAAGCGAACACATTCATTATTGTCGTGTGCCGTCACCTCGGCTCGGTTAGATCCTCCATAGAAAATGGGGGAGCCAGTGCGCTATGGCTAATTGATGTGGCCATAACTTGTTTGATGTCATTAACAAATATTTTAATTAATCGCCATTAGACGGTGGCATAGCTTATTGGATGCTTTGGATTTGGTTTTTTAAAAAATTCAGGTTGCGCTATCACGTTTTCGTATACTTTGAAGTGTCTTTTTCCATGAATTTTGTTGTTCTGGTTTCGCGGACAAGGCGTAACTTGCTCGAAACTGGGTTAAACAGACCGCAAACTGTGCGGCTAAGTGCGAAATAAGTACGCATTTTGCATACTTGCACTGAGACTGTACATAACGGTTCCACCCAACAAGCTCATGATCGTGCGTGCGATCAATTTCGATGGGAGGTTTCTTGAAAATCCAATTTAAAAAAATTACTCAAAAGCTTAGTGAGCCGTCTGAAGTGTGGGATGTGTTAACATCCTACATCAACAGTTTCGCTGTCATTACAATTTAAATTTTTGAATTGCATAAATTATATTATGTTTGCAAAAATGGAACCGTTTCGATAGGGTCATTTAATTCAATGTGATTTTTACAATCATCCCACATCGGACTTCAACCATCCCACTTGGAAATCAGATGGATTTCCAATTTTTTTCCCAAGAACGCAGCCATTGTAATTATTGTAGTACTGAGATAATCACAAAGTGATTATCCGTTAAGTTAAAAGAAAAAACGAGAGGAACAGTCGAGCGGCACGGGACAGTGGGATACCCTTCGACCTCTGTTGCCATAAAAAGTATCTAATTGTTGAATTGTTGAAACTAATCGCAAGTTACAAATTAATCATAACACTGCAGTGCGCTGCCACCTTGCATCAATTTCGATACGTTGCTTATAATTTATCGCTGAAATTTCATAACGCCCGAAAGACTGCAAAGAGCGGTGTGAGCATTATATATCGGTATTTCTTTATAAATTTTAAATTGGCCAATATCGATAGCTCGTAATATATCGAGTAATCAAAATTAATATTTATTTAATAATTCCATTTTATAGTTATGAATTATTTACTGACCCTAAAATATGAATTAAGTATGTATGAGTGTTAGCACCGAAAATACATGTGCATATTATTTTCGGTAATTGACATGTATGGTACACAGAAAAGAAGAGTCGAGAAACAGTTCGCCCTACGCGTTCGCATCGTTCGTCCTTTTCTATTTCGAGTAATATAGTTACAAGTTGTTTGCTGGTCGAAATGGTTTATATTAATTAAGTATGTATGTGTGTTAGCAACTATGCACATGTATTTTTTGTAATTGACATTTGCATGGAAAAGAAGAGTCGAGAAACAGTTCGCGCTACGCACTCGCATTGTTTGTCCTTTTCTTTTTCGAGTAATATAGTTACAACTTTTTTGCTGGTCGAAGGGTTAAAATGGTTTATCTAATAACTTCCGTGTTTATTATCCGATCGGATTGCAATTTGGAAGATAGGTTCGTATAGTATTTATCTATATGTGTGCTGAAGCAGAACGTAAGTACATGGGTACTTCAATTGTAAATAGGAAATGGTCGGTTTGCGGGGGCGGTAGGCGTGGTATTCCAAATTGATAATAAACTTGATCTGCGTATGGTATATAGGAATCTTCATACTTAATTTGGTATCCCTAACTTTTGTAATAGCAGAGATCGACGCGTTCATCCAGACAGACAGACATGGCTCAATCGTCTCGGCTAGTGCTCCTGAGCAAGAATATAAATATTTTATGGGGCCCGACGCCTTCTTCTGTCTGTTACATACATTTGCACAAAGTTAGTATTTGACCGTTTTCAATGGTCAAAGTGTATAAATACCAAACAGTTAAATGGCGTTGCCACCTCACTCAGAAATTATTTTCGCTGGACTACAGCGTATTAATAATATACAAATGTATGTATTATTTTCAAAATTCAATGTGAGAGTACAAGCCCGCTATCGCATTATAATGCCAGTTGGTATAATGATTCTTTCATACATGTATCTTTTAACTGTAATTCATAATTATTCCATTAGTTGATAGTTTGATATTTTTTTTTGGTCTACGGTTAGTTTAAATTTTATTGTGCATACAAATTAATTAAAATTAAGGAACAACATATTTATTGATATTGTTTATTGTTCGATGGATTCCCCAAGCCAAAGTTGTATGCAGGATCCCCCAGTGCAGCTGGATCCTCAGTTGGTGAGGGATTTTTGAACTGTTCCGCAGATATTCTGGTGAATAAGATTCCAACGCCTTCGATGAGAGCTAACAGAACTCCTCCAATGATTGCGCTGCCTGCCATTGCGGGAATACCGTTTCTAGCGGCCAAGATGCCACCAGTGGCAGCACCGCTTATAATTGAATTCCATGGATCTTCCTTTTTGCGAAAATGTACCAGGGTGCAATCGATTGTACTGAACATTCCTCCCCAGACTGCAAAATTTCCGGCAATAACGGGTGAGCGGGTTTTAATCGCTGTCATACTTCCAATCAACCGTCTGCTCATTCCTGTTGGTGCATTGCGAAAACCTTTAATTGCCTGGAAAACACCGCCACCTATGCAACCCATGGCAAAGGCGCCTCCACAATCATCGACGATACGGTAGGGGCATGGTTCACGTGCGTATTCTTCCATATTTTGTGTGTCTTCTTATCTTCAAATACACAAAACTAATTAGCTAAATGAAATTGTAAATTTCAATAAGCCACGCACCTGTTATTGAACACTTTTGAAACGTGTAAAAACACACAAATTAAATAAATTTTCCGTGAACCAAACGATTTGTAGGAAAATGATTATGTAGTATTTACAATAATGCAGAGAGGGGCCAACAGCTGACGCAACAAGACATGCGGCGTGAAAAACACAAATGGAGCTTCCAACCCTGGTTATCTGCTTAGCAACCAATCGCCAGCCCTGCGATTCTAATTAGCATTCTTTCCCTTTGTTAATTCGCCGGCAACGTATTGAGTTGTTATGATTTCTGAAAGAAAATAACATGTTGACGTTACATATATGTAAAAAAATAATAACTTTTATGATACCGCATCAAAATAAATAATGAAATTCGTATGCCGTTTATTCATCAGCTGTTGCATCAAAATCGCCGCTAATGATGAATCCCTGGTTAACTGCTTAGCAACGGTCGTCAGCCCTGAACAGCTGAACTTCATTCGTCGAATTCCCCGGCAGGATATTTTACTGATATTTATTGCAAAAATGCGTTGGATCTACGCGTGCTTTGTTGTTATACTGTGTGCCTTGCTTTTCTGCGAATATGTGGCCGATTTCGTGATGCTGCAGAACTGCAAGTGGCCGGAGATAAAAAGTAAAAAATATGTGGATGATCCGCTAAGAGCCATAATTATAGCCGATCCCCATTTGCTGGGCCCACATCGTGGTCACTGGCTGGACAAGTTATATCGCGAGTGGCACATGAAACGCTCCTTTCAAGCTGCCTCAAGGCTCTTCCAGCCTGACATTGTCTTTGTCCTCGGCGATTTATTCGATGAGGGCGACATGGTCAGCGATAAACAATTTAAAGAATATGTCATACGGTACCTAAAGATGTTCGATCTTCCAGCGGGAATACCACTTATCAGTGTGGTTGGAAATCATGATGTTGGCTTCCATTTCAAGTGAGTAAAGAAAAAAACTAGTTATTTGAAAAGCTGTATTTGATATGCTGTCTCAAAATCTTCTCCAGAATGCATCCGTTCTTCATGAACCGCTTCGAGCACTTTCTCAACTACTCGAATGTTCATTTGTACACAATAAAACAAATACATTTTGTTATGATCAACTCGATGGCCATGGAGAGAGATGGCTGCATGTTCTGCAAGGCGGCACAAGAAGGTCTTAAGAATATATCGAGAACGCTGTATTGCATGGCGAATCCACAATTGGCAGAATGTGCACGAACTCGTCGTCATCCGTACAGTCGACCCATTTTAATGCAACACTTCCCCACATATCGCATATCGGATAAAGTGTGCGACGAGGACGACTCTCAAGATATTGAGGCATATAGAGAACGCTATCATGTGCTCTCCAAGGATGCTACGGATATGCTCGGCAAGCTGCTCAAACCGCGTTTAGCCTTTGCCGGACACTCGCACTTCTATTGTCACAACGTCAATCGATTGGGCATTGATGAATACACGGTGGCTTCCTTCAGCTGGCGCAACAATGTGAATCCTAGCTTTATGCTGGTAAGCATAGAAAGGCATCTAATAAGTTCTCTTCATACATTCCCAATGTTTTCTAGGCTACTATCACACCGGATGATTATGTTGTAGTGAAGTGCAATATGTTGAAACAACAGTTTGTTTACAATAGCTATATTACTAGTGGTATTATCTGCATCGTTCTGATTGCCATCCAGCTGAGAAAGTATTTGCTGAGGAAATATATAAAGCAAAGAACATTACCAACTACCTCGACGGGTGAGGTGAGATTGAGGCATCCCAAGCATAACTAAACAGTAACAATTGACACTACAGGGTAGAAAAGCTGCTAACAACAAGTTCAGAGTATTCTCGTTTATGTGATTCAAGGCCGAATTAGTGGGGCTTATTATTAGGTAGCAGTAATAAGCACTAGCTACTCACAAATCATATAAACTTTTAATACATTTCCATATCAAATGGCTTAATGACCAAATACTTGGCATAATTTTGAAGAAGATTAAACAAACGTTTGGACTTGTCGTTTTAGGCAATCGAGTGTTGGATTAACTTTCATACTATTTTCAATTTTATGTATGTACAAATGAAGAATACATTGTAAGCATTAAAGTTTCTGTAATCACATTCTAATTTGTGATCAACAGTTCTTTATACCTATCTTTCTTCCGAAGAAACTCTTGTCCTAAAAAACTAGTTAAGTATGTATATGAATATCATATGTATGTATATTTATTAAATTTTATCACAGACATAATGCTTGCTAGGTCACACGGAATACACATATTCTATATGAGACACAGTCTGCAGTCTAATTGAATAATGAAGAATTCAAAATTGAAATGCCAAAGAAAATACATTAAAGCATAAAAAAGCAACTAAGAAAAAAAAAAAAAGGTTTTCGATAAATAATGCTACATAAGATGATATATGCAATATGTTATATTCGTTTATGTTTGTATATTGTATAAACAAGTGGAAAACAAAGATTCATAAATTCCTGTACCTTGTGTGCGCCCTTACAGAATCCAACTGCAATTTGTACTAGACTAGACTATTGATAAATTATGCTAAAACTACTTCTTATATAGACTGCTCAAAACACACTGATTAGGAATTTTCCACTGTCGTAGTTTGCCTTCCTTGCAGGCAGGCTTGACGGTGATTTGTTTTCGGAACTGTTGCGTGATCTATGTACAGTTGCAGCTCTGCGCTGCCATCTCATCGCTCCCTTGGCGCTTCCGCTGAACTGCTGCGACCGGCAAAGCATTCCTTGGGCAGGAATCGATGTATCACTGGTGATATCAAATCAGGATCGAGTGTCTTTGTATCTGTTGGTTTGGTCAACAGTGACACAATGGTGCCTACCACAATAACTGTAGCAACGCCAATGGGATTGATCCAATGGTAGGAGAGACGATACAATGGGAAAACCAGCTCCTCATCTACCCAAACTGTATCAGGTAACGTCGTATTTCCAGGACAACTCTCCATCGAAACGTTGAGTTTCTGTGAATTCAGTTGACCTGCTGCTATGGTAATCTGTGTACCAAACGAAATCCAACCGGCCAGTAGAGCGCCAGAGATTCCTCCAACTGCTGTGCCAATATTATTGGCCCATGGCACCAGCATGCCCAGGGTGAACAGACCAAACGTGGTAGCTGCCGCAATCGCTGTCATCGAGGTGCAGATGCTCAGCACTCCGCTAAGTTGTTCCAGCACTAACACCAGAGATAATGCCACCAGTCCCAATACTATAATGCTCGATTTGACCAGCACCGTGGAGGCCCGTTCACTTGGCTGGATCCGAAAACAGCCACGCACAATGTCCTCTAAAATTACCAAAGAGGTCGAGTTGAGCACCACAGAGAGTGAACTCAGCGCTGCGCCAAAGATGCCCGCAATGAAGAGTCCAGACATGCCGGGAATATGGCCTACACTCTGCACCACATACAGCGGCAACAGCTGATCATCGTGATTGATAAAGCCCGCCGACAAGGGATCACAATCCTGGAACGTCTCATAGATAAGCAAACCCACATAACAACAGACCGAGACAAATGCCGCAGTTCCAATTGTGAATATGGCCATCGAGGCACGCGCCTGTTTCAACGACGGAAGCGACATATAACGCTGCACCATGGTCTGATTAACGGCATTAAACGATGTCCAGTATGAGAAGCCTCCAATGAGTACACTCCACACAGTGTGACGTACATAGGGCGATGGATTCGTATTCGTAAAGATCAGACGACCTCCCTTGGCAGCATCATCAAAGATTTTACTGAATCCATTGGCATAGTAAGTACCCAAGGCGGCCACTGCAATCACCGAGAGAAACATAACCAGCGTCTGCCATGCATCCGTGTGAACCACAGCCTTAATTCCCCCAAAAAAGGTGTAAAAGACACACACGATGACAATAACCGACGAAATCACATGCAGATTGATGCCAGAAACTATAGAAAGTAAAGAATATAGAACAATATAGAATTTTTTTTTTTTTAATTCAACGATATTTAAGGCACTTACCTTGATTCAACGCTATAGCAGGCACATATACTACAAAGGGCAGAAAAAGTATCTGAAATATGGAGTACAAAAGTTAGATAATGCATATATCATAAATTTAATATAAACATATAAGTCCGGCACTCACCTCATCCAAGATAAACATAAACGATGCTATACTGCGTATAGCCGAGTGGAAGCGCATTTCCAGATACTAAAATAAGAATAATATAATATTTCCAATTACAATATATAAAGAAAACTAATAAGTTACAAAATAAATCATCTACATAGCAAAAAGCGCACTGAGTCTATGATCTACAACTCACAGGTTTAAAATTCTATTACAAAGTTAATAACTTCCCTTTGTTAATGAATTGTCTATTTTCAAAATTGAGACGAGTTAACTATCACGCAAACTTTATCCCCATCAATTCTTTTTTGTTATCATATTCAAACAATTATTAGAGGCAACACAACTGTCAAGTGGTATGCTGGGAGCACGATACCAATTTCCCAGTCCCAGTTTGCAATCATTAATCATTGGTTGTACTCGTAGGCGAGCAAAGTCCAATATTGGAATGAGTCTTGCCTCGAAGTCTTTCTCTTAATTAAAATGTTTGCTATTATTTGCACTTGGGTTTCAAATTCGCTAAGAAACGTTTCCATGCTGATGACGAACCAAAGATGGATAAAAATAGATTGCCAAAAAGAGAAATACCCTTCAAAAACTTTAAATGACTTTGAACAAATACCAAATGCATTCAATATATTCGATGCATTTGTTCAGCTTTACTTTTAGATTTGTATTGCGACTAAGCTAACTTTCTTTATCGTTGTTCGTACTAACGTATGAGCGATAATTGACTGGCGATTGTAAATGACGAATCAATAAATCATTTATTGTATCCGACTTATATACCCAATCCATTTGCATCGAGTACGTAGTATAGCTAATTGAAAAGCGTACAAGAGTCGAGTTACTTCTCTTATCACTTTTGTATTGTGATTCTTTTTAAGAGCCCATTAATTCACTAGTATAAGTCTGTTTATATGTATTTTGTACTGTACTATTTAAATGGGGGGTCATAAGGTTTATGTTTTTGGCTTACCTCGTAGGAAGAACCCACTTGAAGTGTCGCAAATACCGGTATATAAACGTACGAGACGGCAATACCCTGCAATAGAATCGCAATGGCTATAAACCAGTATTGTGTGCCATAATTATATATCTCAGATGTGGTACCCAGTATTGTAACGCCTGATACATAACTGTAGATAAACGCAATGGAGATAAGTATCAGATTGTCTGTGGGCGTTACACATGTTTGTAGTATTTGCATTATCACCTTGCTATCAGACTCATGGCAACTGGAAATACTTTTAATTGCCGCGATCCCAAAAGATATTCGCTCATCTTTTCTGAACCGAAATCATGTTTTCGAGTTGCTGTACTACTGCTGCTATTGCTTATCGGTAGGCTGGGTTCCACTTCCTCGATCGACTTTTTAGTCTTTCTGTGAAAAGTTCTTTAGTATTTAAAATAATTTCAGAAGTTGTAATACTCACTTGAGACATCCAAAATAAATACCAGTTCCGGTAGATAGCACGATCATACCCAGAAAGACAACATAGTCAGTTGTACCGAATCTGTAGCTCTCCTCCTGTGTAATAAAGCATTTATTAAATACCATGTGCTTAAACAAATGGCAAAGTTTTATATAATCGTTGCACGTCGGCGGGATAGATAACACTTGTTTATCTTTTAGACTGGAATAAATCAAGTTCCAGAGCATGAAGACAAAGTCTTCTAAACCATTTAACTATGGAATTTGATATCACAGTTATTATGGCATAATTTAATGGGTTTATTACATTTCTGAAATTAATTTGATTGATTTGCAAGCTTTGTTACATTATCATATTATTTAAAATCAGCTTTGTTTACTGTATAAATAGCTAAAAAGTAAACAACGCCTGCATCTTAGCACAGGCGACGGTGAAATACCCTATAAAGAGCTCACAAACATGCAGCTATTGCATGAATGTATTTATAAATGTAAATAAACTCGCACGATCTCCGACATTTAAAACAAACTTGATTTGTTTGGCTATAAAAAACCCAAAGGCCAAATCTGGTGTCTCTAGGCCGTATATTTACGGAGTTCCCATGTGACTCTTTAGCAAATCACAGATAGCTAAAAAAATGCTGATTAACAATATATATAGATATATAATAAAAGAATACGCATGCATTTCTCTGCGAGTACACCCCATTCACCCTTCCCACAGGGTATACAAAGCTAAAGTGCAGCAAAGTGTCAAAGAACTTCAACTAAATAAAATTTCTCTAATCCATTACGATGCTTATTCTAAGTACTACTTATCGTGCACGCCGAATTTCTTGATAAAGCACCGAGTGGTCTCCATTTCTACCCCCAGGCCTACATATGCTTGGGAGCCGCCAAGCGTAGGGACTTTAACCTTTTGCGCAATGTACGTCGGAACATTATCACGAATGAACTTTGAGACTGATGATACGTAAGTTAAGAGGATTTTGCATAATTTTCGGAGTGACAGACCTGTCTACACTACAAACACAAACACACACTGTATATGCCGGCTAGTTAGTCATGCTTACCGATTCCATATTGATGTTGTTCTTTTATTTACAACCGGTGAACGAAAGCGAGACACAAAAAGACGCCGAAAATTCACACGCACAACACAAAATATCGCAAAAGTTACGAAAGTAAAACACAAAGCAAAAAAAATCAAAAAAAGTTTACAACGAATAACTGCAGTGGAATGTTTTGCTGCTTTCTAACTGTTATATCTGTTATACAGATGTAGTAAATCATCTGGGAATTTTCAAAACAGAGAAGAAACTGTTACCGCATTCAAAACTGCAGCCAAAAACAAACTCGAAAGCGCCGTACCCAAAATCGAAAGCGAAAATAAAAACAAAATCGAAAAAGAGCAGCAACAACAACAAAATAGAAAGTCGTTCACGGTACGTTCTGCTGCTGGCAGGGCCGATTCTTGAATACGCTTAAAGCGTCACAAGTCGCGGGACACACACAAGACGCGCGTCACCCACTCACACCCGCCGCCGACAAGTCAATTCACGTTGAGTTTGGGCCTCCGTATTGACAGAGTATGGGATACGAACAACCGTTAGCGAACATGTACGCACGCCACCCAACTCAAAATCGCACTGAGGCGCGTGCGTTAGGTTTGAGGGGCCGGCCCCAGCCACCATACAAAAGCTCTTTCACTCACTCACGAGAGAGCTCGCATGTGTGAGAGATGTGTATGTAAGTGGGAGAGCGCGAGGAAGTTGAAAGCTTTGTCAATTGTTCGACATGTTGATCGACACTTAAAGGAACAGAATGTGAGAGTGAGAGAGAAAGAGTGTGAGAGTGAAGTTGTGTCGCCTGAGTGTAAATTGATGTGTAAAATAAAAAGAGAATATTTTATGCGTTTACAATTGTTTTTGATACTTTGAGTGAGCAATACAAACATAGCGTTTCATTTCGCCGTGAATGGATCAACAACAAGGAAAAAAACTCATGGCGAACGCAACGGAATGATAAGGAGAAAGAGGGAGAGAGTAAAGTTGCGTAGGTTGAGTTTTAATTGCAATTTTAAGTGCAGAAAGCATTTTTGTTGTTGTTACTATGAAAGTAAGAACATGGCGTTTCATTTCGCCGTGAATGGAATTGGCGAACGCAACAGGACAGAGGGCGGCAGGGAGTGGAGTTGTGTGTGTGTGGGCTGAGTGTGAATGGAGAGAACATTCAGTGGGAACGTAAGCGAACTTAGATAGATCAAAATGGCGCCTCATTTCGCCGAGGACGCAAAACACCTGCTAAACAATACCCATAAAATTGAGAATACCTGTCGGATTCAGAATGAGTTATTATCCATATGTCTGCCCAACGTTATAACGCGACTGTGTCACCAATGTCACCAACTGTCGAGCAGTTGTAAACCTTTTCCATTTCGATTCTTATTTCGTTTTCACGTAATTGGATTAAGCATACGACGCGTTGCCGTTTGCCACTAGCTTTGCCCAGCAGCAGTTTGAAACGGAACGTGCAGCTGTCAAGTGTATGTGAAATACGTTGCTACATTGCGAGTAGAATCATTTATGTAGATTGCATAATGACCAGTAGGAAAAGTAACATTAACAACGGCAGCAAATCTCCAACTCGACAAACGAAGCTGACATTCAGGCGAGGCTCAAAGGGCAACCACATCGACTATGAGCAGCTGCAGCTTCTCACAACTGAGCGCAGCTGGACAGCAGAAACTCCAGTTGCAGCTCCCGCTACAGTAACAGCTCCAATGGAGGGTAAAATGCAACTGAAGCTGAGCACAAGTAAAATTCGACTGCAGACCGCACAGATGGAGTTAAGCAATACGGATGCACTGCGTCGCAAATCAGCACCACAGTTAATCAGCTTCAGCATTGCGCCACAGCTGGGATCGCTGGCAACGGGTCCCCAAACAGTGCCACGCCTGGCAGCATACGAAAGTCAGGCTAAGGCTAACTGCATCAGGCGCTCACGCACGCTGGGTTTAGCCACAGATCAGCAACAGCAGCAGCAACAGTCGGCAATCCTCTTCTCCGCCTCCGGCACAGACAGCAATAGTGAGCCGAGCAGCAGCAGCATTACCGGTGGTAGCTCCACCTCACCGGAATCCCTACTGGATAACATACTAAGCGGTGCCTCCTCCGTTTCCGTACAGAGCAGCAGTGCCGCCAGTGACATCACGGTAGCCCCACCACCTGCACCCACTCCTGCACCACCTCCACCTCCGCCAGCTGTCACTGCGCGTTCGCCTGTGCCGCCCAAGCCTAAACGTGTGCTCGATTTGAAAGCATCGCCTGAGCTGCGCATCTCACCCCCGACACCAGATAGCGGTATTCAACTGGAGGTCACCTCGCTGCTATTGCCCACAGGAGCAGCAGCTGCTCCTATGGATTTCTATGACAACGCTTCGCTGGCCTCTCCACGTAGCTGCAGTCCATCGCCTGTGGGCACACCACTGGTGTCGCCCTCGAACAGCTTCTCACTGCGTCCCGCAACGAGTTATGTGAGCATTACTTTTCCGGAGGATCTCAAGTGCGCCATCTGCATGGATGTCTACACAGATCCACGCACGCTGCACTGCCTCCACTCGTTCTGCCTGCAATGTCTGGTCAATGAGAATACACGCGATGAAGTCATGTGGGAGGATCGTTCCAATTACAGTTTGAGATCATCCACACCAGACATTGCCACTGGCGGCAGTGCAGTTGAACTGGCTACGGTGGCTCCGGCGCGTCAACGTGGCGCCAGCTTCAGTCTGCGCAGCAAGAAGTCCTTGGATCGCATGGTGCTAAGGGTGGGTGCTCAGGGCAGGATTAGATCAAATAAAAGATCATTTAACTATTTCCCTTGCAGAGCAAAGTGGATGCCAAGCGCTCCATATCGGCTTGTTCCAATAGCCGCAGCAGCGATGGCGATGCCATGCGCTGCCTGCGCTGTCACGTCTGTCAGTTCGTCACAGAGCTGCCGGCACTGGGTGGCGTGCGGCAGCTGCCACAGAACTTTATGCTGGTGCGCCGTATTGAGGCACTGCGTCTGCAGGCTGGCGACGATGTCATCTCACGCGTCTGGTGTTCGCTGTGTAGTGATGATATCAGCGTAGGTGCAAGTGTTCCTCTACTGATCCTTCAGTTAATCATGTTATGTTGCCCCATCTTAGGCCACCTATCACTGTGTTAGCTGCACTCTGAATCTCTGCACACTGTGCAAGGAGGCGCACGAGCGGCAGCGCAGCACGAGCAATCATCACATGCGCAATATACTGGAGCTGCGACGTGCCCGCAAGCAGAAGCAGCAGCAGCAGTTGGGTCTAGGCGACAGTCGTCAGTTGCTGCTGAAGTGCAGCCTGCACGGCTTCGAGCTGAAGGCGTTTTGTGTGCCTTGCCAGCAGGTGATAATCTGTGATCCCTCTAATACTCTCAAATGCCTCAGCTAATTTCAGTGCCCTTTGCAGCTCGCTTGTCCAGACTGTCTGGTGCTGCAGCATCGCAATCATCGCCACGAGACCATTGGCAAGGCTATTGTCCAGCTGCAGGTGGCCAAGCAGCTGCGCGAGGCCACCGAACAGACGCGTCCACTTTGTCAATATGCGGAGCATTCTATAGAACGTCTGCACGAGATTGCAAGGGGCATCAATGCCCGTTGCGATGATATACAGGCCCAGGTGGAGAGCTACATAAATCGGTACTTTGAGGCGCTACAGGCGCATCGCAACACGCTGCTACAGCAGATCAGTCGCGCCAGGGAGTCCAAGGTGGAGCTGATTATCAATCAGCAACTGGAACTGGGTAGGGAAGAACAACAACTCAACGAAGAGTCTTAGTCTAAGGATCTTGCTTTAATCCCTGCTAATATTGTAGAGAAACGTACGCAACAGGCCATGGACACCATAAGATTCAGTCAGGAGTTATGCGAAATCGGTGCCGATGTGGAGATCTTGAGTTTTGCTCGTATACTACTCAAACGCTTCGAGTATTGTCAACAGTTTAAGCCGCCAGTTGATCCCAAGGTGATCTACCCCGTACAGATTTACAATGTGTTTTGAATACTGCTCCTTTTCTTTCATTCTTTTTCTATATATTTTTTGTTAGGCTTTCATTTTATAATTTCTAAATATTTTCACGAACCTATCTACAGAATATCCTAAGAATTTTCAAATTTCGCACATCTCTTCAAAATGTTTAAAGAGCCCTTGTAGATTCTTTTTGAACAGCTGTGCGATTTCTTTTTAAGCACAGTATTCTGTGTCCCAATAAAATGCGTCCTACACAACACTGATTTCTATCCAAAATCAAATTAGAACCAAACCTTCTGCAGAATATGCGACTGTACCTCCCAAATACTCTTGAAATGTCAAGCATTTATGTTATATGTTATGTTTATAAATATTTGGTTAAATACTTGCTAAACAATTATCTAGAGTACTCTTTAACAACTTTGTTAAGTTGATCAAATTCTACATCCTCCTGTCTGCTCTTTCTTTTTTTTAGATCGACTTAGTAAAACAAAAAACGCCGATTAGGTATAATCATATACCTTTCTATTTACCTAGCTTGTTAATTTTAATTTTGGATACTTTTTTCTAGCTTTTCGCCTTATACCAAGAATCTTTCCCATTATCTACAAGTAGATTAATACAATTTCAACTCAATTTGTAGCTTAAAGTACAGTTTCTCATCTTCATTCTTCTTCATGTTCTTAGATTTCTGAATCGCTGCACTTTCTATCGAAAATTCGTGCGCCCAGCACGAAGGACCAGCACGATATACCCCTATATGGCATTATTACCATGCAGACAGTGGAGCCTTCACTGTGCACGCTACAGTGGGAGGGATTCTCGCAGTTGCGCCTGCACCGCAAGGTTGACTTGATATTATACTCGCGAGATAAAGACGGTGTTGCGCTGTGCCATGGTGGACTGGAGATCAACTGTATGATCAAATACAAGGATGCGAGTGCCAAGTTTTTGCCCATCGATGTGTCCGATCATCGTGATGGCACCTATAGCATTTCGTTTACACCCGACACACAGGGCACGCTGATTCTGACAATCAGCATCAATGAGAAGCAGATCAAGGGCAGCCCATATACCTTTCATTCGCGACAAGTGCGTCCGCACAATGGGATCTATCACTGTTGCGCTTTCTGCTCCAGCAAGGGCAATAAGTCGGTCAAGTGCTCCTGCGATGGGCGCATGCCGGGCTATAATGGTTGCGGTCATGGACATGCCGGACATCCGGGACGACGCCATTGGTCCTGCTGTGGCAATGTCTTGGAGAACTCTGAGTGTAGTGTGGCCAACAAGTTGCTGAATAACTAAAAGAGTAGTTTGCATCATTCCGGGATTGCCCCTTAAATGTGTAGACATTTATTTTATAATTGGAATCGTACGATTAAATACATATAGTAGGGTAATGTTACATGCTGATGAAAAAAAATGGGAGAACCTCAATGAATTCAATCTTCGTTGTCCGAGTACCAGGAGAGACGTTCCTCATAGAAGCGGATTACCATTTGTGGAATTTTCACGTTGGCCACAGTCGATGGCACCATCTCGGCCTGATCGACGCCTTTGAACTGGATAAGGAATGTCAAGCGACCGTTGTTGTCGGATGCTCCTAGTATTTTCTCGGCCTCTAGACCACGGTCAAAACCAGTTCCAACAGCGGGCACTATATCGCTGTTGCTATCATCAGTATCGGCACGCTTCGATTTGTTATTTGTCGAAGGCACAGTTGGTTCCTCACTCTTTCGCTTGGTGGTGCTTGTACGACCCGATTCCTTGGGCTTGGCACTGCTTGAGGGCCGATCTTTTTTCGATGTGGTCGATGATGTTGAGGGCGACGCTGCAGAATTGGCCTATTCGCAAGGAAAACACACACGCACATAGAATTAAACATGGAATACCTGATAAATTACATCCATAACCTACCTCATCCTTACGTGCCTGTTCATATTGTTGAATTAGATCTTGACAATCGAGATTGCTTTCGGGCTCCCAAGTATTCTCTGTCTCGGCATATCCTTTCCACTTCAGATAGTACTCAACCTGGTAGACAATATAGAACCATAAGGATCACCATTTTTGCCTTTCCTTTCCCCTTCCCCACTTTGTATATTATACAAACCTTGCCCTTTCGTACACGGCGATCTAAAATTTTCTCAACAGCATATTCCTCCTCCTCCTCTTCAGCACCGGAGGATGCATTGTTGCTTTCGTGATCGGTTTTCTTGCCCATTTTATATATAATTTACTGTTGGAATTCAAAAAAACGAACAACATTATTCGCGCATGGATGTAGCTTATTTTTTACGTGTGTATTCATGTCCGTGTGTGTGTAGATGTGTGTTTAAACGAAAAATCTGTGCAAAGTATGTTGTTGTCCTGAATAACACTTACCAAACACAAAAACTTTTTATTAAACAAGACAATTTCAGAAATGTTTGCTCACTAAACTGCAACTGAATGACAATTATACTTTTCTTCAAGATATAAAAAAAAGTGCGCGATTCCGAACCTGATGCCGACGCCAGCTAGTGATGAGTAAATATGAAAACGCCAGTATGTATCGGTGTACTGTCGTATGTATCGGCATCTTGTTCGCAATACATTAACATGTGAATGGCAATCAAGTAATTTGTTTTGTGAATGTCAAAAGCAAGTATTCTATTTGCGCCAATTATTTTTGCAAAGAGGTTCAGTTGCGAGTTAAAATGCCGAAAATAAGTAAAAGTAAGAAAAAGGAAAGCTCCTCTGACAGCGATAGCGGTCCCGATGATGTAGGTTATATTCATATATATATCTGACTGACAGCAATATTGATAAATTAATGTTTGCAGCGCAATCAGCCGCCGCCAAACAAGAAAGCTAAAGAGACCGGTAAATCAAATCAAGATAAGAATGATGCAGCTGGCGGCGGCGATGGTGGCGCGACAACATGGACGCTGGAGGGTATGCGCCAGGTGCGCATCAATGAGTTTCGTGGGAAGAGATCGGTGGACATACGCGAGTTCTATGAGAAAGATGGAAAAGTCTTGCCCGGCAAGAAGGGAATCTCGCTCAATGGTAAACAATGGCGCAAACTACTCGAAATGGCCGACGAGATTACTCAAGCTTTGAATGATTGAAGCCAAACAATAATAACAATAAAATAATGAGTCATAATACTTAGCATTTTACTACACATTAAACAAATTGCACACACTTGTGTTATCTATACATACAAATACAATCATCGATCAAACAGCTTTTGTTTTTTTCTTTTTGATAATCGGTATTAAAGAAGAGCATTAGAAGTAGACCGCAAGTAGGACAACGACGGTGACTAGTAAGGAAAATGGTAGCCAAGTTTTAATGAAACCACAGATTCCCACATAACTTCCGCAGACGAATACCCAAAAGCACAAGATGACCATGTTCCAATTGCTGCTGTCTTTGTAGTGCATGTTGCACAGTGCCGTCGCCACATGTGAATGACAATTGTCGCAAAATATATTGTGCATTCGTGTGCCATAAAGAACTGAAGCCTTCGTGACGCCCTCGTCCCAGGCATATGGACCACCTTCGACATTTTTCGGATGGAGTCGTAGATATCGTGTAGGACGCCCAAATGCCATTTTATCTTCGGTGACCAAATATGGTCCAGCAAAGTCCCGAATGACTCCATTGCTCATACAGATGCCCATGTGACCGATAAAGGGCAATATCCAGGTGAGCACTGGTATCGGTGTCCAGACAATACAATAGGGAAACCGATCCAGTTCAAAATCGATGGGAGGCAAACGCTCGTGTACGGATTCTCCACCCATTTCGCGTTCGATATCTTCCACTTGCTGTTCTTGCTCTTGATGTTGCTGCGACATAATAATAGTATGTTATGACTAAACACGACTAGCGCGACTCACTAAATGGCCGCATTGATATCAAAATAAATGCTGCTAACCCACTAATTTTCCGAGAGTTTTGTGATAAAAGTGCTGATAACGTCGGAAAATCCCAAGTACACCAATACAGTTGAACCTTTGTTTACATACCTCAACATGTCTAATCGATATTGCACCACTATCGATATGTTCGTAAAAATATCCCTTCAACAGCTGAGCGCAGCTACAGTAGCAATAAGCTATGAACGATAACTGAGTCATGACCTAGTTAAAGTTCACAGGATAATACAATGACATCAATTAGTTTCTACAATAAAGTAATTTTCTTTTTATTAAATGAATTATATTAAATGGCAGCAGAACTGCGGTTTCCGTATTCAATTATAATCGCTGTAAAGTGATTGCATCGTACAAGCAAAAAACGCAGTCCATGTTCCATTGGTGACACAATTAGACTGTTTTCGAAATAGAGCAATGACGCAGGTGTTTATAAATGGCGCAAGAGATGAATCCAATGTACGGGAGCACGACACTTTAGGTGATACATATAGATAAAATGTGCTAGATATTGAATGTGTTTCATAACAAGATCTCTCCCTACTCCTCTCTTTCGCTCTCTCTTCTCTGTAGATGCTTCCATACAAGAGCTTATCAGAGCAGCGGGTCAGGCTAGAAAATTCGCCTATTGCCCCTACAGCAATTTCGCTGTGGGCGCCGCACTGCGTACCAGCGATGGCTCTATCTACACGGGCTGCAACATCGAGAACGGTGCCTTCGCAGCAAGCATATGCGCCGAACGCACAGCAGCAGTGAAGGCTCTAAGGTGAGTGAGGAATGCTCATCGTCATCATTGTCATTAGAATCAGAATTATCATTTATTTCCTTCGATCATTTCAGTGAAGGCAAACGAGAGTTCGTGGCCTGTGCCGTGGTGGCACAGCAGGATACCGGTTTCACCACACCCTGTGGAGTCTGTCGTCAATTTCTATCGGAATTCGCTGTCGATGGCAAGGACATACCCTTGTATGCCGCCAAACCGACCAATTTGCCGCTGCGCGTCCTCTGCACCAGCGTGCTGCAATTGTTGCCAAATAATTTCAGTTTTCTTAATGGCAAATAGAGTTAGAAATGCCGTGAATCAACCCCCGATTTGTTATTGTTAATACTGTGAAATGTAGCTATAGTTGTATTTGTATCTCTGGCCGGCCCGAAACAGTTGGCATGTGGTTACGCGCTCTCTCGCTCTCCCTCTGTCCGCTGTCTTTCTCTCGTGTCTCTTCCCTCTACCTGCTGCGTTATCAGAACGGACTGCGGCAACAGCAGCGACAGCAACAGCGGAGAGTATTGGCGCGAATTATTGCCAACAACGCTGTATCGAACCCACAACATCTGTCCATTTGCTGTCGGACGTTTGGAGGAGAAAGACGGATCTACGCACACACGCATTGTCAACGTATTTTTGTTTGGCCACAATAAAATAAAATTATAAATAACAATCTGTTGTTGGGCAACCACAAACTATCAAATTTCCATCAAACATAAATATGTCGCAACTGCTTGAAAACTTTGCCAAATCCGAAAACAAAGATACAGTCGTTAACTACGGCTCGTTGGGTAAGTGCAGCAGGAGCAGCAGCATCAGCAGCAGCAGATGATTCTATAATCTTGACTGATACTTGTTATGTGCAGCTGAATCCGACAAGGACTTGCTATTGGCCGCCTTTGCAGTACGCCTGCGTGCCTATGTGCCGTACAGTAATTTCAAAGTGGGTGCCGCATTTCGTGCCGCTTCCGGCGACACCATCTACACTGGTTGCAACGTAGAGAATGCCGCCTTCACTCCATCAGCCTGCGCCGAGCGCACTGCCTTAACCAAGGCCGTCAGCGAGGGATGCCGAGAGTTTTCCACGGGCGCCGTTGTGGCCTATGCACCAGATGTCTTCACTACCCCATGCGGCGTTTGTCGGCAATTTATACGTGAATTTGCTGGGAGAACCGATATACCCATCTATATAGCACGCGCGCGGGACGAGCGTCAGGCTGACGAGCCGCCATTCCGCGACGATGATCCGGTGCTGGTGACGTCGATATTTAGTTTATTGCCATGCAGCTTTCATACCTATATAAAATGATTACACACATATTCCATAATAAAAAAAGTAGTTAACAAAATAGCGTTTTAGTTGGTTTAAGCAACGAGTTGAAGCTTTAAACATGTATAGAATATAGTACCAAAGTTCCTAGAATTAAAAGATAAAGCTTTTATTTCCTCGCTCACCCCTTCTTGAAGGCCCCCACACGTCGATTGGGCAAAACCAATTAACTCCTCCTTGCCACATGCGGACATGGACTCAAACTTCTCGCATGACTCCGCCTGTGCAGTTGGTGACGTCGATATTTAGTTTATTGCCATGCAAAGCTTTTAACATGTATAGTAGCAAAGTTCATAGAATTAAACTCAAATATTTTGTATGTATGATCTATTGTACCGTTACAGTTATTCTTAAGAATTTGACATTTTTTACAGGTCACACACACAATAGTACCGTGATTGCAATTTGTGGTGCTGATATGATTGCAATTCTTTTGTACAAATTCCCAGGTTTGAAGACTCACAAACCAGCCCCTTGTTCCCCTGGCCTATCAACGGGTAATCTAATCAGCTCTCGCTTGTCATCCGCTGCCCTATTGTCAATAAACTCGAAAAACGGGAATTGTATGCACATATGTACATAGTCTCTTTGTATAGAAAATATTATGGAACATAGTGTGCAAATGTTTGATGTCAACATGATATGCTATTGTATTTGATTATTCAGTAAGCTTCATAGTTTAGGCAAGATTCCAAATATTATTTCAAATTTAAGTATTAGGATTATTTTTTTAGAATTATGCAAAAACGTACAGAACTAAAAAGATGTATGAAAAATCTGGAAGAATTGCAGAGGGAGCTAAGTTGGCGAACAAAGCAAAAGAAGCTAAAGTCAACATTAGAGAAACTTCAGCTGCTGCAGTGTGAGCTGGACAAGCGTATGGCCGGTCAAATTCCAGGACAATATCCTATTGAGGACTGCTATAAGATACCACATCCGTGCAAGCTGCCCCAATACACCATCAGCTTTAATCTGCTGGGTAAGTGGTAGTAAGTGATACACATGTTGACTTGCACTACTCACTAGATCCCTTCACGCAATTTAGATCCTTGTGGAAGGGAACTACTGCAGGATGCGCTCAATGTACGATGTAAGGCTTATTGCCCGTATAGCAATTTCAAGGTTGGGGCCGCATTTCGGACTAATTGTGGCATGGTATTCACCGGCTGCAACATTGAGAATGTTGCATTCACGCCAACTTGCTGTGCCGAGCGTACGGCACTGGCCAAGGGCATCAGTGAGGGTTACCGTTGCTACTCTGCCGGCGCTGTAGTTGCTCTGCATCGTGCCGGATTTACCACACCATGCGGGGTCTGTCGTCAGTTCATAATGGAATTCGCCACTAAGGATATACCCATTTATATTGCCCAAGCACCAGAGCCATGCCAAAGACTGCAAACCTTTGGCGACGAGGATGAGGTGCTGGTCACATCCATCTACAATTTGTTACCACTGAGCTTTACGTCCTTTTAATGTAACGCCACATTCACCAAATACAAAAAACGTTCGTCACCATACATCTATTAACATATATTCATACATATATACATACATATATAGAACTAAACCTACTTCAACAGCGGCTTCCCAGATCCAATGATATTAAACTCACTGATCTTGGCGAAGGGTGTTACCGCCTCGTGCACTAGCAGTGGCTTTATATGTGTAGTACCATGTAGGGTCTGTCGTCAGTTCATAATGGAATTCGCCACTAAGGATATACCCATTTATATTGCCCAAGTACCCGATCCATGCCAAAGACTGCAAACCTTTGGCGTCGAGGATGAGGTGCTGGTCACATCCATCTATAATTTGTCACCACTGAGCTTTACGTTCTTTTAATCACCACATTCACCAAATACAAATAACGTTCGCCACCATGCATTTATTAACGTATATTCTAGAACTAAACATACTTCACCACCGGCTCCCCAGATCCAATGATATTATACTCACTGATCTTGGCGAAGGGTGTTACCGCCTCGTGAACTAGCAGTGGCTTTATATCTGTAGTATTGTACTCAATGGCCTCCTTGTTAAGCCTTGGATCCGAGTAGTTAGATCTTACCTCTGTATTGAGACCAGTGTGTGGTACACGTTTTAATTGATTCTGGAATTCCCAGCGTCGCTTGCTGCACTCGTGCTCATTGGTGTCATTACACATTGTCTCGTTGGGAATACGCTCCACGGGAATATTAACAGTCTTTTTCTGTGGCCAATTCCAGTAGGTTATAGTATCTTTAACCGCCACACTCGACTGTAGATCTTGCAGCGACAAGGCCACATAGTCCAGATTATAGGTAGTTGCACCCGGATCCAAGTACTTGCTATAACTGGATTTGGAACGATCAATCATCACCTTGGTCCGTTCAATTGGTGTGGGCATTTTTTTGGGCAACAGATCGGGCTCAAATGGCAGCTCTGAATAGACGAAAGTATCCTGGCTAATGCTGGTCATCGGCTTTATTCTGCGCCTTACAAATCGCATTTTTCCCTCCTCAAGTGACTTCATGTAATGCATCTTCATGTTAAGTGAGGGATTTCTCAATAGATTCGGATCGGGATACTGCAAGAGAGAAAAAGTGTTAGATCCTATTAATAATATCGTGCCATCGGACCTACCTTCCATACGTAGTTGTCGGTCATTTCCGTAAACTTCTTTTCATGCAATAGTTTATCTTGCACAAAGATGCCTTTCTTGGAGGAATCGAAAGGTGCATGCAGCTTGTTGCCCAGCCTGGTATCTGTGATATGACGATGGCCACGATATGTCGATGTACGCCAATCTGGCAGTCTTTGGTGGACCGGCTTTTTGGGATCAAAGCAACCGAATTCATCCATGACTGGTTTCTTGGGATCAAGGCGACCTACTTCACCCATGATTTCAGCAAAAAAATCAATCCAAATACAAGGAAATATATAATATCTAACGCAAATTAAATTTAAACTGTTTACACCGTTGATAAGGTACGAAAATCGAGCACTATTTGTAATCGTAAGTCGTCGTCCTGGTTACGGCTATGCTTTCCAAACAATGTGTGACAACAAAACCTGATCAAAGCTGGATAAGTCTCGCTTTGTTTGACAATTTTGAAACAGCTTGTTGTATACATACATATAAAGTTATATATATATTTCATAATATTCAATATTCAATGCTTGTACAATGGTAAACTTGATAAAGGAATGTACGTTTTACATTATATAGATATAGATACACATATGCATAGATAGAATCGATCTGTTTCAAAAACAAAATCATATCCGGCTTAAGGATAAATACGATGCGAAAAGTCTTATGAGCCGCAAAGCTATCGAAAGTATTAGGGTTAATATAAAAATAATACTATTATAATATTTCTGTTTAGATGAATTCATTAATGATATATTCAATTGAACGATAGTACTTTTGATAGTTTTACAGCTCAGAGAGTTAATAAAACTGTTTGCTTAGCAATAACCAATTGATTTACTCCACGGGGGACTTGGCTAAAAAGGTGTTCAAACAATGTGCAGGAGATAATGCCAAGCTATCCGACTCTCAGGCAATTTCTTTCAAGGCCAACAGCGATTGACGCAGATAGTCATATTGGTTTTTGGCATGCTTGATTTCAAGCTCAGATAACTCCACAAGACTGAAAGTATATACAAATAAAGCTTAATATATAGAAGTATAAGTTTTTTTATTTCCTCACTCACCTCTTCTTGAAGGCCGCCACACGTCGATTGCGAAAACCAATTAACTCCTCCTTGCCACATGCGGACATAGACTCAAACTTCTCGCATGCCTCCGCCTGTGCAGTTTCAGCCTGATATGGAAGAGGAGAAGGATTAGTATGTGATAAAATCCAAGTCGATACATGGCAAAGGGCATGCTAAAGAGGGTATACGTATAACAATATTTGTGGGTATGTAAAACATGCAGCAGTTGCAACGCGTTCAACAGTGTTACTGTGTCTAGTTTTTGTTGGTGTTACGAGAGACAGAGACTTGTTGATAATACATCTAGTGACCAATTTGTTGTTAACGATAAATGCCAAATACCTCTTGCACCTCCAAAGGCTGCAGCGGAAGACACATTAACCACACGCACACAGAGGGACACACAACGAGTAAGAAAGAGAGGAATGCGAGAGAGAGAGAGTAATATGTGAAGTGTTGAATGTGTTAGAAATTTGGAACAATTAAACAAATTCAAAATACTGAAAAAATATGCCTTAAGATAACCTCGCATTGAGCTGGTTTCAATTTCAATTAACATTAGAAAAATAATAGAAAGTAAGGGAATAAATATACTCGGGGCGTGCCGAGAATTTAGAATGTGCTGACTAGGGAATCTCAGGAATAAACAAGGTTATAAATGGAATATAAACAAAACCTCGGTAGAATATAATTTTAATTGCTGGTTTTGGCTATTCAAACTATCGGATCGGAAGCATCCTAATCAAAACATTCTTCTTTGTTGATCATATATCGGTCAGAACATTGATTTAGATTATTTTGCTGCCAAGCAAAGTGAGCATAAAAAATTGAAATTTGAATAAAAAAATGTTGCTACTATGTCAGAGGCTTTACCGCATGTACATCCTTATTCTTTGAGCGTGCCTTCTCCAAATTGCGATTAGCTGTCTCATAGGCGGCCAAACAACGTAAGCGTCTGATCAATAGCGCCTTGGCAGCATCACTATCGCGCTGATAGTAGCGCAGCGTATCACCCAGTTTCAGATCCTGATCGCTGGCAACGCGGGTTTCAAGATTCTAAGAAAGTGCAAATATATTATAATGATTTGATAAGATTTTGCATTATGTTACAACTCTCACCTTAATGCGTTCAAACACCTCAGCAGCTTTGGCCACAAAAGTCTCAACGTTGCCCTTCTCTGTGGTTGACAACTGTGTCAATGCATTTGAAATCTTTTGATGCGAATCACCCACATCCTTGTGACGCTGTGTCATTTTCTCAGTGCGTGAGGCTGCCTCACGTAAATGCCCATGGTATTCGGTAAGGAACTGCAGCTCATTCTCAAAGAAGTCATTAACATCGCGCACTGTGGCGCTCAGCAATATCTCATCTGTTGTCTTGCCCAGAGATTTAACAAATCCACCAAAGATGGCCATTTTCTTGCGCGGCTTGGCGCACAAATCCTGATCGTATTCCAAGAACACCTTCAAGTGCTGATCAATGCGAAAGACAGGATGACTGGCCAAACGTCGCAGAAATACTTCATGCATGGCTACAGTCTTCTTGAAAGTGGCAAGGTACTCGCTGTGGAGAGCCATGAATATGTTTAAGTAAATATATTTTAAGATAGCTCTTTTATATTACTCACGCCTCTAATTCCGATTTCATTTTCTTAAACTCTTCTTTGGTCATATTACCCTCTCCTTCGCCAAGACGCTGCAGTTTCTCACGAGAAGCATCGAAATCCGGTCGGGGTGGACAAGGCGGAATCTTTTACGAGAACAAAAGCTTTGAATTATTATGCTTAATATAATATTATGATGGTTTCCTTACAATGTATCCCGCATAGTCTTCGTTCTCCTCAATGCGGTCGTGCAGCCAAACGAACTCTTCGTGCTGGCGCACCACGTTGTTGTCTTTTTTAGAGAATCCTGGCAGCGTTGTGCGTGTATGCACGGTAAACTTGACTTTCTCCTTCTCACTCAGTGCATCGGAGATCTCCACATGCAGCGCATTCTCACCTAGTGCAGCAGGTGTCACTGGCGCCGATGAGGAGCTATCCGGAGATGTCGCAGTTCCGCTGCCATTGGTTGTTGTTGCTGTCGTTTGTGGTGCTAAGGGATTGGCCGAGGATATATCTATGGTGCCACCATTGTTCGTTGTGGGGCTATTCAAGATGTTTGACTCATCGGTGCCGTCCTAAATTACAAAGCATAAAGATACATATACACAAATTACGCCCATTTCGACTGATAAGAAGCTTTTGTGTGCGACGATGCATTGCTCCGCAGATTGTTGCAAATTAGCATGCAGTTTTGTGCCATTTAAAATTACTATCCTTATAGTTACTTACCATCATTTTTGAACCTTTTGTGTTTTTTTTCTTTGAATAACAATAATTTCAATTTAATAACTGGCCTGCGTTTGTGTACGTCGGTGTCTTTGACTTTAATAGCGTTGCCAGATCAACGAACTGCATCTGGTTGAGTATAAAAATGTATGACAATAATAAGGTAACATCATGAATTACTCTCTCAGAGTATTTTTTTTGTGACGTCATTATACTCGCTAGCCTGCGAGCGGCGTTCTTTGCGTTACTAGCATTGTAGTTTTCATGCGGGTGGCAACTTTTCCCGCTATAGATAAAGCAAAATTGTTTATACCTGCGCTGGCACAAAAAAACCCAAAACGCTGATAAAAAACGAAACGAAGCGAAACAGAATAAAAGTACAGCTCAGACAATTAACATGTCCACAAGCGATGAACCCACTGAAAGCAAGAAACAACGCATTGTTAACAACCATAACAATAGCAAAGATTTAAATGGAGCCGGCAGAGAAGGTGCTGGTGGGGATGATGCTCCCAGTGGAACTCGTGACAAAGTGGCGCTGATAACCGGCATAACGGGACAGGTGGGTGGAAATTGAACAAACCCAGTTCATCATACATGAGTCATATGTGGACTGATTCGGGTGATTGATTAATGCTACGACATTCGTCGACGACGCCTAATCAGCATTATCGCATTTGCAACACCCTAATGCTTACGTGTTTATTTACTGTTGGAAACCTTCAGCATGCTTTATTGACAAGGCAATAGAAATACCAACAGCAAATCAGTACATGGATGTTTCAAATAGAGCCCATATGTGATCATTGTGCTTCTATTCTATTACAGGATGGCTCCTATCTGGCGGAGTTTCTACTGAAGAAGGACTATGAGGTGCATGGCATTATAAGGCGTGCCAGTACCTTTAATACGACACGCATTGAGCACTTATATGCCGATCCCAAGGCGCACAAGGGCGGACGCATGAAACTGCACTATGGCGACATGACGGATAGCAGCAGCCTGGTGAAGATAATCAATATGGTGAAGCCCACAGAGATCTACAATCTGGCAGCACAATCCCATGTGAAAGTGTCATTCGATTTAAGTGAATACACAGCCGAGGTGGATGCCGTGGGCACACTGCGTATACTGGACGCAATACGTACGTGCGGTATGGAGAAATCTGTGAAATTCTATCAGGCCTCCACATCGGAGTTGTATGGCAAGGTTGTGGAGACGCCCCAGAATGAACAGACGCCGTTTTATCCACGTTCGCCATATGGTGAGAGTTCTAACGAAAAGTGTTCCGTATATATAGATATGTAAATGTTGTTTTGCCTACACAGCTTGCGCCAAGATGTACGGTTTCTGGATTGTTATCAATTACCGGGAAGCCTACGATATGTTCGCCTGCAATGGGATACTCTTCAATCACGAGAGTCCACGACGAGGCGAGAACTTTGTGACACGCAAGATAACGCGATCTGTGGCCAAGATATTACTCAATCAGATGGAATACTTTGAGCTTGGCAATTTGGATTCGAAGCGCGATTGGGGACATGCCAGCGACTATGTGGAGGCCATGTGGATGATGTTACAACGGGATAGTCCAGCAGATTATGTTATTGCAACCGGAGAAACACATAGTGTGCGAGAATTTGTGGAAGCTGCTTTCAAGCACATTGGTCGTGAGATTACGTGGCGTGGAAAGGGTGTGGATGAGGTGGGTGTGGAGCGCAACACCGATATTGTGCGTGTACGAATCAATCCAAAGTATTTCCGACCAACTGAGGTGGATCTGCTTCAGGGTGATGCATCGAAAGCAAAACGAGAGCTGAACTGGACACCAAAGGTCAGTTTCCTGGAACTTGTGAGCGACATGATGAATGCCGACATCGAGCTGATGAAGAAGAATCCTATCGCATAGAGGGTTGGATGAAACGCTTTGGATTTAATAGGCACAAAACTCTCTGCCGCTGTGTGCAGAGTTCTATTTATACATTTAACCACAAGGAGTATTCGCTGTTGTTATTTAAGCTCTAACCAGGTCGTAGTTTAAAGCAGTGGACCGTGAATACTCTAAATGAATATCTAGCGTTAAGTATGCAAAGTTTTCTATGTATGTTCTGTGTCTATCGACAGACAATTGCTATCATTCCTTTTTCAACTTTGCTGTGGATGTGTCAGTGTGTGTCATGTTTCCTTATGGTATATGTTTTTGTAGTGATTATACAAATGCAATAAATATGTTTAAAATAGAGCAAAAAAAAAACATCTTCGTTTGGTATGGACGTTCGGGGAGACTTCGATTTATTCCGTTTCAAAAGTTAAACAGCAACAACAGATGTTGGCTAATTATTACACTTTTCTACGTTTCCTTCTTGCCAAATGGATTTATCTTCGATAACCAGTTGGAGGTTGAGGGTGCTGATTCACTATAAGATGAAGATCAGATTTGAGATAATGATTGTGATGTTATGTTATTTCGAGTGTACTTACAGCTTGGTCAGTGCCTCAATATCGGCGTCCTTATGCTCAGAAGTTGGCAGTGCTTCTTTGGAGTCGATTTTACCGGCCTCCTTTATTCCTGCCTCTCGCAGCTGCTCGATCAACTTGCGACGGAACTCAACCTTATGCGGTACAACCTGTTCAGCTGCGCGCAATTCACCCTGCAGCTTTCGTATGGCCTCTAGGAAGGTATGACCATACCAATCGATCTCCTCTTTTGTATACGATTCAAGGTATGGTTTGTACTCCTTGAGTACTTCCTGCTGAACTTGCGGATCCTGTGCCAAAGCTGGGCATCCATCTGACAATGCTTTGAGAATTTTTCTCTTAAGTTTCAAAGCCAGTGCTGAACGCAGATCACATGCTAAATTTTTTAACAAATAATGATCAAATCCATGACATTCGTGGATCTGCTCCAGGGTACGTTCAGTCACAACCACCGACATGTACTCGTTCAGTACCTGACTATGTACCACGGAACGACGCAGTGTGGGAACCCAAAAGTGCGGAACACGACGCTTCGTCTGTTGGCGCTTTTGGAAGCCCTTAATTACAGCCTCGCCGCCCCATATTCCCTGATGCGATTCAGGTGTATCAATCAGCGGTAACGGTATGTTTTGTACTGGTTTGATGGCGTTTGTGACCTCGTCACGTTCCCACTCACTCTCTTTGGGTATATAATGCACCGCTGCTGATTTTGTCAATTTCCATTCACGCCAGAATTTCTTGTAGGCTTCAGGCAACTGGGCTCCGAGCCCCTTTTCAAAGCGACCCGGACGCTTAAAGCCATTTAATAGCTTAACGCCCTGTAAGAGGAGACGAAAGGTTTATTCCGATTCTGTTGTGGCTATTGCGTCACACTAACGCGGTACATCCATCCGACTAGTTAACAATACCTACCTGCGGTGTTGCGTGGGCCATACTAATAATCACCAATCGTTGTTCTTTGTTTTTTACAACTATGAATTAATTTAGTTCAAAGACACTTTTGAAAAATTAATGTCAATATAAATTTCTGTTTTCTGCTAACTAACAACGGTGCGCTCTAGTCTTCCTCTCGTTTGACAATCAGCTGGCTCTTGTTTACGTTAAACTGTGAATGTCAATAATTTAAGGAAATCTGGCAGCCCCATGGCCTCAAGCTGATTTGCTATTTCGTTCAAGTAAACACAAAGAAGAATGTCGAATCCAAATTCAGGTAGCATTTTTTAAAACAAATAAAACGCAATGAAATAGTGTAAATTATTTTTCTAGGAAAAACTACAGGTGGTTCAGTGCCGGGTGGTAATGCGCCGCCCTATAATTATCAATATGACAGCGCTGCAATGGTACGCAAAAAGCTTTACATTTCACAATTGTTTATTATCTTGCATTTTTCTACACAGAGAGCACCACCACCAACATACGAACAAAGCCAACAGCAACAACCACAATATGGTATCAATTACGGTCAGGCTCCCGTTGGACCACATATGCAGATGCATGTGCCCAGAAATCAGTATTATGGAATGACGCATCATCAGCAGTTGCCTGTCATGCATCATGGTAACGGTTATGGCTTAGCCGGACCCAGTACATCGGCAGGTGCTGCTGCTTCGCATGTGCTAAATGTTGATTCACGAGCAGAAATACGTACAACAGCTTCGGGAGCTGTGGTTATACCCCCACCACCGCCAGGCTGTTTGCCCACACCAGCCCAACTGGCCGCCATGCAGGGACAACCAGTGGTAGTGCAGCAGAAGAAGCGTTCTTTCTTCTGAACAACTTATATATAATCAGAACCCAGCAATTACTCGAATGCCTCCATATGTATATGCTTATTAGCTTTAATTAATAAACATTATATCGTCTTGTTCTCGCGTATATTTGGAAATTCTCTATGCACATGAACATGGCGCCTTGACGATACTACAAACTACTTGGACTGGACTACTCGAAAATATTTTCAAAGTATGTACTATCAAAGGTCTGGACACGCACGAAACCATCTTCACCACCCGACGCATAACTCTTGCCATCCGGATGGAAGGCCAAACTGTTGATTGGACCGAAATGCCCCTTGAGGCGGGCGATCTCCTCCTCATAGATTAGATGGAAGAAGCGTGAATCAAATTTGCCGGCCTTCGTTGACGTTGTTGTCACCTCCATAGCATCCTGACCGCCACCAAGCACCACATGATCCAGTATGGGACTGATTGCTGCCGAATTGACCGGCCTCTCCGTCTTGTAGGTCTTCAAGCACATCAGAGACTCGGAATCGAACAGTTTGGCTGTGGTGTCCTTTGAAGCAGTAACGAACATTGTGCCATCCTTGCTCAGCTGCATGTCGTTGATGCCAGCGGTGTGATCGGTGCCAGAATCAACCACCTTTTGACCCTTGCGGATATCCCAAATGGCAATGTTACCATTGTCATGACCTGATATAGATTTATGAGATTAGATTGACGCTCTTCCACCTTATCATTTACTTACCTGTAATGATCGTCTCATCTAGGGGTCCCCATAGCATCGATGTGATCTTGGACTCTACCATGGGTATGCGAAGAGTCGGTGTTTGTTCGGAAAGGGTTGAGTCTGCATTGCGGACATCAATGATGAACAGTTCACAATTTTGACCCATAGCCTTGTCGGTGGAGTACGCTGCTTGGTTGCCAGAGAAACTGAAGTTGCTTGTGCGCACCGATGATTTGGCTGCTATGGACGCAATAACTGTGCCATATTCGACATCCCAGATCTTGGTGGTCATGTCACCGGCACCTGTGATCAGCTTCCTGCTCTCCCAGTCAACATCCAGACACCACACTGCACCCTGATGTCCATCGTACGTGCCCAGACGTTCTCCGTTTAAGGAATACCAAACATTTGGCTTCTGATCCTTGGAGCTGGAGAAGAGCAAGTCACCCTCGCGATTGTATTTGATTTGCGTTATGGAACGCTCGTGACCTTGTAGCATCAAAGGACGCTGCAAAAAAAAACATATTTCACTTTAGATTTTATTTGCAAAATTTAGTACAAAACGCACTAGCGGTGCTTTTTAAGGTTATGTTATTGACTGAATCACGAAATTGTGCACTGCACTGATGAAACATTGTACACACATTAACACAATCCACAACACAATTTTAAAAAACCCAATTAAAATTGTACACACCATTTCGTAATTTATTATATATTTATTGCGAGAAAACAAAACAATTTCTGCAACATCCACGCAGCACAAACGTCAAAAAGAGCGAGCAAACACTAGTCAAGCAGGGTTGTTACACGTGACGCTGCCAACTTGATTTAAAACAAATTTTGATTCAAATAACAAAAATATGGCAACGCTATATGCCTAACTGAACCAGCCCTTTTTGTTCACTGAGTTCCATTTCGCAATGTTGACCAAAATAGATGCCACACACTGATCCTTATCTCGGTTCTGGCCATAATAGTCGACAAATTCTCCATCTGGATTGACAAGATACATGATAATTGTGTGATCGACTATGTAGTCGTTGTCGTTGTCCTTCGGCCCAGCACTGAAGTAAACACGAAACGCTTTACACACATTGCGAATCTGATCTACGGTTCCAGTCAATCCAAGTAGCTTTGGCGAGAACTCTTTCACGTATTTTCCAACAACTTCCTTGGAATCACGCTCTGGATCAACAGTAATAAATATTGGCTGAACTTGGGGTGACTGTTCAGATTTTTCTGCGAAGGTAATGACACATAAATTGTGTTTTATTTTTGCTTTAATTCTATGAATACGCACCAACTTCATCAACCACCAGGGCCATCTTTTCCAGCTCATCGGGACAAATATCGGGGCAATGGGTAAAGCCAAAATAGATAAGCAACCATTTGCCCAAAAAATCTTCAGATTTTCGTTGTTGGCCTTCAGAGTCTACCAACTCCCAGCGTCCACCTATGGCCGCTTTGCCCAATTGCCGTTTACGTTCCTTGAGAAGTGCATCATCCTTCTCTTTCTTAACGTACAGCATGAATCCCAGACCGCCAAGACCGAGCACGCCAATTACACCCAGACTCTTCCACGATATCGGACCCTTGCCTTTGGTGGGGTCTTTTCCTACTTCCGAATAATTACGTTGTTGGAGCTGTCGTGTTAGTGTCTGTGACTGCATTTGTGTCCGGCATCGTGTCTGCGTCCAACGCACGCAGTTTCCGACCAAGCGTTGCAAGTTGCGCGACATGTTTGGGGCTCCTTTTGGCGACGTTTTACGTAAAAGCTGCTCCTGGAGAACTATTTTGCCGGTCAAATAGCAGAAAGTTGCCAATCACAGGGCTGTATCTGGTGCTGCCAACTTATCTTCTTAAAGTGCAGTATTTAAATCGCAGTTAAGATAATAAAAATAATTGTGTACATACACGGTTAACAATTACTTTAATAAATTAAAAATGGATTAAACACTATAACACTATGCAGTTTTAAATTATTATTTTCATTTAATTGGTGGTAACATCATCTGGCATTTATTTAATTTAAATTATATAGTGGCATTCCTTTGCATTCGTACTGTCATTCACAGTGACTGGTCACTACACAGACATACCGCATTTCTATTTGTTTTGACAACAACCACGTGCGGCAGCGGCAGCTTACAATTCTTGATTAATTATTTGTATCAAATAAGTGTTGAATTGTAACTGAATTAATATGACAAACCACACGAATAAACCGTTGCTTTACATGGAGGAGTACAGGGTTAAACAAGATCCACAGGACTATGGCTTGGCCGATGAGGTATTCAATATGGAAGCCTTTAAGGAAAAGCTGCAAGTGGTAATTGTAAGGTGAGGTGATCAATGCAGACATTATTGTAAACAACAAGTTTGCTAAACATATTGTATTTAAAGGAATGATGAGGAACATGGCTTAGAATTTGATCTGATCGGCGTATACCCCGCCATTGCGAATGCCTTTCGCCGTCTGATGCTTAGTGAAGTGCCCAGCATGGCCATAGAAAAGGTGTACATCTACAACAATACCTCAATTATTCAGGATGAGGTGCTTGCCCATCGTATGGGACTGTTGCCGTTGAAGGCTGATCCTCGACTGTTCGCTTATCGTACAGAAGAAAGCACCGAACAAGGAACTGAGGAAGACACACTCGAATACGAGCTGAAAGTGAAGTGTACACGTCGCAAGGAGGCGGGCAAGGATCAATCAAATTTCGATGATATTTACAAAAACCACAAGGTCTACTCCGGTCACCTTAAATGGCTGCCCAAGGGCAAGCAGGCCCAGATCTACAATGAGAGCAGTGTGGGCTGTATACACGAGGACATACTGATTGCCCAATTGCGGCCCGGACATGAGCTGGATTTGCGTCTTATAGCCGTCAAAGGTATTGGCAAGGATCATGCCAAGTTCTCACCTGTAGCTACAGCCTATTATCGCCTACTTCCGCAAATTACCCTGAATAGAGAAGTGTCCGGCAAGGACGCCTACCAGCTGCAGACCTGTTTTTCGCCCGGAGTCATTGGAATCGATGAGAACGATTGTGCGTATGTGAAAGATGCACGCTACGACAGTTGCAGTCGAAATGTCTATCGTTATCCTCATCTGGCCGATGCTGTTACCATGTCACGCGTGCGTGATCATTATATCTTCAATGTGGAATCAGTTGGCGCTCTTAAACCCGAAGTGATCTTCCGAGAAGCTGTTAAAGAACTGAAGAAAAAATGTCGAGCCTTCATCGATGAGATTGAGGCAGAATGAATAAACTATATATCAGATATGTTAAGTTATGTTTGATAAAAATACATATACTTATATTTACATTCATATATGTATTACATATAATTTGAAAATAGGCTTATGGTAGAATAAAGTTTAAGTGCTGCGCTTAGCTTTACGCTTCAGGATTTTCAATCGGAACTCGGTCAGAACAACTTGCAGGCGTTCTTGGCATAACAGCGCGTCCTCCAGCTGTAACAAGTTTAGTTGTGAATAAAATATGAAACAACTCGAACTGACTGTTTTAACTTACCTCCATGTGATTTAGTTGTAGAGCAACGCTTTTTCCAAATAGATCAAATTCACTAATTATATTATCTTCTGCCAAATCATCCTGCATGTCGTCCATTTTGAACTCTTGAAACGCGTCGGGTTTAATGTCTGGCTCTACATCGGATTCACTCATCTCTTGCAAGTATTGCTGCTCCAAGTCTTCATTGCCTAATAGATCTTCTAGTATGGAATCGTTTGAGCATGTTTCGTGTTCGATTGCTTCTGTGTTATTCTCAAGCTTTTCAGTCTTGAATCGTTTTATTTTTGGTTTCGGTTTGGATGTGATGATTAGCCTCTGTGGCTTTGACTCCTCCTTTATGTCCGAGGGCTCTAGCTTTATAGGTATACTCTAAAAACGAACAATGATTAGTTAGAATTCATTTTATTCGTTCCCTTCACTCACAGTCTCCCCAAATTGTGAACAACTGAGAGCCTTTTGGTGCTTCGCTGTGTTATGATGCTGTTTAATGGACGCCAGGCGTGCCAACACATTGGCATCGCATATTTTACAGTGCGCCGAGTAGCCATCGTCACCCCGACACAACCAAGCTGAGAACGAGGGGAACTTCTCCCAATCTTCACGATATTTCTGGTGGTACAGCCTGCGTACTTTGCTCATCGCTTGTATTCTCGGCGTACACTTGTCAATTGTTATTTGTACAATTATATTTCACTTTAATGGGCACTATTATTATTTATTTATGTGTTTTTATTTTGAATTATGAGCGCCAAATTACTGTCCGTATTTTATTTGGTAATTCTTCTAGTATTTACATAAAAAATAGACCAAAATATGTAATTGGTAGTGCGACCGTACACGTTGATCATAAGAATACCAAAACGGGAATGGGTTTGGGGCTATAAAATACCAAAAGCACGAAATAATGAGAACATGGAACATCAGTTTAAAGTGGATAAAATTAAAATAAAGCAATATATATACCAAGGTAATGTTTATAAAGTTATTATTATCTATTTATTCATGTAATATTGCATGAAATCGGGTACATTTTTTTATCATAATAAAAATGGCGGGAAATGTTAATGTTGCCATTTATGTTAATACCATGTAATTACGTGTCGTTATGCGCAGTCTCAACGCTTGGTCACACTTAACGTACAGGGTGTTTCGAATTTCTGCGAAAACCAAAACAACAAATGCCGACAAAGCGGTAACTTTGGAATACTTATACACGATTTGTGACTTTGAAAACAATTATAATAGAATAATCACTAAATTACAGTTTTGAGCTCTAATAAATGGTATCTATAAATCACAGAACATGGCGCAAGTTGGTAAAGAAACAGCAAAGAAAACGAAGGCGGCAGGAACATGCAAAGGAACGTGACAAAAAGGAGTCGGAGGAGCAGATGGCCAGGGAAGCGGATCCGGAGCATCAAAAATGGCTAAAACAGCAGGAAGAACTGGAGGAATTTCAGCGACAGGCTGCCGAGCGGTTGCATCAAGATGAAGAGGAGGCGTGGCTGCGCCGTGAGGCACTGGCACAGCGTCAATTCCAGCTGGACGCAGCGAAGCGAAAGAAAGAAGAGGCTGAAGTGGAGCGTTTGCGTGAACAACAAGCCAAAGAGTTGGCTGCCCTGCAGCAAGAACATCGCCGACGGCAAGAAGAAAAGAAAAGACTGAATGAGCAGGCTGCGGCTGAGTTTGAGGCAATGATGCAGCGGATGCAGGAATATATGGATGACAGTGATAGCCAGACACCACCCGCGGAACTGCATCGCATGGTTGAAACACATCCCGGCGAACGACTGTGCGAGTTCTACACACGTACCAACAGCTGTCGCTTTGGGCACAGTTGTACATTCAATCATAGGCGTCCAATGTTGGCAAAGATTCTCTTGATTCGCCATTTCTTTATACATCCCTTGCTGCAAGTGGAAGATAATAGGAACACAGAGTATGCCAATGCGGACGCACAGCTGGAGATGTCAGAGCATGATTTGCGCGCTGACTATGATGAGTTCTTTAAGGATGTAACCGTTGAACTAGAGAAATTTGGCAAAATAATCAACTTTCGGACAGTCCGCAATACATTGCCTCATCTGCGTGGCCACGTTTTTGTGGAGTATGCACACGAGAGGTGAGTTTTGGCTTAAAACTATATATGCTTGTGGATAACTTTTATTCTATATATTCTTGTGGATCTTCTTTGTAGATTCGCCCTGCGTGCCTTTGTTAATCTGCAGGGTCGCTTTTATGCCTCCAAACGCCTCAACGTGGAGTTCTCCAATTTGACCAAATGGCGCGGCGCTGTTTGCGGTACGTGAACCGCTTGCCAAGAGCTGTATCCTTTGCTAATCAAATAACTATACAAAACATACCTATTATATATTATAAAAGAGTAACTCACGTAGTTGGGATATTCATGGTAGTCTGAGTTACCTCTTTTGCATAATTAATCATTCTTTCATGAATACCCTGATTATTAGTTTCTCCTCACACTTGTTACTTCTTCAAGGTTTGTCCTTAACACGCAAATGCCCTAAGGGTTACAGCTGTGGTTATTTGCATCTATTTCGTAATCCCAGAAATTTGTTTAACGCCAATTTGGAAAGCCAAGGCACTCCAGCAAGTGTGCGAGTTGGCAACAAGACGCCTGTGGTGAGGACCCCCAAGTAAGAGAGTTGGCCGTATACATTCTACGAATATATAATGATATCCTCTACTCCCCCACAGCTGGAATGATCATGACAATGAGCGACAATCGCGCAACTGGCGCTGGTCAGAGAGTCCTGAACTGCAACTGAACAATAGATCCACGCAAGATACTGAACGCAAACGAGAGAGTCATGCACACACGGAAGTGAAGAGATCGACACATGCTAGTGAAAGCAGACCACAGAGCCATGCCACGTCTTTAAGTAAGAAGCCAAGACGTAATCGTAGTTCCAGCTCAAATGAAAGTAGCCAAAAAAGTCGAAGACACAGCTCAAGTCGAAATCGAGAGAAAAGTGAAACTCGTAAGCGAAGTAGAAGTCCTAAGCGAAGTCGGAGTCGTAAGCAAAGTCGAAGTCCTAAGCGAAGTCGGAGTCGTAAGCGAAGTCGGAGTCGTAAGCGAAGTCAGAGTCGTAAGCGAAGTCGGGGTCGTAAGCGTAGTCGGAGTCGTAAGGGAAGTTGGAGTCGTAAGCGAAGTCGGAGTACTAAGCGGAATCGAAGTTCTAAGCGAAGTCAGAGTCCTAAGCGAAGTCGAAGTCCCAATCAACGTCAAAGTCGTAAGCAAACTCGCGAAACAACCGCAAGACGAAGTGAAAAGGAAAGGAAAGAAAGAAGTCGCCGACGAAGTAGAAGTCCCGTTCGGCATCTTGTGGAACGTAATGAATTAAAGCAAAGCGTTGTTTAAATATTTGTTTTTAATGGGTTTTTACAACATTTTATTCAATCTCTTTGTTCTGGAACGGCATATAGTAGAATTGGTGGAAGAGATTTAAAGGCAGAGCGAAATTCCCGTGAATACTTAACGATTTCATTTTAAATCTTTTTTTTTTTATAAATACAATTTTCGTGTGTGGGTGTTGCAAAAAAAAAGTCGTGCATAAAAATTGGCAGTTTCGAAATTGAGATTAGAATTCGCGAATTTCGGTGCTAGGTGCTAAGATCTGGTTGAGTGTATAGTATGTGTGGGGGGGGTGGGGAAGGGACATTATAAATTCTAAAGTCTATTTGTCTTGCATTCGTCGTACAGTAAACATTAAAAAAAATTATATAAAAACTCATTTAGGGAGTATTATAATAAAGTAGCTTTAAAATTACACAAACAATACGAAGCGTTCTAGAACTTCTTCTTATAGACGAATGCCGGGATTTGTGGCAGCCACATAGCGGAGCAGCTCCTCGTTGTCCTCGCAGATGACAGGCTTCTCGTGGTAGCAGGCAACATCGTGCCATGCGATGCCATCGTTGTACACATTGTTCAACACGGACAGACACTGTTCCTTGGTCTGGTTGATGTCGTATTCGGCGTTATCGGGCTGTGGGCGCTTCTTGTGTCCGGTCTGCGACCAGGGGTTGTATCCCCATCCCTGTGGAATGCGGTTGGTGGCCTGGATCTTCTCGCGGGTTGCGGACCAGAACCAACCGTAAACGTGCTTGGGCTCCAGATCGGGACGGTTCTCGCATCCAGCGAAATCGCAAATGCGACCGGCAGTCCAGATGTAGGGCACATCGTTCTGCTGGATGACACGGAAGATCAGGTTGTTCTTCTCTTGGGTCTCCAATGCGACCAGATCCATGCAGTATTCGCGGCACAAATTACGACCATCCAACCAGTCGACCTTCCTGTTGGCCAGAGCGGGCACGTGGGTGCTTAGGAACATGTTTTTGCCGCGGTAGGAGAACTCCTTGGGGCCTATAAAATAGCAACAAAGAAATAGGAGGATTTAGTTGGTTGGTCCAAGCAGGTTAATAGACTTGGCAGCCTTGGTATTATTGGGTAGGTGTGACCACTCTCAGCCGGTTGCTAACCCTGCGATGCACACTGTGTCTGTGTGTTTGTGTCTCTCTGTCTGTGTGCCTCATGATTGGCAAAACATGCCACGGATGCTTACACAACTTCCCCCACCGTTCATTGCGCAACCCGTGCAGCAATTTATGCATCACGCTGCTGCTGGTGCTGCTGCTAAAGCTGAAGCTGACGCTGAGCTCCTACGATGTTGCCGCCGCAGCGTCTGCCGCTTTCCTTTGTCTGTGTGTCAAAAGGTTTTTCATTTGCCAAACAAAAACTTGGTTAAGCCAACAATGGAATACCTCCCATCCATTCCCCCAACCCCCCCACTATCGCCTACGACTCCTCGGCAAACAAACATAACGAAACTTGTTTCACATCACTGCCTCGGCTACTGCATGCTGCATCAGCTTCCATTTGATTAGCTTCGTGTGTATGAGTGTGTGCCTGTGTGTGTCAGTGTGTTTTTTCTTCGTTTCAGTTTCTGTTTTTGTTAACACGCCCGCCTGTGCCACGCCTCTTGTTGCCACTGTTGGCGGCACGCGTCATTAGCCGCGCTTTAAGCCGCTTTAAAGCTGCCACTGCTGCTGTCACTTTTGCAATTGCCTCTGCCTCCGTTCATTCGTCGCTCCTCGCTAGCTCTCTCTCTTTTTCGTCTTATCTACTTCACGTCAAATCAGCTTAAGTCTAACATAATGACCTTATTTGCCATTGTTTGCACATTATTATTATTATTTTTGCCGATGCTGTCTACGATAATTTCCTCACTTTGCGGGTCAAGGCAATAAAAATGCGCGCGTCACATTAGCGCGCATTAACCTCACTTTCTTTCGTTCAGTTTTCCTGTCTGTGCATTCGAAGATGCAACAACAATGACAACGAAAAACAACAAAAAAAACCCTGCAATTGCATCATTCACAAAACAAGATACATATCTAAATAAGCTGCACACACGGAGCAGAATCTTAATCTGGTCTTAGAAAATCCGTTTTTTAAATGGAAATTAATAAGCAAGCTCACAACAACTGATCGCATGCCTCGACGCTGTTATTAACGGCTTGACGGCGATGTCGTCGTCGTCGTCTATAGGTGGTAATTAAGTTTTGAATAGTTAATTAGTTTATTTAAAAGTTAATGCTGCGCTTGTATAACTGGAAACATTTCTAAAAGATGAAAGATCTAAGCCATATTAACGGCTTCAAACTGGCTATGCAACTTTATGTGCCGTCACGTTGTGACGTTGTCCAAAAAAAAAAAACTTGCATTTTTAACTACTCTACGTGTTTGCGTCTCCCTCTGTGTGTGCATGTGTCTGTGCGCATGCCTAATTAGTACTAACTGCAATGTGTTCATTAGTGGTACCGGATATGCAGTGATGACGCTATTGTTTGAATTTAAAATGCTTTAACTGCAGCATTTTCGCAATCTTTCGGTGCCGCGTGATGACTTGCAAGTTGCAACCTCAGGCGGTTTTATAATTGGACACCCGAGCTTAAAGAGCAAATGCAACTAGGTGGCAACGCTGCAGGATGCAACTGAGCTATACTGCATACCATGCGTGGGCTCAAACTACTAAGAGGTGGCAACACTCTAATGCAAAGCAAAGAAAGCATGTGGGCGACATTTTGAAAAATACCAGCAAAATATGCAAGTGAAAAAAAAACAAACATTGCGGCCGCGCGATCACGTCAGCGACCTTCTACCATATCGAAATTATACATACGTATGTAGATAATAAGTAGACAAGATAAGTATACAAATTGTTTTTGTTGCTGTTGGGGTTGTTATTATGTTTACACCCACACGTCGCATTGCCAAACTATTTCAAGTGCAAACTTGGCAAACCGTTTAATGGATGCGCGCTATTTGATATGCTCCTAACGTTTTACACTTTTACTTTTTGTCACAGCGAAAACCCCGACCGTAGACCGTTAAGGTTGCCGGCATGGGGAAGGCTGGTAAATACTTACGGCTAGCGCACTTGGCGGGCACGGGCAGTGAGAGGAAGCGTCCCGGCTTGGTTGCTGTCGTTGTTGTGGTTCTGCCCTTTTGGGCGTCGGCGCAGGCCGCCACCAGACAGAAAGTCGCTAATGCCAAAGTGACTTTCATCTGCAAGAAGAAGAAGAGAAAAGGGAGAATGTAAATATGTAAGTTATGATTATAATTTCACTCCAACAGTGCGTATGCGCAATGTGTCTCGATTGCATGTGCCCGAGTATGCGTGTGTGACTCTGTGTGTGTAAGTGTGTGTGTAAGTGTGTGCGTGCGTGTGTTTATCGAAGATGTAACTTGGCTCGCGCGTGGTTTTTATGTCAAGGATGCTTTGGTGCCAAGCAACCGGTTGCCCCGAGGCGTTTCGCGTCGGCAGCAGCGGCCACTGACACAGTGCCTCAGTGACAGCAGCGACGGCGCTGGCGTCGGCAGCGACGTCGACACTTGAGACTTTAATTTTATTGTAGCTTAGCAGCAACAACGTGATCATCATCAACAGCAGCAGCAGCAGCAGGCAGCATCGTCACATTATTCATAAATATAAAATTCATTTAGCATCTGCAGCAAACATGTTGATTACACAAGCCACAGACCAGACCAGGCCAGGCCAGACCAGCCAGACGTGGCCAGAGTTGTTGTCTGACCTTAACTGGTTTTATTGACTTTTGTCTCGTCTTGCTTGACGCCTTTTTCGCCTGCCTGCCTTGCTGCCTGCCTAGAACCTTCCACGTCTTTGGCATATCGATTAGCTTCCCCGACTCCGTCGGGCTATGCAATTTTACCCATCAATCAACAGCCCCAAACTCTGATCGGATCGGTTCACAATAAAAAAAACCGAAGCAAAGCAGAAGGAGGAGAAGTCAATAAAGTTGAAATTTCGCATGTTAATTTGAATTTCATTGCCGCTGCCGATCTTTATCGCCAGCGTATTTATGAGCAGAGACTGGGGATCGACCAGCAGCAGATTTGGCAACATAAATCATTAATGGGGATCACCTAATGGGTTGGCCCCGCCGGGCAGACGAAGCTTCAAGCTTATCAGTTGCTGCATAATGAAAATTTGATTTGATTTCAAAGTTGCGCTATCGATTATTAATTCGATTCGATTCGATTTCGAGCTCGGCTCGGGAGTGAAAAGTTCAAATAAGCTCACGCCTCATGCGGTTGGGAAACTGACAGCTCTCTATGTGTGTGTGTGTGTGTGTGTGTGTACGTGTGTGTGTTTGTGTCTGTTTGTGTCTTGGAGTTGCGTTTTGTAATTTGTCCATCGGCGCTTTTTGGTCAGCCGTTTATCGTCGAAACGTGCATGTTAATCAATATCAATCAGCCGACAAACTGATGATGCATTTCATTATAACGATACATTCGTATATATCATTGTATGAGCAACCGGTCCCTTTAGTGCCCCCCAGTTCACAAATGATATGCACGTCAGTTGTTGGACATTACATTTTCTGTGTGTCTTTTGTTTTGCTCTCCTCTCGTTTAATTTATGGATGAAAATTTTTAATGTTTCAAAGACTTTATGTTGCACAAGTTGCGCAAAGTTTGTGGACATGGAAGTGGTACATAAATTGCCACCTAAGCTATAGGTTGTTTCTTGTGGACTCTACGATTTATAGCCAGTTTTGGAGTTTAGCGTTTTTTTTTTTTGTAGCCTTAGAAGTCATTGAACTCTTAACTCTGAGAATGAACTCTTAACTGGTTGTCAAACAACAGCAAACAAATTAAAACTTGATTTTTATTGGCCTCAAAAAAAAAAAGCAAAAGAACCAATGACTTAGGCAACGAACTTGCCAGCAACACTATATAATTATTTCATTTCTTTTTCACTTTTAATCCATTGACATCCAAAAAAAAAACAATAAAGGATTCGCACACACGGTTATGACGGTTCGTTTTCGTATTCACAGAGTCACTTTGGGGTTTTGGGTTTTTTTAAGGTTATGTATGTAGTCCTTGCTGTATATTTAATCCACAGTAGTACACGAAATATCCTTGAACGCGTCTCTTACCTTTGCTATAGTATAAACGTTTCTTAGGCTCAACGATTGCCTCACAAACAATATATTGTGTTTTTTTTTCGTTCGTTCTCTGTGGTCCAAATCAGACTCCGCTGCGACCAGACGAGACGAGACCAGACGCAAATGTGAATAGCAACGAATATTGAAGCAGCTGCTCGCCCGGCTTATATACGTTCCAATTGGCAAAATGGGCGTCTGCCACGCCTACCATATTAAATATACACTCAGTGAAGCAGCGCATAGTGCACGCGCGCCAGAGAGCACAGACAGAGAGGAAGACAGACAGAGAGAGAGAGAGAGAGAGAGAGACAGAGAGCAGTGAAGTAAGCTTGCCTCGACTGAGCTCTCTCTCTCTCACACTCTCCTTCTCTTTTGGTTTTGTGCTCTCCAAGCTTGAATGCGCTGCACTCTCTCGCCCAGCTGCCAACGTTGACTGCGCTGCTGCCGCACATTGATTCGCAGACAGATATCATAAGTCAGTCTCCAAGACGATGTGCAACTTTCTGTGTCTGTTTTTTTGCTTTTCAAAATGGCGTTTAAAAAAATTTCCTGAAATTTCGGAATTTTGTTTTTTTTTGTGTTTTTCGAAAGGAAAGCAAACTTATTTATTGTTCCCACACAGTGCGCGTCACTGTGCGATGATCATTAAAATAACAATAACAATTGCTGGAGACGAGAACATCTTGGCACAATGACAACTTTTGTCTATAAATATTTATATGGCCAGACAAATAGAGTTAGTTCGTTTTTTTTTTATATATTTTTTTTTGTTTTCTTCTCTCTGAATTCAATTCTTTTCGTATTTTTTATTTATTTACCTTTGATTTAAAGCAAAGTTTTGTTTGTTCTCTTTTTGTTGTTTCGTTCTGCTGGCTCTGGGGCCCGGCTAAAACTGTACTACGATCATTTTAATTTTAATAGCTCTATCGCGAGTTGTTGTTGCTTAGATTGTAGTAGAAATAGCTGATGTTGCTGTTGTTGCTGTTGTTGTTGTTGTTATGGGGGTTGCCGAGTGCCAGGCACTCAAAAGCAAATGCCGTGTATTTCAAAATTTATGCAAACACTTGGCGCACCTTTTACGCATCATTTCGATGGCTCTGCTTGCTTGGGCTTGCTTCATATATCAATTTGTCAAGTGCTGTTGTTGTTGTTGTTTGCTAGGCCTTGATCTTGAAAAGCCTTTCGAAATGTCGCCGTGGGCCGATCGCTTCTTGTTGGGCTTCCGCGCGGCTCTCGCACGCGCTCAAAATAGAAGCCACAAATATGTGATTTTGATTTCATTTTCGATTTTGGTTTTTTTCGGTATTTCTCGAGTATGTGGAGTATATGTGAATGAACCGGGAAAGGATAAGCTGCAGAATATACATACACCTCCCACCTAAACTCGTATAACTCTTCTATAATTATCGTGCTTGGCAGTGCCAGCCGGATCTCCCCATCGAGCTGAGCGAGCTCTCTAAGAGCTAAACAGATCCGAGAATTGATTCTCGAAATTGACATTTTATTTTCGCTCATCAATATGCAAATGACTTTAAAGATACGTATACCAGATATTTGTGTTTAAATGTATTGTATATTTCGACTGTTCGATTATGTAATTTGATTTCGTGTTGCTGAATTCCCTGCTAGAGGTGGACGAGTTCAAGTTTGATCTTGTTGCAAGATCCTTTTTTATGGGCTCAACAAGACAAAGAGAGAGATAAATGTAAAACGAAACTCTTGACATTTTTGGCCAGCGCATGAACTTGTGACTCGGTCGCATGTTGACCTTATGGCATCAGCACTCTCGACTTGCAGACTCGATTTCTGTTTTGTCTGCTAATTGGCCCTGAAACTATATACATATATAGATATAGATATATATATATGTTATATGTATAGACGCTACACTGTGTTGGGGTTTTGTTTGGGTGGCGCCTTTTGTATTTGCCATTTAGTAGCATTTAATAGAAAACTAATTTATTGAGCAGTCGCCGTCGCCGTCGCCGTCGCCTCTCACGTGGTCGTGCGCTCCCATATAGACATACAGAGGCCAGAGACAGAGACAGACCCCCCTGAGGTCCGAGGTCCGTGGTCCAAGTCCCCTTTTGGCTCGGCCCGGCCCGACCCGCCCCGACCCCGGTGAGTTTCTTTGTCGACTTTAATTAATCCGCATTGATACAGCAGAGAGGCATGTGCAAAAGATTGCCAACAAAAATTAACACCAGCCCCGAATTAATTACGATATTAGCTAGAAGGTGTTAAGCATTGTGTGAATTGGCCGCGAATTATTGCATAATATTGCAGAGCTCTGTTTGTTTCTCATTGAGAGACGGAAGACTTTCCGGATGCAGGCGAGAATCAAGAATATGCAAAAAAAAAAAAAAAAAATCTAACTTAATTATACGGCTAAAATAATTAATTGGAGGCGGTTTAATTAGCAAAAGATTTTTTATTTATGAAGGTTATAAAATGTTTAAACAGCTTTTAGAATACTTTGTATGCAATTTCTCAATTATTATTAGCACTGCTTGTTTGTAAGTACTAAAAGGGGGATTTTACAAAGTGCTCCCATTAAGTAGAACAGTTTAGGTTGGGTATTTCCATGCTTATAATTGATGGGTAGCTTCCTATCGCAAACAATCGATCGCAGCATGTTGACTCCGTGTTAATTTGTCGGTTCACACTTGGGTTTTCGGGCGGATGAACTAGCCTCCACTGAGATTGGGCTAGGTCTTGTTTTCGAGGCCCAAACAATTGATGCAATCAATAGAATAACATACAACATAGTCGGCATCTTGTTAACATTATGCAATATGTATATTTTCTTCGCGCTTGTTTCCCAGCCCGAACGAACATCCGCAGTTGATGATGTGTTTTGTTTCGTCTTCTTTTGAACCTTCTTTTTTCGCACTTCGTTTATTGCATCTGCTGCATAAATCAGCATCCGCTCAGGTTGTTGTTATCGTCGTTGTCGTTGTTATTGTCGATCTTGTTGCGGCCTTTAGTCATTTTTGCCCCAGTAGCGGGTTTTTCTTACATGCATTTCCTGCGTGCCCGTGACCTCGACAAGTTCAGGCTTATTCCACGAAGCGATCCACCTTTTTCTCATTAACAATCATCGTTCGTTAATTTGGGGGTAATTTAAGACAAGTAGCTCGTGAGATTCTCACAAGAATAAACATTGATTGACATTTTTATAGCGACCTTCGGTGACTAATTCGACTGATCGATCGATCAATCGTATCGTCCAATTTCAAGTAGATGATCAAGCTCAATAGGCAGCGATCTGAAGTTATGTTATTCATTTTTTCGCTATCTATTTCCATAATCTAATGCATAATATAATATACAAAAATAACAAAGATCAAGAAATCAAAATGTTGAAAACATTTAAACAAGATCACGCGCTTCAAACGGCGGAAGCCTCCGATAAGCAACAGCAGTAAAAACAACTTGAGATCTGTCTAAACAAAAATTCAAAGAAACTGAAACCGAAACTGAAATTGAAGCTTCCGTGAATCAAAATAAATTCCGAATACGAACAAAAAAAAAAACCGAAGCAAATTTAATAGAAAACAAAAAGAGTAAAAAGAGTAAAAAAAAAACAAAAAAGAAACTGAAATTTCAACAATGAAGATGCTAATTGCCAAGAAAACTAAACCAAGAAGAATTAAAAAATAAAGCGCAGCGAATATAATCAATCTGTGAAGCTATAAATAAACCCAACACCAGAGAGTCACTGTATCTATCCGTGCAGTATCTACCACTACAATATGCATGCAGCTGACCTTAGCTTGAGTTATGATAGATACACGTATATGGAATATGTTTAATGGTTTTGCTGGAATGGAATTCAATGGGAACAAAATTGAATTGAATGGGATTCCATTGGATTTCGTCCGATTGAATGATTTGGTTCACACATGCGGTTTTTTGCTCTAGTATAATTAGATTTGCACGGGTTGTTCGACGAATACTCAAAAATAAATTGAGATTTCATGGGTTATATGTTATACAATATAATATTATATGTTATATAATGTATACAATATTAAATATATTTCTTGAGTAAACATGAATAAAGCAAATATATCATGTTTAATATCTTCTTACAAACTTCATTATATTGGAAACAAAAAAATTACTACTTAAAAATCGAAAAAAATAACTTTAATCCTAGAATAATAAAACACTTTCCCCAAATGTTACATATATTGTACAAATTGTATAATGTACATATTTATTAAACATAACAAATGAATCATATTATAATTTTTTATATCCAAACTTCATTCGTTATTTAAGATATTTCAAGAATTTTCGGAGTAAACATGAATATAAGAAATGAATCATATCAATGCATCATCTTCAGAAGAATTCATAAGTGAAAAAGATCCCCAAAACGTATTAAAAGCATCGCTTAGTCGCCTTAGTCGTGTCGATTCTCGATGGTCTAAAGTACACTACTAATCCAATTCTCGTGCAACGTCAAGCGCGTCAAGTCTTTTGCGGCTCGTAAAAGCACTCATCAATTAGTGAATGACCCTCGTGCGTGAATAGAGTGAGTGAGTATAGTTCCGAACTATAAACACTGAGATTTGTTCGAGGCGCATCTATGTATATATGTAGTATTCAGAATTCACAGCTTTAGCATTGAGATAGATGCGCGATGAGTCGCCGATGGATGGACCCAAAAGGTGAAGATGCTGTTTGCGGCGCAAAGCTCCAACTGGGAATGCGTGAAGGACAACGCGTAATATGAATGTGAGTGTGAGTGTCTGTGTCTGTGTGAGTGCGAGTTTGAGTACGAGCAATTGCAATTAGTAATGTAAGAAGCTCTGTCAGTCTGTCTTTTAAATGCCTTTTAAATGCCTTCGCTGATGATATGAAATGTTGCCAAATGTGACCCCAAGAGGCCGTCGTCGCTTCATTTACACATTAGTTGAAATTTAAATTTACACACACGCACACACACACACTCAAACACACTCTACACACACACACACACACACGTATGCAATTATGTACATTTAGTTTCGTTGTTTCGTTTATTTGTTTGAGTTTCTGTTTGAGTTTGGCATCGGCTTTTGTCAAGCGCGACAACAAAAAGTGATTGGCAACAAATTAATCAAGACCTTGCGCAGAGACGAACCAAGACCAAGTCGGGCGCACACACACATCGACATACATACACACAGCCAATACATTCAATTCAGATAGGGTATCTATATATATATATACAGATATCTATGACTGGGGCTGGTAGAAGAGTTCCCCCGATCTGAGTGAGATTACGCAATGGAAAATGATTGATGTCTGCAATTTGGCGCATCTGTGTAAAGCGACAGCAGCAACTACAACAAGAACAACAACTCGTTGCAATTGTTGTTGCAGTTGCTGCTGCTGCTGCTGCGACACAAAAGAATTAAGTGCCCAGGCACATTTTAAATTCGTCACGGAAAACGTGACAAAAATTTTCATATGCGCGAAAAGTTAAAAAATAAAACGAGTCGGCGCAAACAAAAAAAAAACTCAAATACACAAGAGTTTTCGAATTGAGATGGTTGCAAAATTTGACACACATTTCGCACAAAGAACAAACACCGCAGCCAGCTTAGTCAGCTTAGAATCTTTCAGCTACAAAAGTATCTTTATCTTCACATACCCGTTAGCTCTTGCGTAGAAAAGTATTACAGTTCTTTACAAATCGAATATGTATATAAAAATTAGCAGTAGGCATCTCCCACCCCACAAAGTGCATATATTCTTGATCAGTGAGTATATATAGCTATGTGTGTCTGTATGAGCACCTATATCTAAGAAATTATAAGAGCTAGGGATACCAAATTTGGATATGATATTTATATCCAACTACTGCACGCAGCTAAAGTTTTTGGTATTCAGCCACGCCTTTTTCCGCCCCGTAAATCGAAAAAAAAAACAATTGCAAGTATCGTATTAAAGTTTGAACATTTATTTTTAGTGTACACAATCATTAATATTAATAAAATGATTTTAATAAATATGGTTACGATTGGATAATAAGCGTAGCAGTTTTTTAACTAATAACTAATAAATAAATTAAGTAAATTTAATATATTAAGAAATAATAAGAAAAAGCTGTGAAAAGCGGGTGTATTAAAGTCAATCAAATTCGACAGTTGCTTTCGTGCTAGTGTTTATGAATGAGCTGGCAACTTGGCCTGGTGCGCTCTATATGCATATGTTGCCATCTCGCTCACACGCCAGAAACAATGCAACATAAACAAGCCGCTGGCTAATTGCATAAGAACAACGAACTGCGAACTGCAAGCTGCGATCTGCTGCGGCGCACTGCATCATTTAGAATCTCTTTGCAGGCAGTTAAGCCCGGCCCGGTTGTCTAATCATCGTTCATAAATCTGACAAATTGCTTATATAACAGCAAATATATAAAAGGTGGGTGTGTGCGCATTATGATGATGTTGATGATGATGCTGCTTAGGGGGCAGATGCGGATGTGGCAATCCATAAATTTCAATATCTAGTATAGATTTGTCTATATAGAATGCGCTGCATGCAACAGACACTGGCAATTTTGCATAATTTGTTCGCTGTGTTTTACATTCCGTTTTCAGTTTTACATCATCATCAGCTCCGACGTCGTGGAGGAAGTTGCATATTTATAAGCTAACCTTTTTTTTTATTATATATTTTATTCATTTTGATTCGATGTCTCGCTCTCTCTCTCTTTCTTGTATTGTCTTGTCTCTGTCTTCCTCTCTGTGTGTCATGCTTATGAAATCAATTGAACATATGTTGGGCTGTGCATGCGATGCCCATAAATCAGAAGTGCTTAGTCAGGCAAATTGTACATGCCCAGCACACACACACACTCACACACACACAGGAACTCATACCTACATTTTCATGTTCCGTTTGATGAGAACAACACAAAAGACTTAGGCAACGAACGCGAGAGTTGTGTTCCCAATTGTGTGGGGAGGTCTACATAGTACACAGTGGGCTGCAAAGGTCTACAAAGTACTTACCCCAGTAGCTACTGACCCAGCGCTCTCGAGTTGCTTCATGACTCAGTACAGAACTCTCGAGTTTGCCAAATGTCGGCAGTAAAGTATGCTTATAAAAAGGTTTCAACAGCCCCTTAGCATATTTGAAAACGAAAATAAAATATTACGGCATAATATGCTGGTAAAAAATTAAGAAAACTACAAATTATGGCCAGCTTATGTGCAAAACTAAAATATAATAAAAAATATTATGGTAATATGCGATGGTAAAAAGTTAAGAAAACTACAAATTATGAGCAGCTGTAAATATATGCACATAAATGAAGTTTTATTGTTCAAAGTGTTAGGGAATTTACACTGAAGATAAATCTAAGCAGTTGCTCAACTCAACAAATCTTGGGAAAACTTTGCCAAGATAATCTTCAAAATGTCTTAAGTCTCTCGTTTGTTTGTTTCCCATTTTTTGAATACCATAACAACCACTTTGAATTCAACACTTTTCTTATCTCGCATGAATCTCACACATTCGGACCATTTCGGACCATTTTTCAGTAAAAAGTTGTTTTAGATTTGTCAACAACTGAAAGATGATCTACCTAATTTAGTTTTTAGTTAGTTTGGTTGTTTTTATTGATGTTCCACTTAAGTTAATTCTAATCAATGTGGTTTATGCCTTATTCCTTACCAGAACAAGTTTTCCAACTTTTTTTTTTTGCTGAATTCTACTTTCATATCAACTTTTTGAAATTATCGTAAAAACTTCGTATAGATTTTCGGGTAAATGTGAACCCATTTAACCCAGAGCACATGCAAATGTCCGAGCGAATTTCTGATCCCACACACAGACACACACACACACACACACACACACACACACACACAGATGCGCATGCAAATGACTTGTTGATGCTTCCCACACTTGAGGCGCATTTATCAAGAAGAAGATGGAGACCAATGACCCAAACGCTTGACCCAGCAGCCTTGGTTGGTCTTGCACAAAAACAAATACAAGTACAAAAACAAAATAAAAATACCCCAAAAAAAAAAAAATACCTAAAAGAAATAGTCGGCAAATTAAGCAAACTGCAGGCGTTGCATGTGCAGCAGCAGCAGCAGCAACAAAAAGTTGAATTTTGTTGCAACGCACTTGCCACACCTCGCCGCGCGTAGCCAGCGTTGATTGCGTTCTGTAAAGTTCATGGGTCGCTGCTGGCCGTTTGCTACACGTCGATTTTGTTGTTGTTGTTGTTGCAGTTGTTGCTTCTGCTGCTGTTGTTGTTGTGTAAGTTGTTGCAGTTCGCTTCGGCTTAACAGTTTCAGGGTTGCCGGGTTTCGTTTCGTTTTTCTAGTAATTTTTTTTTTTTTCATACTCATCAACAACTGCGTCAGTTGTTGGCGTTTTGGCGACCTCATCTGTCAACAGAATTAGAAGCGACAACAGCAATAGCAACAACAACAACTGCAGCAGCAACAACTGCAACAACAACAACAGCGACAACCCCAACAACAATGTAACCACAGTTCAGTCGGGCCGACGGCGGCCCGCACCGGGATTTCACTTGGAGAATCGACTTAGAGATGCCCAAGTAAAACTCAAAATATTATTGTTATTACATTTTTAAAACACACACACACACACACACACAGAGCAACAACTACAACAACAACAACGACGACCCGTCCGACTTGTTGTAGTACGCGGTCAAACAAGTGCACTTTAGAAATTGCTCGTAAATCATAAAACAAAAATCTCAGCCAACTGAAACGAGCCGAGTTTGAAAAATGTTGTACGCACAAACACATGTAAAGAGACTTGAAGAAGTGCTAAGTGCAGACATTGTCATTATCATGAACATAAATATTATTTTTATTTATATTGCGCTTACACTGCACATTCGCACTGCCTTAATATGGCACAGTGTTGACTGCTCACTAAAGAAAAAGGATTGAATAAAGACGACAACTTTAATTCCAGTCAAATATTTTTTTATATTTTAAATTATTTAATATTTATTTCTTTATTTATTTTACATATTTTCAGTTGTATTTCACATTTTTATACCACTGCAACTGCCGAAATAAGCCTGGTATGCTGCACATCAAAGTTTGCCAGTACAAGCAGTGTTGCCTTTGTGCTTGTTTTACTACTAAATTTGGTAGATTTTACGCTGATACGCGTATGGTATTAAGTAGTTTTTGTCTACTGCAAATTTAAATTTCCCTGTGCAGCAGTGTTGCCGTTGTGCTTTTTTTGGCAACCAAATTTGGTAGTTTTTATGCGTATCAGTAGCAAAAAGTATTTAGTACTTTTTTCGACTTTTTTTAGCACATGCATTTGTGCAAAAAAACCAATACGCAAAGGCACACACACACACACAAGAACTGACAGCAAGGGAACATAAACAGAGATAATCTGCTAAATTGTTAATTAACTGTATAAATAAATATAAATTAATAGATAATGCGCTTTGCAGACAGACAAAGCAAACATAAAGGAAACTAACGAAGAGTAGTAAAAAAAAAAACGGAGTTGCCAGCCCTGAGCAACAGCAAAAGGGAATTGATTTTTACTGTTTGTTATTTAGAAGTTCGACTGTGAGTTTGATTGTGTGCGTGTGTGTGTGGGACCTTTTTGAATTCGGCCGCAGTTCAAGGGCAAGCGAAAGGCTTCTAATTTTCAGATGCTTCAAGAACAGCCGCAGTCAAAAAAGAAGTTCAGTTCATTAAAATGGATACGGTTATGGATAGGTATATTAATTAATGCATAGCGACTCGTGCCAAGCTCCGAGACAACTAACAACAACAACTTCAACAACGATCGCGCAGTGCCGCGCAGTCGCAATCGGACGCGGCTTCAGAATCGTTTTAGAGCTGGGATACTATCGATAGTTGGCATATTCAATGTTTTTCGATGTTTTTCAGCAAAGTGCTCCAATCAAGTGTGCAAATAATATACAAATTTGTATTGGCACGAATCGTATTTTATTGAAATCGACTGCTGGGCTCAAATCAGTTAAGCCTGGTCTTTTAAACATTTCCACAATGCATGTACTTGGCTAATTTTCAATCCTTAGATGTTTCGAAATAGTCCTATACCTGCGATTCCAAGAAATATATTTACATTTTAGTTCCCCAATACTACTTATATATATAAAACTCGTTGCTCCAAAAATCGAATATAAAGAGTGATGGACCCTATCGTTTACTATAGAAACCAATGAGTCGTTAGTGCTTCATCCCGTGAATATTCTTCGATATTTTTGAAACTATCGTAAGTGGTCGACACAGCTCTAACTCGGATTCGGTGCTGCTCTTAACAGTTTAGCGCGGCTGCTGATGCTGCTGCCGTTGATGATACCAGTACCAGTTTGCCTCAACCTTGAGCGAGTAGCAAAACAACAACAACAACAACATTTTCGTACCCAGTACCAGTGCCAGTACCCAAGCTCCGCTGCCGATGCCGACTGCCGTCGCCACCGTGAAGAGCACTTCTTAAGCCATCCGCGCTCATCCGTTTGTCTGTCCGTCCGATCGTACCATCTCATCTTGGTAGCAGTGTGGACGCGGATGCGAAAAAAAAGTGAATGTAAAACTAAAACCACTTGATGACGTTGTCCGCGCGTCGTCCGAGCGCGTGACAGAACAATAAACTAGCTAGCCGCTTTATTTTTTTTTTTTTTTTGGCATGTGACTGGTTCCGCTGCGAACTTCAACTGATATTTGGATCTGTTTTGGGAACGCACTACCTGCCCATCCATCGGTGCAGTTGGTCCGGTCTGGCCATGACTTTGATGGACATGTTATGGTGTTATTGATATTGTCCGATATCCACTGAATGAGAATGAATGAAACTCAGCGAGCTGAATGCGGTTGTCGCGTTTTTAAAAAGTTGTCTTGTTGTAAGCGCCGACTGGTTCTTTTATGCAATTGAGGAGGGCACACAATAAAGCCCAAAATAAAGTAGTATAAAGTTCATTCATGATTTTAAACGACTCTGTTTACAAATAGTTAAATTATTTATATTGATTTAATTCTTAAGCGATAATTGCCCTAAATCAAAACATTCACAATGTACCAGGAAAATAGCAGTCAATGTTAAATATCGATTAAATGCCTAGTTTACTGTAACCGAAGATCAAAACATTCCCAATGGATGTAGCCCTGGTATTTGTGTAATTGAGTCCTAAAAATAAAGTCTTAATAATGTAAAAAAAAGTGTTTGCATTTATCAAGCAACTTCCAAGAAAAACTCACACCTTTGTCACTTCAGGTGTTTCATTTGGTGGGAATTTCATATTTGGCAATTTGTCAAATATTTGCGCCATTCCCAAGATGATGGTGACCTCTCTCTTATTACAGCGTTGCTTGCAGACAAATATAAATATTAATTGAAACCACATTCGGGAACAGCAACCAGTGCTGCCAGAGGTTTTGAGCGAAGAATAGCCAATATTATTAAAAAAAACAGTTGAATGGTTGGCGCAATTAAAAAACGCTGATGATGTGGAGTTTTTGTTATTAAAAAAGCTAGATGGAGTAATATTTTTCGATTTCGTCCCGCAATTGCATTTGGTAAAAGCCAAACTTTCGGGAAAATAGCTAAATTTCCAACAGTGACAGCAACACACGCAAAAGCTTTGCATGCTGAAAGCACAAACAAAATTTAGCCAAGACACCAACCCAAAAGCAAGCACACTCACTTCTAAGGCTAGCTCACTCTAACATACACAGCACATGCAAAGTACAGTATGGTTGTCCTGCTCTGCAACGCGTTTTGAAATCTAGAAAAAGCAGCTGCCTGAAATTGCTGCGCGCCTGTTAAATGACGCGCGATACAACAAATCGCACTACACAAATTTACTGTCATTGTTTGAATAGAAGAAGAAAAAACACACTTGCATGCGACAGGCCAACGAGTGCCTATGTGTGTATGTGTGTGAGAGACACTTTGTGTAAGGTCTTTGCATTATGGTAGCCGTTGCTATTTTCCCAGCGTGGAGAAAACTTGGCGCCCACTTGTTGCATTCGAGAACTGTGTGAACTCCTGCTCTGCCCTGCCCTTCTCCGTACACTCCACCCTTTGTTGAGGGATGAGAGAGACAAAAAGCCAATTACAGATGCCGACCGCCAATTTAAGCTGCCGCACCAATAGGCCTGTGCGCAATCATCGAATAAAACAGAGCCAAACATAGGGAGGTGCAGAACAAACGGGGAAGCAGGCAGGGGGGCACGCAAGGAACCGTAATGGCCAATGCGATATGATTTTCAACTCCACCCACATCATTTGCCAGTCCTGTGTGCAGGAATGCAACTGGTAATGCATAGGTTCGTATGTATGAACATACAACAGGTGTGTGTGTGTGTACTCGGACATTGTGTAGTCGATTACAAGTTCGCTCACTCGTGTGCAAATGTCATGGGGAGGGCAACGATAATATGAATAAATGATGTGACACAGTGATAAATGCATGTGCTGTAAGTTTGTATGTGTGACAACTCTGTCTGGCTGTCTTTGACTAATGATGATTAGTTAATTGGTCTACCTAGTCTATAAATTACATAAAATAGCACAATAATGTATATTTAAATTAGGTTCTTTAAGTTAAGTTATTTTTACACCAGTTTCATTTACAGTTTTTTTTAGTCTTATTATAATTGAAACTCGATAACTCTACTCAAACTCTTTCTCTCTTCACATGCACACGCACACATACGCGCGTATGTATGTATATATGCTTGCAAATGTAAAAAAAAACAAAGTTGCGACGTAATTAAATTTACATTCACTTGTATTATTAGTTTATTATTTTCATAATTTAATTAGCCTAAATATAAAAGAATGTTGGTCACATTTCACTCCACATTTCACTGCATTTCAATTTGTCAAACATTCACATTGCAACAATAATGACCAATGCAAATCAATTGTGAACTCCACCCACACACACACATATACGCACACAATGCACTGCCTGTTGCTGTATTCTGATGTGCACACACTTAAAGTGTTGCACAAGCGCATCAATTATTCTAAATTGCAAGAAGGTTTGTCGACGAGGTTACCTGCCTTTCCGGCCTGCCTCCCTGCACGCCCGCACTGCCTGCCAATATCTGTTCGCGGGCCAGTTTCGAGTTCTGATTACTGGCCATTGGGCCGGTCTTTATCCCTCTTTAAAGCATTTCTGGTTGGTCTGCGCCTGTCGCACCAGTCACAGTAACAGTAACAGCTGACTGCTGCTCGGCCGCTGCTATCATTTAAAAACAATACAGCGACACACACATAGTCACGCTATGCGCGCGTGTGTGTGTGTGTGCGTGTGCGCGCCAAGCGAGAGCAGCTGAGAGACGGCAGCCAATAAGAGTTGCCATCCAACTATATCATAGCAAGAACCTGCGCTGTTTTCTGCGCGCCTGATGTTCGGTTTGTGCAATTCGACAACACAAAATTTTCGAAGTTCCACTGGGCGACGGCTCACCAACCAATAAAGCGATATTCCCAGGGGCGTAGTCAGAGATTGTGCGCTCGGGGTGTTTCTTTACGTTGACGCAAAAGGTGCTAAATTTTTATTTATTTTATATATTGTATTAGGTAAAGCTATTTTATTTTGTTTTTTTAATTTATTGCATTTATTAGCCATAAAATGAAATATAGATCGGTAGATTCATGTTAGTTGTAAGGTCTACAGAATAGTCTGTTATAATTACAGATGATTCGGAAAGAGTCACAAAAAAGTATCATGGAGATGCAGTTTTAAAATAAAGTAAATTTAAATTTAATGCTTTAAAAAAATTTTACATATATAAAATATAATAATAGTTTTATTGTGAAATACACTTTTCATATTCAGCAAATAACATCACCTTTATGCGTACAGGATCTTAAATGTGAAACATTTAATATTCCTTGGATATTAGTTATTTACTCTACGAATAACACATTTTACTGTGTTGAAGGGTGACCCCTTCGGCTCACGCCACTGGTTTTTCGTATTGAAACTGCGCTGCAGCCAACCACCAACCAAAGCAGCGGCAGCAGAAGGCAAAGGAAGGCGCTGACTCAGCATTTAATTTCGTTTCTGCATGTGCCATTGTATTTGTACCCGTGCGTGTGTGTGAGTACGAGTGCGAGTCGAGTATGCGGTTGATTGTGTTTGCGCTTGTGTGTGTGTGTTTGTCTGATTCGTGATGTTGTTGCCGGCAATGCGCGCGTGTATCGGTTTGTTGTCGACTGTTCGATAGAGCATCGTCGTGCTGCTGCCCGTTTCTGTTCGCCTGGCTGAAATATCGGTAGTTTTGCTCGCCGCGTGACGATGGCGCGTGACTTGACATCGCCATTGATTGGAATCGGTATCGATAACGTGACGCAAGTGAGCGCCGTTTGGAGTTGGATACTTGATAAATAATTAAAATGATAATAATTTAATGCTACTCAATTGGGATAGCCGGAAAGCCAATTGATAAAGCCAAGTTATGCGAAATTTTAAGTGGCGGGAACTTTGCGCTTCAGAACTGAGGAAAAGATCACATTTTTCGCTGTTGTACCTGTTACACCGATCAGTTAATTTTAAGCATATTTTATTTGTTTGAATAGTCTGCACCTCGATTATTATTACATGCATACAATGCGAACACGTAAGTATCGATATAATAAGAAGACAACGCTTTGAATTGATTATTTTTATATACCAGATATCGAGTATCTCTCTTGAGACACCGTTCAACCAAACTTGAAAACGAAACCATTCATAATTGATTACAAAGGTAATCAAATGTAAACATTAATCGTGTTTCGATATAATGATGTCACACAGTGTACTCAAATCACACACGAAGAGCGCCTCAGATCGTGTTTACTTATTTCATGATATTCCCCTCCCACAAAAAGACAGTTTTTTATTTGCTAATTTGTTTATTTTTCACATATGTATAATTTATGTTAATTTCATTCTCTCTTATTCTCTTTACCTTGCATACTTTTTTTGCAATTCTCTCATATGTATGTCCATTTGTTGTTGTTGTCGTTTGCCACGCGCTCTCTTTACATCGTATGTCATAAAACTTATAGTAGATATCCTTCTCAAATCTTAAATTCAATTGCTTTTACTTGTAAGTTGTTGTGAAATAGAAAACTATTATGTTTGTTAATTGAAATATGTTTATTTCTTGAGTAATTTTTATATATTTCATTTTGTTTTTGTCTTTATTTTCTTGTTTGTAGTATTGGCTATCAATATTTTGGCTTGTTGGGTCGATCGATCAATCATCATCATCATCAACATATCCTATATCATAAGTATGTACGAACGTATGTATGTATGTATGCATATGTATATAATGATGTAGTTATGTTTTGTATGTTGTATATTGCAGGACATGAAACTTAAAGTTGTATTGGTTCAGTGAGTTTTGCATAAATAGACTTTGCTCTTCTTCTTTCGATTTCATTTTGCAAAAAGGGACGGTAAAATTACAATAAAATCATTGTGAAATATATGTATCAATGTTTTATGCAAGCAGAACCTTCTTCGCTGGTCTGCTCTACATACATTCTAATAAATAATTTCTATTTAGGCAACAACTGTCTTAACACAGCTATTCTCTCTGTATCTGTGAGTGGACGATCAGTGTGTTGAACGTGTGTGCATGTGTGTGTGTGTGTGTGTGTGTGTGTGTTTGAGTGTGTCTTAAATATAAATTCAATTTAATGGCTCGGTAAATTTACACAATATACGCCTTGGTATATTTCAATTTTCTTTTCACTTTCAATTTTCTGCTGATCTTTTTCCCATCAGAAACGAAACAGAATTTGAAGCAACACACAATTTTGTTGGGTAGTGTAAAAACTGCTACGAGTTGTTAACGGTAATCTCTGCTTAAAACGTGCTCTATAGAACGCTACGTGTGTGTGTGTTTAATTAGCTACTATAATGATAATAATAATGTTAATAATATTAGTTTAAACATTAACGCTTTGTTTGCTATTTTAAGTGTGTATGTGTGTTTGTTGGTTAAGCTGTTTGGTTAGTCATAATAGAATATTCTATTTTAAAGGCTGTATTCCTAGGCAAATCATATACTATATAGCAGCTTGACTTCCTTGCTGCCTAAACAAATACGATATGTGGAGCTATAAATCGATAAAACTGAAAACAATTCATGCTATAAAACAATCACTTAAATTGGATAAAGATATTTCAATTTTGTGTTTTTTTTTTTTGGTTGATTTTTATTAATTATATTAAATAATAATGCACAAAATTATAAACTATTTTTCTTTGTTTGCAAACAAAAAAAAAAACTATGTTTTTTCCTCCTCCTCCGACAAAAATCAATAAATTACTATAATTTCAATTTTCCAGGCGAACGACTCGAGGAGCCGCACAATAAATACAAAAAAAATTCCGTCTTTAAGACGCAGCCCATTGCTACAAATAGTACAATAGTTGCATACCATATATATATGTATATGTATATATGCATGTTCTGTATAATTTACATATTTTTCGGGCCTTCTTAGCATAGGTAGCTGCCCTAGACAAAGGTTTTTGTTTTGAAAATACTTTTTCATTTCAGTTTATCAGGCCAATTAATACATGGTGTTTCCATTTGCCAATACATCAATATCATTTAGATCATATCTTTAATTTTCTTTCTCTCTTCTCTTTTAATCGTTTTAGAGTTCGCTTGCGCACAGCGTTGATAACAAAAATCAAACAATCAACGCAGAAAGTTAACAAAACTTTGGAACTTAAATCGAAAAATACATATTATATTCTGTCTTATCTTCTTCTTGGTTGTATATATAGAAAAATACAATTATTTACGTTTTGATATTGTTGTTGTTGTTGTTTGTTAGAGTGGTACATTGTTGTTGTTTGTTTTAATTAAATTAATTGGACGTTTAAGTAACTAACCGTTAATAACTTCTTCGTCTAACTAAACTCTCAATAAATACAAATAGAAACAGATACAAATAGTTATCGTTATAGAGTATATATAGGACAATAGCTCTAGCGTTTGTTCTACAAATTAAATACGTTTTCAGTATTTTTCTTTTCTTGGGGGTTTTACTGTAGTTGTTGTTGTTGTTGTAGTTGCTGCTGCCCATTTTTTTTTTTATATATCCCTTACGAATTTACAACTTAAGCAAAGTATAAACTAAAGCCAAAAGCTTACGCTGCACGCTGATTTTATGTTAGAAGGGATTCGCATTGCTGCTCGCCGGATTTCTGCTCGAGGGGCGTGTGCTGAACGAGGACTTGCCACTGGTGCCGCGTTGCGGTGCCATCGGACGGCGGACATGACGCATTTCCCTGTTGGGGGCAATTTCAAAATGGGAAACGTTTTCATTAGTAAATTTGGAAAAGAAGAAGCAGTAAACAAAATGATAAAAAAAAAATTATGATGTTAGTTAAAAGCAAACAAAACTTAGTTTTATTTATGGAAATAATTTCGAGTTTTCGTGTTTTCTTTCCTCTACGGTTTGTTAGGCATTTTCCAGCAGCAGGTTAGCGTGGGGTTCGGGTTTTTGCGCACATGCAAACACGTTTGCCACAATGCAGCAGAAATGCTTACCAAGGTGCACGGATTTCAGTCGGGAATACGTTTTCATATTTGGGAAGGTATTTTTACAGGGTATAGAGAGGGGGGTATAGTTTTTGTGTGTTTTACATTCTAACGACCCAAATGCACCCACCGATCCATTTCCATTTCTTCCAAACGCTGCGTGAGCGCCAGTTTCTGCTGCACAGCCAAACGCAGCAACTGATTGAGGGTCTTCTTCTCCTCCTCGGCAGCCTCCAGCTGGCGATTTAGATCATCCACCTGGGTAACATATTCTTCGCAGCGTGCAGCGAACATGGCGCGCAGACCTAGAGCAGAGATGAGCAGAAATGAGTAAGACAAATTACAATTATTAAATGTCTTCTCTTCTTACTGGAGAAGGTGGCTGCATCCTCCTTGAGCAGACGCAGCTCGTTGCGCAGCTTGGACATGGTGTCACTGACAATGATCTTCTCGTTCTCATACTTGGACTTGAGATTAGTGAGTGCCACCTCGGCAGTTTGTTTATTGGACTTGAGCACATTGCGCAGTGTGCCGATCTGTTCGCGTTTCACCGACAACAGACTCTTCAGCTTGACAATTTGCTCCTGCAGCTCTTCCAGCTCCTCAGTGTTGCCCTTCTCCACAGCTGCAAAGAGAAGATGGTGAAATGGCGACTTGCAGTAGAGAGACTGATGCTTTAACTTACGTTCACCTCCTTCGGCGCGCACTTTGTGTTTATTCAGATCGATGGTATGCTCCACGGCGGTCTTAAGATGCTTTATCTGATCGCTAACCGTATCCACATATTTCTTAATCTCCACCGAATCGGCCAGACCCTGCAGATCCTCAACGATTTGTGGGCGTGCAATGAAAACGTCCGACTTAAACTGCGACTGAATGGCGCTCAGGGAATCGTTCTCGAAGCTGAAAGAAATATATATACAAATCAATAGAAGTATATTGCTTATAGGATACACCAGAGAGACCAACCTCATGTCATCGTTCTTGTGATCGAGCAGCACACGTGTTGGTGTCTCCCCGTTCACTGTGCAAACAAGATGATACAGTTGCGCCAGATCATCGCTCAGAGCAACCAGAGTGCTGCGTGCCGAGCCCAAACTTTGTCCAGCATTTTGTGAAATGTGTGTTAGGGTTTGCACATCGCTCTGTAGATCCAGTGACTTTTGCTCGCTGTTGAGCAACTTGTTCTTCAAATTTGTAACCTCATTGCGCAGCGTTGTTGTTGCATCTGTGTAGTTGAGACCCTTCTGCAGCTCAGCAATGTCAGTCTTGAGGCCATCGATCTCCTTGGCAGAGAGCGTAAACCAATTGGCATATTGTGAGATAATCGTACGCAATTGCTGCTGCAACTGTTCCTGCTCCTGCTGTTGATCACCTGCACTATCGATTGCCTTAGAATCCTTGACCTCAATCTGTTTCTTGAGCTGCACTAGCGAATCCACATGTGCAGCCAACAGTGCCAGACGTGACATAAAGTTCTGTAGCTCATTTTGTGACTTATCCAAACTGCTTTGTGCCTCACGCAAATTGGTGGTCAAATGTGTCTTCTCATTCTCCATGCCCTCAAGTTGTTTCTCCAGTTTTTTCAACTCATTGAGATGAATCTCCGAGAAGAGATCACATTTGGTGCCATCGGGTGACTTTAGCTCAGTACTCAAATCAGCTTCGAGACGTTTCAATGCCAGATTCTCTTCCTCACCATCGGAATTATTGCTAGCATTATCCTCCATATTGCTACGTATGCTATAGGCCAGATTGCTTATATGATACATGGACTCGCGATTCAGATGACCATCGAGCTCCTTTTTCAATGCATATTTCGCCTCACGTTCGCCCTGCAGTGCCTCGAGTGCCTCCTCCATTTGTTTCTCAGCGATTTTCTTAAGATTCGCCAACTCATCGACCTGTTGATTGAGCAGTTCCACCTCCTCGGTCAGGCGACGTATCTCGTGTTTGGCACCTTCAAATTCAACCTTGGAAAATCAGAGAGAAATTAGAAATTGTTGCAAGGGAGTATCTCATTGTCTACACTTACCTGAGAGCTGCGCAGACTGGAGACCTGCTTCTGCAGCGATATGTTCTCCTCCTCCAATTCAGAGTATTCGCTAAGCATGCGTGTCTCGCGAAATTTCAAATCTTTTAGTTCGGATTTGAGACGCAGCCGCTCTGCTTCATTGTCACTCTTGTCGCGACCAATATCCGAGTTCTCCTGCAACATGCGATCCCTTTCGTTGCGCACTCGCTCCAACTCATGTCGCAGCTGCTTGCTCTCGTTCTCCAGATCGAGTATTTGCAGATTGAGCGATGTCTCACGCGCCGCAGACTCATTGAGCAGCGCATCCTCCTGTTCGATGCCCGTTTTGTTGGTCACCTTCTGTGAGGTTTGGAATTTTGTGAGGGCCTGCAAAATAAAAGTAACAAACGAACTTGAGTTTTAAATTTTTACTATCTAATTAAATGTGGTTTTTTTTTGGTGTATACACGACTTTTTAATAAGCTGTAAAAATAGAATATTGATGGTACAACGACAACCTTTCAATTTATAATTATACCCAATTTGGGATACCAAGCCTACCGCCTCCGCGAACCGACCATTTCTTATTTACTTTTTCATGTCTTAACGTTCTGCTTCAACACACATCTAGATAAATACTATATGAACCTATTCTCCAAATTGCAATCCGATCGGATAATAAACACGGAAGTTATTAGATAAACCATTTCAACTCTTCGACCAGCAAACAAGTTGTCGTTGACGTCAGAACTCGTATATTACTTGCGCAGGAAAGAAGAGCACGAACGATGCGAGCGCGTAGCGCGAACTGTTTCTCGACTCTTCTTTTCCGTGCACATGCCAATTACCGAAAATATATGCTAACATTCATACATACTTAATTCATATTTTAGGGACAATACAAAACCATAAAATGCAATTATTAAATAAATATTAATTTTGATTACTCGATATATTGCGAGTTATCGATATTGGCTAATTTAAAATTTAAAAAGAAATACCGATATATAATGCTCACATCGCTCTATGCAGTCTTTCGCGCGCTAGGAAATTTCGGCGACAAATTATTTGCAACGTATCGGAATTGATGCAAGGTGGCAGCGCACTGCAGTGTTATGATTGATTTTTAGCTTGCGATTAGTATCAACAATTAAACAATTAGATACTTTTATGGCAATATAGGTCGGGGGGGTCCCACTGTCGACTGTTGCTCTCGTTTGTCTTGCGTTTCTTTGGTAATATTTAAGAAATTAAAGAGTCTTTAAACTTTTAAAGACACTAAAGAGTATACAGTTTCAAAATCTCTCAAAAAATGTTTCTTTTGGGTAACCTTTATAATGAGCTAAAGCGTCTTTAACATTTCAAGGACTATTTAAGGGCGTGGACAGGCCAAAGTTAAGGCTTTTTGTTTTATTAACAGAGTCTTCTACTACATCAACGTTGTATAGACAACCGAAATGCTTATAAAGAAAGAGTATATAGGTTTGAATTTACACGACTATTTGATACAATGTAAGAAAACTATGCGAAGGTCGGGATGGCTTCACTGCTTTGCTCTTTATAAAGAATGTGAAACCTTTTAAAGACTAAAGAATAGTAAAGTAAACTTAAAAACGAAAACTTTTCATTTCATTTACTTTATTTACTTTTTTTTCTTTACTACCCCAAATAATTTCGCTTCTCTCAGACTCGTCATAAACTTCTTACATCAGCTCGACACGCGCAATACATACCCCATCCATTTGAAAAGACTATTTTCAGGGTATTACAATCATAAAAGTTGCCAGAGCCTGCCATTTTTATTGCAGTCATTTGCATGTGTAAGTTAAGTAGGAGCAGGCAGGCAGGCAGGCAGGCAGGGAGGGAGGTAGGTAGATGGATGGCATAGAGAGTCAGACAGACAGTGCGAATGGGGGGCGTCACTCACTGGGGAACTTTGCTTGCTGAGGAATGCAACTGGGGGCCTGTTGCCGACAACGCCCCATCGGGACTTGGTTACATTTTTCATTAAATGATGGAAATATTTTGACTTTCTTCTTCGTCATTTTTTAAAGGAATATTTCGCTCGTATTTACAGTTCTCAGAGATGCAGATTGAAATTGAAACTGCTCGTCTTTATTGGATTTTTGAATCTGCTTTTTTTCGACGCTCGTTAATTGCGATTGAGAGGAAGAGAGGGAGAGAAAGTGCAACGCACGTACTCGTTAGGAGTAACGGGTTTAGAACACGCCTCGAACGTGACAAAAAAGGTAAATGTGTGTCTGCACTACACTGTGAGAAAACTAGAAACTTATTTTGCTCAATTAATTGCAACTATTTTGGGCATATGGAAAGACAAATGCTTGAGTTATTTTAATAACTATGTGTACTAAATATTTACTATTATTATGTCATATAAAATTTCCATATGTTATACAATATATGCCTTTCTTTTATCTCTCATATACACATATTTATTATATTATTGTAATCAAATACATTCCTATATCTTGCCTTTAACAACTTTTTCATTTGTCCACCCACTTTTCTGTCAGTGTAGCTAGAGCATGCGGGCCCGGCCTTTGACGACTGTGCAGCCATAAAGGCTGCGCTGATTGAAGGCATGCGACGTGTCCATATGGCCAGGACTGGAACTGAGCTGGAACCACGAAGCACAGGGGGCGGGCAACACGTTACTGAAACTACGACTGGGAGTGGGAATGGGGCTGTGGCTGGACCTGTGCCCGGACCGTAATCGTGTTGGGGCCTTAATTGAAATCTCGCCGGGCAGTCGTTGCAGAGCTTTTTTGCTATGGCCATTTGGAGTACGTGCTCTGACCGCACAGGCTACTGCTGCTGCTGCACAGTGGGGGGATTAGCTTCAAGAGCAAATCTGCACTGTGTGGATCTGAATCTCTTTGAAGTGCCTTTTTAAATGTGCCACGTAATTAGCAGGCGGCAATCTTTTGCTTGGTGACAACAGCAACAACAAGCAACCCAAATTGAAACGGAAATAGCCTGAAAATGCAGCTCTATGGCCTGGCTTGCCCCAGGACTACTTCTCTCTCTCTCTCTCTTTCAATCTTCCTCTCTCTCTTTCTCTCTCTATCTCTCACTCTCTCCCTCTCTTTCTCTTTCAATCTTTCTCTCTCTCCCTTTCTCTCTCCGCCCTTTCCAACCGCATAATTATTGTCAAAAGCCTCAAGGCGACGTCGTCGACGCCTTTTGTCGCCCCGCTTCTTCTTCCTCTTCGTTTTTATAATCTGAATTTAAGCATCGCACAATATACACCCACACACACACACACATACACACACTCATACACAAGCATTGAGCTCGCGCTGCTTGAGCTTGTGGCAAGTGCATTTCGTTAATTAGTGTGGATGAAAGACGATGTGGATGAGGAGACAAACAAAAGACAAGAGAGCCAGTAACAACAACAAACAGCAAACAACAACAACAAATAGTCCAAGCTTCTGGAAATTTGAGACCTCATCTAATGCTATACACATTCGAGCACGCCCCAAGTTCTGTTTAGTTCTGCTGCTGCTTGCAGTGGCGCCAGCTAGCCTGCAATACAAACAAACACACACACACACATAATGGGTGCTTCTTTTAATTGAAATGCGAATTGACAGTTTGTTTTGCGACAGCAGCTGCCGAAATGTGTTGGAAACTCTTTGAATTTTGGTTGAGTTTTGTGTGGTTCTTTTAATTAGTTTGTCTTTAGTTACTTTAGCAAGTTAAGTTGCAGGAATAAAGCTAAATCTGTAGGTTAAATAGAGGAGTTTTACCAGCGTAGTACTTTTGCAATTCATACAAAGTCTGTTCTAGAAATGCATTTGCTTTATGGTTTTATGTCCATATAGATTTGGTTTTTATTCAAAATTGTGCAACACTTTTTCTACAGTTATTTTATCGTATTTTTATCGATAAAGAATCTTAATACTTGTAATAAATTTGGTATTAATTAAAAATTGTGCGACACTTTTTCTACAGTTGAATTTTCATCGATAAAGAATCTTAATATTTGTCTAAAGAAAAGATTTAAACGATTTCTGAAGCAATTTAGAATGCTTGTAGATGTAGTCTGTTCTAGAATAGCACTTGCTTTATGGTTTCATGCCTATATATATTTAGTGTTAATTCAAAATTGTGCAACACTTTTTCTACATTTGAATTTTTAACGATAAAGAATCTTAATATTTGTATTAAATTTGGTATTTATTCAATATTGTGCAACACTTTTTCTACAGTTGAATTTTTAACGATAAAGAATCTTAATATTCGTCTTAAATAAAGATTTAAACGATTTCTGAAGCAATTTAGAATGCTTGTAGATGGGTAGTAGTGAAATAGAGAGTTTTCAGTAAATCTTTTCAAATTAAATTAAATTTTAAGTTTCAAGTTTCAGCAAAAAACATCTATAGCCTCATAAATATTAACAATTAATCATTATTAATAATAAATAAAAAACTAAATTTTCAACTGCAATATTCCCTTTCCAAGTCTAGCAGAGTATTCAACACGCCAATGAAAACAATGAAAACTTCAATAGGCATGTGCCGTGGCGCCATCTACAGGTCAACAACAGCGCACAACGCAGGAACCGCAATAAATGACGCCATGACATGAAAGTTTATGCAAATTAGAAAAGATTTTTAATTAAGTCGGGTAAATATTAACATAGTCAGGCAGCAGAAACAGAAGGAGAGGCAGCAGGAACAGAAGAGGAGGCCGCAGGAACAGAAGGAGGGGCAGCAGGAACAGAAGGAGATACAGCTGGAACAGAAGGAGGGGAAACAGCAACAGGGGGAGTTGAAAGAGGAGTGACAGAAGCAATAGAGGCAACATCATTGGCAACAGGAATGAAACAGGAGATGGCAATGGACATTGTTAGGTGTGTTCTTCCTGTCAAAGCGCAACGTAAACTGCCTGTCTATCCTGCTTGTCCGTCTGTCCTGTACTGTCTGTCTATCTGTCTGTCCGTCTGTCTGGCTCCTCTGCCAGCAAGTGCAGCACGTTGTGTGTTTAGGCGTGTGTGTGTGTGTGTGTACCTGTCTGCGTGTGCTTTGCTGTTTGTGGTTGGATTTGCGGCCCAAAACGTAGCAGGGAACCTGCCTCCAATTGTGGCCCGCATCAAGTGTGGCAACAGCTGCCGCCGTTGCAATGTTCCACCACACTAAAAATAGAGCAGATTGCCCACATTATGATGAGGGCTAACGGAATTTCGGGGCGACTCATAACAATTTCCCCCGCCCCTACTACTTCTAACTTCCCCCTTTTCACTTCACCTGCCCGCGTGGGCGTTTTCTGATAAAGTATGCCATGAATGACTGAGCAGATTGTCGTCATCGTCGGCGTCGGGCAAGCGACAATGGCAACAGCGTCATCAACTGCCCCCCCCCTTTAGCCACCCTCCAGTGCACGCCTCTGGGCAATAACAATCAGCCACAGGCAACAGTGGAAACTGCAAACAAACAACAACAACGAGAACGAAAGCAACTGCTGCTGCTGCTTCTCTTGTTGCCTGTCATGTAATTTCTTAACTCACACACATATCGCACACACACACACACACGCACACATACACACATATGTACATACACTCCGCTCACATGGCGGACGCACTTGTGGCCTCCATGTCAATGCACGCGTTTGACACTCTCTGAATTTGAATTGTCGCCAAAAGGAAAATAAGCAAACGAAACGCGAAGGCAAATGTATAATTTCAGCATGAAAACTCTGTGGAAGGCGCACAAAGGAAACACAAATTACGCTCTCAACTAAATGGAACACTCAGGACAAGTGCGGCAAGTCGAGGGAGTGAATACTCTTCCCTATAAAGAATACAGACTAGAAACTTTTTTTCGAAACATCTACAAGATATAGCATTATGTTATACAATATATAGATAATTTATTAGACATATCTCAAGTACTCAATTTCACCAATGAATGTTTTCTAATGGATAGATACCTATCTTAATTTAGATAAGAACTGATCTACATATATAATTATATTTCTGTATATCGAGTATCAGGTAATCCTAGCAGCTAATCTTGAGAGAACAACCTAATCAATGCAGCTGTTAGACGGATTAGTAAGTGGTTAAATTATCAAATAAACTACCAAGTATATTTTGAATATTTTGAATTCAAATTGGGATCAAAAGTTCAATAGTTATGGATTTTTATATATATATGTATTTCCACTTCTCTAGTACTAGCTCGTTAAACCTAGATCTTTAATTTCCTTTTAAATTGTAGTTTGTTAATAAATTCTATCGATGACTGTTACGACTGTACGCTACACACTATATACCCCTTATATTGATTCCTTTATTATTATTCTCATTAGTAATTATTGAAGATTAAAATGTTGATTAGATTTACCGATGGGAATACTGTGTATATATTTTCTATTATTTCTATTTTATTATATATTCCATTCGCTGCATAAGAATGCATTCTACAACTAATGTACATACATATGTATACCTACACATATATATATATATATATAGGTACAGGCAATATATATCGTCTGTATTACCTGTTATAACAGTTATACCCCACATCGCGTAAGGATATAGTGCATACAATATGCTTAAATTGCGCTCTTAACCAAATGGAATATGTGAAAAGGGAAGGCAAAACAATACTCACACACACACACACACACACACATAAGTAGACACATGTGTGTGTGTGGTGGCGACACACTCGAGCATCTATTTATGCAAATAGGTAGTCGCAGGCAAGGATAACTGCGCTGCAAACTGTTGTGCCACAGTTGTGACTGTTGCATCATCATCTGCATAAAAATCATTTCGTACTTAACAGGCAATCACACACAAGTCGCACAGTCGCGGCAATGCAGCTCTTGCAACGGGCAATTGGCAGCACTCCAAGGGGCGCCATGCAACAGAAGGGGGCGACAGACTATACCCGGTTGCAGGTCATAAAGCGCATTCTATGGCCCGAGACGGAAGCCAATCAGCGCCCAAATAAGTTTGGCTGCAAATAAATTGCAAGGCAGGCACATAATGGAGACGATTCTCTGGACTGTACGTTAACCCCTGCTTCCCCTCTTTCCTCTTCAGTTCGAGTGGAGTAAACTGGCAGCAGCTTCTACTCCTCAGCCTGCTCAGCCCCCAGCTCTTTAGGTGCCTCGACAAACTTTACATTTTCATTGCGAAACCGCCTGTCGCCGAGGACAGCTCACTCACTCGCTCTGTCTCTATCTCCCTCTCTCTCTATCTCGCCCTTCCCTCTCATCAACATTTTTCCTGCTCATTTCCCTTGCAGGGGCAACATCAACAATGACAATTGTGACTGCAACCAAGTCGGAAACATGTTTTGTCGTTGCTCAAGCGCTGCAGTTAACCCTTGCTCGCCAACCCCGTCTCTCTTGCTTAACCCATGTCATCCTCACTCACTCACATCCTCTGCCCAATTGTCCTTGTTGTTGCTGCTACTACTGCTGCTGTTGGCGGATTTGATTGCCGTAGAATTGCAATTTGCGCCAACAGAACAGAGCCTCAGCGTCAAATCATTATAATTTCTTCGTCGGGATTTCTTTTTTTTTTTTTTTTATGCTCAATCTCTTTTAATTTTCCCTTCTCGTTTTGATGTCGCATTGGTGTTGTTATTGTAATTGCGCAAGTCTGGCGAGAATTTCCCCAAGCGTCATTTTGGCCAACTGTAGTGGAGTTTGCCAACTGGTTTAAGGGTCGTCTGCATGTCTAATTGCAGTAATAACTACTCTAGTTTAGATTTATATTTATCCACTTGGCTCATCTACATTCATATATCTTTTCTAGACTATTACTGTGGTGTAGTGACAGCAAGTTACACTTTAGAGAATATATAAACTTGCAGAATGCTCCTCTTGTTTATTACGCAAAGCTCTCCTATTTTAAGATTCTCTATTTATACCATAATATTTATGCAGATATATATTTTCAGAATATTTCTCTTTATATTCGGAAATTATTCTTTTACTCTTTCTCTTAAGCCATGCTAATTTTCCAACTAAAATTCCACTTTATTTTACGCTCTTTTCTTCCTGCTCTATCTAAAGATTGCCAAATCTTTTCTTGTATTCCTACTTTTTCAATCTTTAATAAGCCTTATATATTTTAAACTCTTTATCTAAAGAATTCCTGTGCAACATTATTAGGACTATACAGTCCACAGTAACGTTTTTTAATGAATTTTCATCCAAAGAAATTTTGGATTTTATATGTAATTTCTGTAAATTTTCTATTTTTAGTAAAATCTTATCCATACTTAACTATCCTATAGAGTATTTTCACACAAGCAAGGCTAACAACTTTTTTGCCCGCATATTAACCTTCTTAACCCTTGATGACACTATCAAATTTGCACCCGAGCTCAACTAATTTCATGCAACTTTAAAATTGCCTCAGTTTGCATAGCTGCCTCCCATTTCCCTTCTGCTATTTCTGTCCCTCTCTCTCTCTTGCCTTCATTCTTTATTTCTCTCTCTCTCTCTCTGTAAGCCCCAGTGCAAATAACGGCATTAATTATTGAAGTTTGTATTAAAAACTTTGGGCTTTGTCATGGGCAAGTTAAGAACAGACAGAATGCAGCAGTGGTGTCCCACTGGGCCAAATGTCCTTGGCTCTGCCGTCAGGCGAGCCATAAAATATGGTCAACACACGCACATGCACACCCAAATATACACACACACACACACGCACACACATATCGCTGTGGCATTGCGTTTGGTTTTATGGCTCTTGTTCCAAGTGGGATTTAGTGGGTGCAGTTGTTGGAGGTGGCTGAAGGGTACCCACTTTAATTGCCGCCGTTACACACGTTCTGGACAACATGTGCCACGCCTCGTCGTTGCCCCCCTTCCATCCTCTCTTCGTTATGCCTTAACGAGCTGTACAAACAGTGCAAACAAAGCCCAAACAAATGGGCAGCCCCAAAGCAAATATTTGTATCGACTGCAGTCGCATTTGCACAGTAACATTTTAGCCAATTTTACGTGCTGCTCCTCCCACTTATCTACCCCACTGTCGTTTATTTGGTTCTATTTTAAAGCCAATTTTACTCAGTTACCCCCCACTAATCCATCTCACTGTACAGTTAGTGCAATATTTGTACAGTTCAGTTTGAAAGCCAATTTTATTTACCCCTTCCACTAATCAAATCCACTGTGCAGTTGCTTATTTGCACAGTTACATTTCAAAGGCACTAATTTACCCACTGTGCAGTCTTTTTTACTTCCCCCTAATCTATCCCACTGCAAATTTAGAGGTTTATTTGTTATCGGTATTCGATTAAAATCGTCTAGCTAATTTTGAGATCAGTGATGTCTTCACTGATTTAAGTTACTTGCCAGGGTTGTCGCCTGCGGCTTCATGACGAGCTTGATTACAAGTGCAAGTGGAATTATTTACCCTCAGCAAGTACCCTTGCCTTCAGTCTGCCTTGTCTGCTGCCACCCCCAACGAGCTCCCCCATTTGCAATGCGCACTCACTCGCGCACAAAATGCCCGCAGTGACGTCGCCTGACAACACTGTGAAAATATGTTTTTCATATTCGTTTTTCCATTTTAATTTTGCTGCTTGCATTAAGCTGAGTGTATGTGTGTGAGTGAGAGAGTGTGTAGTAGTGTGTGTAGTGTCGCTCTCGGCGCTCTTATTAAAGTTCAGTTGAGTTCAAAGCCAACAAGGTGGAAACTATCAAGCCGAACGCTCTAATGGACAGGTGGGCGCCACCTGTCGGCTAATTAATCAACTACTGGGCTTATACACGGCATCTCCGTTTCTGAGTTTCTTCTGTCTAGATTGTGAGAGTTCTATTTAAAACTCACTGTGGCGTGTGATATGCAAAGAAATCGTGTCGTATCGGTAAATTAACATTTAACTGAATTATCTGATTATGTTTAATCAGTTGGGGGAAAGAACATGACTGTAAATGCAGTTGTATGTGGCATAAACTTGAAATTATTAATTATAAAGAACTAAAAGAGATTAATAAACAGCAAGAAAACATTAATAAAGAGTTAAAAGATATCTATAGACCGAAAGAAACTCATGAGACCCTTAATTCCCTTCTTTATAGCCATCATTCCAATCCTATATATTCCCTTCTTAAATATTTCTCGCAATTGACTCTCCAATTCTGACTCTCCTTTCTCCGTCGCGACGTCTCTTTCTGTTTTGGCAACGAGTAATTAACGCCACCGTTCAGAAGTCGTAAATAAAAGGTGAAAAAAATGATAATGAGCCGCCGCCAGCAAGGCAAAGCTATTTATGCTACTATTTTTGCCCTGCACTGCCCTCTTTTACTCTCTCATTCTTCCCCCTTTTTCGCTTTTGCCGTTAAACGAAGGACAAACTCTGTTGTTGTTGTTACTTTTTCACGTTGAAATTCCAGCGGAAATGCCAAAACAATTGCCAGGGCTAATTGCCCACTCCGACAACAGTTGGCAATTGCCAATTGGCAGCAACGTGCAAAATGGAATGGCTAAAATGCCCCACTGTGCAGGTGTGTGAGCTGAAAGCCAACTGAGCTGAATGGCTTTGATAAATCACAGGCCAAATCGACCGTGATCAGACAGAAAAAGAGAGACAGAGAGAAGACTGCGAGAGAAGCAGATCAGGAGAATGAGCAAGCAAGTGCGGAGCGGGGGCGTGTACACTGAGCCGACGCCAAGTACCGCAAGCCGAGTTTACAGAGCGAACGAAACATGTGACCAGATGTGGACGGCCAAATGAATGGTGTTTATCAGAGCCGAGCCATGAAGAGAGCAAGAGAGAGAGAGAGACAGTTAGAAACAGTAGTTAGTCGGCTAAGTGTGTTCACAGTGGGCAGTCGATAAGTTCAACTTATCGATTATTTAAAGCTCACAATGGCCAAGAGAGAGAGAGAGCAAGTGACAGTTAGAAATTGGAGTTTAATGGCTGAGTGTGCCCACTCTATGGGCAGTCGATATGTTAAGCTAATCGATTACTTCAAAACTCAAAAGAGTGGGAGTGACAATTAGAAATTGTAATAATGGATTTCAAAAACAGTTTACAACTTTTAAATTTAAGTGCAGCGCAACTTAGAGAGTGTTTACTGTTCTTGCCAACAAGACAAATTGACCGATTGCAAAACTTTTGGTCTAAGTGTGTGTGTCTCTGACGCACGTCTGTGTCTTACACAGCTGTTGACTGTTTCTGCTGCAGAGATTGGAAGATTTCTTTGCACTCACCTCCTGCGTTATGTCCAACTCATGCCTTGTGTTGTCGTAGAGTGATTCAAGCTCCTCACACTTCTGTTCCAATGCGGACTTCTCCTCCAGCAGCGAGAGACCATATTGAGCGGATTGTGCACTCGCGCTGGACACCTGATCAAGTTCGCGTGTCAGACGCTCCACTTCCATGCGCAGATCCAGAACTGTTTGTGCGCCATCGTTGGCGGCGCTGTTGGGACTGGACATGATGGGGGAAAGGATGGAGCAGGGGGGAGGTAAAGAGAGGGGGAATGTGTGTGTGGAAGTTGTTGTAGCTTAAGCACGGTACCACACAGTTTGCTTAGGTGTGGCTGGTGCTGGTGGTGCAGCTGCTCCTGTTGCTTGGGCGGAATTGTCGTCAATTTACGTTGTTTTTCTTTTAATTATTCTTAATTTTTCTTTTTCGTTTCTCTTTTTTATTTGGAGGGAAATCAATACAAATTTATCCCCTTTTTTGTTTTGTTTTTTGTTGTGTTGCTTATGTCGGACGTTTGCCTGAGTGCTTTCTTGTTGTTTTTGCTGCGTCTGCTACTTCCCGCTCCAGAAAACAAACTCACTCCACACACATACCACCACACGCAATCGTTGTGTGAGTGCGTATGCGTGTTTGCGTGTCTGTGTAGGTGTGCGTGCGTTTCACCTTTTCTCTTTTGTGCTGCTATTCACAGTGGCACAATGGAACAAGGAGAACTGAACTGAATTGAAGAATCTTCTTGCGAGTGTTCACTGTCCCACCTTGGATCCTACGCAAAGGATCTCGCTGTCCCCTCTCTATCTCTCTCCTTCTCCTTGTAACTGGCAAGGGAGCACACTTTAAACAACACAAGCGAGAAGAGGACAGGAAGTTTCAATTAACAAACAGAACGGTCGACGTCGCTGCCGACATGACATCACACGATTTCCACTTTCATTTCGTTTTTCTTTTTTTTTTAAATTGTTGCTGTCCAGTTAAGGTTACCAGCTAGCCCGCAGTTGCACACACTTTGATTTTGTTCTTGTTGTTAGATTTTACGTATTTTCGTTGCACAATAGACGGAATTAGTTTATAGCAATTTTTAAGTAAATTGCTAGCTTAAAATTATAAGTTAAATCGAAAATTTTCAAAGCGAATGGCAAAAACAAAAAACTCCGCAATCACGGTCCGTGCGAATGTGAATGTGTGTGTGGTTCGCCCCACTGTTTGTGACGGAATGCGATTAAGGTAGAGCGGTGTTGGCGAACCAGTTCGATACAAGCTGCGAATCAGTTGCGATAGTTGCATGATAATTAAACGAACATATGTTGCAAAAAATTGAATGGAGGAAATAAGTAAAATATCTAAATAAATTTGGTTGTTTGAATCTGCTAATGGCTAATAAGAACAAAATGGGACAAGTACAAGTAAAACTAATTGTCACTTATCGATACATCGTCTGCAGCTCAATACGATATATACACCTGGTGATGATTGTAAAATTTAACGTATATAGTTGCAACCTTACAGCAATTTTTACAATATTATTTTTATCCCTCAAATAGTTATTGCATTACAATTATATACCAAAAGTTTGTCAATATTTTTAAATATTATAAATGTGACACATCGTTCGCGGGCAGTTTCATCACTAGCTATCGATAAGAAGTGTGTACACACTGTTCGATAGGCAAACAGCTAGCAGCACAGCTGATTGGCTGGCATGCAGTTCGTGCTTGTTCCTTAGTGCGTTTCAAAAATTATTTATAGTTTTTAGTTGAAAACACCTGCGTAACGCGAACAAAAACAACTGTCAGCAAACCAATTGACAATTGGGCTGAGCAGCCGGATTGTGTGTGTCAGACAGACAGGCCTGTGATTTGCGCAAAAATGTTACTGCCAGTCATTGCGAAATTTTCAGCAGCAGCGGCAGCAACAACAACAATAACACAACACCAAGCAGGCGCAGCCGTTTAAATACAATAAAAATCTGAAGAAAGAGTGTGAGATAAATGAAAAACCGATCATTTAAAATCATAGAAACATAAAGAATTTAGTGCAGACAAAATATTAATAAGCTTAAAGCGCTGCAAAGCGACAAATTGAAAGGTGTGTGAACAGCTGCGTTGTGTGACTTCAACGTGCTGCGCGGCGTAGGCGAAGCAGTAGACAGCAGAAGTGGGCTGACGCAGCGGCCGAGGCAGTGGCAGAGACAGAGCAACTACAACAACAACAACGACAACTACAACGGCGCACTATGGAAATGCGAGAGGTGCTTAGTCGCGAAGGGCGGGAGGCTAAAAATTTACTCGTCTACCAGTTTTGCGATGAGACAACCACAGGCGCTGCTGGCGTCGCTGCTATCGGCGGCAGCGGCAGCGGCATCGTAGTCAATGGCGACTGTAAGTTGAAATTGTTTTTTTGCAGTTTTTGTGTTTGTTTGATTTGTATCTTTACCCGTTCTTTTTTAGGCAACACGACACCTACGTGCCGCAAACCACCGGTGGCACCACCAAAATCACCCAACGGCATTCATACGCCCAAACACTGCCAATCGCCCACTGCGATGCGTCAATCGAGCAAAACAGCTGGTGGACCTGGAGGAAGTGCTGGCTCCTCTACCGGTGGCGGACCACGTGTGCGCAGCGCCTCCACTGGCAGGGATAAGAAATCGGAGCTACAGGCACGTTACTGGGCGCTGCTCTTTGGCAATTTGCAGCGTGCGGTTAATGAGATTTATCAGACTGTCGAGTGCTATGAGAACATATCGAGTTGCCAGGAGGCGATACTGGTGTTGGAGAATTATGTGCGTGATTTCAAGGCGTTGAGTGAATGGTTCAAAGTCAGTTGGGACTATGAGTCACGTCCGCTGCAGCAGCGACCACAAAGCTTAGCCTGGGAGGTGCGCAAAAGTAATCCCACACCCCGTGTGCGCACCAAGAGCTTGTGCAGCCCCACTGCCTCAGGCAAATCGAGTCCGGCATTGTTTCCCTGTAACAGCAATTCGGGCAAGACATCACCATGTTGCCCCACAGATGGGCATGTGTCACCTAAGAAACTGTTGCGTGCCTACGATCAGTTGCCTCGTGGTGCGATGCGTGTCAATGTGCGTGAATTGTTTGCGGCCAATAGCAACAATAGCAACAATAACAATAGCAATAGTAGCAGCAGCAGCAACAATAGTAGCAACAATATAAAGCGTTCTGTAGGAGGCAACTTGGAGACACCGCCGCCGCTGGAGCCACCAGTTGTGGAAATTAGTCCGGACAAATCATCGTATCTACAGCTGAACACACAATACTCACAGACAGATCTGGAGGATCCGCATCTGACGTTGGCCGATGTGCGCGAGAAGATGCGAAGGGAGGCTGAGGAGAGAGAAGCAGCAGAGCAGAAGGCCGAAGCTGAACGAGAGGCAGCCGAAAGGGAAGCAGCCGAAAGGGAGGCAGCTGAACGAGAGGCAGCCGAAAGGGAGGCAGCTGAACGGGAGGCAGCTGAACGTGAGGCAGCCGAAAGGGAGGCAGCCGAAAGGGAGGCAGCTGAGCGGGAGGCAGCTAAACGGGAGGCAGCTGAACGGCAGGCAATCGAAGGTGAGTTGTGGCTACTCTGCGAGACACTCTTCTAATTCGCTCTCTTTCTCTCTTTACAGCGGCAGCAGTTATTGCAGAGCAGCAGCAGCAGCAACAACAGCAGTGCGCAATTGAAGCCGCAGCAGCTCCCACAGCATCCGTTGCTCAAGCAGAAGCGCCAGTAGAAGCAAGCGTTGCCTATGTGGAGCCCACAGCGCTGCAATTGACGCTGTCACGTTTGGATGCCATGGAGGATGAGCTGCTTAATGCACAGGCCAATAAGGAACCCACGCCGCCAAACACGCTGCTCAAACCGGTGGCACCTTTGCCCGAGAAGAAGTTGCCGCCGTTGCAGCAGCAGGCACAGGCACCGCTTGGTGGCGCGGCTGCTGCTGGTGCCGGCATGCAGAACAGTCCACTCAAGTACTCCAGTGTATTGAATCGTCCCGCTGCAGGGCGTGTTGGTGCCAATCAGAAGACTGCAACTGCACCACAGCCAACTGCGCCAACTGCTGCGGGATTAACTAAGGTGGCCAATGGTGGCAAGATACCGACGACAACGCTCAATAAGCCGGCAACGGCAGCAACACTGCGTCGCAATAACAACAATGGGAACAATGGATACAATTCGAATGTGAATAATGCAAAACCCTTTGGTGGCTCACGCACTTCGGCACGTTACTCTGCTCCAATTGTTGCCGTCGCTCCGCCACGTCCATCGAGCAAAACGGAATGCTATGGACCGCCCAATAATGTGGCCTCACGACTCTCGGCACGTTCACGCACAATGCTAGATATGAATGGCAACACAGTGGCCTCAACAACATCCTCCTTATTGGCATCGAAACCGTTGACTAAACGCGCTGGAAACACACTGCTGACCAACACCGGCAAGCGTGTTAGCGTGCCCAGCAACAGCAACAGTAGTAGCAGCTCAGTGCACAGGCAGCTAAGTTCACGTGAGGACATTGCTAGCTCCACATCCACGCTCAAGGCAAGCAACGAACAGTTGAGCTCATCGCGTAGCACAATCAAATTGGACGATCGTCATTCCGAGCCGAAGCAGATGCATCCCGATGCCAACGATGGTTGGTTGACAGTGAAGAATCGACGTAGGAGCAGCATGCACTGGGCGAATCGTTTCAATCAGCCCACTGGATATGCCAGTTTGCCCACGCTGGCATTGCTTAATGAGCAAAAGGAGGAGAAGGATAAGCGGGAAAAGGCAGCAGCAGCGGCGGCGGGAGCAGCAACTAAGACTGCCAAGTCCAGTGTGTCCAGTAAGGCGCCCAAGGCAGCCAATAAGTCGGGCAAGACGGTTACTCCGCCAGCCCCGCGTCCGGAGATTAAGAATGCCAAAGCAAAGGTGAACTCGTTTCCTGTACAACGCACAGCGGCGCAGTTGAAGAAGCAGGACAAGGAGAAGGAGCTGGAGTTGAAGAGCAAAGACAAGGAAAGGGAGAAAGACAAGCAAAGAGAGCAAGACAAGGAAAGGGAGAAAGACAAGGTAAAGGAGCAAGACAAACCGAAGGATAAACAGCACAAGGATGCAGAAAAGGAGAAGGAGACCAAGGACAAACCGAAGCCAACTGCTGGTGCTGCCACACTGGCGCGCAGTAGCAGCAACTGCAGCTCCGCACGCACCACGCATCTTATCAAGCGACAGAAATCGGATCTCACTGGACTGAAAATGACCTCATTGCATAAGGAATATATGAGGAGCGAGAAGAATGCTCTGCGCAAGCAGCAGAAGGAGCAAAAGGAGCAGAGCAACAATGTAGTAGCGAATGTTGCCAATGGTGATGGTGAGTAGGGAGAGGGGAACAGTGAACATCATTCTATTTAGCTTAGTATGCCCGATACACAGGGCGAGCAGGGGGTTATAACCTTGTGGAACTAAAAATGTTGTAGGTGTGAAAGATCTCACAGAGTGTATATATTCTTGATAAGCATTGTAATAGCCAAGTTTGTCCGTATGAACACCTTGATCTCAGGAACTATAAGAGGTAGAGCTATTAAATTTGATGACAGTGTGTCTTAGTATAGCACGCAGATAAATTTTGTTTTAAAGCTTGACCACGCCCTCGTCCGCCTTTTTAAACTGTTTAAAATCGAATTTCAAGCGTAGTTTAACCTTGTGGCAACCGGCAATGTACGTAATAGGCAGCAGCAGCTGTGACAGATGCTACAAAGTGTATATATTCTTGATTAGCATTGAAATAGCCAAGTTTGTCCGTATGAACACCTAGATCTCAGGAACTATAAGAGATAGAGCTTTCAAATTTGATGAAAGTGTGTCTTAATATAGCACGCAGATAAAGTTTGTTTTAAAGCTTGACCACGTCCCCTTCGACCCTTGTAAATTGTTGAAAATTGAATTTCAAGCGTAGTTTAACCTTGTAACATCCTAAGAAGTGTATATGGTCTTGATTAGCATTGAAATAGCCAAGTTTGTCCGTGTGAACACCTATATCTCAGGAACTAATAAGAGCTAGAGTTATCAAGCTCTAGCTTGTCATATGTCATGTTGTTGCATGCAGATTAAGTTTGTTTTAGTACTTTAAGTATAATTTGAATCGGGTATTTAACAGTCGATTACACTGGATTGCCGCTTTCTTGTTTGTCTCTTTCTAATGTTTCTTCCTTTCGTCTCTTTCAGCTGACAACAAGATTGACATCAAGATACAAACAAACTGCGAGTTCTCGAAGACAATTGGGGAGCTATACGAGAGCATTGCACGCAGCAAGTTGCCCAATGGTTGTGGCGTCAAACCGGACTGCTCCTCCCTGCTGAGCGCATGCGATGAGAATGACGAACAGAATGCGATGGAGGATGGCGAAGAGGAGCGCAATGAGCGCATACTTGTAGAGGTGCAGGAATCACTGGAACGACAAATACGTGAATTGGAGAGCACTGAAATCGATGTGGATACTGAGACAGATGAGACCGACTGTGAGGTGCAGCTGGAGGAGAATGAGGAGGATTGTCCAGAGCACGGTGGTTCACTGGACGATGCTGTGGTCTTTGTCACAATGAGCGATGATGAGAATGCTAGTTTGGAACTGCGTTATCAGGCGCTGCTTTCGGATATGTCATGGAATGAACGTGCCGAAGCATTGGCAACACTACAGGCCTATGTGGCACGTCATCCGGGCCGTGCACAGGAACTGCATCAGAAGCTGTCGTCGCCATCACGTCGTCGTTCATTGCAGGAGACATTGAAGAAGTATCAAGCGAAGCAGGCGCGGGCTCAGCAGAAACGCGCTCTGCTGCAGCAGGAGAAGGCGGCCAAGTTGCAGCAGCTTTTCGGGCGTGTCGAGGATGTGAAGGCGGCCAAGAAGCAACTCATCGAGGATAAACGACAGAAGATGGAAGGACGTTTGCAGCGTGCCGCAGAGAATCGTGAGCTCTACCTGCGCCAGATCATTGAGAAGGCCCACGATGAGGACAAGAAGCTGAAGGAGATCAATTTCATTAAGAACATTGAAGCGCAGAATAAACGTCTTGATTTGCTTGAATCCTTCAAGGAGACCGAGGGTCGACTACAGGATTTGGAGCAGGAGCGACAGAAGCGTGTCGAGGAGAAGGCAGCCAAGGAGGCTGCTGTGGAGCGACGTCGGCAAGCATTGGAAAAGGAGCGTCTGCTTAAGCTGGAGAAAATGAACGAGACGCGGCTGGAGAAGGAGCAACGTATAGGAAAAATGCAGGAACAGAAGGAGCGGCAGCGTCAGGCATTGGCACGTGAGAAGGCTCGGGATCGTGAGGAGCGTCTGCTGGCGTTGCAAGTGCAGCAGCAACAGACGGCAGAGGAGTTGCAGCGCAAGATTCAACAAAAGCAACTGGAGTCGGCTCGCAGGCATGAGGAAAATATCGAACACATCAGACAAAGAGCACTGGAGTTGACCATGCCCAGCACAAGGCAACAGGATGGTGAGGCACGTGGCGATCAGGAGGATGATCTGCTCAATGGCGGCGGCGGCGGCTGCAACACCACAACCAGCACCACCAACGAAGATTGCGATCTCTCCTCGACGCTCTCCGACATTGGCGGCGTTGGCAGCGGACGCGAACATTCACGCAGCTACAAGAAGAAGATGAAGAAGCTGAAGCAGCGCATGAGTCAAAGGTGAGTAGAGATCCACATCGTTGAATAGATCTAAACTCTATCTAGATGAATGATTAAGTGACAGTTTTGTCAAGTGATCTATTGATTTTGATTGAAAATATCTGTTTGCTTATAATTGCATTTCTAGATTGTTTTATTTTATTATTTCCTATTTCAATTCTGAAGATTTTAAAGCTCCCTAAAGAGTTGTTCAATACTGTTTAGAGTTATTATATAACTTGTTAATTAGTTTCCAACACATCTACATTTTTAATTCTTAAACAATCGTAGTATTAGTATATTTTCCTGTTATCAATGTTTCTTTGTTTTATAGCTTCTCCCAATTTCACATCAATTCCTTCTTGTCTACAAATTTAAGAGATTCAAGTCTAAAGATTGGTTGAGAATCATATGATATATGTAAGATACATATACATAAATACATATGTCCAATTTTTATGATTTAAGCTTTTGCTGCAAGTCAAATGAAATACAAAAATTGATTTCAAAGGAATTGATGACATATATTATTGAAAAAAAACCTATTTTTATCTGATTTCCTAATGCTTCATATGGGGTCTCAGACTAGTTAAAACAAAACCAGTTAAACATAGTATAATAAGTGATTCTGAAAGCAATAGTTAGTCAAATGTTTGCATATGTTCAATGATTCTCCACTAGATTTCGTAATATTTTTAAATGATTTAAGGTTCTGCTAAAAAATCTCTCTAACATGATGCTCCAAAGTTAAACACTGTAAGAAAATATTGTAGATCTTATAATAGTAAATCAATCAAATAATAGAAAATAACTTTTTTTTTAAAAAAGATTTTCTAGTTATTTTTTTTTGTTTTGTGTTGTTCCAAAGTGTTGTGCAATATTTATTGTTGCACAAATTTCGATTACCCTTAAGTTTTCCAAGTTAAAGAAATTTACAACACCTTTATTTCTTTCTCTTTTCACAGTGCCTCGGAGTATTTGTCTACAATGGAGGAACTGCCGCTGCATCTGAAGCGCGACAGCAGCGTGCCAAAGTTGCTGAATCTGGTGGTGAAGGGAGGCGGCGCTCAGGGACTTGACCGCACGCTGGGCAACCTGCTGCGTGTGATACCTAAGGCACAGACCTGTGACTTTCAGGCATTCCTCAACATGGACGGTCTCGGCATCTTGACCAGTCATGTCATCAGCAAGGGCATGGAAGAGAATGCCGAGATCTCAAAGAAGTGAGTGAAGGAATGAAGAATCCTCCACTTTATCAATTCCTTATGCTAATTTCACTCTCTCTCTCTCTCTCTCTCTCTCTTTCTCTCTCTCGTATTGAATGTTATAGATCTGTCACACTGGCCGTGCAGTTGTATCGCAATGCCTGTTCGGTTTGTCCTCAGATTGCACGACATGCGCTGCTGGGCAACTCCATTGCGGCGCTCTTCGATGCCATTGTCAAGAGTTTTCAGGTGAGAGAAATGAGGTAAAAAGTGTCAACTATAAAAGTGTCGCCCGACTGTCGCCCTGGAAGGCATCCAAAAATTCGTAATTCCCTTCAGTGCGTCGAACGCTTTAAAACTTGGCTCGCTTCCTTAGTCTCCTCCGGGCACTGGCACTGTGTGCTCTGCCCAATTCTACTAGTCTCCTGGCACAGCCACTTAACACTTGGCTGAACCAAGACCAAGACGACTGTTCCTTTTTTTCCATGCTCTTTACCTATAAATGTTTTGTCATATCATGGTTAGGGTATTCGGAAATTGTGATGTACTTTGTGACGTTTGTAGGAATTGTTGGGAATGCTGACAGCTTCCGATTAGATCAGATTTTCTTTACTATTATCAGTATTAAAACTATAACATTTTTTAAAATAATTGTAGAACTGAAAGAACTGTTATTTTAAATCAAATGTTCATAAAAGTGAAAGTTTAGTTATTTGTTATAGAAAACGTTTTATAATAAATAAATAAAAATGTGAGATTCTTTTGAATAAAGTGTAAGAAAAGTTTTAAATAATTAGTTTTCCTAAATTAAAATCACATTTTTTTTAACATTTTTCAAAGTATTTATCAAGCTGTATCAGAAAAAAATTAGTATCGGTTACATTTGTATTTTATGGTAGTAGTTCAAACGAAAGAAAGAAGATGTTCATAAGTCAATACACATAATAATGAGCTGAAAAATATGGAAATATTTTTTTTTTAATTAAAATTTTGTTTTAAATTTAAGTTTCATTTATTAATACATTGTTGTCCATTGTTTCTTGATGTTGCGGTTCTGTAAAAATATCAAGTTTAGAATTTTTTTATTTTAGTAGTTGAAATAGTAATTTTTTTTTAACATTTATTGCTTGTTATTTTAAATTCTATTTTTAGTACTATTAATTTTTAATATTCCACCACTGGAAACAGTCTATATCTTATATGTCTTTTCGTATTATTTATAGAGTATTAAGCAGTCGCCTAGCTTCGCTTTTATCGAGCCACATACACTCATCATTTCGCCGCGAAACTTGCCAAGTTTTTAAAGTTTATTGTTTTCTTATTCTGCTCTCGCTTGTTTATTTGCCATTTCTTTGACGCTTTTATTTCGTTGACGGCGCGTTGCTTTTGTGTTTGTTTTCCTTTTTTTTTGCCTTTTTGTTTTTGTTTTTTTTTTATTCCTACTGCTGGTGGCGTTTTTATTCGAATTTTATTTACTGTGCGACGCATCGCGCTATAAATTCAAAGCGTACGCACAGTGGGCGCAAATTCCTCGCGTGCTTCCTCCCCCACTCCCCTCTCTCTCTCTCTCTCTTCCTCCTTTGCTGGACAATTTGTCAGCATTTGCCTGTCATTGTTTTTGCATACACACATATATAAAATGTTTATATATTTGTGGCTTGTGCTGTGTTAAATCAATCGTTAAAACGCGTAAAAAGGCACTCTTGTTTTTGTTGCTGTTGTTGTTGTTGCTGTTTTTATTGAATTCTATAAAAAATATTTGTACTGTGGTCGCACTTTCGTTGGCTGTTGCTGTTGTTGTTGTTGTTACCTTGGCTCGTGTTTATTGTCATGCTTTGTCCCCTCCCCCTGCCCCTCTTCTATTTTGCTGATGGATCAGCGCGCACGCCGCTTGTCATGTAAACGAAAAGAAGCAGAAAGAAGAAGAAGCAAGAGATAAAGAGCGTCGCGTAAAAAAACATCAATTAACATTTTGATTGATGTGCGTGTTGCTGTTGTTGCTGTTGCTGTTGTTGTTGCCGTTAACTTTTCTAATTAATTTGAACATAAACACACACACACACACACACGCACAAACACACGCACACAAGAAAACGCCGCAAAGCATGCAACAATTGTGCGGCAAGAACAACAGCTAAAGAAATTCTGCAATTTCTTGCATTCTCTGCCTCTTCTGCTCTCTCTTTCTTCCCCTCTCTTAAGTCCGTTGACACTTTTTGACTTTTGTTGTGTTTGTATGATGCGCTTTTCTCACACATTTCTCTCTATATCTTTCTCTGTGTGTGTTTTGTTGCAGTTACCCGAAGAAAAATCACCACAACATCCGGTCGAGTTATCCACGGAGCTAATGCTGGCATGCACCGAGGCGCTATCGTCAAGCTATGTAAAGAAAAACACCCACCCTAAAGTACCGGAACGCCTACCGGACATGATAAAGTGAGTACAAAAAAAAAAAAAACGAAGAAGCGACAGAGAATAGTATAATAAGAATGAAGAAACACCGTCAAGCAGCAGCGCAAGCAACAGCAGCAGCAACAACAACTGCATAAACTGTTAACAGTGTGTACACACTGACACACGCACACACTCAATCGCGTCGCTGCGCTGCTGCTGCTGCTGCTCACAGGGGAAGGCGAGTTCGAAATTGCGCAAGAGCGAGCACGCATGTATTGGGGGCGTGTCTAAAGTGTGCGAGCGAGACAACTGGTGTGTGCTGCTGCTGCTGCGCTGTCTGTAAATATGTATGTAGGCAGGCACTACCATTGGCTGTCAAACTGTGCAGGCTCTGTTTACTATTTGTACAGTGGCTGTCAAACTGTAAACTTCATGCTGGGCAAGTGCAGCGTGCTGTTGTTGCTGCTTTTATTATTCTTACTGGTGTTGTTGTTGTTGCTGCTGCTGCTTTTGTTATTGTTATTGTCTTTATTGTTGCTATTGCTGACGCTTTCAGCGCGCTTGGCGCTAACTTTTTGCCTTCTACGTTTTTATGACTGCGCCGTTTTACAGTTGCGCCAGGAGTTGCAGCTTTGTTGTTCTTGTTGCTGTTGTTGCTGCTGTCGTACACTTTTGTAGCAAACTTTAATGCGGCGCGCACGCTCGACATCGCAGTTTGTTTTTCTTTAATTTGGGGCCAGTGCAAAAGTTTTAATCGAATTTTTGTTGTTGTTATTGGACACACACACACACAGACATACGCACACGCACAAACAGATAGCGGTGCCAGGTCCCCCTGCGCCTCCCACACAGCCGCCATTTTGTTTATTTTCATACAAATTGAATTTTCATATACATTTGTTTGTTGTGCGTGTGTGTGTGTTTGTTCGCTTTTCATTGTTACGTTAAAGAGAGAGAGACAAAAAAAGAAAAACTGAACTTTGTTATTATGCATTTTTCCAGCTCGGCCATTTGGTTATTTTGTTTTGTCCTTTTTCGTTTGTGTTCTTTTCTTTTCATTTTCATTTTTTCTTGTGTCATTTTAGCTGGCTTTTGTTTTGTTACCGCCGCTGCTAGTAAAAACATTTTGTTTATCCTTTGTGTGTGCACTGTGGCTGTCCCTCCCCGCCGCCCCCCTCCCACTGTGCCACATTGGCTTTTTCCTAGTTTCATTTATTTTTCGTTTTATATATTTTCTCTCTTTTTTTTTTTTGTTGATCAATTTACGTTTGTTTATGTTTTCAATTTGCTTACAAAAGCTTTTCGTTTATTTTATTAGGCAACCGCCGCCATTGTTGGCCACGTTCTCTCTCTCCCCTCCCTCTTCCTCTATCTCTTTCCAGTTCTCTTGTGTGAAGCGCGCTTTTCAGCGCTCTCAATTCAATTACAAAACGTTGTTGTTGTTGTTTCCTTCTCTATGCAGCAAAATCAAATTTCTTTGACTATAATTTGCCAAAAAAAAAGAAGAGAATGAATGAAGGAAAACCAAGAAAAGAAATACGAAAAAAGCGCAACAACAAAATTAAACGTGAAATTCAATTCGCCGCACTTGAATGAGGCGAAGCGGGGCGAGGTGAGGTGAGGCGAGCCTTGGTAGCCAGTTACAGCTCCCATTGCTTCTTCTACCTGCACTCTCCCCCTCTCCCTCTCTTTCTCCTTCGTGTGCTCCGCTCTCTAATTCAATTGAAGCTTTTGGGCGACCAACTGCTGCTGGTGCTGCTGCGCTACGTGCAGCTTTTGTAGCTGCATAATTTAATTTTTGTTTACTTTTAATTGCTCCAGCGAGTGCCACAACGTCGCCTCCCCCTCCCCTCCCCCCCTCTCTCTCTCTCTTGTGCTTCCCCCTTTGAAGTACAAATGTAACTCAAATTTGATTTTAATTAAGCAACTTTTGCGCTGGACTTGCGCTTTTTTGTTGATTTTCTTTGAAAATTTCCGGAAATTCATTTCTGCTTAGATTCCTTCTAATATGTATGTGTAGCTCTATCTCTCTGTGTGTGTGTGTGTCTGTACTTGTGTGTGTGTCTGCATACACCCACTGACCCAGTCGCCTTAGTCGTCATCATCATCCATGTTTATTTCCAAACCGCAGTTCCTTTTGGTTACTCTGTCAAAAGTCTCTCCTCTATCTCACTCTCTCTCTCTCACTCCCTCCCGTCTCTGTCTATGCAAAGCTGTTTACATATTCAAACAAATTTTTATTATTCTGTTTCGTCATCTAACGAATTTAACCGAATATTACGAGTTCTCTATGAATAATATTCGCATGTGTGTTTTCTGCTAAATTTTAATTCAATTGCATGTTATGAAATTTTGCTGAATATATAAAAATCTGAAATGCAATTTAACAGTTGTATTTGTATGCTCTAAAAATGTTAAAATTAAATTAATCAAAGAAGAATTTTATAGATTCCCAAAAAAAAGGAAAATCTCTGGAAGTATTTTGAAAGTTAAAGCTAGAAGAAGTTCTCTTATGGCAACAGCAGAAAATGGCGTAAATCGGTTTAAACTGTATTCCACATAATGCTTTATAGTATTAACATTAACATTAGCCTCCATAATTGCAATTTTGTTCAGTAATAATATTATAATATTTTATTATAATCTTCTGTATTATATCTGGCTTTAGCTCCAACTAAATTTGTCTACTTAGTCTCCTCTTAAAGCACTTTCCTTAACGCTAACCACCTTTTCTACCTTATATATGATGATGAGCATCATAATTCATTCCATCGCCATTCATATTTATCCTTGAACCGTAACAAATTTGATTTCTTTTGGGCACGTTCCCAAAATCATCTATTTGCATAATGCATCGCGTTTTTCTCTCGTTTTACAATGTAATTGATTCATAATTAATCAACACAATCATTAGGCAGATCACGCTTTGCTTTCCAACACCAGCCTGAGCCCCTTCCCCCCCACACACACACAAATACACACACTCAGTCTAGTCATAAAAAACAGTAGCAAATACATTTTAATCATCGTTTGATCATCAATTTTGAGCAGTAGAAGAAGGGGCAACAAAGGGAAAATAGGTAACGGCAATCATAACGATGATTTGACACGCGATAAGGCGCACACAAAGCTCTTCCGCATGCTGCACTCCCTCTCTCTCTCTCTAGCCTTCCTGCCTGGCAACCCCATCCCCTCTTCGTGCCCTGTTCATCCTTTACCACCCTTGGCGTTGCTGTCATAATGAAATATGCAAACGGCAAAAAGTTGTAACCAGTCGAGCTAAAGGGGCAAGCAGCGGGTAGAGATACAGTTAGAGCAGCAGATACAGCAACATCTACAGCTGTAGATACAGATACATCTAGGGAGGAAGAGATACATATACTGGGATACAGTTGCCGCGTGTCCTTTTGTTGTTTTGGATGTCAACAAGGACAACACGCTGTGCGAGCATCGACGGTTGCACAGTTAATTTAATTACCCTTTAAGTAACCATATCGAATGCCCATTTGGTTTGTGTAGGGGGAAAGAAGGGGTGCGAGGGTGTGAGGGTGCTCTCAGCTCCAACTTCTCGTGCACTTTGCAGTTGCCCGAGTTGGCTGAGTTGTCCTGGTTGTCCTGCGACACTGGTCAGTTGCCCCAACTTTGCCTCAATTATCAACGGAACTCGCTTTTATGCTGCTCCATAACACACTCGCACACACACACGTGCTGTAGGTTTTATTTTACCATTTGCCAACGTCATGGACATATTAGTGCAACTATTTAGTTGCCACCACAGGCCGCTCCCAGCGACCAAAGGAAAAGAAATACACTGAGCGAAGGTTTTGAAATTATTACTTTTGCAGAGGATATATTAGTTTTGGTCTGAAGTTGGTAACGCACCTTAGTAGACTTCTTTGATCCCATAAAGTACAATATATATATTCTGTACCAGCATCAACAGAGAAGGTGAACTAGCCCTGTCCGTCTGTTTGTTGTAATGCAACCTAGTCTCTCAGTTTTAGCCTTAGCTTTATGCAACTGGGCAAACATGCTTTTTATTGCCGCACGCTGTAAATAAGTCGGAACTAGTTAGATCGGGCTGATATACAATATATAGCTAACATGCAACCTATGCTCGATTTTTGTTATTTTGCGAGATATTGCGACTAAATTAACCAAAACGACCTATTTCTACCCAAATAATATGCAATCGGTCTACTTCTTTATACTAAGAGGGATCGGACCGATATATCGTATAGCTTATCAGAACATTTTTGCTATTGTGCAAGATATTGAAACTAAATTAACTATTCGACCAATTTCTATATACAATAAATCAAACTACTGTAACATAAATCTGCCATAGGTCAATCGACCTATTCTTTTATTCCTAATTCTGTTGTTCTTTCTTACATCTCTATCTCTATCATATTCAATTTACGCTTGATCACTAATTTTTCTCAGTGTATCTACTGCTGCCGCTCCTGCTGCAGTGCCTTCTGCCATCGTATTCATTTCAAGCGTTTGCCTTTGTTCCTTTGCCTCGTTCTATTTGTTGTTGTTGCTGCTGCTGTTGTTTGTTGTGCATTTAATATCCGATTTCAGTTTTTTGTTGATTCTTTTTGACAATGGGCGCAGGCATTGAACACTTCGTTGTTCCCCTCCTTCTTTCTCTTTCTCCCTTTCTCCTATTGTCCCGTGAAAGTTTTCTATTTGCTTAGTGCGCTGTGTGCTCCGTTTTCGTTGCTTTTGTCTTCTCATCCTGCCGTCGTTCAAAATCAAAATATTGACTCTTAACGGCGTGTTTATTGATCCTGCCAACTGTCGTGTCCAGGCGAGGGCGGAGGAGGAGAAGAGTTCCATAGCCACACCCCCAAACGTCACAACTTTCTGTAGCAACCAGCTTTTGTCTGTGTTAATGAAATCTGGCGACTGGTCTCAGAATCATCTGCATGTCATAATTGAATTCAAATCACGAAACTGTCACAGAACTAATCAGAGTTGTCATTTCTGGTAACTGTAGCCGAGAGAGAACAGCAGCGCAGGGTAACCCTCACCCACTCCAACACCCTCATTGAATGCAGAGCGGCATCCCCTTCTGACCAACAAAAGCGCACTCGGTATGTTCAGTTCATCTGTTCGTTTTCGACATTCAAACTGTCAAAAAGTCAGCATCAATTACAGTTACAGAGACATCACAGAACACAAAAACACACACAGAGAATGCCAGAGAGTGCATAGAGAAAGCCAGAGAGAGGAACAGAGCTCAAAGAAGTGCTACCCAAAGTTCACTTCAGATTTGCATCAAAATGCAGTTGGAGAGGTTAAAAAAAAAAAATTATCGAGAGAGAATTGCAAAGAGCAGAACTATACGATGGCCAGGGCGAATTGTGAAGTATTCTGAAAATTTATAACATAAGCCGTAGTTCATGTGAGAGATATTTGATAAAGAATTAAATTCAGGGTGTATAGTTACAGGCTTGTCAGGTTTAACAAAGTATAGTTATACTTTCTCTCCATTTTGCCGTGATACAGAGAGGAAACCTTATGAATTATTGCATATATTATTAGTAGACCATTTTTCCAAAGCAGAACTAACCAAATTTCCATATTACTAGGTTTATCACTCTATTATTTAATAATCATCTAAATTTTCAAATGAATTATGGCAGATTAGGAACCTCTCACTCACTCTTTATCTCTCCACGGTATATTTGCTTATCACCGCAATATGCCATGATATATTCAAATGATAATCAAATATTGTGCTCATTTTTGTGCCTCTGGAAATGCATTAAGCAGCCCTCGACCTGGGGCGGGCGTGGAGAGGGTTGCGCCTTTTGGGTTGTAGATGAAAAGGGGGTTCGTATGCAAAAGTCTGACATATGCGCTGACATTTTGCATGCAAAAAGGCGCAGCAGAGCATTCTCGAATGCTCTCTTGGAACACCCTCTACCCCCCCACCAACTACCAGCTCAGTTGCATGTCAAAACTTTGATGAGTGCCTGTCCAGCGCGGCACGTCAAAGGGAACAGGGTCCCAAAAAGCGGATGAGTCCGGGCGGGTTAGAGGCCAAAGGTTCGATGGGTTGTTGGAGTGGGAGTAGGTAGAGACTGTTGCAGGCTTTGCTGGCTATTGAATTACGTAGAGTCTGTCGTTTCAGATCTTTTGAGTGCATGCGCTTTGATTTCCAACTAGAACTTGTTACTCGATGTTGTTGTTGTTGTTGTCGTGGTTTTTGTGCCTCATCTTGTTGTGTTTTTTCCCGACTCGAGGGATTTATTAAGCCTAGAGGCAATCCAACCACCCCCGATCTTAGGCGACATATGTAAAATGTGTAAAGTGCAATGCCGGTGTGCCAGTTACAGTTAATTTAATGCTCGTCAAGAGTGCACCCTTAACGGGGAAAGAGAGAGAGTGAGAGAGTGGGCAACCCTAGTTGAAAGTCGTAGCGCATCACTCAATCAAACGGCAATTGGGAGGGCTTAAGAGAAGCCACTAGCCCAGCGGGCTAGAGCTAAATCCCCCCTCCCAGTGTGTATATCTCTCTAGCTATCTCTCTTTGCTGCTGTCAGGTCTTTCGTAGGGTTGTCCACCCCTGTCTGTGTTGGAAGCTGGTGCAAATTAACACGCTAAGCACTTGAATGCGCCAAATGTGGCGTGAGTAATGCCCTCAAGTGGCCGACAGATGGCGCACATTACAAGCCACTAATCCAGTGTGTTGTGCCGCACCCCACGTTGGGCGCCCGGCTGTAAAAGTTAACGATTGAAACTAAAAATCAAGTCGTACGTTCATTTTTAGTTCCACTTCGAGTTTCCGCTCATAATCTTTGTTATTTTCTGCCAGTCGTAACCACAGTCTGCCTTCTCCCGCTCCCCTCTCTCTCTCTGCTCTTCTTCTTCCTTTGCTTATGGCTATTCAATGCTGTGCCCCACCAACTACGTAGGGCGCCATTTATGATTGCCAACTTAACATAAATTCTAATTTGATTTTGCCACTAAAGTGCCATAAGAACGCCATTTGACCAGAGTTGCCACCCCACTCCAAGCACCCTCGGCCATACTCGCATGACTGTGAAATGTTTTACTTCCTTCTTGTATCCCCCATGCGCGCCCCTCGTTGTCCGACACACACACACAGCACAGCACATAGAGCTGCCATTTAGTCCTGACGGAGGCCTTACGTTGGGCATAATTTTTTACGATGCTCGGCGACATATTCGCCATTTTCCACTTTCCACTTTTCACATTTTCACAAAAGCCAAATCACAGGCGCCCATTTCAGCGCTCTCAAACCGCGCCCCCTCTCTGCTTCTACTGCTCTAGCCTGGCTCCCAGAAGGTCTTTCTGTACTTATGTTAAGACTGGGTATGCTGATTTTTTCATACGGTTTGTTGGGATTTTTAAAGGGATTTTGGAATATTATACAGATAGAAAATGGATTATATATCTCGTAATATTAATTTATAAGAAAGTGTGGTTTATTTAGTTAATTACTGGGTAATATATATTTATTTATTTAGGATTTAACACAATATATAATATTTTCAAACAAGATCTGCCTTATATCATATATTCTTTGTATTCCTTATGCAATAATATCTTATATTTGTTTATGTTATGTAAATATACTTTATATATAAGTATGAGATTTGCAACACCTTCTCAAAGTTACAGAGATAGGTTCATCGGTCCAGGAAGTATCCTAAAATTCATAAAAAGACTAGACTATTACCTAAGCTCAGCAGGAGTATGCACCAAATATTATAGGTCGCAGTGCAAATCTCCTTTTACTAACTGAAAACCTTTACATAACCTCACTTCAAAGTGTATGCGATTTTCGTATATTCCCCGCATGTACTCTATACGTTTTTAATGCCGTTTTCGCCATCATTTCTTGTGTGTGTGTGTGTGGTTGACGTTGTTGTTGTGGTTGCTTTATATTATTATATGCACTTTTCTTTTACAAAATGGCGGCAAACGTCGCCAACATCCTGATCCTGCGCTTGTACAATACAGGGACTTGGTTTGTTGTTGCTTTTGTCGTTGTTGTTGTTGTCGTTATGTTTGCGGTTATTTGGCGCCATGTTTTTGCTTTCCTCGCCTCGTTTGAGTTTTACGAGCGGCTTTACTTTTCGCAGCTATTTGGCGCTGGCTTTTTAACGGTCCCGCATCGCCGTCGTCAACCTCATCACCATCATCATCAGCATCCGCTTCTTCTTCTATCTCTCTCTCTACCGTTGCCGTCGTTGTTGTTTTTGGGCCCCCACGTGTGTTGTCCATTTGTTGACGTTGATTTCTCTATAGTCTGCGGTAGGCACAACTCCGATTTGCCTGTCCCCGACATACCCGATGCCTACCCCTTCTCCTCCTCTTGCTCCTCCTGCTGCTGCATCTTTGCAATGCTTTCGCCTTGACATTTCCCATATGGCATACGAGGTGGCGGCGACGGCGGCAGGCGACAGGCGGCAGGCGGCGACTGCTGACTGAATTTTATTTTCAACGCTCGTGTCGTAATTGAAGACGTACTGAGCGCCCCCTTTTCCTCCCCCATCCCCCTTTGACTGACTGCTCAACTGTCTGTCAAAATAAATATATATATATATTTACCATATAGTAGATATAAACGGAGCGACACCAAAAACGTTTACCCCGTTGATTTTTCCATCGAGCAAATGGAAAACGCTTTGGGTGGCGTCTCTTACTAAGAAAACAACAGCCCCGACTTGGGAACAGAACAGAACAGAACAGAATGGAACGGAACCGACCTAAAACAGCATCGTACAATACCGAAACGAAACGAAAAGTGTAGAGAACTGTCAGTCTGTCTCAGACATAGCGCTGACATGCTGATGAATTTTCATTGAAAATTGCTCGACAGGATTTTGTGTTCTGTGTGTGATTGCCACATCCGTATTTTATTTTATTTTCTTTTGTTGTTGTTTCTTGTGGCCTACCGCATATGATGATCGTATATCATATACATATATATGGTTCATATATGCTATATTATTATCTACTACAACTTGAATTTCAGTTTGAGAATTTCGCTTGAAATTCGCCGTCAATGAGCAAGTGCACGGATTCTTCTAACCCTCTTCACTCCTCTCCCCCTTCCCACTGGTCGCTGTAATGCGAATTTAATAGATGGAAACACAAGCATAAAAAATCCGAAACAAGTTAGGAATTTGAAGTTAAGAGTAATAGACTGGTAGATACTCTGTAGTTGTGTTTGAAGTAAGCTAATGCAATTCAAAGAGAAATTTATATGTGAACTATTCTAAATTACAAATATACCACATCAATCTTAAAGATATAGTCATATAAATACCGAATTAAGTGTTGTTAGTTCTTTTAAACTTTAAGATCATAATGTTTTTAAAAGAAAAATAGAAATAATTGCAAAGATTCGCCTGGAGATGTGTATAAATTATAAAGTAGGCCTTATTATATTACTATATATTATTACTACAATACAATATTTATATTATATAACAATATTTATTAATCCTTCCACAACACCAAACTACCCCTCTGCTCATTCAATTAGTGCAGGGTATGCTCACAAAATAAAAAAGAGCAGGCAGCAAATGTCTTAATTTATTCATAACTTTTTTTCCAGTTGTACATGTTTATTAGACTGTGTGAGGGTTACAGTGAGGAGCAGGAAGGGGGGAGAACGTTTCGGGTGCAAATTGAAAAACTCTAACGAATGCAAAGAGGGCAACCCTAAGCGAGAGCAGCACAGCATCGTCGCATCGTCGTGTGTGCATGTGCCTCGGCAATTTCCATGTTTTGATTTATGAATGATAATGCGCTGTGACATCCATTCCGCTCGGTAGGCAGGCAGGCAGGCAGGCAGACAGGCATCCTGGCAACTCTATTCCACTCCGATTTCGGGCATATGTCCGCATTGCGTTTAATTTGCATTAATGGGCGTGGTAATGTGCCCACCACAATGGCCTTGGATCCGGCCTCATCGGCAGAGATTTTCCACTGAGTTTTCTCTCGTTGCGTTTAATGAGGCGCAACGCTTTAAAAACTTTAACACAGCGCGTACTGGGGAGTTTCTTGGGGCGGGGTCAAGGAGGGAGTTCACGTTGCAACTGTTGCGAAATTTATTATTATTTGCATGCAGCAGCGTGTGTGCTGTCGATTTGTGGGCGTGGCACTTGGCTACCGAAGTCAATAGCAGCAAATAATTGTCATATAAATAACCCTTCATTACCTTCGACTCGAGCATATGCGTTCTTAGAGGGGCTTAGCTCTAATCTATTTGTGCATGTACTCAAGGGGTGTGTGTGTGTGTGTGTGTGCGAAGGGGTTGCAGTCTCGTGACATTTCAATAAATTACTTAGGTAATCACGAAATTGCGTTAAATGAAGTGATATTGCAATTTTAGTTACGGCGAAAGGATATATCATTGCTTGAGGAGAGGTTAAAAAAAGGCAGGAAAAAAGAAAATGAAGAAATGATTGAATGAATGAAATTTATGGAAACTGAAATAACATAGTATTGAAAATACTATTAAGGCTGTTTCTAGAAGTTTTTATACCCGCTACCCTCTGGTTAGGAGGGAATTTTAATTTTGTACTAATTGTCTGTTCGTCCGTATCAAAATGTCGATCTCAGAGACCAAAAAACATAGCTATGGCTTTTTAATTTGGTATCAATATGTTTTATTATTGCAGGCAGATCAGAATTTGACCCGGCTCTTTCCGCTCCGCACCAGTAAATCGCTTAAGACTTTAATATCACAATTTAAAGCTTAATTTTAAGGCAGAATAGTTCAATACAATAACCCAAATGATTTCTGAAAACTTGGTTTCGGTCGAATAATTAACCTAAAAGTTATTTAAGAAATAATTTTAGGAGTTACTCATTTCCAAATCGTTCCCTAAAGTAGGCTACACAAAATACGCTAAAATAGAAGTTATATATTTAAAAAATCGTGTTGGCCAGCTGGGTAGTGGGTATTTAACAGTCGACCACAGTCGATTTTAAGTAGAACTTTCTTATAGAGAAGTTTTATTGAGATATTGAAAAGATAAATAGTAGATATATAAAAATTGTGGGTAATTTGAGATATCTTCAAATGTTGTTTGTATAAAAAACTAAATAATATAGTGACATTGAGAAACTTAAACACATAATTCGTACAGGGAATTTGCACCAAGAAGAATTCAATAAAAAGTGTTAAACTTTTATATAGAAACGTCTTCTGCCTTGATCATAAAATAGTTACGATTGCTGCTTATGGCCAGTGAGCTTATCCGTTTATGGCTTCACTCCATTATGTGTTGTTTTTTTTTTTTTTTTTTTTTTTGCATCTGCTTTATGCGCGCTTCGTTTATTCGCTTTGTTGCTTTTCTGCCTTTCTCGTTTCTCGTGAAGCTGCCTTTGATAAGGTCCAAAAAGGCGACTTGACTCGTGTCACCTGGGCGCATTATTTATGATGCGCCCAAAAGGCCAAGGCACACACACACACACACATGCTCATACGCACCAACACTATCTCTATCTCAGCTTTGCCCTTGCTGTGTCTCTCTCTCTCTCTTTCCCTCTCTTTTAGGGCAATCCTGCTTGCAGTTGTGGTTTGCGGTCAACTGTTGCGGCTGCTGTTGTGGCGCCTGCTGTCTTTGCAGCCTGTCAGTCACCTACCTCCCTCTTACTCCCCTTTTCTCACTCTCTTTCCCTTTCTCTTTCCCCTCTTTGTCTCTCTCTCCCTGCTCTGACTCATTATTCGCTTGAAAGAATTCATTTGCATTCATCAATCGAGGCAAGAAAACCCGAAATTAATTACAATCTTGTCGTTATCTTTATGTCTGCTTCTTCCCCTTTCTCCATTCCTCTCTCTCTCTTCTCTCGCTGTCTCAGTCTCTGTTTCAGCCTGCTGCTTCCTTATCAGTTGCTTCTCAAGCTGCACCCAGTTTCAGCTGTTTTTTTCTGGTTGCATTCCCATTCTGTTTCCCTCTTCATTTCATGCTTCTCAGTTTGATTTGCGCAACAACATTTTATTTTAATTATTTGAAATTTACAATCTCTTGAATTGGTCACATTCGGGAAACAATCTCTTAATTTCCCCGTGGACAGCTGACGTGGAAAACCCTGACGAATTCTGCACGCAAGAGAGAGGGAGAGAGAGAGATTAAACTATTAGAAAAGTTTTAGGCATGGGCGTTACCTCAAGTGGGCAGGGGCTACGGATTTGCTTTGATCATTTCGTTGTGGATTTTTCATATTTTATATTATTCATTTGTTTGTTGTTGTTTATTTCTCTCCTCTTTGTGGTCAATTTGATTGCAATTGTTGCACGCCCACCGTGCACCGTCACCCCCTTCCTGTCATGGATTCCCTGCTGCGCATTTGTATAAGTAATGCTCCCATAATACTCATAATTGATGGCCTGTCAGAGCTTCTGCTGCTGCTGCTGTTGCTGCTGCCTTTGCTATTGCAGCCGGACAAAGGGATAACTATAAGTAAGTGGGTTATTAGCGCCGCAGGATGCCCAAGGATGTCGGAGTATGACCGCCCGCCTGGGCGACATTTGCAGTACGCAAACGCGCCCGCTGTGAATTAGGGAGACGCACGTACGTCCAGGCAAGAGTCGTATTCCTCCTGCTGCTACTGTTCTTGTTGTTGGTATTGTTGTTGTTACGGTGGGCGTTCCATATTAGCAATGCCAACAGAAACACATATAAGGCAAAGTAGATGAAACTTAACTAAAATATACCCTGTACCATAAAACAGAAGGCATACTTCGGTTATACTTTAAATAGGTGTTGCAACTATAAAAATGCAACTTTTCTTGGTTTTATTCGGTATTTAAATTAACATTTAGTTTTTACTGCTCTTTTACTTTAAAACGGAATTTCAAATTTTTTGTTGTTAAATTTCGTATTTCTAATAATAAAAAGAAAACATTTAGAAGATTAGAGATTTCAATATATTTACTATAAATATTTAGGTAAACCTATTTTGACCTATTTTGGTAGAGAATGCCAACTAGATGAGCTTTAATGCTAAATCTAACCGCATTTTGATCTTGAGTTGTCTAAAAAATTTAAAAAGTCACTATAAATAGTAATATTTTTCACAGTTATCAACGAATTATCTATTGTATTGATTTTTCTATATATTTTATGCATATTTGATCTACAAATCTTATTTTAATCCTCATAGAAAATTCATTAAAAACCAAAAAGTAATTTTCAAAAGAAATTGTTAGTATAGAAATATTTCAACTTCCAACAATTTTCAATTACGCTCAACTGTTACTCTCAACAACTCTCCTTCAATATACCCACTTGGAAAACATATTACAGGGTATCACTCAACTGCAGTGCGTGCCACAGATTCACTTAGTTTCCCCTTTTTGTGTCTGAGGACATTTTGTGGGCCAATTGAAATGCCTAAGAAGGCGTTTATTATTGTAACTCCCCCTCGTTGTGGCTGTCTGTCTGCCTGTTGTGCCTGTCTGCCTGCCTGCCTGCCTGCCAGTCTGCAACTCCATTAGCCGGAATTGAGATCTTAAGCCTTATGACATGACGAATTGTCTTAGTCGCATTGTAACGCTGTCTGGGATTTATCTCGATGTTATATTGTGGGTTGTGCCTTGACTTTTTTCAATGGATTTGCTCAATACGTGACATTGCTGTCTTGTTGCAGCTCTCTCGCTCTCGTTCTGTCTCTTTCTCTTGCTCTCTTCCTCCCTTGCACGCACTAATAAACCCAATAATTATGATGATAAAATGATGATGTTGCTCTTGTCGCTGTTGTTGTTGTTGTTGTTGTTGTTGTGTTAATGATAACGACGCCTTGTTGTTGCTGCTGCTGTCGCACTGTTGTTGTGCTGTTGAATTGTTCAGATAATGTTTATACTCGCTGTTACCGTTACTTAACTGCACATGCTAACATTTCTGCCCATTAAAACTGGGTCGACTCGTATCAGTTGTGCGTAAGAGGGTGCGACTAGCCTAATACCCTGTTTAGCGGTAGTTCTGTATGCGCTTTTGTTTCGGGAGTGATTTATATATTGCTATGTATTGTACAGATAGCAACGATAGGGAAAAAGTAAAGTACAGCTGCAAATCGATGTCTTTTTTTTTTACTTTATGATGTTCATTTTATAAATATTATTGTATCTAGACCATATGATAGTATTATATACACACTTCATATTATTACAAGCTAGATCTCTTTATAAATATAGATTTTTTGTCGTTGTTTGTTTACATCTAGTCATTCTTTACCATATCTCCAGTCTGATGATATACGATATGAGGAAATTGATTGATATTATTGAATTTTTTTTTTTTCATGTTTTCATACGTTAATATAATCGATAAATATTTATATTTACTCGATATGCTTTTATGTAAATGCAAATTGTTTGAAATTACTAAATATATATAAATATATACTAAATATATACATATAAATATTGTATATATAAATATATATAAATGTATTTAAATATATTTCTTTTCATTCAGCAAATTGATCTTTATGGCTTTAAAGCTGCCTATCTTTATTGTGTTCACATTGAATGTAATTTTATTTTATTTTATTAGTATCATCATTATAATATTAGTGATATTTCAGTCCCACTGCAGTCCCAGCTGTATTCAGTGTAGCATTAGCAATTGGATAACCCCCAATCTGTCTGCACGCAGTATACTCCCAAAATCCGCAGTTGCTAAACTGTTGCTGCTACCCTCGTTCCGTTGCCCCATTTCAGCGGGCTCTAACCAGGGCAATGGGGGAACTTAATGGCCCTAAAGGGCATCTGAAAAACGCCACGCGACTGCAGTAACTGAAAAATAACCGACACGTCTAATGCATAAACATGGCCAAAAGTTTGGACTGGCAGCCAGAAGTGTCGCGTCACCAGGTGTGCAGTAGCATCATTAACAACTTCATCATCATGATGAACAAGAACCTTGGCAGAGGGTGAGCGGAGGGGGGGAGGGGAGGCTGCCCCTGCTCATTGCCTTTCACTTTCAATTAGATATTTTTCCGAGCTCAGCGCCTTATTCAAATTGCATTTGCCCTGAGGGTTGCTGCCGTCACAGTAGCAATACCAGAAGAGGGGAAGGGGATACGGGGGTAGGGGGTAGTACCGGCTGCAGCCACTTGTGGGCAATCAGAGCAGAGTTGAGTCGGAGTCGGAGCTGGAATCGGGTTCCTCTTGCTGGCTTTGGTAACCCTAAAAATGCGACTCAAGTTGCATTGTTTTGACATGACACCCAAGCGGAACGCGACAGGCAACGAAGGAGCAGAGGGATAGGTAGTGGAAAAGAGATAGAGGAAGACAGAGAGAGAGAGAGCTCAACTGTCACTGCGCTGGCGCAAATGCCTTGGACAACCCTCGGTGTGGCGGCTGCTCTTAATCAAGTGTTGACAAGCTACAACAACAATTTCACAATTGCATTTTAATAAACTCGGCAATGCAGATACCCTATACGGGGTATCTACCCTACCCACCTTCCCTCAGCTCTCCGCTCTTCTCTCGACAGCTCCCTTCCTCTTCGCCGCTTTGGTTTTGTTTTCATTTAACACCTTTTTCTCGCCTTTGTTACAATTTTTGTCGCATGTTGTTTTAGGCGCACCGCAGCAAGGGCTCAGCCTACCAAATCGCTAAACTGCAACTGTATTTCTCTCTCCCTCTCTCTCTATTCTACATGCTCTCACTTTCTTTTCTATACCTTACTCTTTTTTAGATTTCTATTTTCATTTCTAGTCCAATTTCCAGCTGCCTCTTTTTTTTGCTTGATCCGTTGTTGACTTTTCCGATTGACGGATTTTTTATGCCACAAAGCAAACGAAAAAAAAATATATAGCAAGTTAATCGAATGTTGTTTTTGGTTTTACTACTTATTTTGCATCTAGCGCAGAATATTTAAAGTGGATAAAAACAGTTGAGATAACAGGATTGTAGATTTTCGAGTATTTACGTGTATTTTGGAATTTATATATTTTAGAAAAATCTATTAAATATTATATGTTATGTATATTTTATACTATATATATAATATAATACTTATTATATCAATTTTGTATTATATGTTTTATATTATATATTATATATTTTATATTATATATTTTATATTATATATTTTATATTAAATATTTTATATTATATATTTTATATTATATATTTTATATTATATATTTTATATTATATATTTTATATTATATAATTTATATTATATATTATAAAGTTGATATCATACTACACTTTATTATATTATTGTATATTGTATTTATACTTGTATTAAATTTGGAAAATATTTCTTCTCATTGAGTTACAAATCTTTTCGAATATATCTCTTGTTTTTGAAGAAACAATAATGAATTGTATTATATCATATTGTATAGAATAGTATATGTATATAATATAGTATAGATCTTGAGATCTATAGATCTTCATAGATACTTTTAAACAAGTAGATATAATATATTAAATCTATATTACATTATATTGTATATTTACTCCTATCTACTTAGCTTAAATTATAAAATACTATAAAACCTGAAAGTACGATAATAATATAATATCAATATAAATAAGATAATATCGATATACATTGTGCATTATTTGATATATTTATAATAATATATGCACTAATTGAAATACTATACTAATCATGGAATATAACTTACTATCTTTTTAAAACCCTCCTGCGCTGCAATAGCAAATGCATTCATGTTGCCTGCCCTGCTCCTTGTCGCTTGCAACACTCTTTCTCTTCAGCCATGCCCTCACTGTGGTCAGCCATTTTGTTTAGTTGTTGCGGCATATGTTCCAACCGAGATGCCTTACCACAGTTGCCCAAGCGGGGGCACTTGTTAAGCGGCCCCGAGGCCAAAGGCAAATCAGAGCCGGAACTGAGAAAACCAACTGGGTGGGAGAGCAAGTGGAATGGGTTGGGATGGGTTAAGGGGGGACAGCTCATTTGCAAAACGATTTAAGCTCTTTGCCCCGCTGCTGCTGCTGCCTTGCGCTTCTGCTACTACCTTTGCCTGCCCCTTTTGCTCTTGTGCCTCATGCAACTTTGAAATGACATTTCAGTTCTGTTGAGGCGAACTCGGGCTCGTCACTCGTCCTTGTCGCTGTCGCAGCTTGGGCAAGGTGTTTCATTTCACATATCAACGAGCAACTTGTTACTGCCAGCCGGTAGACGTCCTGCCCCCTTCCCTTGCTTTCTGCTCCCCCTACTCCGTCAGCAGCTTCGTCTGCTGCTTAACCTCTGCACATTAACATGTCCTGTGTGTGTCCTGTGCCGCTGCTGCTGTTGCTGCTGCTGCTGCTGCTGCCTGTTGTCATTGTCAACGTAAATCTGTTTTGATTTTAATCCTGCTTATGCGCTCGCCTTGTTGCTGCATGCCACTGGACCTGCGGGGCATGCAACTGGCCTGTGCCTCCTTTCATTGTTGTGCAGCGATCCGTGCTGCTTGTTGTTGAACACAAATCCGCTGATGTCGCTGTCGCTTGCTCTGGCAGCGCAGGATGATGATTATGCGCCTTAAGTGCCGAAATCAATGCACACAAATGGCCAAATTACATGCTCAGCGGGGGTAGAGAAAGAGAGAGAGAGAGCATGCTGGAGAGGGAGAGAGAGAGAGAGGGAAAGTGGAACAGGATAGGGCAGAAAGCAGGGCAGGGCAGGGCTGGGCTGTGCAGGGAATTTCGCAAGTGTTTCTTGCAACTGTTTTGTTTATTAATCAATTGAGTTTTCTCTGCACGCGCCTCGTCTCCCTCCCCATACTCCTGCCCTCCTGCTGCTGCTGCTGCTGTGAACCATTGCACGTGAAGAAATCCTATGAAAATAAAAAGTGAAATAGAAAAAAAAAAAGAAAAATAGAAATAAAATTCGAGTGAGCTGCGCGAAACTTAGTTAAGTAGCGTGTGCATTTGACACTTGTTAAAATATTTGCGCCTGTCTGCCACACACACACACACACAGCACACACACTCACAGCACAACACTTGAGTTGCTGCTGCTGCTGCTGCCACGTCCTGGCGGGGTTGCTTTGCCGGCTTGGCCCATCGTACTGTCGCGTATTTAGCGAACGTGTTTTCACAACTAACAAGGATGTTAATTTTGTTGTTGTTGTTGTTGTTGCTGTTGCTGCTGCTGTTGTTGCACGTCGTACTGCGCTCTCTTGCGGCACTATTTTTATTTTTATTTTCATTTGAAGCTTTGCGCGCACCAAATGCCTTTTCACACCCAGCCAGAAATGCTCATGTCCTGCGCCGAGGGTCTCGTATTTTATTATATACACTATACTTATACGACAGTGTGGGGCACCATTAGCTTGGACATGGTGTAGAAAAGGCATAGAGTAGTGGAGTTTGTACATGAATATATATATATATATATATATGTGTATATATATAGAGAAAAAAATATATAGAAAAATATATATATTTCTATATGCATATATATTCAGATTTATATATATATATATATATATATATAGAGAAAAATATTTATACATATATATATTTCTATATGCATATATATTCAGGTTTTAGTTGAGATCTGTAAGGTACAACTAGGAAATTGAAAAACTTCCTATGGGAAGAATTCAAAAGATGAGCTTCAGAAGTCAGGAAGATTTAAAAAGTTTCTCCGTTAAATAAAATAAATAATATAATATACCATAAATGATAGTTAAATACAGTAAGAAGTAGAGCTGGAAGAATCATCACTGTAGCGTTGATAAACATTAATGTTTCATATGAAAAACCTCAGCAAACATCGATGTTTCTTCCGCTCTAGTGAGAAAATAAGATGCTTATTAGTATAATATATAATACATATTATTTATTTATTTAATTATTTGTATCTTAGAATTAAATGCCATAATACAAAGTTGTTTAATTGTGGCTTCCAGGCTAATTAATATATATTAATATAAAATAATATATATATTATACATGTTCAACAATTTTTTATTAATACAAATATGTTTGTATAAACAAAGTTTTAACTTTCTTTATTTATATTAATCATATTATTTGTAACATGTATTTTATTATAATTAATTGAAAACATTTTTCAAAATTCACAAAAAATAGAGACAAAATATATGCTACGATTTTAGTCATACATACAATTCCATAACTACATTATCCAATCTTTTGTATATCAAACAAATAATAATAACTTAGCGCGCAAGGGTATTAAAGCTTCGTCTAAGCGATAATTATTTTGCTCGCTCGTATTTTATTTTTATTTTGTCGCCATCGTCGACGGCGTCGTTGTCCTGCTCCTGCTGCTGTTGCTGTTTATTTTACGGGCAGTGACGATTATGTGGCTCCCGGAATGGGAATGGTAACGAGAGCAATGTGCAGAATATTTGGACAAGGCAAGGGATGACTGAGGGGAGCGGGATGTGGAGAGACAGAGGAAACCTCAGCCACATCCGATACTCCGGCGGCGTTGGTCATTTTGTGTTTGGATTGATGCGTCCCGGCGAGGCGAACTAAATACTTTGCACAAGCGACAAGCGAGAACGAGGACGAGGACGACACATGACAAACGATGACAGGCCAAGCAAGGGGTCAAGAGAACAGTGCAGAGCAGGAGGAGGAGGAGTAGCAAGAGGGTTTCGAGTCTGCTGTTGACTGGGTAAAAGCATCCTTCAGTGAGCTTTGTGCTTGTTGGTTTAAGAAAATTATTAAGGATATTTTTGTGGTGCTGATGAGTTTGCCGAGTACTTTTTCGGGCCCAGGACATTGACTGACCAACCCAGGCGACCCAAGTAAACAGAACGAGTGTGTAAGTGTGAGTGTGAGTGTGCGGAAGGGTGTGTGGGTGTACGAGTGCGTGTGTGTGTTGGTTAAGTGTGCGACCAGCGTAGCGAGAGCACAAATAGGAAAACAGGAAGCTCAAGTATGTTTACAGTTGACAACGCCAGAGGAGTTCGAGATCCCGCCCGCACCTTGTACCCCTCGAGCAGCCTCTCAGCTTGCCGCAATCGAACCCCAGCGCAATGGGGACAATCGTTGTGGCTGTGTCGCATCCAGGCACGTACAAAGCCTGGGTGCCTTTGTTTGTCTCTCTCCCATGTTCAAGTTAGTGGCGCTTTTCTGCTCTCTCTCGCTGCCTCTCCCTCTTTCTATCACTCACTCAGTGTGTGTGCAAGTTTGAGTAATGGACGCTTTTATTTGAGCTCCACATGCGCACACATAGTACGCTGCCGCTACTGCTCCAGCCCCCGCCTAGTTGCAGGCTTTGTGTCAAAAGGGGTCAAATGGTCTAAGGCTTCCCACGTTGTTGTTTTTGCTGCTACTGTTGTCGGCCATATTTGTGTTTGCTTTGGCAACGTTTTTGGCTTCATTATTATTTCGTTTCATGGCGTATCAATCACTCATATAAGTATTATACACATATATGTATGCTATATGTGTCTCTGTGTATATAGACAGCCTCCACAGCAAAAGGTTAACCGCAATCGCAACTGGGTGGCAAATGGGGTTAGTCGATTCGATTGCCTGATGAATTCTACGTTTGAAATGAAGCAATAATATGGTGAAGCTTCTATGCTCTGGACTTTGGAGTATTGAAAGAAGGCTCTGTACAGTGGTTTATACTATCGATATATGTAAGTATCGATATAAGTATTATTTATAAAGGGGAGATTATGCAATTTATTGATGAACTATGAAATGAAGAGAATTGTTTATTCTTTTCTCATTTCTTTATTATATATTCGATAAGCATTAGTTTATACTATCGGTATGAGTATCGATATTAGTATTATTTAAATACAGAGGAGATTATGCAATATATCGATAGTATGACCTGTAAAATGAAAGTAATTGTTTATTCTTTTCTCAGTTCTTTCTTATATCTTCAATACACAATATTGTAGTTTGTACTATCGATATCAGTATTATTGACATACAGAGGAGATTACACAATATATCGATAGTATGAAATGCAGAGAACTATTTATACTATTCTCAGTTTATTCTCATATCTTAAACAAACAATGGTTTGTATTATCGATGTAAGTATCGATATTAGTATTATTGAAATACAGAGTAGATTACACAATATATCGATAGTATTAACTGTCAAATGAAGAGAATTGACTATCTCTGTTTATTCTACTATCTTAAACAAACAATAGTTTGTACTATCGATATAAGTATCGATAATAGTATTATTGATAAACAGAGAAGAACTTACAATATATCGATAGTAGAGATGAATTAACTATTGGAAACTATGAAATGAGTAGAACTGTTTATTCTTTTCAGAGTTGTTTGTCATATGCTTAACTTAGGTGGGTTAAGATTTTAGGACTGTTGCTAAAAAGATCCATTTCGAGTTTGCCACGGGTATTTCTTTATTGCATATTTCTGTTAAGATATCTTAATAAAATATAAAGATATCAAAGAACAACTTCAAATATATCAAGGGATATTTATGACTAAAGTTACTGAATAAGAGTCCGTATAGAATACCAAACGATTATATGCATGCTATGAAGAGCAATGTAGAGATATATAGAGATATATTATATAAACCGTTATTTCAGTACTGTGACCTATTGAGTGACTCAGTCAGATTATCCCTTTCCTAGAGAGTATACAAATTTGTGTGCCATTCATTTATATTGTACACAAACTGAACGAGTGCCAAAGCGACAACTGACAAATGGAGAGCGGACTGAAGAGTGCAGAGCATGTGGGGAGGGGGGTGAGGGAGTGCTGAGTGCGAATCACGATTGCTCGGACTTGTAATTGATGATGATTTGTTTACCTTTTGTTACCCATTTATTATGATAAATCACGACTGATGAACGCTAAAGGACACTCGATAATTTTCTCTGCTTGCTGTGCTTGATATTTTTAGTGTTTGTAATCGACGCGCTCTAATTGAATGCGAAACATGCAAGTGAAATATTTGCACAACAGACGAGAAGAAGACTCTCCCAGTCCCTCCCCCTTTTATACGAGTATCCAGCCCTGTCTGTGCGCCCTTCTGAGCTGCTCAATGCATGCAATGTCACAAACATACAGTCACTGAGTCCGCAGCTTGAGCATTCTCAATCCCGTCTGGCTTTGTCCTTATTTGCTTTAGAAGATTTTAGCAACATTTCGTGCCACTGTCGCCAGCTAATCGTTTTTGCATTCTCTGAGCGCTTTTAATGCCGCACGCGTGACCCTGATTACCATATGAAAGACCAGAGAGATATTTACATACATATCTAAATTATTACCAAATGATGCAATTGAGCAGAAAAAGTGGGTGAAAATGAGCGACAAAGTGGAAAGGAATAATCATTTTAAGCGGCAAGTGCAGCTGCAGCGGTTCAATTAAAGAAAGTATTTTGAGATATTATAAAAGAATTATTTACTCGGCAATTAACAACACTTCAATTAGATAAAAGATATATAATAGATATATAATAGTTTTTTTCTGTAATTTGGATTGGAAACTCTTTACTAGAAAATATATTGTTCTACTCTTACAGATGGTATTTAAGTTTTGGTCAGTAGGTTTTATCGCTTCTTGAAAACATACAAAAATATATTATATACAAGTACTTAAGAACTTGAGAATTAAACTAAGAAATCTTCTGTATAATTTAAACATGAATAAAAGGATATTCTACACCAGATATTGAAGTTTTACAGTTTTGGAATATTTTCAAAACAAAAACTTTAAAAAATAATTTTTTTATGTTTGGCAGATCCTTAGAATGATTCAAATTTAATCTTCACTAATTACCTTATATACTAATTGATCTTTACCTTCTTCTTTTACCACTTGCAGCTACGCAGTGATCACAGGACTAATTGGAATGCTCTCGCGCCGTTGCATGAAGGTGCGCGAGTCCATTGAGCAGAATCAAAGCGTCATGTTGAGCCTGTTGACCACGTTGGGCTTCCTCACGCGTTTCATTGATGTTTGTCCGCCAGGTGAGGCAACAGTAGCAGCAGCAGTAGCAGCAGTAGAAGAGGAAGAGCACAAAATTCGCACCTCACTCCCCAAGCAAATAGGACTTCTAATTGATCGCGCTTCCTCTTCTTTCTCTCTCTCCCTCTCTCTCTGTCTCTCTCTCTTTCATTTCAGGTCCTGCTGATCCCACACGTTTGCTGGGCACCGCCAAGTCCACTGAGCTCTTTGGCACTGTCTCAATGCTGGCCGGCTGCGTGGTACCCATCGGTAGGTTGTGTGTTTTTGTTTACTATATAGTAGTAGTATATATACATCATATGTACGAGAGACCGAGAACAGTAGCCGGATATTTGACTCGACTGTCCGGGGTGCTAATTGCGTGTGCAGCGCTCTACGTGAGCTCTGGACTCGGGCGGAAATTAAATTTGATTATTTTGTGCAAGTCGGAAAGGTTGTAAAGTTGTATCAGAGATACCCTGTAGCCATAAAAGGGTGCATTAAGAGAGTATGCTTAGGAAAGGTAATGAAAGGAAAAGTCTGAGAAGGTATGAGTAGGTGTAGAACAATATGCCAGATTTCCTTTAAATAATTCCCAGTTGTTGTCCGAGTTACCACTACTAAATTTGGTAAAAATATAAAATTTTAGGATATTTGAAAAGTTTGGAATATTTAAATTAAAGTAACTCAGAAGTTATTGTTAGGCAACTTCGCAGGCAAATTTTAGAATCCTTTGGATCTCAGTTTTGGTTAGAGTTATAATTGCTAAATTTGGTGAATACGTTGCTAAAAATATTATGTAGTTTGGGTTTATTTGAAATTTTAATAATTCTATATTTAAAAAAGTTGGACTAAAGTAAATAAACACTTTTTTTATAACAACTATCTGTCAGAATTGGAAAATCCTTTGCATCTTGGCTATTGCCGAAGTTATAGTTCTTAAATTTATTAGATACGTTGCTATGATTATAATAAAGTTCGTAAATATTTCAAATTTAGGTTATTCACATTGTAGGAGATTAGACTGTAGTAAATACCAACAGTTTATAGGGCATCTTCATAGTCAATCACACTGAACTTGATCTCCCGTGTATTTCACTTTATTTTTTATGGCAACAATATGCCTTGTTATATAGTGTACGCTCAATCCTAGCTCAATATCCGTTCTATAATATTTGAGCTGCTTCTTCTTCTTCATCTCTGATTCACCTTCTTCTTCTTCATGTTTTTCTTGTTCTTTGCAGGTGAATGCATTCCACCGCGCACGACCGCCTTGGCGGCATCGACTTTTAATCTTTACGTGTCGCTGGCTTCGGTGGATGTGAACACTTTTCAGGTGAGTTGTCAGCCCGCATGTTCTGCCTCCCACACTCTCCCCTTTCCCCGCTCCCCCTATTCCCATTTGCCATCTGTGCCCCTCAAGTGGACAAACGCTTAAACAAATCACAAAGTCAGCCCGTTGAAAATTTCATTAGGTTGACTTGACGTTTTATTTCATGCTGTTTTTTCTTGGGTTCTCAGTTCTGTTTTTGTTGCCTTCATCTTTGCTCTGCACTTGAGAAGTTTGTCGCACGTGAAATCGCCTGAGAAAATTGAGAAAAACCCACAACAACAATCAGAGAGGCAAGTGGCAGCAGGGGCAGGGTAGAGAGAGCGAGGAGAGAGTTGTAAAAAAGTTTAGAATTCAGTTCAGAAAATGTTTAGGCGAAAAGTTGTCGACGTTTTGGCGGATTTGGCATGAAATGAAGGTGACATTTGCATATTGTCAGGTGTCATCAGGGAAGGGGGGAGTAGGGGGAGGGGGTTGACGTCTGTGTATTGGGTATGACATTTGCGCCGAAATGACAAACAACATCAGCTCCATTGAACCGCAATGGCGGCTCTGCTGACATTTGCTTAACTTTGGTGGCTGCTGCTCCTGCTGCTGCTGCTGCTGCGGTTTGCGAGGGCGGTTCAAGCAGTTGAGGCATGGGCGTGGCTTGGTAAACATATTGACACGGGGACCAAGTTGACGCTGTCTTGGCGCTTCAAATATGCAACTGGCAGGTGGCATGTTGCAACTTGATTGCCAGATGAAACGGCATATGAAATAAGTGAATGACGTACTGATTGACTGACAGACTGTCGTACTGACTGCCTGCCTGCCTGCCTGCCTGCCTCCCAGTCTGAGTGACTGACTGATTGTCTAACTGATGATTGCCTTGTCTACATTTCATTTCCTGCTGCGCTCTGTCAATATTTGTGCCCCAGCTTCAAGTTGTCTACGCAGTGTACCAAGCACAGCCTGCCCTTCCTCCCCTGCTCCTCTCTGTCTCTCTGCTCTCTCTCTCTCTCCAGCTGCACTTGACAAACTAATTTGTTGCGCAAACTTTGCAGCCATTTGGTGGATTAGGCCAAGTTAAGCAAAAACTTGCTCCACGTTTATTTGTTTTAAATTACCACGAAAATAGATAAAGCCTCCCCGAAAAATATACTTATTGCTCTGTCTATCTGTCTCTATGTCTCTCTGTCTCTCTATCTGTCTGTCTCTGGCAAATAATTTGATTTGGTTTTAATCAGCAAGAGATACACACGCATACACACACGCACACACGCACAACCACAGCTCAGTTTTCAAGTGCTGCCTCTGCTGCTGCTGCTGCTGCCTGGCAAATATTGACTTTGTAAAATGAAATTTTCAAGTTTAACCCAAGCACAAGGCAACGCATTCGACACACACAGACACACACACACCCTACGCACACACACCAATACACAAACACACGCAGTCAGAACAAGCGCAGCTCGTTTGATTGTTTTTTGAAGGATGCCGCGCAGCATTCGCGAGCCGCGTTTGCTCTCTGAGCCATGCAACAAATCCTCGCTCATATCCTGCCTGCCTGGCCTGCCTGCCTATTGGCCCCGCCCCCTTCCACTGCGTTAACCCAACTCCTGCAGCAGCAACGGCAACCAGGCACGTCAATTGTTTGGCTAAATATTTGCTTAATACTCGTACAAGTTGCCAGTTTCAGTTTTTCGTTTTTTGGTTTTTCTTTCCCTTCTGTTTTTTTGTCGACCACTGTGCAATTGTTTTGTTTGCGAGGGTAGTTTAAGCCGTTCAGTGAGGGGTAGCTCAATGACTTGACGCTCCACTGGCAAATGCCAGTGATTAGCATAAAGTTAAGTCTCGCTTGGGAAGGTGTTTGTAGGTATAGTTCGAATTGTATTTGACTCTCAATAAAATATCAAATTCAATAAATATTGGTAAACCGATAAACTATCTGTTATCGATAAGTTAAGTTAACTTTTATCAAAATGTATCAATTTTGATTGTAAGTATTTTATTCTATTTTGATTAGAATATTATTTTATCGATAGTTATCGATTAAATGTGCTTATAAACTATCGATAATCAAAGAAACCCCAAGAAACTCTTAAATGTTTTCTGTAGTTCAATCAAATTTGTCAACTTTGGCTTATAGTATTGGATTTAGCTCCAGGAATTATTTAAATTTATCGATAGTTACAGCTTATAAACTATCGATTATAAAATAAACTTAAAGTTTTATTTACTTGTTTTTGTATTTTAATCAAATTTGTCAACTTCGGCTTAAAGTATTGCATTCGGCTTTGTATTTTATTAATTTATCGATAGGTAAAACCTAAAAATGATCGATTATAAAATTAACTCCTACTTTTCCTTATTTTTTCTGTATTTTAACCCAATTTGTCAACTTTGTTTTAAAATATACTATTCAGATCTGATTATAATAGTAGTATATCGATAGTTATCGATAGGAACAGCTCGTATGCTATCGATAATCGAGGAAACTTACACTTTTCATATTTTATTCTGTTAATTTACGAACAGCCTGACAATAGGATAGGGTAACCCTTTCCACTCTCCCGCCCCACTGACTCTCTCTTTTCCAGGGTATTACCTAGTCACCCCGTGTTGCTATATTAATTTGTTAGTTCTCTTTTATTTTCTGTTTTGGCCTTCGCTCGCCGCACGGCTGCCAATGCAAACAAATTAGAAGCGAGCGAGCCTGACACGGCACTCGTCGTCGTCCTGTTTCGTTCCGCTATGCAAATAAATGTGTACCACACACACACCACACACACAACACACACACCCGCTGGCACACACAACAAACAATTGAGCACTTCACTTCCTGGTCGGAACAAGTGGCACTCTTTGATATTTGCCTTGACTTAATTAAAACATTTGCACAGTGATTCCACAATTTTTGTTTCGCCAATTAAGTGACCCAAACACTATCCCCCTCTCTTTCTCACTCTCTCTCTCTGTCTCTCTTGCAGGAGGTACTGTCGGTGGAGGGACCGTTATCGCTGAAACTGCTCGATGTGCTGACAATAATACTGAACTATAGCGTTAGCCAAGCTATCGATGTGAAGAGCGGCGAGAGCTCCACCATGCTGATAGATTTGATAGCATCTCTCGCCTTCTTCAGCGTGAACAATCGTCGGCATCAGGATCTGTTGATCTCTGAACCGTTTGCGGTGATCTTCAAGAGTTTGGCCAAGCTGTCGTCACAGTTTAATCCGGTTATTTATCCGTTTTTGGTTACCATGTGCTATAACAATGCCCCGGCCAGGCAGCTCATATCACGCGACTTCGATCTAGGGGTGAGTGTACACTCTATCTATCCATAGAGAGAATATATATCCATTCATTCCATATGTATCTATTCTTATTTTTCTCGCGTTGCAGTTCCTCGACGAGTACAGCAAATCGGATGCGGCCAAGCGGAATCGTTTAATTCAAATGATGCACAACAACAGCAACAACAACAACAATAAGAATAACAACAGCAACAACAGAGCCTGATAATGATTATAGATCTTCCCCTTTCTCGCTCTCTGCCAGTGTATGTGTGCGTGCGTATGTGTGTATCGCGCACTAAGTGATATTATTTTCAAAGAAAATCAAAATCAAAAAAACAAAACAAAACGACTCGAAACATTCGTGCTTCACATTGATGAAGGCAAAAGAAAAAAGATTTACAATATTTTTACAAGCATTATTTATAATCCCAAAAAGATACTTACAACTAGTAATTAGTATATCTCTATCTATCGTATGCTAGTAAATAACACACTCAAACATGCATAATCAATCATACAAACATAATCTCTCTTACACATTCAATAGCAACAGAAACAGAAACAGAAACTCGCATAGTTTTATACCATTATCTTATATCATCGTAATTTATGTTAGCTAAATTTCGAGACAAGTATTATTAACACAACACAACAGAACACAACATGAAACACATTCATCTATCTCTATCTCACATTCACATTCTAAAATTCTCAGTTTCAGTTTTCTCATTGTGTAATTAACTTAGTATTTTAGGCACTTAAAAAACGTATTTTTTTTACTCTCTCCACTTAATATCGTTTTTATTTCTCTCATCTAGTGCAACAAGGCAAGCTAATGTGTAGTTCTCTTTTTTTTATCAAGACATTTCTGTCCAATCAATTATTATTAATATAAAATAATAAAGAAATATGTGAAAAATATGTCTTTGACTTTTGGTATCTCTTGATTTGTGGCGTTTTAGATGATTTGTGTGGCATCTTAAGATTGAGAAAGTGCTCGAAATGGAAACGCTTTGCAAGGTAGCTTGGCTGTGAGTCATTCAAAGTACTTTAACTACGGATAGCTTGCAATGTCTAATGGAACTCTTTTATTTATTCAAGCTAAAGACCCACAACAAGAAAGTTTTAATGTATAAATAGAATTATATATGGTATACAGAAGGTAAAGGTTCAATGAAGGTAAGTTTCTTTTTTTGTGGCCTCGAATTTATAAGAAAACCCCAAAAAACAAAAAGTTGTCATGATCCGAATATGCGACATATGAGTTAATTTATATTTTTGGTCCGAAGCCCGATTTTACGCCATAATGTCTGTACTTCGACCTTGAACCATTATCCCGCAATAGATCTAGAATCTTGATCTGGGCATGCGATATATATTTTGACATTTATCATGCACGTCTGAGTTTTGACTTAACCACAAAACCCCAAAAATTAATGGGGGGATCATGAAAGGATCATGCGAATATGTCTTGCTATATGTACATCATTTCATCATGTTCATCAACATTTAATAAAAAAAAATTGTTGTTTATACGTAAATTTTTGTGTGCCAATTATCCGCCCATAGCTGTATGTTCTTTGATATTCCAAATTATATTCTAAATACCATACAATAATGCGATTCTTTTGCATTTACTTTGGAATGAAAGCATATAACACAACTGAAATATATTACTTCCTCTATTGAGCATTTTCATGAAGTTCGGACTTATGATACTTCAAGTATTGCTGCCTTTATGTAAAGGTAAACAAAATAATAAACTCTCAGGACCTTCAAAATATCACTTAGATTTCCCATGGGTCAGATAAAAAGAGACTTCTTTGAATGTATGAAGCTACCTATGTTTATAAACCGTCTGGAGGACATCTGCTAAACGCCCTCGTCTCAACCTCCCCCACCATAGCTTGGTAAACAATCCATCTTATATAATACTGGCGTATCTGGCGATTCAACCTGCGCAGGTTGCGTTGTTATTCACGTTTGAAGTGCTGCAGACAATGCGGGGCAGGCTGTGTGTTTGCAATTTCTTTTGGGGCACACAAATTAAAAACGACAATAATAATGTGCCTAGCAATTTGTGGGCGTGTCCGGGGGGTCGTCGGTATGAGAGTGAGAGAGAACCAGTCCACCAGAGTGTGTGAGAGAGAGAGTAAGAGAGAACAATACTCATCAGGGCGACAGTTCTACGTTCTGAGACAGCGTGAAGCGTCTTTTGTCTTCCAGCCGGATGGGGGCGGTGGGCGTGTGCGTTGAGCTGTCCATTGTCTCATTGTCCACGTCGTTGCACCTAGCCTGAATTATGTCACAAGCGGGGGAGGGGATGACTGACTGGGGTTCAACGGCAACGGCAACGACAACGACAACGACAACATCTAATTTCTTTGGACATTGTACGTGTGGGTTTTTTAATGCTGCCATATGCACAACCCCCGCCGCGCGACGGGGTTGGCGAATTGTAAAAAACATCCGAGTGCCGAGTGCCAAATTGAAAGGCGGCACACGATAACAATAATAATAATAATAATAATAATACAAGTAAAAGGCCTCAAGAAACTCTCGCTCGGGCGACAGATTGAAGTCACTCGACTCGAAATGAAATGCGACAGCCTCGAACAGTTGCACAATCAAACAACGCATCGCATCGTATCGCATCGGAATCGCATACCCCCTTACAATATGTCAAAAGGGTTCGGGCATATGGCCTAGGGCAAGTGTTATGTAACAAAAGCGAAAGTGTGATCGGAAATGCGATACAAAGTAAGTTAAGTTAACAGCACTTGAAAATCAGATGACAATGTTAGATCAATTATAATACTATACATTGTGTATGCCATATGGTCAAGTAGGTACAACTAAGAGAGTATTGCAGATCTTATGTTATCATGGAAGATTTAGGTGATAATGTAGGTTTATTCTATAAAGCTTATTCTATAGGGTTGTGTTTCTAAAGTTAAGAACAAATTGATTTTTAGAAGTATTAGACTAGAATAAAAGTTAGAATTAAAAGAATTATTATAGTGTACCGCAACTGCTTAGATATACTACAATATATGATGAATGATGTTCTATAAAAATTGGTAAAAATAAATCAAACTTTTAAAAAATTTCCAAGAAATTTAAAGAAATTTCCTAGAAGATTCACAATAATAAAATGCAATGTAAAATATGTGATATACTTATTGTACAGATCTTAAGGACCTATATATAACAAAAGTACATCCAAAATTCCTTAAGCTCATTAAAGTTAGGGTACTTCTGTATTCTCCAACAATTTCCAGCGACATTTTGTTGACATTATTTTTAATTTGAAGCGCAAAATCAATGAACAAATTGGTGTTAGCAGAAGCCAAGTGCTTTATGGGTAGAAATTTGGGGTTAGGGCAGCAAAGCATATACTACAAGCACTTAATATAAGTATAAATATAGTCAACCTGAGCGCTGGGGGGGCGAGACAGAGGGGGTTCTAGGCAAATGACAGTGCCGACAAACAACCCTTCCACGGGGTGGAGAACGGGTAGAGATCCATAAGGTTGTAATTGCCATGTAGATGTGGTCGCTGACTTTGGCTCTAATTGTCCTGCACACAGCACAATGAATGCGAATGAACGAAGAAGTGACGAGCAAGAGAGAGAGAGAGAGAGGAGAGTGAGTGGGAGACAGAGAGAGAGGGAGAGAGAGACAAAAAACAATGACTAAGCAGAGCGAGAGTGACAAAGTCAATATATCACAAAATACCAATTTGGGCCGCGTTGGCTCCTCAATCAAAATTATGACAAAACAACAATAGACGACAACAACAAGAGGAACAACAACAACAGGAACAGCAACAGCAAGTACGACAACAGTTGCAGGTACAACAACAGCAACCAGCAACAGCAACTACCCCTTGGGGAGCTGCGTTTTGTGTAGATTAGTTAAGCGCGTAGGCGAATGCCAATTAAAATGAAAAAGTGCCTTCAACGTTGCGTGCAACGAGCGCATAAGGTTCCAGCTATACGTGAGTATTACGGCTGTACGCCTGGGTAGGGTAGTCTTGGGTAGTGCCCTGGACAGCCACGGGTTGGGCCTTGTCTTTGCTGTTTTGGGTTTGGTCCCGTGTCCAGCTTAAAGCCACAAAGTTAATTGCAGCTTAAAGAGCAGCACAACAAACTGATTTCTAGGTGTGCCACAACAGTCCCAACAAGGCAAACAAATTTCGAATTTCGCGCCTTTTCCGCAAAAAAAAAGAAAGAAAAGTGAAGTAAACAGAATGTTGACCAAAGCAGGGCAAAATAAACAAAATGAGAAGTTAGAAGAGCTGCTCTAGGGTAGGTTGGCAGCATAGCTGCAGTCACTATATGATATAGTATCATGTATAGGGGAAGCTAAGCTAGGGAACTTGAGCTGGAGCTGTATCAAGCTTAGATAGAACTCGATATAGTATGGTAGAAGAATACATGAACTATTGTAGATACTCATAGGATAACTAAAGATAGAACAAGATAAAAGAGAACTTAAGTAATTACTGCATATATATTCAGACATAGGAGCACCTAAGTAGATCTAGATGCTGATATAGTATACTTTATTCTTTTTATAATTTTAACATGAATCTTAACTAAATCACCTATCAAATTGAACTGATACTCACTGTAGGGACTTGCAGAAAAGGGAAAGTTGATGGTTCATTTCAGTGTTTCCGTTTTGGTTTTTCAGTTTTGTTTGCTGTGCCCGGGCTTGGGTCAGTGCGGAACTCTACGGCTCTATCTTTTCCCAGCCCTATTCCCAGTGTCTGTGCTGGACTTCCGGGCAGGATACGCTTCTAATTTGTTTACAAGCGTCGACGGCTCGGTTGACGTGCCCAGCGCACATTATGCGCGATGCAAGGCCTGCGATAAGCAGCTGGACAGGACGCAGGACACACGACCAGGGACGGGGAAGGGGAAGGGGTAAGCGGTAAGGGAAGCTTTGCTGACTTTGCGACTTACCAAAGCGAAGTTGGACTCGTATTTTGATTGCGTGTGGGCGCACGTTGATGACCTTACGATGACACCCAGCTGATTATAAAGAAATACTCATTTTCCCCGCCCCTCCACCAGCTCAGCCCCCGCCCCTCATTGCTGTTTGGTTGCGTGTGCGCCTCAAATTCAGCGGAAATGTTTGCAGCAAACGTTAAATTATGTAACTAACACACGAGGCAAGTCCAGAACACGGACTTGGCCATGGGAAGCAGGCAGGGGGAAGAGGAGGGGAAGGGGGCACTGACAGGACTTGCTGCTAGGCCGCATTGAAAATCAGCGAACCGCAGTGGGCTAAGCTGCTGTCCGTGTCCATGTTGAAGTCCTTAAGCGGCTTTGCCTGCAGCTCAGAGCGCTATGCAGCGTTGCTCATTTGCACGTGAGGCGCAGGCAGTGAAGCGTCAAGGCTTAAACGGGCCCACAGAGAGAGAGAGAGAGCGAGAGAAGGAGAGTGAGAGGGAGGGAAAAAGAGGAGTATGGAGTGTGGTGGAATACGCAGTCCACGACTATGTGCAACTATTTGTGCCGGCACGGAGCATTCGCGCGGGCTTTGCTTTCAGCTGCAAATTTATGGCCACATAAATAACACAACAGAGAAAACCAGTGGCAGCCACAGAGAGCCGCAGAGCCCCAACAGCAAATGAAACAGCAACAGCAGCAGCGAAAGAGCGACAGAGATGGCGATAGTTATGAGTGCAACTGAGAAGTTTAGGTAGACGAAGCAGTTGATACTCTATAGTGCATTGGAGTTGGCTAAGGAAGAATTTGGAATTGAAAAAATTCAAAAGAATAAGGAAATAGAAAATAAAAAATATAAAATATAAAATAGTATATTGAAAATAGTGTGGCACCTATTTACAGATGTATAATAATAATAATAATATATCATGAGAACAATAATGATAACGGAAATCTGAAGATTATATAGAAATATAATATAGAAATGATGAGAATATTTTAACTTTGAGTTTTATTACTAAGTTAAAAACAAATAGGTTTGAAATATGAAGATTATATAGTAAGATAATATAGAAATGATGACGATATTTAACCTTTCAGTTCTATCACAAAGTTAAAAACAAATAGGTTTGAGTTAATATAGCATTTTTAGAATATAATCAATCAATAATTATATCTCTCATCATATATATAAATCATAAAATATTAAGTAATATGAAAACTGAAGATATTAAAGCAAGATAAATATATATGTATATTACCTAGCTCATTAGATAAATAAGATAGAAGAGCTAGATCGTGTATAAATTCATAATTTATAAATTAATAATATTGATATAGAGAGAGATCTGTTAGTCATATAATAAAAACAGATATAGATAATGATAGATTGATGTATATAGATATCATATATTACTATTATTATTATATGCCTTAATAAAATCTTATATATAATATAATAATATAATACATATGAAGATTAAATTTTTTTTTTTTTTTTTTTTTTTGAAGATTAAATGAAAAAAGACATCGAATTTAAGTTGGAAATCCTAAAATACAAACATAAAACTTTAAAGTAACTCTAGAAAATTCCGCTGAAGATGTTGTACGACTCTTATTATTAGAAAAATCGAACATAATTTGCACTTATTGTAATATACTGCCCAACTCAACATTAAAAGTGGACATACCCGAGCTGGAAAGTGTATCATAGTCGTAAAAAACCTGATGCCATTTCTTTATTTCATATGCATATTTATAGCTTAAATAAATAACAAATAATATGGCTATAAATTTGGGCACGCTCTTTGTTTTAATAACAACTAGTCAGAACTGAAATTGAACGACAGAGTGGAAAAAGGGGGGCGGGAGGAGGCAGGAAGCGGGGATCAGAACACGCTTACTAAAGCGTTCAGTTGTTCATTTGAAATATATTAAATAAGCATAAATAACAAGTGACAATAATAGTTGGATGAGTCTGCTTGACCAGCGCATACCCAGTGAAAAGAGTAGATAGTTCTCAGTTATTCAACATGTGATCTTGATCAAACTCATAGCACATCAGCTGCAAATATTAAACTTAGTATATGCTGAGTTTGAGAACTGTAAGTTAGGGATAAGATTAAATATTGAATATTTAGAAGGTTGCAAAAATAAAAGAAGTTAATAATCTGCAAAAGTTGCAGCAGCTTTAAATTGAAATAGTTTTTTATCTACCCAAGTTACTGATCATTTTGAATTCCACTTCATGGTACTCTTTGTGAGCCAACAACTTTACAGGGTATGCAAATCAAGTCGACACATGCTCGAACAAACTGTTTGCCCACAGTCAAAGAACAAACTAACTAACAAAACGTTTGGGGGCGACCACACATAGATCAGTTGGGGGCTGTGGCTTTAGTTTCGGGCCAGGGGAATTTTCTACGCATAAATCAATGCCATGTGGTCTATGGTCTGTGCCAGTCTGGTCTCTGGTCTGGGCTATGGTTTATCTATGGGACAAATTGCCGTTGCCGATAAGAAGCGAACGCGAGATAAGCAACGCAGCCGCAAATTGTTGTAACAGTTTTTTATCGTAGCACCACGATGAATTTGCAGTTGAATTAAGGCTGTGTAAGTGGTTAATTAAACTCCAGGCACGATACTAAATTATAGCATATGTTCTAGTGCCGGGAATCCCCGCAAGTCCCCCCCCCCCAGCCACAGATAAGATATTGTTGACAGGAAGAGAGTGTGAGAGATGAAGAAGAAAAGAGGACAAAATTGTTATTCAAATTGTTGTTCACATCGATACCACTGTCCAAACAAAATGCATCATGAAATATTCAAAACAATTTTCCTCGAGCATTTTCATTTTGTCGTTTTCGTTCTTGTTCTTGTTCTGGTTCTCGTTTTTCATATTTTCATTACACATGTGTCTACATATTTATTTGCCTTCGTTGACAGGTTTTTTGTTCGCAATTGCGAGAGGCAAAGCCAAAGCAAAAGCCATAAGAATCGTTTGCATTTATTCGAGTACCCCGAATGAATATGTGAGTATTCAAATCATCTACTTACTTATATCCACGTTTCAAGGCATTCAATTTTCATCTTGTTCGGCCGCCTCCTTCTTTACCTTCGACTCGGTAGATTTTTGGGCATCTCTGCAAATATTTCCCTTGCTTGTGCGGGTGTGTGTGTGTGTGTGTGTGCGGGTGTGTGTGTGTGTGTGTGCATATTGCATAAATTATTAATACCAACTTTTATTTTTTACATATTTCGAAGACAGTTGTCAGTCGACATATACAAACACGCACACACACACGCACACACACACACACACACACACACAGCGCTGTATACAGTCAGCCCAGTCAGTCGCTCGTCATATTTGCGTGTTTGCATTTAATCATCGAAAACGTTGCAGGCGTCACACTGCCACGCCCACTCGGCAGGTTATCATCCGCCTCCCCTTCTCGTTTTTCTTCTTCTCTTGCAGCTACAGCGTCGCAGTCAGAGCATTATTTGCATTTGCATAAAGTTTCGTTTCGTTTCGTTTATTTTTTCACAATTTCATTTGAATTTTTCATACTCTGCAATATGTCAATGAACGGGTATGACCAACTGTCAGATACCCTGTAAATATTTTCACAATTTCATTTGAATTTTTCATACTCTGCAATATGTCAATGAACGGGTATGACCAACTGTCAGATACCCTGTAAATATTTTCAACATTCAATTAATCAACATCTCTCACTCTGTCTCTGTCTCTGTCTCTGACTCTGACTCTGACTCTGACTCTGACTCTGTCTCTGTCTCTGTCTCTGTCTCTGTCTCTGTCTCTGTCTCTGTCTCTGTCTCTGTCTCTGTCTCTGTCTCTGTCTCTGTCTCTGTCTCTGTCTCTGTCTCTGTCTCTGTCTCTGTCTCTGTCTCTGTCTCTGTCTCTGTCTCTGTCTCTGTCTCTGTCTCTGTCTCTGTCTCTGTCTCTGTCTCTGTCTCTGTCTCTGTCTCTGTCTCTGTCTCTGTCTCTGTCTCTGTCTCTGTCTCTGTCTCTGTCTCTGTCTCTGTCTCTGTCTCTGTCTCTGTCTCTGTCTCTGTCTCTGTCTCTGTCTCTGTCTCTGTCTCTGTTTCTGTCTCTCTCTCCGTTTCCGTCTTTGTCTCTGTTTCTGTCTCTCTTTTATCTCTATCTCTTTCTCAATATCATTCTCAATCGCATTCTTTTATTCCTATTTATGTATATATATAGTTTTCTCTCTCTATATTGTCTCTGTCTCTCTTTTAACTCTTACTCTCTCTGTCTTCTTGCTTCGCTCTTCTTTCTTTCACTTTTCTCTTGGTGACTTGCCCTTTTCTTTGTTTCTCTCTTTACCATTCGCTCACTTGCCCTTTTCTGTCTTTCTCTCTTTATTTGCCCTCTCTTTCTTTCTCTCTTTACTTGCCCTCTCTTTCTTCCTCTCTTTACCTTCCCTTCTCTCTCTCTCTCTCAATATTATGATCCATACCGTTGACTGCCTAAGCAAAGCGTGCTTAAAGACTGTGAAGAAACCGATTAGAGAACGTACATTGCAACGTCAGAGTCTTCTAGAGCTATCACTAGAAGCTACGTGCAACTAGAGTAAAGAAACGGGGGGAGAAGATAATGCAATTTGTGCAAATTTCACACTCTCTCTCAGTATTTAAAGCATAAGAACAAAAAGACTAGTTTTCATTAGTTCAGAAACTACTCAACGCACGTGGTCATCATCTGAAGAGTCTCTTGCAATGTATCGCAGACTAGAACTACTAAAAACATATAATTTTATACGCGGGCGACGTCTACTCTTCTCCCTAGTGTTCTTTGCTTTGTTTTTCATTCTGTTGTTCACGGCTCAAGATAATGATATTGAGTTTATGGAAGATGATCTGCTTGTCGACGCCGAAGGTCGAAGGTTAACCGACCTTGAAGACGTATTACTCGCGCAAGTGCAACCAATAACGGGAAGAACAATCTTCTTCCATGAGTCCAAGCGACATGCTCCAGGAGACCAATATGTGCTCAATTTAACCACACGTGTTGCCTGTTCAATCGAATCGGCCGCTCTGCATAATCCCAACTTTAAGATATTTGTGCTCTTCTCCAGTTCACTGCGTCTTCCCAAAGCGGGAGATCCAAGATTTGCCAAACTCAATGCGATATTAAGCTACAAAAATGTGGAACTACGTCAAGTGAGTCTCAGGCAATATGCAAAGGATACTCCAGTGGAGCAATGGGTCAAGCAGGGCGTACTACAGCGTTCAAGGTTGTATATAGTTTCAACTGATATATTGTATATATATATAGTCTTTATAATGATTTCCCTTTCTACTTTGATTCTGCAGCTTTTTTACCGAACACTCCTCGGATCTGTTACGTCTGCTGAGCCTCTATCGCTGGGGTGGCATCTATCTGGACACAGATGTGGTAGTACAGCGTAGCATGGAGTACGTGCCCCTCAACTATGTGGGTGCCCATGATAATGTGACATTGGGCAATGCCGTTATCAGTCTGGAGGCACGTGGAGAAGGTCATGAGATTGCCGAGTTGTTTTTGCGTGAATTCAAGGAGAATTACAATGGCAAACAATATCTGAGCAATGGGCCTGAGCTAATGACGCGTGTGGTGGGCAACCTTTGTGGCACCAAGAAGGTAGAGGAAATGCAAGATAATCCCAAACGTTGTCACGGTCTACAGGTCTTCAATCGCACTGCCTTCTATCCAGTGCATTGGCCAAATTGGACACACTTCTTTGAGCCAAAATATCTGGATGAGACCATGGCGAGCGCTAAGGATTCGTATCAGATTCATCTGTGGAACAAAGTCTCGTATAAACGCATCTACAAGGTGGGCACTGACTATGCCTATGGCAAGTGTGCTCAGCAACACTGCCCCAAGACCTTTGCGGCAGCTGGAGAGTATCTGTAGATGCTGTGGTAGTTTTTAAACAGTTATAGGTATAGACTTTCTATAGATATGGAATATAGAAGTTTATTGTTATAAGTAAAAAAGATTTATTTTCGATATTTATTGAATAATGCTAATTTTCATACAAATTTTGGGCATTCTTTAATTTATTGTATTTCTTTTCAACCTTCGTAAACTGTTGTAATTTACATTTTCTGAAGTTTTTTACATATTGTAAAACAGAAAACATAGTTTTCTATTATCATCTAATACGTAAAGATCTATTTTAAATTATTTCTTCTTCATTTGCATGATAAATTTAGAACTTACTAAATTACCTCTTCTTAGGTTTCGCATATCACTATATTCTTTAACCTATTGCCAATCTATAATGACTCTTCAAATTGTAACATAGTGATCTTAGTTTTTTCATATCAACTTAAGTATAAGTTAATATCTGTTTTTATAAATATTTCTTCTTGAATATTTTTATAACTCTTTAGAATTCACTGAAAGTTTTCATATGTCATCTTAGGTTTCTTGAAAACCTTTATTCTTTAATTGCCCATCTATAAAGACTCTGAAAATTGCAACACAGAGACCTTAGTTTCCCTTATCAACTTACATATAAGTTAATATCTGTTTTCATACTGTAACCCTACATCTTCTTAAGTTTTCATATCACTACATTATTTAACCTATTGCCAGTATATAATGACTCTTCAAATTGTAACACAGAGATCTTAGTTTTTTCATATTAACTTACGTATAAGTTAAGATTTGTTTTTATAAATATTTCTTCTTGAATATTATGATAACTCTTTAGAATTCACTGAAAGGTTTCCATATATCTTCTTAGATTTCTTCAAAACCTACATTATTTAATGGCCAATCTATAAAGACTCTGAAAATTACAACACAGAGACCTTAGTTTCTCATATCAACTTACATATAAGTTAAGATCTGTTTCCATACTGTTACCCTATATCTTCTTAGGTTTTCATATCGCAATATTCTTAAACTAATTACCAATCTGTAATGACACTATATACTGAAACACAAAGATCTTAGTTTATATCAACTTAGAAGTTAAGATCAATTTCAATCTATTGTACATTCCACCTTTATTTACATAATAACGTGTATAAAACTTATTCTCTTGACAGTTATAGCTGCTTAAGTTTCAAACTAATTGCCAATTTGTAAAGACAAAAGAGTTGTCACTTAGACAAAGGAATTATGTATGAATGAATTGTTGCATGGAAAGTTAAGAGTGTTGTCAATTGAACGTGCTTTACTATATTTGTGTACAGACTGTTTGCCCTTCCACTCTCTGGCATTTGATATGTCAGAGCGATAATGAAGCTTATCGGACTATGCGACCGATGTGCCATCAATAATCATATTGAGAGATTGAGTGCCAGCAGTTGCAGCTGCAGCAGCAGCAGCAGCAACAACAACCAACAACAACAACAACAACCAACAACAGCGACAACTCTGTCAATTAGTTATCATGTTCGTTGTCAGCACGTTTTGATTTTGATTTTGATTTAATTTTGGGGCGACACGAAAACGAGTATTGCCAACAAAGTTGTTCATATTTGTGAGAGCGCTGATTAGATCTGCGGGTTAGCACAGGTAGCACAGGGCGGGCAGGGGGCGGAGGAGTGGGGATACTGACAGCATATCTATCAAATATGCTGACCGAAAAACAGTTGAATAATCTGTTTGTGCGAGTCGATTTTCGATTGGGACACATAGCATACACAGAGTGGAAATTTCACTGCATGCCACACTTGCCACACAGGCGCGCACATGCCGCATGCCACCGACAAATTGCATCAAATTTGCGTGTTTATAAAAAATTAAAAAATCTCTCTCGGGCCAGGCCAGGCGGGATAATGCCGAGGCCACGCCCATGCCCCCAGCCCCTAGCTCTTACTATGTCCATGGACATGCGGCTGCTGCCGCAACGTGCAGCTCGGCCATATTTTGATTAAACTTGGCTTTTACATGCTTGCCGCATTGTTGAAGTCCATGCGGATTGTTCTTGTTGTTGCAGCTACTATTGTTGTTGTTGTTGTGCTGTTGCCATTGCTGATATTGTTGTTGCGCTGGCTTTGTGCGGCACGAACACATTTGGAATTTGAATTCACATTCACATTCGCAATTTCACAGTACTTTTAATACCCTGTATGGGAGAAATAGAGTGTGTATAGGAGATGAATTATACTAACAGTATTTTATAGAGTTTCTTGGCTGTAATTTTTTTTTAAGACATCAAGATTGGTCATATAATAATATAATAATAATTTATTATAATTTATTATAATTTCTATATATTCCAATTCAATTTCCTTTGCCAAGTAAGTCTCGTATCTTCATGAAACTCTCCAGACTTATAGCTGATATATTTAACTTCCATCAGCAGCCAGAAACTTCATCTTCATAGAAACTTAATCTTTTCAATACTTTATCAGGTATTTCCTCGTCGAGTTTGGTTTACTGTTTGTTGCATTTCTTTTGATGCCTTTTTTTATTTTGTTGCTGCTTTTCTGTGCCGTTGCCATTCGCTTTTATTGCATATTTGCATTTTGCATTGTTATTGGCTGTGGCTGTGCGACGACTGTTGTCCGTTGAACGTGGCTCTGTGGGTGGGGTAGGGCGCGGGAGGCGTGGCAGACTTACTGCGAGGGCGTCGAACGTGAGCGCGGTCGCGTTGGCTATTTGCATTTTGCGGCCAACTGAAGCGACGCAGCTGTGTGTGTGTGTGTGTGTGTTTGTTTGATTGTGTGTGTGGCAGCAGGAAAAGCCGTGGAAACTGTATAAGCTGCAGAAAAGCTGGCAGCATATAGAAAAATATTCGCTGGCATCGTTGTTCTTGTTGTTTATTTAAGGCTGCAACTATGCAGAAAAAGTTGCAGCTACCTCTCTCACTCACTCTCTTTCCCACTCTCTCTCACTCTCCCTCTCTCTATCTCTCTCTCTCTTCCCTCCCTTTCTCTATACCTTTGGCTTTGTTTGGCTTTCATTTATTATTATTATTATCCCTTCTTTTACTGCGTTTTTTTGTTAAATTTATTTATATTTTTCGGCAAGTGATTTTGCAACATTAACATGAGGGCCGACTACATTAAATATGCATAAGAAGAGCGCGCGCGGGACGGTTCATGCAACATGCAAAGCGCAGCGCTGCCAAAAATTGACGAACTTGCAGCTGCAACTGCATAAATAATGTGCGCATACAAATCCATTTGGCAAATAAAAAGAAGTGCGAAGCGAATGCCTTATCGATTTGCAGATACCCAGTGGTGAGCAACAAAATGAGGTGCAAGCGGGGCATGAAAACATAGTGACAGTAATATAAATGATGAATATTTATTAGCAGTTAATAAATAAATTTTATTACAAATTACCAAATTAATACAGTCAATCTGTAAACTTTAAAAAGTACAAGCTAAAATGTTGATAAACTGAATTCAATATTAAATTTGTTAATTAATACGGAAGCTCAAGTTTCAATCTATTTCCCATAGAAATTTGAATGTTAACATGAATAAATTTGTCAATTGATTGAATATTTATAAATGAAATATATAAACTTTATGTGTACTGACCATCTAAAATCAAAGCTATAAAACTAAGGTCGCAGTAATAAACTGAAAATGTGAAAAACAAGCGGAAATGAAGGAAACATTTACATACATTTAAATGAACTCGATTTGAAATGAACTCAAAAATGAATGTTTCAGTTTGCATGAATTTCTGGCTATAATATAGATATAATATTAAAACAAAATTTATATATATGTTTGTACATATATTCAAAGTTTAATAGAATATAATTTTAAATAATTAATAATTCTTGTTAACTAAATTTTTTCAACTTTTTAAAACACAACGATGAACTCGATTTGAAATAAACTCAGAAATGAATGCTCCAGTTTGCAGCAATGTCTGGCTATAATTTAGTTATAATAATAAAACAAAACTTTTATATATATTTATACAATAATAATAATAATTTCAAATTAATTAATTCATGTTAACTAAATTTTTTCAATTTTTTTAAAACACAACGATGAACTCGATTTGAAATGAACTCAGAAATGAGTGTCTGGCCATAATCTAGATATAATGATCAAGCAAAACTAATATATACATATACTTGTACAATGTACATATATACAAAGTTTAATTGAATATAATTTCAAATTAACTAATTCTTATTAACTAAATTTTTTCATTTTTTTTTAAAACACAAAGATGAAATCGATTTGAAATGAATTCAGAAATGAATTCTCCAGTTTACAGCAGTTTCTGGCCATAATCTAGATATAATTATAAAACAAAACTTTTCTATACATTTGTATATACTTGTATATATAATATTATAACATAATATAATTTTAAATTAAATAATTCTTGTAAACTATATTTATTCAATTGGTTTAAAACACTCTCTTAGCAATTTCTCCACTACAGGGTATTGAATAGTGATATGTACATGTCATAAGCACATTGTCACTCACACAGGCGAAGCCACTTTAACGCATATTAACCCATAAGCCGCTGCTGGTCGGGGCATCAAAGCTAAAGCCATTTTAATCAGTTACACGCGCAGCTTAAGCGATTTGCTTTTCTCGCGCATTTTGCGGTGCATTTCAAATGTCCAAGCAACTGTCAAGTTGATCACAGCAGAAGGACAAACAGACGGACAGATGGACAAGTGAGAAGGATAGAGAGAGAGAGAGAGAGAGAGAGAGAGAGAGAGAGAGACAACGACAAGCTGACACGCGTTGGTGGCGAGCAGAATTTCCCAGCTCAACTGTCAACGCGCTTTGCGCTTTGCGCCTCGACACGCTGCATGCAAATCCCTCTTTGACACTTGACCAGTTGACCAACAGGCATCACCTGCTAGTGGATACTCCTCCCCCGCCCCTCCCCTCCCTGCTGCTGTTGCTTCTCAAGCTCATTTGCTTTATGGCATCGGCGTGTCATAATTTGTAATCCTGCAACGTTGCCTGTTTAATTTTCACACCTTTTGTACTTTTGACTGTGACACTTTTCGCCCTGGACACAGGAGCGAGCCGTAGCTTAACGGGATTTGGGGTGCTGGACAGCAGCTGATGGATAAGGGAACAAATGGGAGTAGTGGGAAGGGGGAGCATGTACTGTACCACTTGACCAATGCAACGCAACTCATTATGAAATTGTTATTACGAGATATCCTTAAGGGAAGGCAAAGTATTGGTGAAGAGGGAGTGAGAGAGAGGGACCGGAAGAGAGAGAGAGAGAGAGAGAGAAAACACATAAGAGAAGCATATTTATACAACATATATAGCTATATATACAAATCATAAGCAATCTATAATGTCGCTTAGGTGTTCAAAACTTATCAAGTTCTAGATTTCGATTCCAGAAGCGACTTTAAGAGTTCATCATGTACATCTACTCTCTTGGTCTGTATACCTTTGTTTAAAATACAGGATAAAGAGGAAAAGATATGGCAACTCATTTTTTAAAGCATATATATATTGTTTTATATTTCGAATAACTTCTGAAACTTTGTAAATAATATTTGAATGCTAAATTGCATTTCTTTGTAAAATTAATATTTAATATTGCTCAAATACACCAATAAATATTTATATATATGTATATAGAATATAAAATCTTCTGTATGTTTATGTTAATCTAGTGTTCTTACTTAAAAATGATGCTTATTCTTCTCTATGAAGAATACAATATAGATGTATATACTAATAGTACTGATATGACTCATTAAAGTATATAGAGAAGCACAGATTAATGTACTTCTACAGATACGACTCTATAATACATACTCTATATACACTTTAAATTATATTTATACTACTAGTACTGATATGACTCTGAAAATCAGATTAATGTACTTTTACAGATACGACTCCATAATATTCCATACTCCGTATACTCTTTAAATTATATTTATTTTTAAGAAATCTCTATACTTTTATACATACATAATTATTAATTATATACATACATACTACTTTATAAGAAGTATATGATTTACTAAGTCAGCACCAATATCATCTCTCATCCCCTTCACATGATTCTTCCAAGTTGCTCAACTCTTCATCCTGCTACGCTGTGAAAGAAGCTCAGCTCATTCGATGCTCTTCTATTTAGTTTCTTCACTGTTTCTCTGTTTCCATTATCCATTTCAAATGTCGAGAGTTGCCAAGTGCCCATGCCTCTGCCATGCCCTGCCTACCACTCTACCCCTCTACCACTCTTCCTCGTCTCCTTTTGCGTTGGCAAGTTGCAACTGGTTGTCCGCTCTTGAGTTGAGCCTGGCGCTCGCCATCAACTTGGCGTGTTTATGGGCCAAGCGGCACAATTAACATGTCGCGGCTTTTAGCGTCTGCCGCGCGGAGGCAACTCTGCTGCGTCGGCGTCAGCGACAGCGTCAGCGGCGTCGTCAGCTTGCACAAAATGACATATGAGGCGCATAATTGAAACTTCAAAGGCGACGGGGCGCAGTCGGGGCATAAATTAGGCGGCTGATCGGCGCTGGCGAAGGTGAGTCGAGCGCGATGATGACAACAAAGCAGAGGCAGACAGAGAGAGAGAGAGAGGGAGGCAGAGCGAGGGAGAGAGAAAGAGAGAAAGTGCGAGACTGAGACTGATGATGAAGAGCAAGCGCTGAGCGCCTGCAAGACATCGCCTCGTCAGTCCATTAGCGTCGTGTGGCAGCCCCGCCCTACCGTCTTACACGCCTCCACCTCCACCTCTCACACTCTCTCCCTCTCCTCAGCTGCTTGTCACGTTGCGCCCTTCCATTAGCGCAGGCACTACAACAACAACTTGGTTGGCACCCCGCCTCCTCAGATCACTCTGTGTGGCAGATCAGGCTGCTCTCGGCCTCGGCCAAGTTCAAGATGCGCCATGAGAAATGTTCCCTCATTGTCGGCATTTGTGTTTTGCGACAATTTCCATATTTTACGCCATAAATTAAGCACTTGAGTTTCCCCCCCACTTAAGATATAAACCTATGTATACCAAAACACTTCACTCCAAAATCCAAAATCGAAATGGAATCGGGAAATGAAAATTGAAAATTGAAATGTAACTGCAAGTGAAGAGCATCGGCGCAGCTGTTGATAAGGAAATGAGCAGCATTTTGTTATTTTTTTTGTTGTTGTCTGATACTGCTTTGGAAGTTCCGCTTAATAAGCGGAAATCCATTCCCAGTGTGACTGTGGGAAACTATGGGCTGCTGTGGAAAATCAAAGCGATGCCCCCACGAAAAGCGATGACCGCCAGACATGCAACAAATCTGACGTTTACCTTGTTGCTGGCTTCGATTTTCTCGATGTCCAGAGACACCTACGGCCTGCTTACAGTTCCACAGTTGCCACATGACATGACACAAAACGGACACGAAGAGCAGGAGATAAGGGTAGAATGGGGGATGGGGGGAGGGGGGTGGCACATCCAGCAAAGCATCGCCAGACACGCCAATGGCAACAAAGTCAATAGCCAGACAAATGAAAAGCTTCTCTTCGCTTCGCCATTTGAAAGGAAGACAGCCAGAAAATGTGGCAGCTACAAATGAGCGAAGAGCGGGACAGAGAGAGAGAGAGAGAGAGAGAGAGTTGAGGCAGCAAAAGAAATTGCCAAGAGTTGCAGTTCTTATGCTCTTTCATGATGAGGTCAAAAGAATTGCTGGAAATGTTGAGGAAAACTGCTGGAAACTCTTAAACTGTAACTTTGTTGGCTCTGCGAAAAAACTAATGAAAATTCGTTTGACTCAAATTGCAGCTAAGTTAAGTGATAAACTTTTGGAAAGGGTGTAGCGGAGGCACTAAGATTTGGCATACACTAATATTCATGTCTGAAGAAATTTGAAATTCAGAAAAGTTACTGATTTCCCAGAAAATAAACAGAAAGTGCCTTTATTATTCATTGAAAATCTGTTTTTTGGGTTTGCAGAACAAGAAATATTAAGAGTTCCAGATAAATTGAGTAAAGATTTTTGTTGAGGTTAAGCTGAGGCTGGAATATAATAATATTATACATTTTCATTGCATAAAATCGAAGTAGGAGAACATAACCTACAGACGAGTGTGCTAGACTGTTATTTTTATTTTTTTTTTTCTTTATTTTAATTTATTAGGGATTAGAATACATATATTTCTATAACCTAATGAGCATCTATGGTTGTTACTTCTCCAAGACTACTTAGGATAATTGCTAGACAAACATTTTTTTTTTTTTTTTTTTTTTTTTTATTATTTAGTGAAGAATCCGTACATCATAATATTGTATCTTAACATCACAGGGTAGAGAAATATTTTAAAGAATTAGCTAGACTATGATAAAATGATTTATTTTATATATTTATTATAAAGTTATTTTTTGTTGCATACCTTAGGGAGCGGCTTGGAAATCGGCGTCTCCTAAAATTGTTTCTTAAATAACTTCCATGTAAATTATCCGTTTGCAAACAAATTTTCAGGCATCATTTGGGACTTGATAAGTATTATATTTACCAAAAATGAACAGAACTGTATTCAAATTACACTTAGATTTCGGTTTTTTTTAATTAACGGGGGCAGCAGGAGGCGTGGACAAAATTTAAAGTAAACTTGATATGCGTGCAAAATTTAGACATATTTTTAAATATTTTTTTGGTAATCCTAGCTCTTATTTTATTTATTATTTTTTTTTTTTTTTATTTTATTTTTTTTTTTTGTATTATTGTATTTTATGAGATACAAATTTACCGACAGACATTGTCTATATGATAGTTGTTATGCCCCGCTTGCTGCAGAGCATAAACGACTCATTCCGCACGAATGACTGAGCAAGAGACCAAAAGCAGAAGCAGTAACAGAACAAAAGCACAGCCCAAAGGAAAGGAAAGAAGCTAAAGGAACCCAAAGCGAACCCAACCGAACCGAACCGAAAGGAGCTTGAAGGAGCCAAAAGATGCTAAAGGAGCTGAAGGAAATCCAAGCGAAGCGTAAACATTTTACACTTTTGTGTGTGCAATGAAAACGACGCCATTTCGATGTGTGGGCCAAGGAGGGGAAACAGGAGAGGGGAGTGGAATGAGGAAAGAGGAGTCTTGGATGTCTTGGGTTTCGGTTAGTCTGGCTTAAGAATGGATGCGAGTTTGCTGTGGGGACTCGTTCAACCATTTGAGCTACGGCGCGGCGCATGGACAAAAGTGAAAAATTTCATAAATTTTCATAAATTTCCAGCACGGTCCGAAAAGGAAACGAGTGAGTGAATGAATGGCTGAATGAATGAGGTTGAATGAGTGTTTTGAAATGCCCGCTCCTTTCACTTTCTTATCGCGAATGTGTCGCGATATTTGTCATAAATTCGCCAAGTTATAGTCGAAACCCTCATAAAGTACATGAGAAATGTGAACAGGCTCTCTTCCCTGTTGTTGTTGTTGTTGTTGCTGCTGTTCGAGTTGCTGTTGCTGTTGTTGTTGTTGCTGTTGTTGCTTAGATAGCAACTAAGTGCGGCGGCTGCATCCCTGCACCACACAGCGCTGTAAGCCAAAATGCAAATGTAAAGCAACACCTACCAAACCGCTTCCCTTTTGCTTGCGCCTCCACCTCCGCCCTCCTCCCCCCGCTTCGAGTACCATCACAGCTCACTGGCTGCCACGCCCACCACGCAAAACATTTGCATTAATCATGTTTGCATTGCATTATGCAGCACAGCATACAGAAAACATGCCTCATGCCTCCCTTTGCGCCTCCTCTCTTTCTCTACGCCACTGCCTCTGGCGCGGTCTTCCCCTGCTGCCTACGAGTTAAGTGCACGCCCTGCCCCCTTTTGCCATCCGCCTGGCAGATGCTGTGCACAAAATGTGGGCATGCCTTTAGCCTCCAAACGCAAACACACTCACACACTCACACACACACTCACACACACACACTTCGCCTGAGTGTGGAGAGTCGTGCATAAATATTTTTTGCATAAACAAAAGTGTTGAAAATGCAATTTGCCAGGCCTGCTAGCGAGCAAGAAAGGGGAGTGCAGGGTGTAAAGGCGGGAGGGGGGGGGGCTTGGCCCGTCGCTTAGTGCGAGGTCAAACCAACAATGGGGACTGCCTGCTCAGTGTAGAAGCTGGCAAACTACGCAGAAATGTAGCCATAACTTAAAAGTTGCAACTGAAAAGTTTACAGAGTATTTCTAGGGTATTTTGTGGGGTTTGATACTAAGAAAAGTTGATAAAGTTAAAGTTAGGTTAAGTTAATTATCAGCGCTGCATACTAAGTTCTTTTATTACCATCTACACCTTGTATAAAGTTGCAATATACGAGGTTATAGCGTCATAAGAGCCGAAATTCATAACTACAGGGTATCTAAGCGCAGTGCTTTGCCTCAACTAGAAGAAAGCCGAAAGAAAACTGCATATGGTGAGTAAATTATGTTGCTCTGACCCGTGTCAGTGCTAGCCTGAAGGCGGCCTATGCGGCGTATGCGTGTTGTAAGCGCCCACGCTAAGGGCGTGTTATGTATACGCAGTGTGGGCAAGAAGTAGTTGCATAGAGAGAGAGAGAGAGAGGGAGAGGGAGAGGGAGAGAGAGAGAAAGGGAGAAAGGCAGATCGAGGAAGCAGGGAACAAAGAGAGAGTCAGTTAGCGAGAGAGAGCGATGTAGAGAGAGGTAGAGAAAGAGATAGAGAGCGAAGGAGGAAGCGGGCTAGGACACATTTATATGGCAAACTGTTTTTAATGCTTTTAATGCACCAAAGTGTTGTTTCATTTTCATTATTTGCACAAGCTGCCACACATTTAAATGCCAGTCCCCGGCAACAGCAGCAGCAGCACCACCAGCAGTAAGCAGCGCCCGACAGCACCCAGTGGCACCCGTACCACATCGGGTGGCTTCGCTCGGCAGTCGCTCGGAGGCAAGCGGAGCCATCGCAGTCATTCGCTATGCAGCTGTTGAGCTATAATCATAATTTCATAAAGCACATTTTCACAAAAGCTTTCAGCACCCTAAACTGCATTGTAATTACAGGAGGGAAGAGCGTGCAGTGCAGGGGAGTGGGAGGGAGGGGGGGGTAAACCATTCAACGAGCGCGCATTTGGTTGTCGCCAGTCAAGGCGAAAGGATAACGATAACCAACATGTTGGCATGGTCGCTCTGTCGCTCGCTCGCTCGGTTGGTTGACTGCTTTTTGCTCGGCTTTTGAGCGACAGGGAGAGAGAGAGGGAGAGGGGAAGAGATAGGGAGTGAGAGGTGAACGGGTTGTGGGGTTGGGGTTGAGTTTGGGGAGGCTTTCGCTGGCATTCGCCGAGTGTTGCGTGTTGATTTCAACGCATAAATATTGCAAAAGGTTCAAACAAAATGGCGTCGACGCGCAATAAATACCGTTGCTACGCTGCACATGCTACTGTATGTGTGTGTGTGTTCTGGTGTGTGTGTGTGTGTGTGTGCAATGCTCTTCAGCATATTTCGCATGATGCGCTGTAATAAAAGTGAATTTATGCAATATTTCTGCGCCTTTGTGCAAATATCATTTGGAATTCAACAACAACAAAGTGCCACGCCACGCCCCCCTCCTGCCACCCTTTTCGGCACGTTTGTTATGCTAATGAGCGCCCCGAAAAAGGCGTAAGTGTTCGAGTACCCCGAAATGCGACCGAAATCAAGTGAACATGCCAACCAAACCGAACATCATTTGCAGCGAGTCCATCACGAGTCTATCAAATAATAATTAACATTCAAAATATATTCACAAATGTATTCGACTAAAGTGACTGACAAATAACGTGGTGAGTGGCCAAGGGGGAGGGGGACATGCAGAGAGAAAGAGCATGATAGGGAAAGGGGCTGGTTGAGTAAATATTGAAATAAAGTTGAAGTTATTTCGAAAGTGTTTGAATTGCAGATCTCAAAATTGGATTCATTTGTAAATAAACGAAAAAAAGATGTTTGTTATTAATGTTTACAATGTACATAAGAGTATTGTACAATATATTTAAAATATTTAAAAACTTACAATTACTTTTTGAGGCTTCAAGTAAAGAAATTTCTATTGAATATTATCAATTTATTCGATAGGTTATGCAGAGTTTTAAGGTTTTCTTTTATTATCATATTACAAGTAAAATTAATTAGTTTGTACCCGATACAAGATATCAAGATATACAAGATAGATATACAAGATATCCGAAATGTAGGTTACATACAGAAAGAGGCGTGGCAAATCTCACAAACTATTGTATATATATTCTTAATAAGTATCAAGCATTGGGGTAATCGATATATTTGTAGGCATGTCCGTCTGTCCATCTGTCTGTTCAGCCCTATGAATATCTAGAAAAAATATGAAAAAATTTCAAAATATTACATGCAGATTCAGTTAAAGTATTTTAGATTTTGGCCAGGCCCCTTCCCGCCCCCGACAGTCGATAAAAACTGAATTCAAAACTTATTTTTAATGCACGGCTATTCAGTTTTGGTAACTACAACAGTTCTTAGGTCCCAAATATTTTCTGAAAATTTGGTTCAGACTCGATATATGCAAATATCTTTAAATCTCACAAATGTATTCAAAAAGAAATATTAGCATTAAGCACCAATCACTTAATAATAATAAAAAAAAAAAATTAAGCACCATCCTTTGTGTATCCCTAATTAAACCATCTAACAAAAATGTTGTTCACAAAAGATAATTAACATAGAAATTAATCAAAGAAATAATTTTGAAGAGGTATTGATTTCCAAAGCGCTCCCTGCAAAGTATGCAACACAAAATACACTTGACATAAACGTTATAATAGAAATTGTTTCGATCTGAAGGTGCCAAAAATTGGAGACAGGATTTAGGAAATACCTAAAAAGTTTAATAATAATAAAAAAAAAAAAAAAAAAAACCTAAAAGGTACAATGATAGACTGGAATCTCATCCCAACTAAGTATTGTAGCCCAAAGCTATCGGACAAGAACGAGAAGAAGACTGAAACGCCACCACCCTCAAGACCTGACTCACCGGGACTTGACAAAAATCCTAGGCCATTTAAGAAAAAAAAAAAAAAAAAAAAACGGTTTTAAGTGTGTACGAGGTAAATCATAATCAAACACACTCGACTGTCGTACATGTTTTTGTGTTTCTTCAGATTCCCTACTCAACCCGCACCGACCAATTGCGCTTTAATCCGATTTATCAAGTCTCGTTCATCTTAACGTTCTATAATTATATAGCTCACTGTAATTACGATTATTTGCCAGCAATGAGATCGTCTTGGCTGTGCGAAAACAGTTGCCACAGCTGCTTTGGAGCTTGGCGACCTAAACTCGAATTCTTCCCAGCTCCAACTGGGTACCAGGTGGAACTTCTTCACCAAAGTACGCAAGATTGTGGCAGCAAAAACAATATGAGGCAAATCAGCTAGAAGTTGTAGCCTAGAACACAGTTGGCCAAGGTAATCAGTTCAGCTGGTGGGCAGGCGGGCAGGTAAAAGGGCAGGTAATCAGCGGTAGCTTCAGTCAGGTGGCAGAACAACAGAATGAGGCAGGCACAAGAGCTGCAGAGGGTAACTGGAAAAGGGAGATGTAGTAGGAAACTGCAGAGCGTGGCTGGAGAGGGCAGCTTGCCACAATAAGTTGCACAGCCTGCGGCGCTTGAGCAGAAGAAGAACAAAAGAAGCAACTCAAGTAGGCGCAGTGGGGCCGCAGCCGCAGGGCCTACAAATGTCATTGCATGCGGGTTGGTCAAGTAGAGGACTGGCAGGGTAATAGCAGAAAGAGCCAGGAGGGAGAGGGGCAGGGGCAAGCACCTGCTCAAGTGGCCCGGCTCAGCTCTTGGCTAACGGAAATCCATTAGGTCCGCCGTTGCAGTTTGCATTTTGTGTGAGGTTTCCGTTTGACATGACTGAGTTGCCTCACTCCCCCAGCTCCACAACACCCCCCCCCGCCTTGCAACCACAATTCACTAGTGAGTCGCCTTAACCCTCCCCTCTTGCCACTCCCCCTCCCCGCTGGCTTTTGTAATCGCTGATGAGGCTCTACGACGCAATCAAGCGAACGTTTTGCATATGCTCAGTTTGGTTCGCTTTGCTTTGGTTTAATGCGTTTCGATTAGCATAAATCAGATCTGTGGCACGTCTGGCCATATACTGACTATATATACATATATATAAATTTGTACTACAAATAGAGGAACTGCTTTGGAAACACCTTTCGCCAAAAAAAAAAAGCCCAACAACGACGACAAATAAAACACGATACCGAAACCAGACTGGGACGATGAAAACATTAACGAACATTTTATGGCTACCAACTGATTGTTGTTGTTGTTACTGTTGCTGTTGCTGTTGCTGTTGCTGTTGCTTTACTGCCGATGTGTACAATAATAAAATTGTTAAATATTCGCTCAGAGTCGTAAACCGAAAAGCCAAAAAAAAAAAAAAAAAAAAACGAAAACAAAAAGCAGAAAACAGAAATCTTTAATTGCCCGCGCCGCCGCTTGACAGAGTCGCCGTCGCCGCTTGATGGATTCGCGCATGTCGCCCGCATTGGCACAACACGTGGAGGAGGCAGATAGAGGGGAACAAGGGGAGCGTTGCAGGTGCACGTTTGTTGGCTGTCACCTGTTCAGGAAATGCAGTCGACGTTCGTCAATGTCAAAGTCAAATCGCAGTCGGGCGTCGCATTATGGAAATATCTGAGCGATGCCATCGACATCTGCCGACGCCGAACTGGTAACGCAATCTGCCTGTTCAATCTCGATCTTAAAAGCAGTCAAAAGGGGCTGCAAGAGAGGAGGTATACCATACGAGGGGGCGAGGCAAGCAACTGGCAACGTCATGGCTCATGATGCAGCATTACTTGAAAATTGGCCCGATCAGATCGCTGAGACGCCGATCGAAAATCGACCGCAATGATGTGGCAATATTGAGCTACCCCTCCCTTTCCCCCTCTCCACTATCCCCTGCCTTGCTTGTTTTCCGATTTCCCGAACATGTGGCACAATTAATGCAACTGACAGTGACGATGTGTGAAGAGATGCCAAAAAAAAAGAAATAAAGAAAAAAACCGCATATGAAAATGGGAAAATGCGAGAGAAAGTGAGCAGAAGAGCAGTAGAGAGGGGGGGGGTAGGGTGAGAGTGTGCTGCGGGGGCGGCTGCGTTTGGTTGGCATTTATCATAGACCTTGTTGCACTATATTTAGACGCAGCTAGTCAGGCCAGAGGCGACTAATGGATGCACGAGCTACAGGCAACATGCAACGTGCCACAGCAGAGCCAGGGGGCTGCTGCTGCTGCTGCTGCTGCTGCTGGTCGTGCCGCACTCTCAAATTCATATTTATTGTCTGCGCTGCAGCTGAGTGCATTTTTATATATGGCAGTCCATTTGCCCCGACGCCGACGCCGCCGCCAACGCCAACCAAAATAAACAATAATTGAGCAGGCATTGAAATAGAAGGGCCGGGCGCGGTGGGGTGTGTTGGGGCACATGTGGCATGTGCAGCATGGAGGCAGTGTGTGTGTGTGTGCGCCTAAGTAAAAGTTGAAGAAGGTGTGGCTGAGGGGGGGCAGGGTGCCGGGGCTTCTCTCTTCCGACAGACCTGTAAAATGCCTGGCATTTTAAAAGGTTCCTCATTTTCGGCAGGGGCAGCAGCTATTGCAGGGGCAGAGGGGCAGGGGGTGGAGTGTGGAGGGTGGCAGGGAGCTGCCTCCGGTTGAGTCTGGCTAATTGCATTGATTAGCTGACGGCGCGTTTTGGTGCGCATCAAAATGCCGCAGCTGGCACGGTGGGGAGGGGCAAGGGGCAGGCAGCTGTCAGTCAAGTGGCGACATGTTTACTTGGTAGTCAATCCATAGCCACAATTTACACACACACACACACACACACACTCACACACACAGACGTAAAACCCTTTCGAAATAAGCGTTTGAGCTGTGCCGCAAAACATACAGCAACAACAACAACAACAACAGCAACACCAAGACCAACAACAACAACATCAACAGCAACGCAAAGAAAACACATTTGTTTGCATTCATATTTCAATATTATTTTTGATTTTTCCTCCTCTTCTTCTTCTTCTTCTTCTTCCTCTTCTTCACCTTTTCGGTTATTATAGAAGATCTTTCGATTGATCTCGGCAGATCAAAAAGGTGCGCAAAGGTGAGCGACGCCGATGACGACGACGACGGCAGCGGCAAATTGACATAATGTGGCGTTTAACAAATTCCTTGCCCCGCCTCCTTGCGGCACTCTCTTTACCCCCCTCCCTTTACCTGCCCCTTCCTCTCCTAATCTCTCTTAGCTCCCCATGCCTTCTGAAGGTTCGAACATCCATCAAATATATGAATAACTCACGCACAGACTGAGTACATTTGTGAGTTCAACTATTCAGTGGGTTTTGTTGAGTTTGTTGCAAGTTCGAATTGAATAAAGGAGACTTAAGAGGCAGTTAAAGATGTTTAATTTTTTGTGAAACTGTTAAAAAAATGAATAGTGATAATAATGATTAATAAATATTAATATTGATTATAATCAATAAATGCTTAAAAAAATAAAAATAATTAAGTTCGAAAACAATTGAAAAATATTTGAAAATTGATGGGAAAAACATGGACAGTTTATGAAAAATATTTTTTTTTTTTTTTTGATGAAAAATACTGAAAATGTTTTGTGTTGAAATATTTTATCGATATTCCATATGTCTTATTGCAAATGGAAGAGGCAGTTTAATTTATCACAATTTTTTGATTTTATACAAAATATTGCGTCACTTAGAAACGCAAGTTTTGAAAACAATATATACAAAAAAAAAAAAATTAATAAAATACAATACAATTAAATTGGAATTGAATTCACTCAAAACTTAATTCACAAAAACAAAATTTAGATTTTAATTTAATGACTTATTTTTAAAAAAATTTAAACATTTGCATTTGCATTACTTAATAATACTTAAGTTATTCAAGACTTTATGTACAACTAGTAAAGTGTGTTTTAGTTCACTCAAAATTGAAATGAGAAAGTGTCGATAAAATTTTTAAAGCACATTAAGCAACAGAAAACTTTTTAAGATATGCACAATATGGTATTAAAAATATATGCAATATTTAGAAATTATAGTCTAAGATGAAAGCTGAAAGGGTTAATAAAATTGTTATGTATTTCAAAGAATTAAAAACGAAATGCGTACAAAGTAACCTTGAAAACTTAGAAGTAACTCTAAAATTTTTCTAAATATTTGCTTATTTGAAATAAATTTGCCAGCATACAAAGTACTGCTTTTAGTATTAAAATCGTCTTGCAGTAACTAATATTATATTTTTATTGAAATACTCTTTTGTTTACAAATTAAATTCAAAAAAAAAAAAAAAAAAATATTAATTTCTAAGTCTCATTGTTCTCTAAACTCTTTCTCAATTTTCAATATACAGAATTCTCTCAACGGTTCTCAAACTGAAACCGAATACCAAAATGGAAATTGAAGAGTTGATCGTATGAATTCTGTGAGGTTGGAATCGATCATAAGATTCCATTGTGATGCGGCATAAGTTGTGATAGATCACACAGCATTGGTCTGAGAATCGAGTGTTCTCACTCTCTCTTTCTAACTCTCTCTCTTTCTTACTCTCTCTCTTTCTTACTCTCTCTCTCTCACTCTCTCTCTCTCTATCAAGATCTGAGATGGAATTGAGTCATCGCAGAGAGCAGAAGGCAGAGCCGTAGCCAAAGCCGTAGCCAGAGGCGTAGCTTGTAGAGGCTCTGCAGCTGCGAAGACCTACGATGGCAGCGACTGATAAGCAGCGGTGCTCATAAAAAAAGGTGAAGAAAAAGCAAATGACATAATGCAGCATCATCAACAAAGATGATCACGACTCAAGAGGGGCTTGAAGGGCATTAGGCTAATCGGATAGTGGGATAGTTCGCCTAGGCGGATTGTCAGATTCGGTTGGATAGGCGCGCACACACGCACACACACGCACACACGCACACACACACGCACACACACATAGACTACTTGGGTCCAAAGGAAAATAGCCGCCTGCTTTGTCGCCAACGCTGCCGCTGCGCTGCGCTTTTCACGCCTACTGCGCAGTCGATGCCGTCGGCAGCGACGGCTTTGTCGGCTTTGTGTTTGCCCAAGACGCGTTAAATATGCTCTAAGCCGCTTAGCCAGACAGAGACACAGGCATACAGAGCGAGAGAGAGAGTAGGCTGCCTTGCGGCAGGTAAGGCGAGCAACTTCTCTGTCGCACCTCGCTCAATTCGCGCTCAATTCGATTTGCATTTGCGATGCGATGCGCTGCAATGCGAGGCGCCGCCTCGTCCTAATGCGTTAATCACTTTTGCCAGCGGGGCGTCAATTGAATGGCGCGTGCCGCCACCGCCGCCGCTGCCGCCGCGGCAGGAACTGTGCAATTTGGTTGCCCAAGGGCAGAGGGGGGGGAGCCGGATATCGATCTAAATCCGCAAATCGTCTGCTCTAATAAATTGTTTCAAGTGCGCTGCCACTTCCACCTACTCCTCCCCCTACTCCCCATGCCCGCCCTGGGGTCGTCCTTGGCAACGCCTTGCACTTGCCCGGCGCCTTTTCGCAATGGGCGACACGTGCGGGCACAATTGTTGTTTATACTAACAATTTGCTGCGCACAGGAAAGATGCACAACAGTTCCCTCCCCTCCCCACCCTCCCCCCACTCCCTCTTCACAGCACTCCTGCCGCTTGCTGCTGCCTTTACTGCGCCACTTCCTGATTGCCCAACGCTCGAAATTTTCAGCCTATTGTTTTTCAGCTCCTGGTCACGTGCTCGTCCACGTGGCTGACTTCGACTTCGACTTCGGCTACGTCTGCAGCTCCCCAGGGAGCTTGGCCGGAGCCGGAGTTGCCGTTTTCATTATGGCTGCACGTGTGCGCCGCCGCCACCGCCACCGCCAACGTTGCCGACTGAGCCGTCGCTGCTGCTGCCACTGCTGCTGTTGCCGGCGTTTAATTCGCAGGCGTTGATCCTTTGACTTTGCTGCTCAACACTTTCGTGGCCTGGGAAAAAAGAGCGTTGCCTTGGATTGAATTTGTTGTAGTTTTTTTTTTCTTTGTCACGCTGCCGTGTCCGGCGCGTGTGCGTGTCCGCTCCGCCCCCTTGCGCTGTTGATGCTTTATCGTTTTTTATGCGGGGCGTGTTTTGTGGCTAATATTTTCCGTCTGTCTGCGGTGGAGCGAGCAAAATTTGCTCATTAACGGCTTGTCGCACAGCGGTGACACAGAAGGACACACAGCAGGATAAGGAAGAGGGTAGAGATGAAGGGGCGGCAGGGGGAGGCAGCAGTCAGGATGCGGTACTCAGCACATGCGACGCACTTGATTGCCGGGGCTGGGATGGGCCAAGGGGCAACCTGTGTGCCTGGGAAAACCGTTTTGAGGTAGGGGGAGAAGGGTACTTCATCCAAGGGGTGGTGGTGGATTATGACTCTATTATGATTATGTTGCATTCCTTGCCAACACACGTAATTGCAGCGTTAAGTGATTTCAACTGTTCGCAGAACTAATTCGTATTTCAACTCAAAAAGGGCGGGGGCGTGGCTAAATCAATTACAATCCTACACTATTTGTGTGATCTGTAAGGGGATATTTTTTTCATGATTTTAAATTGATTTGAGCTGGAATAATACGAAAATTCAATGGACATCAAATTGATTTGTGCAAAATGGTGAAGGAGAGTTTTACAATCGAAAGAACTATTTGAAATTATTATTTTAGGTTATTTAGTTAAAAAACATTGTACATTGATTTTTCTTTAATTTTCAAAACAAATTTAAAATAAACTAGAAAGAATTCTACACGCAACTGCTATATTCTCTCTACCCATCAGACAAGAACGATTTTTTTAATATACATATGACTGCTATATTTAGCGAACTTATTTTGTGTTGCATACTTGGCAGGGAGCGGCTTGGAAATCAATACATCATTCAAGCAATTTTCTATCTTCTATGTTATTTATCCGATTGCAACCAAATTATATAGGCGTTGATGATCATTGTCCTTAGCAAAATTAAACTGTTCTGCATTAAAATTACGCTGGGAATTACGGACTTACGGAAGGGGGCGTGGCCAAAATCTAAAATAAACAATATTTAGATATTTTTTATTTTATTCGTAGTTGTAGTCTCAGAAATAATTAATAAACTTAATTTTCAAATATTTTCTTGGTCCCCAAACAAATTTTTAAAAAACATTAACAATATAAAATTTAAACAGTCATACATAATATCATGTGTATGAAGATGACTTTGAAATAAATACAGTTCACTGTAAAAAAGTATAAATATTATTTGAAAAATGTTAGTTTTGTAAAAGAACAAAGCGGTTAACAAAAGATAACTTACATATGTCTTAACTTTTGTTTCATTAAATGCAAAAAGTTTAGAGACCTTGTTTTTAATTGAAGATTATAATCCTTTTACTATAAAATACGTGTTTAAATGAGTTTGGTTAGAAATATTATATGATAATCACAAAAGCATCAACCTTTTATGAAAAAAATCAATAAGGAAGTTTAGAGAACTGATTTTTAACTCCTGTAAGAATAAGAAAAACTATAAAAAATGTTTAAAGACAGTTTTCATGAGCTTCGTTAGAAATATCAAATGATAATTACAAAATCATCAACCTTTTATGAAAAAACCCTTAAGGAAACTGTCAATATTCCGGCGATCCTTTCCTAACTTCATTTTCATTTGAGTATTTCAGCTAAAGTAATCATTGCAAGCCAATTGATTGAAGATTTGGTAAGATACACTAGACTTTTAGCAACCTATATACGAGTTTCATTGAGTTAGCAAACTGAGAGGGCTTTCCACACTCTACGCGGCAAGTACTTTTGGCCTTTTGTCAGCTGCTTTTGCTGTGGCACGAACTACCCGGAATAAGTCCACTCGAAGAGACCAGAAGGACTCGAGTAGCCTCCTGGGCAGGCGAACAGGGGTAACAAAATTTATGATTCCCGTTGCAGTCGACGAAATGACGACGAAGTTTTTGCCGTACTACACGTTGGAAGGGGTGAATGAACAGGGGAGAGAGAGAGAGAGGGAGGGGGGAGGAGTAGGTAGGGGGTAGGTGGTTGAGCTGACTTGGCTTGCTGCCCTTTGACTGTGTGTCGCTTGAAGTGTGGCGTGTGGCGATGCGCTGCACTCACAGTAGCAGTAGCAGAGAGTATCATCTGCTTAATCACCAAAATAGCCACCATATGGCACACACACTCACCCACACACACACACACACGCACAAACACACGGTTCAGTCGAGGGTTGAGTCGTCTGTCTGTCTGTCCCTACCTCACCCACTCCCAGCGACTTCTTGTGACTTCAAAGGCAACTCGCCAACGCATTGCCAACTGCGACTCCAGCTACGTCTGCAGCTCCATCACCATCTCCAACTCCAACTCCAATTCCATCTCCATCTCCAGCTCCGTTTTCGGACGCCGACTGTGACTGGCGCTTTGCTTTTTGCACGCACTGTGCAGGGCTGCCATGTGTTGTGCGTGTGTGCGAGTGTGTGTGTGCCTGGCCAATAATTTATTCATATGCGTTTACAAGTCGCAAATGTTGTTGTTCTTGTTGCTGTTGTTCTTACCACAGACAATTTATGCACGCTTTTGGCAACAGCCGCAGCCAGCAACGTTGCCGCCGCAGTCGCATTTTCGCATTTTCCTCGAGTTTTTCTGCCTGCGACTTAAAGGCGAATTAAATCCAGAAATAGTGCGGAAAAACTGCTGAATTAGTTGAGGGTATTTGAGAAGGTTTTCTAATTACAAATGCGGTTTGTTGGTATATGAAAGGTTTTATGGAATATACAAAATTGTGAATAGCTTATGTAATTCAAGGGAACTAATATATATATAGGAATATATTACAGATTTGTATAGATAAAAGAGATATGAAAACTTTGCGTTTTAATAGATAAAGAAGATTTTTTCAGTAATAAAAGCAAATAAAAAAAACCAAAGTGAGTATACGCTTTATGGACCATTTGCAATGGTCGAAGCGTATACAAATGGTCAAGTATTCTTCCAATCTGTTTGTCTGTCTGTCTATCTGTCTATCTGTCTGTCTGCCAGTCTGTCTGTCTGTCTGTCTGTCTGTCTGTCTGTCTGTCTGTCTGTCTGTCTATCAATCTGTCTGTCTGTCTATTTGTCTGTCTATTTGTTTTATGCGTCTGTCTGTCAATTTATTTGTTGGTATGAACACCTAGATCTCAGAGACTTTAAGACATTAAATCTCTATATATATGTTTTACAAGCGAAACAATTTTGTTTAAGAATTTCGCCACGCCCTCTTTCGCCTCTGTTAATTGTTAAAACCTAATTGCAACCGTTATTTTAAAACAAGTACGTTCGTTCTTGGTATTTACGGTAAATATCAACTTATTGATATTATTTAACAAAAGTTTATGGTGTAAGCCGAAATAAAGTTTTTATAGCAGGTATATGACAGTCTAACACACTCTACTGTAGTTTTCTTCATTGTTTATGTAAGGTTCCTTCTATGTATAGCAAACTCATGAATATTTACACAACTTATCTCAACTACTTAGGTATTTCAGCTTTGTTCTTTCTGTCCAAGCTTCCTAACAAATTCATAATACTTGCTTAGTACTTACCACACACATTTCCCCCTCCGACTGCCTCTGCCTGACGCTGGCCTCTTTCTTTTCTCTATCTTCATACATCTTTCTCTGTCTTTGCCTCTTTCCACTCTCGCCTCCCTCTCCCCTTGCTCTCTGGCTTGTAAGCGCATAAAAACTTTTGTATAGCACGCAACTTTCAGCTGGCAGTTGAAGCAGCCCTGCCCCCTTCCCACCTCTGTATGCCCAAGTCCTGCTTGGGGTCTGCTTAAGCCGCTTAGGCCTAGCGCCGTGGCGAGTTCCTCGATAAGCGAAATATTCGAAAGAGGCCAACCAATAAATCATAAGGCAGCAGCATCGCCGTCGCCGTCGTCGTCGTCGTCGTCGTCGTTGGCGGAGGTTGACGTTGACGTCGCGACTGCCGCTGACTACGCTAATGTGCTTAAGGAACGCTTAAGGTTGTCCGCACGTCAGGAATTCGCGTTGCAGCTGATAAGCGAGCGGCCCGCCTCGGCCGTTGCTGCTGCTGCGGCTGCTGCTGCTGTGTTTACCTGCAGCGCAGTCGCAGACAGCGACAGCGGCAGCGCCGGCAGACAAAGTCGAAGACGACACGCAATACCAGAAGCCCGAAATCAATTGCGTATTTATTGGCCACAATCAATGCGGCGCGACAAGGCGGCCCAGGGCCAAGTTCGTCTGCGTCTCTGGCTTCGGGTTTCGTTTTCAGCTTCGTTTTTCGGCTGCGGCTTCCTAATGATCGCCCACAGCGCAGCAAGGCGAGTCAACCGCAATAAGCCGCTGGCGTCGCTGTCGACGTCGCTGTTGCAGTCGCTGCACCCATTTCATTATGAGCCCTGCTGCTCTTGCTCTGTCAGTTGATCCTTTCGCTGTCAGTTGCGTCATGCGTCATCGCTTTGGTATGCGGACACTCGGACGCTCGAGCTGTCATTGTTGCTGTCTCTATCTCTCACTCTGTCTCTCTCTCTCTCTTTCTTTCTTTCTCTATCTTTCTCTACCTGTTTAACTCAGTTGTGCTGTAAATCACTCCACTAGGAAGTGTGCGCAGCGTGCGGCGTTTCCTGTTTCCAAAAATATTTGATAAATTGCCTAAAAGAAGCAGTCGATCTGCCGATACATAGTACTAAGTAGTTACTGGAATTTCTAGACTCTTAAGTATATCATAAAAATTTAAGGGGTTATGTATTAATTAAAATATGCTTTATGTTGTATGTTTTGTTGCATTCTTTGTTCATTTTCAATTGCAATTACAATTTATTGGTTCAATATTTATGAAATTATTGATTTATAATTAAATTTTCGGACTAGTATATTTTCAAAATGTCATATAATTTACAATTAATTTATAATTTTATAGTTTTGTAGTAAATGACTTTTTTGATTTATAAAAGGTAATTTATGTTTTGTAATTTTTATAATATTATTTATTGATCATAACTTGCTACGAGTATGTTCCTAAACTAAGTCTAAAATTTGATAAGAAGAAGATGTGAACTTCTTAAAATACTTTTGGTGTTGATTCACTTTGAAATGGAATGTTAATCTTATAAAGACTTTATAGCATTATCTCATATGGTAACGTTTTTTGTTTTTTTTATTATTATTATTATAAGGTGAAGAATCCGTACATCATAATATATTATCTTAACATCACAGGGTGATATGGTATAGTGATATTAGGAATATCAGGAATTTGCTATTTTAAGATTAATATATTATATTATTAAAGTACTATAGATGATTTTCTAACTGAATACTCACCCATATGCACTTTCCCTTTCTTCTTTCTTATTGAAATTCTCCACATTATAGTTTTACATTATATTTAATATTATTATACATAAATCTGAACAAATATTGTCTCTAGAGATTAACATATTTAATGTAAATATGAGTTGTTTTTATTTTTTAGAATAATTAAGATTCCCTCAAGTCCTTTTCCTACACAAAATCATGATAAATCTCCTCAGTTTCCTTTTACTTTCAGCTTAAATATGAGCTGATCATTATAATATAATTAAAGTGCTTAAGATCTTGCGTTCCTTAACAAATTTTTGAAAAATACCTATTAATCACAATTGCCCTCAGGCATAGGAAATTGATCTGATATCGAGAAACAATTCCATTTGCGGAACTCAATTTGGAATCTTTGCCAATTGTGTTTTGTGGCTGCGGCAGCAGCTGCCGTTGTCGATCGAGATTTACAGCTAGACGTGGCAACATGAGTCACATTTCGTGGCACTCTCGGCCAACCCTTTTGGGGCACACACACACACACAGACAGAGAGAAGAGAGAGGAAGAGAGAGAGTTATGAAGTGGCATGACAACAACAGCGCGACCACTTGAAATCCATTAAATATTTGTAGAAAACCAATAAAAGCAATTCCAAGCGCGTTTTTCAGTTGCTGCTGTGGCACAAAAACGGCAACTGTGTTTCGAGTGCCAGCGAGTGACTGCGGCTGCCAGCGATGCCACTTGAAGGACACAACACGCGCCGAGCTACGCAGCATGAAGAAGGGGGTACGGGTACGGTAGGGTAGAGTAGGTTAGAGTAGCGCGTAGGGTTGGGTTGGGTAGGGGGCACTCGTAGTGCATCCTTTAGAAAATCAAAAGTGTGGAAATTTCTGACGACGTGAGCCATAAACATTGAAATCTGCTGCAGTTTACACTTAGCCCCCTACTCTCCACTGGCAAGCAGATTCATCTACCCCTTCCCAGATATGTCGTGTGGCAGCTGTCGCTGCTTGCAACTGGTCAGCTGCCACTGAAGCTGAGGCTGCAACAACTCGCCTCGTATTTCGTGGCGCCTTGAAAATGTCAACATTTGTTTCATATTGCACACTTTCCATATAATTTCCATGCGTCTAATCTTGTGACGCCTTCTTCTCCCTCTCTCTCCTTCCCTCTCTCTCTCTCTCATAGAGGTCTCTGTTTGTAATCTTTGTCAATCAGTGCAGTCCACAGGCTTTTGGTCTGTCGAGGTTGCCCTTCCTTCCTGCCTCTCGTTGCTCACTTCATGTGCTGCCTTTGCCTTTGGCCCATTAATCAAACTATTAGTGCACTTTTTGTGTGGCCACACCCCTTTATCCCCACCTCCCCCGTCGTCTGATCTTATTCAATTTGGCAACGGCCCATGGTAAATTTATTTATGGATCTCTTTGCAGGGTCGCAACATACGCGATAATCACGATAATGCGCAGTGTAATCAACTAATAAGGCTCTTTTGCCAGTGTACACCCTCGCATTAAGGACGAGCACCCTCCTCCTCTTCGACAGGGGGTGCTTGGAAAATTGAATTTAACGCGCAATATTTTGTGCATTTTCCCCGTGTTGCTGTTGTCCTTGTTGTCGTTGCTGCTGTTGCTGTTATTGTTGTTGTTCTTGTTGTTGTTGTTGTCGGGGTGTTTGCGGAAAATGCAATTCATGTGTTTCGCTGCCTGCGAACTTGCGAGTGAAATTTATGACTTTTCCTAGGCCTATCGAGAGTGGAAGAGGGGAGAGCCTTTTTCAAGGGGTGTCTGCACTGCGGCCAGCCTCATCGAGTGTGTGCGCCACTCCCCCCTGCCCTTTCCCCTTCCCCTGCCCCTTGTGCTTGTCTCCTGCCTCATGTTGTTGTCCTATTTGCCTTTGGTTCGGGGGGTTACGCTATCAGCTTCGAACACATGTCACGAAAAACTCAAGCGAGCATCGTTGCACCACAACCCACTACCCAGTACCCTCTCCCCCTCTGCTCTGCAAGCATAACGGTAACAACTACATGCCTAAGTGAGTGTCGTCCATAAAGCTGTAAGCTGTAATTAAGCCGTCCTTATCGCCAGCGAAAATATTGTAGCATATTGGATTACATTGAAGATACTCGCAGTGCACACTCGATAATGTGGCCTAATAAAAGCTGAGGGAGTGCACCAGAGGAGGTTAAGGGGATTTACTTACATCATAGAAGGTCTTTCAAACTAAATCTCTGGTTTTTCTGACGGTTTCTTAACTCTGATTATACTAAGGTTTACTTTAGTAGGTTAAAATAGATAAACCAAATGCATCTTCTTATATTATAGAGATTCTCTTCAGTATAAATCTCTGTTTATTGTATTGTATTAGGTGCATGCTTTGCTTGTAAATTCTGACTAGGAAATCTTCTTAATTCTTTCAGGAAGAAGTATCTTTATACAATAGATCCAAATTTACCTATTTTATTTAAGATTCTTTCTTAGTCTAACTCTCTATGTTTTTGTGCAGTAGTAAGAACAAGTTTTCAATCTATCAAAGACAGTTTGTTAATTCTGATAATACTAAGATTGAATTCTATAAGTTCCTATCTAAATTATATTATAAATAAGCATGCTAACTATTTTAGACCATCTTCATAAACCTTTTTTCTTGCTTTGATCTCTTAATTTACATTTAAATTTGTTTCATTACTAAACTTCTGCATGTTATACAGTTCACTAAACTCAACTGTTATATACCCTGTACAAACTAAACATTGTATCCTGAGTAGCTGAAAATAATTTCTAATTAATAATAATTTTTGTATTTCAACTTAGTTCCTTCAGTTGCAAAATCTAAGTAGGGTGTTCAGATTTTATAAGCAGACAATTTCAAAAAGGTCCACAAGATTTTAGACTTTTCCAGAGCATGAATGAAATGAAATTTGGCATAGCCCATTGCTGTAGAAGCAGCTGTCTTCAGTTTGAATATATTCTGAAGAATTTACCTACATATTATTAGAATTTAAGATATATTACGAAGTAGCTTAGGAAAGAAATAAAAAAAAGAAAAAGTAAAATGAATATTTTTCAAGATATTCTTTAACGAATTGACCCCCGAATTCAAGTTGACGTGGTTCAAAGTCATAAAACAAATTATTCCCTAGTCCCAACTGCGAATGTCCCTATGTGTGTGTGATAGTGTGTGTGTGTGTGAGTGTGTTTGTTTGTGTTACATTTACATGGCCAGTGACCAAGGCAGCACTGGACAGAGTCTTATCAAAATGAAAATTTGTACACTGATAAGCGCTACAAGCGGGCGTACAGAAGAGGAACAGAGGCGAGCCGAAACAACAAAGAAAGAAGAAAAGAGAGGGTGAGGAGGGGAGAGCGAGAGGAAGAATGGAAGCAGACTAGGCAGACGGACGCATTTATTCAAATGAGCGCCAGACGGCGAAGCAGAAATTAGGAAAGGTATTAAGATAAAAACGTAAAGAAATGAAAAGAAAAGGCCAAAACGAAACGACGGCTACAAAATGAGAGAAAGAATGAAGCACGCACACCAAGACACGCCTTGAAATGGCGACCTCGGCATTGGGTTAGGCTCTGCTGCAGCTAGGCAGCTCTGCCTGCGTCCGCCTATGTATGTGTGCGTGTGTGTGAGTGTGTGTCGACGGTCGATTGCATTGGCGCCATGTTTATCTAATTTGGGGACATTTATGCATGGCATTCCGCGCGGTTGTTTATAGGTTCGGTTAAACCTGCACTGATAACAGCCCCGTCCAGTACCAGTCCCAGTCCCAGTCCCAGTCGGAGTCCACAGTCCCCTCTCGATTGCTCTGAGGGACCGGTTGACTGCGCTGGGCTGAGCTGAGCTGAGTCAGCGCTGCGACTGCGCCTGTGCAGCGTTCAACAATAAAACGACGAAACGGCGACCGACAATTAAAGCGACCCGTCGTCGTTGTCTTCGCCGTCGGCATCGTCATTTTGGTATTGAAATTGCTACGGCTCTTGTTTGTTGTACCCTGTACGCATTGGAAATAGCTCAAGCTGGGTAGTTTAGTTGTCTTGACGTTAACTTGGATGAAGAAGCCTTAATAAACTTGTAGTATATACGGTAACACTTGTTCCATAATGAAACATTGTAGATCTCTGGCACTATAATAGCTAGAGCTATGAAATTTTCCATGTACTTGGGTTTAGACTAACTGTATCAATGGTTGGTAACAGGAATTTATTATATGCTATTTTAGTAAAAATAAACGGTTCTAGAGCTTTGCACAAGCATATCTAGCACTATATAATAGTTAGAGATATGAAATTTGGTATGAAGGTACTCTTACACCAGATGCAGATAGGTCTTTATAAGAATTAAAAATATCTGCACTTTCTTTGAAATGAAACAGTTATTTAAGATAAGTAAACGCAGATCTCTGGTTCTATTATAGTTAGGGTTATGAAATTTGGTATATAAGTTGCTTTATATAAGATGATAATTTAGGATATTAGTAAGCTTTAATATCTTAACTATAAAAGTAAACTAATGTGAAGTTGATAAGCAGCTGAAGTTTATTATCACTAAGCTACTGGAACATTACATTCCAAGAATTCCCAAGTATTCCCCATAAAGTTATTCCAAAATGTAAAGACTAGAATGGATAATATAAAACCCTCCCAACTACAGGGTATTTCATAGTCCACCCCTATAGATTCTCTCTCCCTTTACTTGTCCTTTTTGCGCTGTTCTTTCCAAGTTTTTATTGAGGCATTTTTACCAAAGTCTGGAGTGTGTCATGCGCCCAATCCTGCGCCTTATCTCTGGAATGTAACTTAAACTTTAAGGATTATTGCCTACAATAAATTTGCGCAGCCTGCCAAGGGGCGGGGTGAAGGGGATGGAAGGGTCGCCTTTAAGGCTGTAAGTCAATACCAACAGCCCCCTGCTTACCCCTTTGTAAGTCTCCCCAACTTGCACTCCTAGGAGCCTGTCAGGGTCGCATCTTGTCTTTCATCATTAGCGCTAATTAAAAGTGTATAAACTTTCACTGTGCCACGTGCCACGTGTTGCACAAGCAACGCGCACCTTACGCACTAATGAGAAAGGATTTTTGGGTTAATTTGGCTGCGGAAGAGAGCGGAGTGGGTGGTCACTGTCAAACGATGTGTGATACACACACACACACACAATGCGCCCGGTCTGGACTGACGGGAGTCAGGGAGAAGCACCGCGCAGGGTCAAAAGTCAGCCAAGTGGAAGCCCAGAGGGCGAGACAACATAGCTGGCTGTGCACACACTTGAGAACGCACGAATCGCAACAGCCGCAGCCGGGCAACGCCTTCGCCAAGGAACTGCTCCTCCTCCTTATCCTCCTCCAGCTTCGGATTCAGCTTCATCGAGCCGTGCCTGATGCGTTGACGGCGGGCGACACTTTTTTATGCGGTTGTCAAAAATATCATTTTATTGCCACCAAAATGACAACACTTAGCCGACGCACCCGCTGCCCCTCCCCCCTCTCCCCTGCTCCTCCCTTGCGACTCAGTCATTCAAATCTTCCGCTTGATTAGGCGCCAATTCGCACAAAGCAAATCCGTAATATGGGCGTTGCCGCGCCCTGCAATTATGAAATGTTTGACTGCGAAGCCCTTACGGAAGACGGAGACAGAGAGAGAGAGAGAGAGCGAGAGAAGGGGGGGTGTTAACTCACCAAGGGGTTGCTGCATTGACGCTTCAGCGCATTCACTTGCAGCAGCAGCAGTAAAGGATTTGCACGCGGAGTCACTCGCGATGATGAACTCTTCCAGTAAATTTGACTGAATCGTTACATTTGCCGGCCGCATTAGTCCCGGCGACAATATGACAATATGCCACTGATAATAGACCAGCTGAGAGTCTCTATATACCTAGCCCAATCCTCTCTTTCACCCTGGCTCCCGCCCTGGTCGTGTCAAAGGGTTGCCAAGTCGTAGCCAAGCTTAGTCCGAGGCAAACTGACAACCAACAGAGAAATCATTTTTTAGCCCACGGCAAACCTAAGAACGGTTTATCTTCAGCATTATGTTTTACTATTGCCTTGCTCCCCACATGCCCCACACATTTTCCTCTACCCTACTGCTGCTTGGGTTGTTTTCTTGCCACCCCAAATGACGCCAACGTTTTACGTTTGCCCCACTCTTTTCTTTCTTTCTTATCCTCTTTTACTTTTTTTAGAGCCACATTGTTGCGCTACACTTGGGGAAAATGGCCGCAAGTTGAGCTAGTTGGTTTATAAAAGAGGTTTGTCAAGGACCCTAAACTATTGTTAACTTTACAGATTGAAGAGGGAAAGAGATAAGAAATCTTAAATCTATAATATGCAGTCCATGGTAACGATTATGATATACAAAACATAAAAGTTTTCCAATTGTATATTTTCATATATTTTAAATGAAATTCTAGTATTTTTGTATATGATTATTAGCTGTACAATTTTAAATGTTATCGAGATATTTTTATTATATATTTTATTATTTATTTATATATTATATAAATATATATACTTGTATATGAAATCATTTAACGCAACTTGAATTTCATATTTTCTGTACTTTGTATCTTGTGCTATTTCACTCGCGTTTCGCGGTCTGCCCCTCTTTTTGTCTGTATGAACATCTAGATCTGAAAAACTATATGAAGTAGAGCTACTAAATTTGATGACAAGGTATCTTATTATTAGACGAAGAATAATAACAATTTATATTATGGATACTTTCCTTTTTTAAACCTTATAAATCCAAAAATAAGAATTAAAAACTCATTTTTAAGCTTTTATTAAATTCATTCTTGTTGCTTACAATAATTGTTACCATTTAAATGACCTGTGAATGTTTTATTGCGTTTGGATAATGTATATATAAGTTATTTAAGAATCAATGTCTTAACTTTATTGGGCTATACATCATATATCATATTCTAGCACATTTGATTAAAGCCTTCTTACTCGTTTTCTGCCTCCAATATTATTCTCTTATTTTATTTATTTCGAATATATTCCTTTAATTTCCAGCTTTACATTTCTTAACTTACACATAGCTTATATTCCTCTTAATTTAAATATATTTAAACATATCTACAATAACACCTTTACTCTCTCCCTTAATTTCTTATCTCTCTTCACCCTGTAGCGCATTTGTCTGGTCGTCTAGGCCCCGCAGCAGCGTTTCTAGTTGTTCATTCATTCGACTTGCTACAGCAATTGTTGTTGCTTTGGTTATTGTTCTTGTTGTTGTTGTTGTTGTTGCGCACTTTTGTACACCATTTTTGCTTTGCCTCGCATCGCGTCGTGCGTTGTTTCGTTTCTTTTGCTGCTGCTCTGCATAAATTTCCCCTCAAGAATTGTCGCTTTCCTCTGGGTTTGGGTCTCTAGAAAGGGGTTTGCATTTGTTGGGTTCACCCAGACAAACACACACACACACACACACACACACAATGGCGCGTCGAGCCGCAGGTGCCGTCGAAAAGGGTAGCAAAAGTGCGGCAAGTGCAGCAACAGCAAGGGGGTGGGATGAAGGCAGGGGCAGGTGCCCAAAGGGTGACTCTGGCGTTGGCAATGGGTTAGTACTGGGGCAGGGAGACGCTCTAGACAAGTTGCAGCAGCGTTTGTTGTGTGTTTTGCCCGGCAACAACAACAACAACAACAACAACAACAACAATAACAACGGACAAGCGCTTGCCGCCATTTTTAATATGGCGCACAGCAAACACATCAACACACACACACACACACACTCAGCTGAAGCCCAACTGGAAGGTAGGAAAAATACGTTGCCCTTCGCACCCCGACCCCCACACGCCCCGCTGCCTTTTGCTTTTATGGCCTTCGCAGCGCCAAGCTGCTTCTCTTTCGTTCTTCTTCCTCCACCTGCTCCCTTATTCCTTGTGCTGCTGCTCCTTCTGCTCCTCCTTCTTCCGCTGCTTCGCAACTTTAGCGCTGGCTCCTCTGCTGGATTTGCATATAAAACATTTGCAAATGTATGTGCTACACACACACACACACACACATACACAAAGACACACACACATATGGTATTTGCATTTGCTTGGGGCGAGGGGGAGGTGCCTACTGTGGCCAGGCGGGCAGGGGGCGTGGCTGTGTGTGCGCTTCACCGTCATATAAATTTTCGATTGATATGCAAACTTAAAAGGAACCGCAAAAATTATGCTCCAGTGAGCTGGTTGGACTAGAGCTCCAGCCACACACACACACACACAGACACACATACATACACAGACAAGCTGGGGGCGCTGCTGTGGGAGTGTGCGCGCTTGCGAGGGTAGTTTTATCAGCTGATAGGCAAATTCAGTTAGTTGTGTAATTGAATTTTTGTGGAAATTGATTTAGGTTGCGCGATGATTTTATGGATTTTTGATTGAAGATACAAGATAAGACAGAAAATGAAAGTATATGGTTTCAGTATATCGTAGATACTTTTTTATTATCAAGATACCTTCTTCTGTATCAAAAGATTCATATATTTGCATGAAGTTTTGCGTCTAGAAGATACTTTGCTACTACTATGCATCCATAAGATACTTTTGCATCTGTAGATTACTTTGTCAAAAAATGATTGACTAAAGGTACTTTCATGTCCTCAAGATACTTTTGTACTTTGGAGATCCTTTTGTTCTATTTATATGCATAAGTTACTTTTGTATCTATAAGATACTTTTCTTCTCTTGGCATCAACCACACATTTTTGGTTAAACAGTAAACATTTTCAAATACAAGATGCTTTTGGATCTATTAGATACTTTTGTATCTATCAGATACTTTTGTATCTATCAGATACTTTTGTATCTATCAGATACTTTTGTATCTATCAGATACTTTTGTATCTATCAGAAACTTTTGTATCTATCAAATACTATCTACCTGTCTTAATAATTCTTCTGTACCTGCTAGATACTTTTGGATGTTCAACTAACTTTTATCTACAAGATGCTTTTGCATCTGTCAGATACTTCTGTATCTACTTCCTGCTCCCACGTTACTTTAACTGCACTTACTGCCCTCGCCTCTAACAAATAACTATGTAAGTTGCATGCATGTGTGTGCGAGTGTGTGCTTGTATGACTATGTGTGTGTGTGTGCGTGTGTGTCTGTGTGTGTGTGTGTGGCCACGCTATAAAAATTCAACGAGCTGCTGCCGCCCGCCAATGGAGCAGCTTAGCACGACGCCATACAAATAGCTCTGCTAGCAGATGCAGGTATAGAAAGGGCAAGAGGGGAACAGTGGCAGGTGAGAGGGGGGGATCTTTCTATAGAGACCACGTTGCCTTCGCCCCCTTTTCCCTCCCCCACAAGCATCAATGGAAACTAAAGCCCCGCTTAAACATTTAACAAACTGCAGGCCAAAAGCTGCACAGGCCGCGTTTGACTGACGTTTGACTATTTGCCAGCTGCAGCAGCAGCAGCAGTTGTGGCTGTTGTTGTTGCAGGTTTAGTTGCTGCTGCTGCTGTTGTTGTTGTTGTTGCTGCTGTTGCATGCATATTTCAATAGATTTGACGGCTCCAACAGCGAAAGCAATGAAATATATTTCCAATCAAATCGGAATGCAAACATGTCAATACCGTTGCATGTGGCAAGTGGCGCGCGAGTGTCTGTGTGTGTGTGTGTGTGTATGTGGATGCCACATGCTACGTTACGTTCGTTGCGGATGCCGAAAATTGGAATTGAAAAAGTCATGATAACAAAAATTGCACGCCGCGTGACTTTGAATGACAGATGAGCTGCCGCTGCCGTGGCTGCTGTTGCTGCTGCTTCTGCTGCTGCTGCAACAACAACAGCAGTAGCAACTGCAACAACAAAGACAACTGCAAACTGCAGCAAAGCGACAACAATGAAAATGTCGCGTTCGCGTTCGCGTTTGCCAAAAAGGGAAAAAACAAGGGCAAAAACAATGACAGCTGCAAAATGGCAGATTGCAATAGCAACAACATCAACAACAACAAGAACTATAGAAACTGCCACAACAACAACTGCTCGCTGTGCGGGCGAACGTGTTTGCCTGAAACTTAATTCAAAATCAACAATAACAACGACAACAGCAACAACAATTGACAACCGACAACAATGGGAGGAGCAGGAGAGAGAAGACGACAAGGCTGGCAGCATGAACGACATTTGAATACACTGAGAGAAAGTGGAGTAGGGTGAGAGGTGAGAAATATCGATGATATAGAAGTAGTTATCGATTGTTGGAGATGATGATGGTTGAGCACACTGAAACAAAAGAGAGAGAGAGAGGGCGAGGGAGTGGAGAGAGTGATTAAGAAAGTAGATGACAAGCAAAATAAAATACAGCTAAATACGGTATGTCAAATAAAGCTGAAATACACTGAAATGCATTTGTATAGTGAATATAGAACAATTATATGAGAAATAAAAAGCAATGAGTAATCATTATAAAAGCGAAAAGGTTGCATTTTATCTATTAAAAGTATGCTAAACTCAGATTATAAAATAAGAAATATATTAAATAATAATTTGGCTATAATTACTACAAAACTTAAGGCCCTTTCGTATGATAATAATAATAAATACAATATATTAAATAATAATTTGTCTAACTACAGAACTTTCAAGCCCTTTGAAGTAAGGATACAAATAATGATAATAAATGTTTTAATAAATTGTGATTTTGAAAATTTAAATTCATATTGTCTTTTTTAAAATACACTTGTTACTTAAGGAAATACTAACAGAAGGCTTGTCTATAAATTTAACTCTGTATTGTGCACTTAGAAATACAAAAAATAATAAATGATAGAAAATATAAGCACTTAGACAGCACTGAAAGAAATAATGATAAATAAATAAAGAATTAAAAAAATAATAAACTAATATATATATTTTATTTATTATAGGGTTTTGGAGACCTTTGTTTTTTATCATCTTGGTGGCTGGCTCTAGGTCAAAATAAAATAAAATAAAATAAATACAATTTATCTGTATTTTCTTTTTCTTCCGATATATTTCGGTTACTCTGCGGTAATCCTCTTCTTTATAAAAATGATAGCAAAATCTTATATAGTACATTCAAATAGTTTTACTCCTTTCTTCTTAATCTTTAAAATCCTGTTGTTACGTTAAGATACATTTATATGAAACACTCAGAAAATTGATATGAAATATATGATGGAGTAAACATATATATTTACATATATCATTCATATATTTATATATTGCATATCATATATACTTCATATTAAAATATACAAAATATTTTACATTAAAATGATTCTTCTTGATGCCTTCCTGGCGCTTAACTGCTTAGCAGACCTCAACAATTGGCTTTGGTATATATCATTCATATATTTATATATTGAATAATATTTATATTTCATAAATATATTTATATATTTCATATTATTATATTATATTATTAAATATATATTATTAAATATTTAAGAAAAGAAATGTTTCTACTTGATGCTCTAGCATTTAACTCCCTGGCATACCACGCCCACTTTCTTGGGCGCTTAACCGCTTAGGAGACCTCAACAATTGGCTTTGATATATAGCATTCATATATTTATATATTGCATAATATTTATATTTTATAAATATATTAATATATTGCATATCATATATATTTCATATTATTAAAATAAACAACATATTTTAAATATTTAAGAAAAGAAATGTCTCTGCTTGATGCACTAGCATCAAACTTCCTGGCACACCACGCCCACTTTCTTGGGCGCTTAACCGCTTAGCAGACCTCAACAAATGGCATTGCTATATATCATTCATAAATTTATATATTGCATAAAATTTATATTTCATAAATATATTTATATATTGCATATCATATATATTTCATATTATTAAAATATGCAAATTATTTTAAATAAAAAAGAAATGTCTCTGCTTGATGCACTAGCATCAAACTTCCTGGCACACCACGCCCACTTTCTTGGGCGCTTAACCGCTTAGCAGACCTCAACAATTGGCTTTGGTCTATAGCGTACCTTTTTGAGCAACATAGTTAATATTCCACCTGCTGAGGCTGACGGAAACGGAAGTGGAAGTAGAAGCGCCCCAAGAAGCGCGAATAAGTAAAGAATGAAAGACGAGAAGACTGACTAAAGGAGAGATTGACGGAGTGACTGAGAGAATCACGAGCAGACTGACTTGCAGACTGTGTAACTGACTAACTGACTGACTGATTGAGTGACTGACTGAATGACTTTCTTGTTGTTGTTCTGGTTGTTGTTGTTGCTAGCCGTAGTCGGCCTTTTGCTTTGTTGTTGTTGTTGTTGGCCCGAGACTGACTAACTAACTGACTGACTGCTGTTTCCGCTTTTTACGTTCATTGCCTCTGCCACAATTCTAATTTTCCTAATGGATATCGATCCCGGTCGCCCAACAACAACAACAACAGCAGCAACAGCAACAGCAACGTTGGCGTTGACTGCGACAGCAACGTCAACGTCGGCGTCGACGCTGGCAAAAAGGATAATAGACTTCTTTATTGTGCATGCGACTCTATAAAAGTCAACTCTGGACTTTGTTGTGTGTGGCGCAGCTCAGCAACCGGAGACGATGGGCGGGCATTTGGGGCGGACTGGGAACAACTGACACACAAACACACACTCGACACACACACACACACACCACTGGGCACACACGCAAGCACACCTCAACAACCTCGCACAATAAATAAACTGGCATGTCATGCAGCGCAAAACAGTTGGCAACTCTAGCACAGCTAGTTCTCTCTCTCCCCCACACTCTCTCTTTTTTCTGCCACTCTCTTCTCCTTTGTCTTCCCCCTTGTCTTCGCCCCTGTCTTGCCCCTTTCTCCTCTTTTCTTTTGCTACTTTTCACTGCCTTGTATTGCCTTGTCCTGTTTAAAGCGCACTGCAAAATTAGATTTCTCTGCAGGCCTATAAAAGCCAACTGACCCTAACAGCAGCTGCCCCAAACTCAGCCAACCCTTGCCTAGCTGCGCCGCCTCTTCTACCCCCTTTCAACTCCCCTTCTGTTGCTACACTTTTTGGCAGCTTCTTCGTCGGCGTCGGTGTCGGTGCCGCCAAGTGCGAAAATTAAATGAACCGCAAGTCGAAGCAGGCTCAGCCCACACGTTGATGAGCTGCCCTACCCCCGTGCCTGCTACTCCTCTTCCTCTGTTCCTCTGTCCCTCCTCCCTTCCCTCTTTGCCTTGGCTAGATTGCTTCGTGTTTGCGTAGGTGTTTTGCGTGTTTCTATTTGCATAAATTTTTGCTATTTGCTTTGGCTTGGCAAACGTGACGAGACCAAAAGAGCCAAAAGAGAATGAAGAGAGAGAGGGAAGTGGGGAGTGTAGAGATGGGAGGGGGAGGGCGGAGACCCGAACCGAGTCGGGATACATCGTTGGAGATTGATACGCGACTGGCAGTCAAGCCGAGACTGGCATTTGAAATTGAAATTGGAATTTGGAATTTGCATTTCGACGAGAAATAACAACAAAATCGAAACGGGTTTGCAATGGATTCCCCCATTCCATTCCTGGTACCGTTAAGTATTCGCATTTTATGCTAAACATACGCAAACACCCGCATACACAAAGGTATCACGCCCCTACCTACCCCTACCCCTGCTCCCACTGTCCCCACTGCCAACCAATTTCGAACTATAAAATATGCTACAGAAATCAGAAATAAAGTCGAGAACTTTAAATTATTCTCACAATTGTTGAGAGAGAGAGAGAGAGAGAGAGAGAAAAATTTATTTTAGTGAAATACTATAAATGAAATTTCTCTTCGTCTTTAGCTCTGGGATTAGTCTGAGCCTGAGCAATTTCCGTGTGCGTGTGTGTGTGTGTGTGTGTGTGTATTTCAGTGATTTTTCATAAATAATTTCTGATAAAATTCTGCTTAAATTTTGATAACATTTACAGCTCAACAAATTCCATGGAAATTGTTTGGTATTTATTCAATATTTCATTTTTTAAGAAATTTATTTTCATATCTCGTTATTCGTTTTATTATCGTTTTATGTTTCAGCTTCTTGATACGAAAGTTCTTTAACTATTCAGTGTGCAGTTATCTCTGGCATACCCTTATCGTTTGCCTCAACTGACAGCGAACAGAGCTGCCAAATTGGCTACAGATTGCACCTGTGTCTGAGTCTCAATCTCAGTGTCTATAGAAGCTGCTAACCTTAAGCTGTCCATGCCACATGAGGCGAGTGGCAGACACCAATCGAGAGGGCAATCAATGTGCTCTAGACAGCTTCCACTGAAGCAGACTGACTACAAAATGGTTTCCGACACACTGATGTTGTTTTTGTTGTTGTTGTTTGTACTCGTATGTGTGTATTGTCCGACATTTCTCATTAACAAGTTAGCAGAGAGTGTAGTAAGCTTCTCTAGGTGGAATGATCTCTGAATTGGTATGATATACAATACAATGGAATATATGGTAGTAGTAATACAATGAGTACTATAATCATGCAAATAATAATGAAATTGGCAATGATAGAAATAATAGTGAAAACAATAAGAATAATAATAATAATAATAATACTGGCACAAGGTAACTTCTGTGTTGACTGTCCGATACGGTTGAAGTTTTAAGAAGAGGTATATAAAACAGTCAGGATTATCTTTTATATGTCGCTTACAAATCGAATTGAAAAATGTATTTATTGATTTGCTGGACTGGTGGGCGTGGCATCCTATATTGAAAATAAACTTTTTTAAGTGATGATATACAGAAATCTTCATGCCAAATTTTGTGTCTTTAGCTTTTATATTAGCTGAGATCTCGATGTTCAAACGGACGAAGGGGCAGACAGACAGACAGAAAGACAGACACACAGAGAGATAGGCAGACAGACAGGTTGACAGACAGACAGAAAGGCAGACAGACATACAGACTGACAGACAGGCAGACAGAGAGACAAACAGACAGACAGACAGGCAGACAGACCGACAGACCGACAGACCGACAGACCGACAGACAGACAGACTGACTGACAGACTGACAGACTGACAGACTGACAGACTGACAGACAGACTGACAGACTGACAGACTGACAGACTGACAGACAGACTGACAGACTGACAGACTGACAGACTGACAGACTGACAGACTGACAGACTGACAGACTGACAGACAGACAGACAGACAGGCAGACAGACAAGCAGGCAGATAGACAGACAGACAGACAGACAGGCAGACAGACAGACAGACAGACAGACAGACAGACAGACAGGCAGACAGACAGTTAGACAGATAGACAGACAGACAGACAGACAGACAGACAGACAGATAGACAGATAAGCAGACAGACAGACAGACAGACAGACAAGCAGTCAGACAGACAGACAAGCAGACAGACAAACAGACAGACAAACAGACAGACAGACACACAGACAGACATTTATACAAGTTTTTCAAAAATTTTCAATAGTCGAGGGTATAAAGTCAATTAGTTTATTTTCAAGACATATTTTATTCAGTAAATCTCTACAATTTGATATAGCATCCTGTTCCTGAAGAACAAAGTCAAGTCAAGTTGAAAAATCGAAAAATTTAAGAATTTTGCAGATTAATTTAAAATACGATTGGATAAATTATAATAAAATGACTTGACAGTATGTAAAAAACCCATTGAAATAAATAGAGTAGTTATTCCAGTTGATCTGCAGTAAATTATCATGATAAAACTAATGATACTATTCTATTCTTTAATTTCATTCAACTAGATCAATAGTAATAAATATTTTATGAGGAAATAGTTAACTTATTTAAACTATTTTATCAGCTTCTTACAGCAAATTTCATGAGAAATAATTAACTAAATATGTGTTAGTTATTTCAATAAATCGCCGGGTAAAACAATACAAATTCCAGTCAGCGAATATCGGGCGAAATAGAGAAATGCCACAAATCTTTGCTGGATAGTTTGGTTGCCAATTGGACAGCAACAACAGCAACAATTGATGAACAACAATAAGTAAAGAAGATAATGCAAACGATGCCAACAAGTTGAAAACATTTCGCATTGCGGGAGTTAAAGTGTAGCCCTAGGGGGGAGCTGCGAGGAGGTGTAGCCAGCTTGAGTGACATGTCCTTAATTTGAAAACGAGCTGCTGTTGTTGCTGCTGTTGTTCCTGCTGTTGTTGCTGCTGTTGCGGCTGTTGTTGCTGCTTCCCGTTCACGTTGTGCGTCCAGACTTTTACCGGCATTTCAATTAACCCAATTAATGGACGGGACCTAATTAAATTTTGAAATCATGCAGCTTGCCTGCCTGGCTGGCACACACAGCCACACACACACACACACCCCCTCTCACACACACACACACAGACAGACAATCAGTCAGCTGTTTTGCTGCTGGGCAGCAGCAGCAGCAGCAGCTGCGTGTGCAAAGGAGATGGCGCGAAAGCTGCGATACAAACTCGCTGTGTGTGTGTGTGGGGGAGTGTAAGTATCACTGTCACTGTCTCTGTCTGTGTGTGTGAGTGTATGTGAGGGTGTGTGAGGGTGTGTGTAAGCATTTACTAATGTCAGGCATGTCTGGCTAACTGCGACGGCTATGACTGAGCGAGAAGTGGCCCAAGCGGAGCTGATGACCTTGATTACAACATGACGAGTCGACTCACACCCTTCCCCCCTCCTCATTTTCCTTTCCCCTTGGCCCACATCGCTCTAACTCACTCACTCGCACACACAGGAAGCAGCAGCAGCAAATAAAAACGGTAAAAATAATGGCAACTGGGGAGCAGCGCATCAGCAGAAGCAGCAACAGCAGCAGACGCCGCCAACGATGCCAGCGACGTAGAATGTGCGACAAATCATCAGGCAACAGTGGCAACTGGGTGCCAAGTCAACGAACTGGCAACCGCAACAAGGCACACACACACCCACACACACACACACGTACACACTGGGGGGCAGGCGTGGCACATGTCATTAAAATTGCAACAGAGCCTTGAACAGCAACTGAAGAGAGAGGAAGAGGTAGAGGTTGAGAGCGAAGGCAAAATCAAAAGATCAATAATTATTATGATGTTGCTACGAGGCCAAAAGACAACGTTGCCCAACAGCCGCAACAAGAGGGGGCTGCCAGAGAGAGAGAGGGAAAGAGGCAGATGAGGCAGAGGCAGGCAGCCGCCGCCGCAGCCGCAGCCAAGAGTCAAGACAAGGTGCGGCTGTGGCTGCCAAAAACTTCGACAAGCGCATTACACAGCCAACAATTGCAGCCAAAAGAGGCAGGCAAAGGAGTAGGAAGACGAAGAGGAAGAGGTAGGGGGGGAGGGGGCGCGGCATTTGCTTACAAGTGCAACCATTTTGTAGTACAAACTTCGAAAACCAAAAGCGAAATTGGCAAAACAAAGGCAAAAAGGGAAAAAACGAGGCAGATGAAGGCAAAGAACAAGAGAGCAAGAGAGAGAGGCGAAGAGCGGGAGGAAAGACGGTAGGCGGAGGCAATGTGGGCGGGCAGGTCTCTCTGGGCATGACTGACTGCCTCCATTGCCTGTGGATTGCAAATGTAGCGACGGCAAACGACGCGTGCAGCAGCAGCAGCAGCAGCAGCGCTGGCACAGCTGAGACAGCGACGCCGACGGCGACGACGTTGGGGCACAACGGGGCAGGGGCGCGAGTCATGCGCAGTGGCGCCAACCGATTGGCCCGTTTGGACGCCATTTAGAATCAACGCTCAAAGCGAGACAGCACAACGGACCGCAGCGAGTGCGAGCAGTGCGGCCAAACACCTGTTTCCACTGCCGTCGACGCTGCTGCGGCTGCGGTTGCTGCTGCTGCCTCTGCCTCTGCCCGCTGCTGCTGCCAGTGCTGCTGCTGCGACAGCGACGTTTTCGAATTTCGCCCAAACCGGTTGCAGCTGCAGCTGCACGACACTGCCACAAGCTAGTCGCACTGCTCTAACCACCGTGCAGGATGGCGACCTGTGCGAGCAGTTGCGCTGCAGCCAACGGGGGGTGGCTGCGTGCTGCGACGTCGCTGGCGACGACAACGTTGCCGACGGCGAGCCGAGGGCCGAGCGTAGAGTCGTCTGTGCGTGCCAGTCTATGTGTGTGTGTGTGTGTGAGTGTGCGTGTGTGCACGTCTCTGTGTATCTGTAAGTTTGCCTGCGAATCCGAAAGATACACACAGAGTCAGCCGGTTCAGTCGTTCAGCAGTCGCAGCGCCGTCAGCATCGTGCTCCGAGCTACGCGTTCTCGTCTCGCCGTATTCTCTACGTAGTCGTTCCCTTTGTTATTGCTGTTTTACTTACGACAACGGCAACACACTCGCTTCGCCAATACGCTTCGTTGTCGTCATCGGTAACTGCCGTCGCCTTCTTCTTCGTCGTCGTCGTTGTCGTTGTCGTTGTCGTTGTCGTCGGCGTTCATCGTCAACGCCGTCGCCTTTTTGGATACGAAACTCTACGAAACTCTGCGATACTTCCAAACAAACTCATGACGTTCCAACATTTACCTGTGCGCGCGTGTTACCAACAACTCTAACAACAACAGCAGCAGCTCCACCAGCAGCAGCCGTAGTCATTCCTTGGTTCTGGCTGCCAAGATCTAACTGAGAAAACCAAACTGTAAATGTGCAAAAGTGCCTTAGCGTAACTCGAGAGCAACAAATACTTTTTTTTTTTCGAGTTTATAAGGATCAAAATTCAACAACAGAAAAGCAGCACAGAAACACTATATATATTGCTCAATGCAACGCGTCTGTTCTTGAGTCCGTTCTGTATTCTTTGTTTGCATTTTTTTTGCCCAAGTGTTTATAAGCCAAATATATGGTAATGGCAGAGATTGGTGGCCATTTGGCTCACCAGCTACCACTGCACAATCACAATCATAACCACAACCACAATCACAATCAAACTGGATTACAGCCATCGCTGGTGATGAATCATCACCTGGATTTGGATTGTCACGGCCACGATGTGATAAGTAAGTACAAACTACATATCCAACTATATATTGTATAATAATAATAACAATTCCAAGTCAATTGGCCGTCGGTATTCGCTGAGATTCCCTCGCTAAACCTGTTCCCCCAACTCTCTGCCAATAGTCGGCGAATAAGACAAAGATATTAGACTTTGTTATGTGTTATGTGTTTTATCATTGTATAAAAGAAAGATCATAATTATCGAACGTGCATCTCATTTTGTGTGACTTTGATTAGGTTTTTGTTTGGGGTAGTTCATTAAATTTGAGTATTTCAAATGTTTTCAGCTTCAGCTTGAGGCAGGCTATACATATTTGCTAATCTATGCAATGCTCAGTTCAAGGAGTGCACTTGGGTATCTAGAACTTGAGGTTGTACTTACTGTGAACTATAACTGATCTATTTACAGACTACTAAATACTTCTTATAGTGTCTAGAGTGGTTCCTTACAAATGTAATTCTGCTTTCTCCTTTGTTTCTCTTCCATTCAAAATTCCCTTTAAATTTGAAATTAAAAGCTAAAAACTACCTAATTTTGCTTCAACAAATAATAGCCATTTACCGCTAACTATTCCCAGTGATGTCTCAGTTAATTCACAGTTTCAGCTATCATTATTATAAACTAACTATCCGAATTAGCCCATTTACCTGCAATGCACATTAACTATCGACTCACAGAAGTGGAACCACAATGCACAGCACAAATATCACGTATCATATACGACTAATAAAGCCATTTAAACGAGTTAATGACTTATTTATGGCCAGTCAAGAACAAAAACTCAAAAAAAAAAAAAAAGATAACAACAAAGCAAATTAGACAAACACGGCGAAAATTTGCAAATTAAATTGTCATTAACCTCCTAAGTTGAAAAAAGAGCTGAACGGAATTGCAAAATCACCAGAAATTGACAAATAAAAGCAATTCGTTCAACTGTAAAATGTTCTATCATATTTTGGAATGATCATTCTATCGAAATTGGAAATTCTTTGTTGAAACTCATTCACAAAAGTTTGACTTGGTTTCACTGTGATATACCGAAAATGGAAACATTTTCAGTTCATTTTCAGATCGCTTGAAATCAAAATTGAGGTCAAGGCTGTATTAAAACCTTCAGAGTGAGCTCAAAGTGCGTTGGGTATCATTAAAGAAGTTAGATCACCAAGTTCCAGGTTAGGTCGAGTTCACATGTTCAAGTACGCTCGTTCGAAGTTACAACAGTTCGAAAAGTGTTGCCAACCTCAAAACAAAACTCATATCAAGAGAAACAGTATCATGACATTTTCGAAAACCATTTGAATTTGATTCATTTTTGTTTTAGAACAACACAGTACCGATTTATGGGTAATATTTCACTGGCTTATCTTTTTAATCGACTTAAGGTCTCGCGATATCGCCAACCTTGGATCTACGTACACGATGCGATATATCCATTATATACCCCCAAATGAATCTTAAGTTTCTTTCTTTGGGTGTTTTTTTTTTTACTTTGCTTTTCTTGGCTCAATTAAAAAGTCCGAAAAACCCTTTGGATTTATTTTCAGCTCTTTTGTAGCTGACTTTTGCGGCGGCATTAACTTTTAAATTATAGCTGTATTTTATTTTAAGTAGAATATAACTTTTTTCGACCAGGCCAGGCCGCCGCCAATTAATGGTTGAATGACATTTTAATGCCCGGGGGCAATTAAAGTGCGCAAAGGCGTGAGCCGTGACTCGTGACTCGTGAGTCGCGAATTTATCGTATGCGATAAACGCTGCACAAATTGTGCAGCTGACAAATTTGCTCGGTGGGCAGCCGGAAAATTGTCAACCATATTTCGATCGCAATTCACATTTCTAAATTGTTTTCATGCATTTTTAATTGTGACTGCCAGTCGAGTGTGTGTGTGTGTGTGTGTGTGTGTGTTAGTGTGTGTGAGCTAACCAAAAGTGTCATTAAAAAATTTGCTGTGACAAAAATATATATTTTATTTAAATTTATTTTATTTTTGACGCTCAATTGTGACAAATGTTAGCTGCCAATTTTCTAACCAGACAAAAGACCACAAAAACATGGCAAAAAACATACGAATAGAAAATGGACAAGGCGGGCATGCACGACTACAATATGCGTTCTAGGGTTATGAAACTATCCTGCTTGTTACTTGAATAATTATTGCATTTATTAAACAATTGTTATAAAATTTGCACTGCATAAAGTAAACATTTTATGCAGTTTCCAAGTCAAAGTCCAGTTTGTATCTGCAGAACTGCAAAAATTACAAGCATTCAAAAGTAAATCTTTGCAGAGCTTCTAAAGATTACAAAAGATTTATTGAATGTTATGAAACAGTCTCTAAAGATAGTAACACTACAATGCTATACCGAAGCCAAAGATCTACTTCATATCTTTAGCATTAAAAAAGCTACATAATTCTATGTTCATGAAACTAATCATGCCCAATGAAAAGCAACCAAAGCGACAGTTTAAAAAGTTGTGTGTACAAAAATAAACTATCTGAGAGCAGGTCCAACTATCATAATCATAAACACGTTGTCCGCGCTGGACACTGAATAATGCACGAGCCAGAGACAGCAGCTAGCTGGAGCTGCAGATATCTTTGTATCTGATAGATACACGCCAGAGACAGCTTGCAGCCGCATTGTAATTTCAATTTTAATTAGTTTGCGCTATGCACACACACTCTCGCACACACACACACACACACACACACATAAAATATTTAATGCAAGCGAAATTTTAATTTGAAAAACTTTTTGCTCAGCCAAAAAGTTTTGCAAGCTGCCGAAAAACTTATGCACAGCAAACTAACTAATTGAACGAGAAGTGAAGAAGAAGAAGATGAGAGAAGAGAAGTAGAAGAATGAACAGAAAAGCGAAGCAAACTTATTTCTAGCTTGAGATTTTAGTTTTTATTTGAGATGAAAACAATTTCAGTTGCAGTAGATTGTTTTTTCTCTGTGTGTGTTTGCGTGTGTGTGTGTGTGTGTTTTTTAATTTTTCTACGTTTTGCTTTTCGTTTTTTCTATTTTTCATTTTGTTTTTCCTCGCTCTCTGTTGCTCTGCTGTTTGTCTGTCTGTCCGTTCGCTTTGTTGGTTTGTTGATTTTGTGCGCCTGTAAACATTTTAATGAGTTTTTCATGTCGCAGGCCCATTGGCTTTCGCCAGCTTCCCTCCCGCCCCTCTCACTGCCACGCCCCCCTCACACATGTCACTGCGAACTTCTCAAGTAGTCGTTAAATTAATTAAATATAGTAGAAGGAAATACCGTCGAGCGGGCCGAGGCTCGAGCTCAAGTTTTGTTTACACAAAAAACGCGACACTTTTTTACTCTCGGGTTGCGTTTGTTTTTGTCAATCTCCAAATGAATTGAGCAAGAGATGTGCACGAAAAACATATACCCTGCATGGAAGGCTGTAAGTTAGAATATTTAGTGGAATTTTCAACGAATTTTTGAGGGATTTACTGCAGTTTAATACTCCTAAACCTGATACTAATTCTCTAACTGGGCTTATGCATTTTTCATTCTCTCTTTTTTTCATTGCATACTTCGCAGCGCGTGGCAAGTGACGTGTTTTGTTTCCTCTTCTTGCCCCTCTGCACCCTTCAGCACCATCCGAAACTAGTTTCTGACTGTCTATCTAATAAAATTCAACGGTTTTTATGCCAAACTCGTTAAAAATTGACAATTATTTGTGGTCATAAAAATCAAAACGATTTTCATTTTATAGTTTCGCTTCAATTGGCCTCAAAAATTCGCATATTCCTATATGATATATGTGTATATATGTGAGTGTGTGTGTGTGTGTGTGTTTAGTGTGCATTTGTTTACCATAATTTAATTAAAATTAATTCGATTTAAATGCTGGGCAAAATTAATCGCGAGCTAATTTAAATTTGTGAACGAGAAGTTTCGAAAGTTAATTGTGAAAAATTGACTGGGCAAATGAGCAGAGCGACAGCTTGACAATAATTTTACAAATTATTTGTTAAATGACAAAACAACAGCAACAACAGCAGCAACAACAAAATGCCTAAGAAATGCGACTTTAAATGTTTCAACCATAAAAGGCAAAGTCGGAGAATGGCACCGAGCTTGGAGCTTACGGATGGCATATGTAGATGGGATGGCGAGATACAGACGGACAGACAGATGGACAGCTGGACAGATAGATAGATGGATGGCTTAACTACTTATATAGACACAAACGATGGCAAGAGGGATATGACGAGGAGGGAAGGGGTGCTGGTTTATTTATAAAGTGTTGAGCGTGTGACAGTCGTAAAGCTCGTGAAAGGCGAACGGTAACCGATTGCTTCGACTGGCCATAAATGTTCTACACACATCATTAATCGCGGTCAATTTGGTTTGCCTAAATCGCGTAGGGCAACTTTCAAAACAAATCGATTGCATTATCGAGCGACTTGGGCGGTGATGTTTCGAGGACATAAGCTGAAACTGAAATGATCAGAAATATACAATAAGTTGAGCAAAGAAAGTGCTTTAAAGCGAATTAAAGCACTTTCAAAGCTTTCAGGAGCTTTCCAAATAGCGGTAGGATAATCCTTACTATCCTGAATTCTTTGTTATGGTTTATATATAAAGCCTTTCACACTACAACTTTTTTGAAGCTCAGTCTATGCTTTAATGAGCTTTAAAAGCTGCTTAACAGCAATGAAACAGTTCATTTTATACAACTTTCCTTATAATTGAGATTGCAATTTAGTTTTCTACTATGAAAACTTCCTAAAGTCTTTGAAAAATTCTCAACTTCATTTAAAAAGGCAACACTCGCTTGCTTTTCTCACCAGTCATCATTTTCACATCGATTTCTTTGCCTTATAGCGGCTAATTCATTTCCTCCCAATCACCAAGCAATCCAAATCCAATTCAAACCGAATTTAAATGGTTTACCCTTTCCCCATCCCCCTTTTATCGACCCATAGATAACTCATTATCATTTTCTTTCGCTAATCAGCAAAGCAAATGCGCAAAATGTTTGCTGCCGTTTTTTATGTTTTTTTTTTCGGTTTTGGGTTTTGGGTTTTCGAGTTTGATTATTTTACTGATCTGTGAACGGAAATTCCAGGCATAATTTTCTAATTTCACAAGTCAAACAGACGCGCCAGAGAGCTGTTAATTAAACCCGAACTAAGAATAAAAAACAAAAAACAAAATCGAAAGAAAAAAAACTCGGGCAAATTTACCTGAATCGTATTCTCAATCTACTTTTGCGTATCTCCCAACTGTCTCATGTCTCTTCCAAGTCTGTCTATCTGTCGTAGTCCCTTTCCGAGTCACACACACACATACACAAACACACACAAATGCATTTCAAATGTGACACCAGGCGCTGGCGCACAGCTGTCTTTGTCATTCTGAAACTCTGGACGGGATTCGAGATGCCAGATTCGGTATTCGGGACGGACATCTCTCAGTTCTCCCCCTCCTCTCTCTTTCTATCTCTCTCTCTCTCTCTCTGAGCCTGTATCACGCGCATAGCCCGCACAGGTTTCGGGCCAAGAACATATTGATCTAGTGCCGGGCCCAAGTGCAAAATCAGATAAGCTCCGCTCTCGGGGTTCTGTATTTGGGAATTTATGATTTGCGCCTAAATAACTTTATCACCCTGTGCAGACAGCCTGACAGAGGCACAGGAACGCTATGCTGGACTGGAATCCCAAAAATACTGACCGGAAACCCGAAAAAAGCAAACCCATAAAATATAGACGAAATTTTTTAGCGAGTGCCGCATAAATTTTGTGCCCCGTGTGGGTGTGCCCCTTTTTTTTTTTTTTTTGAGGGAGACCATTTCGATGCCCTACTATCGCAGCGGGTTTCAACGATTGTGCTGAGAGTTATGTTGGTTCCATAGACCCAGACCACAGGACACAGGTACAGGCAGTCGATAAGGTCGACAAATTAGCATACCAACTGACAGCAGAAATATAGTCACTGATATCACACATGAATGGTAGGTGGGAAGTCAATAAAGACATATTTGAAGTGCTTCGAAAAGATGACTGAAACAGAATTTAAAAAATCAGGTTGGTTTGGAATGACGTTCAATTTTAAAATTTAAAACTAAAGCAGTTGCTCGAAAAGAAATCTTTAATCAATTGAAATGTTATTGAGTCTAGAATTCAAGTGCATAAAAAATATTCAAAAACACAACACAACATTTGAGAGGCTACTAAAATACTTATTTTATTTTTTTTTTTTTTTTTTTACTAAAATACTAAGAACAATATTGCAAAAGCAAAATTTAAACTTCAAACTTCAAATGAAATAATAAGAAAATATTAGGTTGTGTAATAAGCCATCAAGAAAATGTTAGGTTGTTGAATAATTCATCAAGTATTTTAACGATGATTTTAAACTCAAGTTTTTTAGTAACTGTTAAGCTATTGAAATAATAAAAAATACTTTTTATTCATGTTACTCAACATATTCCATTATAAATTAATCAAATTATCAATAGAAATACTTCAAGTTAAAGAATCTCATGTGATAATATTAAAAACAGAGAAAACAATATAACTAAAATAGTTTAAAAAAAAAGGAAAACTAAGAAATATATAAAAATTGATAGTATCATCAATATCAATATGTGCTTGAATCTGTAACAGTTAAAAAAAATTAATTTAGTTATATACAATTTGTCAAAAGGTTTGACCATTGCAAATTTGAACCTCCTCAAAAAAAGTTAAAGCGTTTAAAAAATTTAATAATTTACTTTTGTGTGGTTCTTTGAGCAATCCAAAATTTGAGGGACGCCAAAGCATTTTATGCTTCCTCTCTGTAAATTCAACCAAAACCCTTTATGAGCTCACTTGCTGCAATTGTTGTTGTCTTGTATCCGACAGATGCGGCTTTAAGTCCGCCTGTCTTTGTGTCCCAATTACTACTTGCGAGCCGCTGTTGACCTCTGTCTGCTGCAGTTCCATGGGGCAAGCATTAAAGTCGCAGCAGAGCGGCCTATTAAAGTGCAATTAAAAGTGGAGCTCTTAAAGAGTTCAGTCGAGGTGTCAGCGCCTGTCAAGGCAGCCGCGCTACCGTTTGGGGCAGTCAGAACGAATATTAAATTTCCACAAAAAGACAGAGAGAATAACAGAGAGAGAGAGAGGTGGGGAGAGGGGGGGAAGCGCGTTGCACATAAATCAACTGATAAATAATGCCAAAATTGCCAGGTTGCCCTCGTGCGAGGCATGCCACGCCCGTTTATCGCGTGAGTGTGTGTTTTGGCCCAAAACCGAAACAGAAACTGAGCGAACCAGAACCACACAGTCAGCAGCAGCAGCGGCAACAGCGGCGGCAGCAGCAGAGCAACCACCGTGGAGCGCGCAGCTCGTGTGCCTCTCCAGGCGCTCATTAAACGGCGCCTTTTGGCGTCGCATTTCCCGCTGGGATTTTGGCGATGACGGAGGGGGGGCGTTGCACAGGGGCGGGGGCGTGTTGGTTTTGGGCTGCCGTTGGCTGCACAGCGCAGAACACCCGCTGCGTCATATGACACCTTCGAGTAGGTGTGTGTGTTTGGTGTGTGTGTGTGTGCTCAGGTGCATTCTGCCTTCGGACTGGGCTGTCAGCTGGCCAGCTTTGGGGGCTTTGCGTCGCTGCTTTGCTGTTTCTGGCGTGTTGCATGCAACACACCGCATCGCGTCGCCTCGCACTGAGCTCTTTAATGGCGTCGCTTTTAAAGCTCTACTGGGGGCGCCGCAGCGCACCTCAATGCATATACGCTCGCTCTCGCTCTCTCTCTCTCTCTCTGTCGCACTTGCGCTGCCTTTTTACGAGTGTCATTTTTATAACCCGCTTTTAATGACTAATTAAGCAGGAGACAATAAAAAGCAACAGCAACAGCAACAACAACAACGATAACAAGAAGAACAAGCGAGCAATAACTTTCAACAGGATGCAACGATTCTAGAACGGGGGGAGGGAGAACCACAGAGAGACGGAGAGAGAAAGGGTAGGGGTGGGGGGTAGAGTGAAGCGGGAGTCCGAGATTTGGTTACATCAAATAAAAAACACTTCACCGCCGCCGTCGCCAGTCGCTGCCGCAGATCGATTGCGTCGGTGGCGACGACGGAGTACTCCAAATTTGTAAGCGACACTTAAGCAGCAACAACAGCAGGATCCGACCTTATATAACATGCACCGACTGACTGCAGATATATCGCATTACAAGCACACTACTTTTCCGCTTCACTTCGAGTGCCAGAGAAAGAGCAAGAGTGGGAGAGAGAGAGCAAGAGAGTGAGAGATTGGGAGAGAGACATTTAGCATGTCGCTTGTTTGTATTGAGAGCTCTTAATCTCAAGTATCGTCTGGGTAGGCAGACGCGGCTATCAACAGGTTGTGACCGCCCCCGAGACTCCGAACCGAACCGAACCGAACCGTGCCCAGCCATGACCAAAACCCAAACTCAAACCCGACCGCTCGCTGTGATTGCGACGGCGACGGCGTCGCGTCGCGCCGCGGGGCAACTCATTCAAAATTAGATGATGATGACGACGACGACGAAGGCGGCGGCGTCTGTGGTGAATGAGGTTGAGAACGAGACAGGGACGGACGGCTGCAGTTTGCAGCTCAGACGGTAGCCTAGTCGGCTAATTACCGTTACCTGCAAAATATTTTGACTTGCAGCCAGCAAGAGGAGGAGAGAGACAGAGAGAGATGGAAAGAAGGAGGAAGAAGCAGTGCAGGATATAGAGCGACTACCTGCAGGCGCATGTGGCTCATTATGTCAGATTGAAATGTTGTTGTTGACTAGCCTAACAAGTTGCACATCTCTTACGTCCCTCCCCCCCCCCTTCCACACTCTGCTCTTTCCTGTCCTTCTCTTTTGATATCAAATTAGCCCGAGCATATGCAAAACAACGACACAACTAGATAATTTCAATTCGCAACCAGAATTTATCGAAACAAATAGCGAAGTGAAAACAAACCCATAAATATATCGAAAACATTAATCAATGCGAAACCGAATCGAACCGAACTGAACTCGGACTGCGACTCAGAGTCGGACTCGGACTCTCCTCCAACTGGTTTTCTCTTTGAATTCAACAAACTTGTTTCCCATCTGCAGGCGAGTGTGTCTCCCCAGTCTGTCTGTGGAAATATGAATTTATGTCATAACATTCATAGCATACAAGGAATATATAAGGAATATATGAAACACTGTATTTTTATTTATTGCATTGAGAAAACTAATTTTTAAACCAATTTGCAGTGCATACAAATTTGAGTTCATATTTTATTGCAACCAATTTTGGGTGTAGAATTAAGAAATTGATAAAGCCTTTTGAAAATCTTCACTGTGAATAGTTGAAAAATATATAAAATATTTAAAAAAGGCTTTGGGAATTCATTCTTGGAAATATAATGAAAGTTATTGAATATATTGAATTATATTTATTGTAATAGCATATATTGAAAATATAATACGAAATTGAAATTGTTTTAAAAACTTCTTTAAAAGGTTTATGTTCATGAAATGCAAATTGTATATAAATATTTAATATATAGTATTGGGTTTTGGCGACCTTTATTTTTTATGATCTTGGTGATACCAAGATGATATTTAATATATAAATATATGATACTGTTTATAATATCATTATCACTAAGTCCACTATTAATATATTTTATTGGAGACCTTTGCTATGCAAAAATAAAGTGCCTTCAATTAGATCACTTACTTCATTTTTTGAACGACCTTTTGCTTTCAGTTGACCAATTCTGAAACCTTCAAGTGCAATATCTGTAAAAACATATTAGTACCTATATTCGAAATATCTTGTGCAATATCTATAAATAATATATATAATATATTTCTTATATATGTATAAGAAATTCGAAATACTTCAAGACCATTTCGATTTTATCAATATATTCTGTACAGTAAATACAATTGAAAAACCCCTAGAAAACCACAAGAAATTTGAACAGATTTAGATGTTTGTCAAGTCTTTCTACATCCCTCTCTCTCTCTCTCTCTCTGTCCCTCTGCCTAACACATGTTCTTGGCCAAGTTCGAAGCTCGTAAAGAGTTCTGTAGTTCTGTTAGTCGGCGCTTATGAGCAGCAGCATCTCTGTGGTTCTGCCTACTGGTAACAAAATGTGGCTCATTATGTCAAATTGAAATGTTGCCGGGCTCAAGTGAGAAACAGGCCCAACAAGTTGCCAACAGATTTGCAGATCACTAGCGGACATAGGTGAGGGGAGAGAGAGAGGGAGGGGGGTGTAGTATGGTACTCTTCGCACGCTCTTCACGCGTGAGGAAGTTGCGCCGACAGCGTTTTGTCGCCTAAGTGGGCAGCAATAAGTCTTCCTTGGCTTGGAAGAGATGTCGACGATTACGACCACACAGCGCCAATGAATCATAGCCAGTGTCAGGTGTGTGTGTGTGTGTGTGAGTGTGAGTGTGAGTCCGAGTGAGTGTGCCTAGCGTGAGTGGCGAGTGCGGATCGCGAACTGAGCAGGATCATAAAGCAGGCCTACTTAAAACGCCATAAAACCAGCAATTTATATACCTTCATTTGGCAAAAGAAACAGAAAGACAGCCAGAGAGGGAGACAGAGAGAGAGAGAAAAAGAGAGACAAGGAATCGGACTATGAAGGCGAATGCGAAGTGGCAATCAACGCTGTACGGGGACAGTTCGGGAAACGATTCGAACATGCCGCTGCGGTGCAAGGCTCCTTTGAAATTCAAATTTTATGAAGCTCATTAAATATAAATTTGTCGTTCGAGTCGGCAAAGAGTGCGCGAGAGAGAGAGATAGAGAGAGAGAGACCACGACGATTGCAGGCAGCCACAAGGCATGTCAACAGCAACAACAACAACACTAAGACGAAGTTGGAGATGTCTGCAGTTCGGTTCGGTCTTGTATACGACACCCAAATAAAATAATATAAATTAATTAACAAAACGAAGCCGAAATGAAGTTAAAATTTGCATGAACAACAGCAGCGCAGCCTTTGGCGGCGACGCTCCTTCCTTTTGGGATCTCCGCCTTTGCGTGTGCGTAATCGACGGGGCAGTCTACCTATATATATATATACTGTATCTGTATATATACTGTATCTGTATCTGCATAGTTATATAGTCGCTTAAAAGGACCACAACGAACGTTGGCGATGGCGTTAAATGGTCAACTCGATCTTGAGCAGCCATAAAGCAAGCTGCGGCGGTGGCGGCGGCGGCTCTGGCGGCCTCTTTTAATGAGGTCTTAAGTTTTTATAACGGTTCACGCACAGGAATGCGCCTGGCTGCAGGCACACCTATCAACAGAGGGAGAGATAGAGTGAGAGAGAGGGAGGGAGAGAGAGAGATAAACAACAATCTGAGGCACTCTTAACTAGCATCCAAGATGCAGTAAAACTTGGGCAGGGCAATTCATCTGTGAGACTTTATTATTAAAATACATATATGATATATGATAGAAGGAAGCATAAGGTAGAAGCATATAAAAGGCTAGAGATTTCAAATTGTATATGGTAAATATAGCTAGTTATGATAAGTATAATTGGCAGATTATAATATAATATATGATAGAGAGTAGAAGGAGTGACTCCAGTTTTGAGGTTATAGAAAATTTATCGTACGTGTTAGAATGGGTTCACATCTAAAAAATATATGCACATATTTAGAAAACAAACAAAACGATTTCTTAAATATATTAGTTTAATTTTTTTAGCGTATTTTTTATTGCAAATTATATTAATTATTCTATATAAACTATCCGATCACCATTAAATTTCAAATCATCGTTGATAGTCATTGTATTTACCAAAAATGAACTATTCTCGTTTAAAATTATACTTGAAATTAGGTTTTATGTTTTTTTATGAATTTATGAAGGCAGAAAGGGGCGTGGTCGAATTCCAAAACAAACTTGAACTGTGTGCAATAAAAAGTTTCTTAAATCTAGGCTTAAATACGGCACAAAACTAAAATTCACTTCTAGCGGGAATTTAAAGTGTTCTAAATTTATAACAATCTCTGCAAAATATGCATTGAATATTATAATTAACTTCCTGAAACATTTTCATATCTTTTTGGTTTCCTTTTTGTATATTTTGCAATTCCTTTCCAACAAGTTTTCTCTTGATCTCAAAATGTTCTCCGTCAATTTCTACGGATTGTTCGTAAGTCGCTGCTTAGTGCGGTATTTGCAGCATTCAAGTGAGAAATATTGCCGACTGTGTGGCAAGTATGTTGCTAACGCATGTTGCATGTTGCAGAGGGACAGCGGCAAAGGCAGCGACAGAAGTAGCAGCAGCTGGAGCAGAGATAAAGACTGTGGCAGCAATGCAGGTTGAGACGGTGTGTGGGGGGAGGGGCAACAGCAACACGGGGAACAGCAACAGCAACAACAACAACACGCGCAATGCTCAAGTGCAAAAGGTGCGCGCATGCGCAACAACAACAACAACAGCAACAAAAGGCAGCAACAAGCTGAACATCCCCGAGGCCCGAAATGCAAACAAGGCAACGTCGCGTTGTTTCAACACTAAACTGAGATGAGGTGGCGAAGTGTAGGAGGTGGTTGGGGTGGAGTATGAGAGAGAGGGGCAGACGTGGAGAGGGGGGTAGCTGCCTCGTTGTGTTTGCGCAATATTTGCGACAAATAAAGCATAAAAACTGTTAAAGTTCACACGCGTCAGGTCAAATATTTACACGAGCCGCCTGCCATGGAGAGCAGAAACAACAATTCCAACAGAGATGACAACAACAGCAACAACTGCAACAGCAACAACAGCAACAGCAACAACTGCAGTAACAACAACTACAGCAACAACTGCTGCTGCTGCTGCCTGCCGCTGCAACAATGTGGTCGCGTCGACAAATCTTTGCCGCTAACTAATTAGCCAAAAGTGCCGCAAAAATGCCAAAACGCATTTATGATAAAGAAAAACTATTCAAAAAGAAGGCAGAGAGGAGTGGAGAGGGGGGTCTGTCAGCAATTGCAACATGTTGCGCGGCCATAAAAGGTTAAACTGCATTTTGATTTGTCGAATTTGGTTATCGAATTTGTATTTGAATTTGAATTTGAATTTTGAGCTTCGAATTTGAATTTCGATTTGTTTGTGTTGCGCTTTAATTGCTTCTCTGTTTCCCTCTCCCTCTCTCTCTCTCTCTCTCTCTGCCTCACTCTTTGTTGAACGTTTTCTGTGTATATCTTGTGTATATATATCTTTTTTTCTTTGGGTTTTTTTTTGAAGCTGTGTGCGGCTTGTGAGTTGACGTTAATTTGACACTTCTCGAGTCGTTTCTGACGCTGAGCCGTCATTCGATTGAGCGACGGCTTTCTTTCTTCCTTGTACCCTGCCCTACCCCCTTCTCTCCCACTCTCTCTCTGTCTGTCTGTTTCTTTCTCCCTTTTGACTGTTAAAGGCCTGCGGCGGATCACAGATCTGTCCAAGTTCTACGGCGCCTTTTTTTTTTTTGGCCCTTTGGCGACACTTGTGTTAAAACACCATAAATAAATGTCGCGCGCTTATCGCACACACACACACACACGCACACACACACACACACACACACATGGGGTACTCGCTGCGATCCTGCGTCGGCGGTTGGCCAAGACAAATGCGTTGTCAACGCAACCTGCCTAATAACCCATCATGATCATCACTTAACCCGCAACTGCACCCCTCTCCCCCCCCTTCCTTAGCCTTCTACCATCTCCCTGCTCTCAGCACAGGGGCTCAGCGAGAGACACTATCGCGTCTTGTCATCTGTCTGCGCGCCAAGCAACACGCAACACACAGCAAGGGGAGTGGGGGAAGGGGTGAGGTGCAGAGGTGCAGAGGTGCAGGGGAATGCAGTCAGCATCCAGCGAAGGCAGTCAGAACTCGAACTCGGTTGCAACAACTTGCGGCAACTCTCGTCGGCATTTTGTTTCACACAGACACACAACTGCAACGGAAATGACCTTTTTGTGTGTGTTGGTCAGTGTATGCCAGTGTGTGTGTGTGTCTGTGAGTGTGTGTGTGCCTTCTCTTCTTGGCTGGCATAAATTGTGTTGCAGGCCCATGTCCATTTTGAGTCCAGGCACTCTTTGATGTCGCGCCACTGGCAGCTTCTGCCGTGTCTCTCTCGCGTATTCAAATTTGGCTTCAATAAAGCGACAGCCAACAACTACAACAACAACTACAACTACAACAACAACAAGAACAACAACAACAAGAAGAACAACAACAGCATCAGGCACTTCGATCGGCCAATACAAAAATCAAACACTTCAAAGCGTCTGCAGTCGGCGGCTTCTTTTGGCTTCTTTTAGCTTCTTTTGCTTTTCTTCTCCATCGTATTTTTTATTTATTTATTGTTTTTGTTTTTTGATTTTTTTTTTGTTTTGTTCGTTCGATTGATTCGAAATCGGTTCTGCGCTTTGTGCTTGTGTCTTGAGTGCGCTTGGGAATCATCGCAGCGAGATCGCATCGCTGGTCTGAGCACGCGTGACACGAGAATTTCGCTGTCTGTCGCAGTGAACAATGAAATCAATCAAATGTTTCTGAAACTTTGGAGTGTGCAAGAAGAAGTAGAAAAAGAAGAAGAAGACCTCGAAGAGAACTTTATTTAGTTGTGTATATTGTAGAAAAATATTTAAGGAAGATAACAGGGGGAATGTAGGGGAATGTATTCATAAAATCTTAAGATATTCGTATATAATAGTTTTAAAATAAAAAGAAAATAATCAGAACAAACAGTTTTCCATGTGCAAAAAAATATATATATATGAGTAACATATTGATTGTAGTAAAAGCTATATTATATAAAAAAAAAAAAAAAATATATATATATATACATATATGAGTAAGCTGAGCTTTAGAACTATAAAACTTGTTGGTTATGCGAAAATCCGTCAATTGATTCTACTTTCTTTGACCTATTCAGAAATTCAACCTATTCTTAACTTACAAAACTTATTATCACATATATAAACTATTAGTATATGTATATGTATATATAAATTCATGTTACTATGTATATTTCATTCTATATCCTACTTTAAGCATAAACATAATTTTCTTTATAATAAACCCTGTTATTAACGCGTTTATCAACTAAAATGCCTCAAAAGTGAAGAGAAACTTGCCCATTTAATAAAGTATCCCCTATATATGGTATACACCACTAGCTATTGTCCATGCCTAGTGCCATCACTAACAGTCACGCTGCCATCGCCAGATGTTACAATTAACCCTTTGCTGCCCCTTCTTTTCGATCGATCGAAATGCGCTCGGGTGTTTTTTGTAATTAATTAGGCAAATTTATATGTACAACAAAAGCAACAACAACAACTAAAACAACATGAGGCACATACATATGCAGATATATTCAGATGCAGATAGAGTTGTATGCGTGTGTGTGTGTGCGTATTTATGGAGTCGGTCAGTTGTTTTTGATGTGGCCCATAGCCAAATGAAGATTACGTTGTCATTGTCAAAAGCAACTGCACTTAATTAAGCCAACTTAAGACAGACAATCAGCACGATTGCCGACTGCAGAAAGTCCCCAAATTGCAGTGCACACAAAGCAAAAGACAGAGTGAGAGGGGGGGGGGAGAGGGAGACCGACAGAGATAGCCCCAGCGAGGGAGACCACATAATTGATAGGATCCAGCGAGCGGAGGCAGACAAACAAATCAAAAACCACAAAGCTTCCTTCCACACACAAAAACCCAGTGACCAGTTGGCCAGGCAGACAGAGGGGGATACAGAGAGAGAAAGAGACAGAGAGAGAGAGAAAGAGAGAGAGACGGGCAGAGGAAAGAAGAGAGCGGAACAGCGAGGGAGCATCAAAAAGGGATAGCCAAGGGTAGCTGCCCAACCCACGCAGCTCGGCAGAGAACAATGGCCAGCGAATGTTGCCTAATCAGTGAAGCAACAGAAGCAGGATGGGCCACGTTGGGGCAGCACTACACACAGAGGTCGCTGTAGCGGGGGCGAGGGCGGGGGCGGGCAGGGTATACTCCTGGTCCGCTCGTTTCGGTATCTACAAAATTGATGAGTCTGTCAAAATGTGAATTCGAGAAATCCAAATCGAGGCAACATCGAGGGGCAGTCGGGATACCAGCATCGCGTTGCGGCACGTGTTGCAAGCGCTGTGCGCGCTGTCATCATTAATTTTTTAAGCGTTTCGCTTTGCAGGTAATCAAAACAAAAACAAAAACAAAAAAAAAAACTGAAAACAGAAAACTCCAACAAGGGAAAGGGACAAAAAATATTCCGGGAAATATGACAAATTTTCGTAGAAGTCACACGCGGCACAGGACATTGCTAGTGGCGGTGAACAAGGCGAAGATTTGTAGCTGAGAGACTGTAGATTGTATCAGGGGTGATCACTGGTAGATTATAACTTGCTGATTTGCTATAGATGCTTGTAGAAACTTTGTCTTTGAGCAGAAGAAGGTTTAGATTTGACGATATACTTTGTTCTTGATTTAGTTACAGTTTCAACTCTGTTTGAATCTGTTATTAAATATATAAAGTTAATATATAATATATATACGTGTATGTATGTTACCTATAATACAATATATATAGTTAAAATATACTTTTAGCTATAGCTTTAGCTATATCTTTAGCATAATATGAGCTCAATTTCGAGAGATTTATTCAATTGTTTAGTTAGCTCTTTCTCAAAAAGTATCTTCAGTTGTATCTTTCTTCAATTTATCAGCATCTTCACCTCCCACTATATCTTCAGTTTCTTATGTTACTGTAGATTCAGCTTTCTTTATTTCTTAGCTATATCTCTAGCTCTATTTACCTAACTCATTATCTTTTATTGAAGCTTATGCTGTATGTTGAGATGTATCTTGGGCAGAATTTTCAGCTGTATCTTCAACTGATTCGGTAACTGTATCCTCATCTATATCATCAGCTGTAGTTTTAGCTGAGTTTGCAGCTATCTCCAAAGCAATAGCTTCTGCTGTGTCTACAGCTATAACTAGGAAAGATTCATTGGGAGTTTTGTGACTTTTAACTGGTAGCTAGTTGTATCTCATGGCCACAAATCTATCTACAGCTGTTTGCCTCTAGCTGTTGCTGTGTTTTCTCTCGCCTAAACTCTGGCTTGGCTTTATGAGCATGTGAAATTCCTTTGCTTGGCGGCACTTGCTTTTCAACTGTCAGTGACTGCGCTTTGTATTTCATTCAACAAATGCGCCATAAATCAAAAGGTAGCCAGAGACCCCCGAACCAGTGACTGTTCCCCCTCCCCCCAGTGCCTCCAATGTGGCTTACCCCGATTCGTCTGCTGCAGCAGCAGCAGCAGCTCAAACAGTAGTTGCTTTTGAAATCGCGCGCATATCCGCAGAGCTTCCATAATTTCTGGGCTCTCGCACTCTCTACACTGAGTGAGACTGGGAAGACTCTTTCGCACTCGCACTCGCATTCGTATCTTATCGATGCTTTGCATTTTGCATGTTGCCGTTGTCGGCGACAACAACAGCAACAAGAGCGACGACAACAACAACAACAACAGCAACAACAACAACATGGCTGCAAAAGCGATACGAATATATGCAGAGAGGAACTGCCTTCTGCCTCAGCCTCCTTCCTGCTGCTTTATCCTCCTGCCTCCTGGCTCAGCCTCAGTCCTCCTGCCTCAACCTACTTCATGCTGCCTGCTGTGCCAACCTCCTTGCAACGTGAGCACAGCCATTGCAAAAACTGGTTGCCACTCGTCGTCGTTGTTGCAACGCATGCACATTTTTTCCCCGATTTTTGTTCCCCACTTCGATTTTGGCCACTTTGAAAGATCGCCGACTGCGATAAGCAGCTGCCGGTTAAGCTGCGCGCATCGCACTCCTTTCTGGGCTCAGCCCCTCTGCTCCTCTGCTGCTGCTGCTGCTGCTGCCGCTGCTGTTGGCGGTGGGCGTTCATTATGCGCCGTGATATGTTTATTGCCTGCGCCACTCAAGTTGCCAGTCACTCAGACAGGCTCACTGTCAAACATCCTAGACAGCAGCACGACTGCAACTATCCATCAACTTCAGCTGCCTCTCTCTCTCTTTCTTTCTCCTTCTCCTTCTCTCTCTCTCTCGACACGAGTGAAACGCGTGTAATTAGATAAAAACGCTTAAACGCACAAGATACTCAAAGCAGATATGCGAAAAAGAAACTATCTTCGCAGCATGTTGTAGATAATCAGCGGCTCAGCTCGTACTTAATAATAGATGTGCAACACACTGTGGCACTACGATGCTAGGCTACTCTTTTGCAGTGGTTTGTTTCTTAGGTCTAAAATTGATTTCATAGATTGCTGAAAGTATTTATAAAACAAAGGTAAATAGGTTAAATTTTGTGCTTAAAATAAACAAAAGAAAAATAATAATATAATAAGGAAAACAAAGTATTCCATAAGCTAAAATAGTAATATGGGCTTGAGATTGAATATAACAAAAATAAATTTAAAAAAAAAAAAATATTAAAAAAAAAAACAAAATAAATTTCAAAACTAAAATAAAATGTAATAAATCATTAGTTTGCTTAACTGTTTTCGAGGTTATGAATAGGTCAAAATTAAAGATTCTTAAATAAAAATAGATTATGATCATTTTTGACATGTTTGTTGTTGTTTTGGTGCACAATGTCGACTAGATGATAAGCTTAAATGCGAAATCTAACCGAATTTCGACCTCCAGTTGGCTAAAAATGGTCAAATCATTACAATAGGTCGTTTAGCCATGTACCTAAATAGGAATTGTACAATTTTCCAGCTCAAAACACACAGAAAGAAAAAAAGCTAAGATTTTGATGAATTTAGCTGAAAATTTTGGTGAATTTAAATCCTTAACTTTCTAAAGTCAGCTTATTACTTCTATTGTAGTACATATTGTAAGGATCAGAATAGGTCGCCAAACTTGAGCAGTCTGTGCCTCTTTTACTACTTCGCTCTCGTTCTCTCCCTCTCTTTCTATTTTAATTCTTAAAGAGAAGATTCACAGCTGGTTGAGACCAAAAAATAACCAAAAGGTGCAGGCATTAACAATTTAACTGAACTTTGCACTCGCAGCCAAGATCACAGCAACAACAGCAGCAGAAGCAACAGCAACAACAGCAACAAGAGGAGCAACTTGCTGCCGGTTGTTGCTGTTGTCAGTTGTTTAATTGAAAAATTTATAGCCGAAAATGGGGAAACATGGAAAAATGACAGACGCAGCTTGTGAATGTGCAGCAAAATGTTGCAAATGTTGCAAATGCTGCGCTGCGTCGTTAAAAGTGAAAAAGCCGCAATAGCCGCATGTGCCACATGTGCCACACCTCTCATCAGTGTGCACAGTGACGCCGACCACTCCTCCTCTCCCATCCCCTTGCCATGCTCACCTGCCAAATGATCCTACTGTCTCCCCCCCCATCCCCTGCCACCATCATATGCCACAAATGCCGCCCGCCACAGTGGCAAGGAAAAATTCATAGACGACAAACACGAGACGAAAATTGCATTTCAGCCGTTGTCCCCCAAACAGCCACAGTCCTCCTCCTACTCCCCCTACTGCCTGTCTACCCTACACACCCTGACTGACAAGCCTCCCCCGCCCCCCTTGCCGACCCAGTCGCAAAAAACCCCAAAGTGTGCCGCAAAAAGCGCCGAAAAACGAAAAATCGTGCAGACCACGACGCGCCAAATGCCAAAGCCATCCCCCGCCGACAGCCAACCCCCAAAAAATGTGGACAGTGTGCTATGGCGACGGTGGCGGCAACGTCGGTTTGGGGGCGAGCACAACATGCAAAAGATATGCCGCAAAAGCGGAAGGTTCTCGCCCGACTGCCTCCACCCTCAACCCACGCAAAAAAGATACAAACGAGGCAGAGCAGGCAGCAGCAGCAGCGCAGGAGTTGCGCTTAAATTCCCATTACGACTCGTAATGGCTGCGGTGTGTGTGCGCTGCGTGTGTGTTGGTAGTATCTGTGTGTGTTGGTGGGTTGCGTTGGGGATGGGGATGGGGATGGGGAGGCAAAAGAAAAATGAAAACGCAGTGCGCAGGATCATTAAGGCAGACAAACACCCACACGCACACATACACAAACAGAGACTCGCACACACACACACGCACAGGCTGAGGCAACAAACAATGAATGCGAAATGTCAGTCAGCAAAAGATACGCGCTGCCTGGAAATTTATACAAAAGAAGCTGTCCAAAAGCGACAGCAGCAACTGCAACAACAACAACAGCAACAGCAGCAACAACAGCAGCAGCAGCAACAACAAAAGGAAGCAGACAACAACAAGAACAGCAACGAGGAAGAAGAAAAATGGTGGCCACGCACACATAACAACAACAACAACACATGACTGACTATATAGGGTAGCTTTATGGGCAGTCCGACGAGTGAGTGCGAGAGAGCGCACACACTGACAAGTGCAAAAGAGAAAGAGAGAGAGAGAGAGAGGGAGATATGGCTGCAGAAAAAAAAGCGCACATGCCACGCAAAAAGGCGAAGGCTGCCACTGCCACAGCGTCGGCGACGACGACTGAAGCTTGAAGCTTTCTCAGCTTGAGGGCTGACGATGAAGGCCGCGCACTGTTCAACGAGAGGCAGGAAGAGGGGAGAAGGTGGAAGGGGGCACACAGGGAAGTAAATGCTGGCGTCTGAAGTGCTTGAGCAGCATGAGGCAGCAGCAGCAGCAAAGCAGGCGAGGAAGAAAAAAAATACACACACACACAAAACTTGCCGAAAAAAAATGAAACAAAACAACAACAACAACGAAAGGAACAACAGCGAACGGGCAACGGCAACGGCAGCAACTTGTCTGCTCCGCCTTTATAAATAATTCATGTGCAGAGGCTGCGAGTGCGAGCGATACGCAAGATACACACACATACAGACAGGCAGAGATACAGATACAGAGATACAACGCGCCGAGATACGCAGCCACGTTTAAAGATACAAAGAGGAAACAGCCACAAAGCTTCGTGTGTGTTTCTCTCTCTCTACGAATATGTATTTTTCTGTCTCTATCTCTGTCTGTGTGTGTGTGTGTGTGAGTGTGGGGCACAACGAAACATTTAAAACGTGCTAAACGCGCGTCAAAGTTTTTCTTAATTTTTCAACAGCAAAAAGTTTTTCTGTTGCAAAAGTTTTTCGTGTTTTTTCTTCTCGTTTTCGCTTTGCCAAGGATTACAGGGGCCAGGAGAGGCTGGGAACGTCGGGACATGGGGAGGCACTGCTGCTGGCACTCGTACATAATGTGGCAATGATTGCATTGATTTTTTCGCCGTTGCCCCAACGACGCACGAAAACTTTTGGCCGAGCTACAACTTAAATACTTGGCAGATTTATGAATTTTTCAAATGTTTTCCGACAAAGTTTTTCCCGTTTTTGGGGCGGCACTTGGGTAAACACACACAGGACGTCAGCGGAGGGTTGGCGGGCTAGGGCTGGGTTAGCAGCCTGCAAGTCTGGGATTATTTGATAACAGTTTGTTAATTAGCGCCATCTTTGTTTTGCCAACTTGTTTACAGCGCACTGAGGCTGCCAACAAGTGCAACTGATTTACCGGCGGCAAATCTGCACAATCTGATATGGATATTTCTATGAAATAAAACATTAAATATTTATTAATTTACTTTATTTGTTTGTGATCACAAAAGCTGTTAACAGTCTGCTGTTAAAATAAATACTGCGAACTGTCAACTGCTAACAGTCTCTAAGTGTGTGTTTTATAGCAGTCAGCATTGCACTTTCAACTAAATCATTGTTTATATTTTGTCTACTTACAGAAAAACAACGTTTGTCACATTGTGTGGGCTGTGGCGGCCAAATTCACGATCAGTATATACTGCGCGTCGCACCAGATCTGGAATGGCATGCAGCATGCCTAAAGTGCCAGGAATGCAGGCAATTTCTGGACGAAAGCTGTACGTGTTTTGTACGCGACGGCAAAACCTACTGCAAGCGTGATTATGTTAGGTGAGTGTCAAATGCTGTTTAAGGTTTTAACAGCTCACGCTTTTAACAGCGGCATTCAAAGTGTTACCCCAATTAAAATATGCAGATTATCTAGTGCTGCCCAATCATTGCAATTATGCATTAAGCTTGATACTGCAATTTATCACTGCTGAAAATACTAAAATAATCACACCTCTCACCGCCTAAACAGACAATTAATTAAAGTTTCGAACGAGACTTGTTTCTCGCCCGTTCAAATCATGATCTAATTGTAATAATTAGTGAGCTGACAACACTAGCGATACCCTACCTAGTCCGGTCATGCGGTTGGCCTCTCTCGCGCGCGCAACTGTAGCAGCTCAGCTCGGTCGACACTTGTTGGCCATGTTAATTAGGAGGGGGTTGCCAACGGATTTGTTGTTTAGGGAACACATAAGCACATTCTAAGCGACAGCTGGCCGGGCCGGTCCGGGTCCAGCTTGGCCTTACTGTATCTAGGTTCTCTCACGGGTTTCATCATTGCTAAATGTATGACGTGCAATCAACTTAACGATTGCGCTGCGGGGTAGATAGGGTGCGGAGGTGGGGGCGGTCAGATTGGCGCGTCGCGTCGTCCAACTATTTGCGGTGCAAATCTTTGAATAATTGATTAGCACGTGCAAGGCTATAAATTAACACTTTACTTGCACAAATGATTGATGCTCGGCTGTGCGGCCAGTACAAAAGGCAGTTGTACACCCTCCTACCTCCCCCTTTGCCGAACTTCTAGTTTATTTATTTTTTTGTGAATTTTTGTGAATCTTTTTTTCTTTATTTACTCTTTTTTTATTTATTTTGTTTATGTTATTTAATAGTCATAAACAAGAGGCGGGCGGCACTTGAACTCAGCCAAGGCTATTTACACATTCACATCATGAGACTAACTCGCACGCTCCTTCTCTCTCTCTCTCTCTCTCGCTCTCCCTTCCAGGTTATTTGGTACAAAATGTGATAAATGCGGTAACTCCTTTAGCAAAAATGATTTTGTGATGCGAGCCAAGACGAAAATCTTTCACATCGAGTGTTTTCGCTGTTCCGCGTGTGCCCGACAACTGCTGCCAGGTATGTCTAACCCCCTTTACCCTCTTAGCACACCCTATATTAATATTTACACTCTCCTTCAGGCGATGAATTCGCGTTACGTGATGCGGGCGCCCTGTACTGCAAGGAGGATCACGATGTGCTGGAGAAGTCGTCGCAGAGCAGCCTCACTTCCTCCTCCGTTGAGAGCAACAACAACATTAGCAGTAGTAACAACAACAATACCAACCTTAGCAATAACAACCATTCCAGCGAATTGGGTTCAATGTCAGGTGAGTGACATCGAGTGTTTATAGCCCAAGTGTCTAATTGGTTCAAGTGGTTCCAAATGAGCTGCACGCGAGTCAAAGTCAAGTTCCGAGTTCAGTCGGTTTTTGTTTGAATAGGGGTGAACTCAAGGGTTAAAGGGTTCTTCAGATTGTTTATGGAAAGACAAAGATTTGTATCTTATGAAGGGCAACTTAAACTGAAACTCAATGAATTTGTAACTTTATTAACCTATGAATGTATACTGAAGGTTTTTCAAATTGTATCGAGAAAACAGAGAAAGCGAAAGAGGATGAATTATAAAAGTGGAAATTTGTTAGGATTAACAAGAAGGAAGATTTCTTAAAATATGCTACTCTCTGCTTAAGAAGTTTTGAACTGCGAAGATACTGTCCAAGCGACCTAAGGTAATCTTTGAACCTCAAGGTACTCTGCTTATTCTAAGGGCTTCGCGTTCGAGCCCTATTCAACTACCTTCCTTTTTTATGTCAAAGTTTCCTCACTTTATACTAATTGATTACTTCTCAGTTAGCACGTAATCTCCCCCAATTAGCCTAATTTATCTGAGACTGAATGCAACAAAAAGATTGCATTGCAAAAATTGCACTCTGCCAATTAGCCTTAACTGTTGCGACTTTATCGCCTGACCTAGTTATTCGCACAGATCGTGCGAGCCTAATTAGGCTAAATGGAATTAGGGCCTACTACGACCAGGGCGGCAGTACAAAGGGTTCCGCTCGTGTTTTATTCCAAGAAAACAGAGAGGAAAACACAGCGTTACATCCTTGTAAGCGATACGAGTGTCAATAGAAATCGGCAAACGTCAAACAATGTACGACAATTGTCAAACCATATCGTCAACATAATCTCATTGTTTAACCTGAAGACGCAACGGAGCCGGGCAGGCGGCGGTAGGTGTCGCTGAGGAAGAACAAGCCAAACCGACCTTATCAACATGGGGCGGTGTTGTCAAAGTCGAGACAAGCTCGTGTGCGGGCTCCAAAGAGCGAGAGAACGAGAGTGTTCCCGAACCCAGAGAGTTGTAGAAAGGGAGAGAGAGAGAGAGGGGTTGGGGAGTTTGTCTAATAGTTGGCAGGGAATTCGCAAAAGGTGAGCAAGACGCTGCGAGCCGAGGCGTTGCAGCTGCCCCGGGGCAAACAATACTCCAAGTTGCAACGAAGCGTTCAAGCGGGCAAACATCGACAACTTCTTGGGAATTTTTTGTTTGAGTGAATCGACATCGAATCTCAGATCTTATACGAGTTTCTTCCCCGCTCTCCGTTCCTCTCTTTCTCTCGCTCATATCATATGGGGAATCTCTCTGATCAATCAGCGTCGCAGTCTTTTGACTGCCATTCATAGGTTCCCACTTGTTGTGCGTTCCTCTGCGTCGTATTTGCTTTCTACTCGAACACGGCACGCAGCCTGCCTGGGCCGAGGCGCGTCGCTTCGAGTGTTTGGCAATCTGCGGCTCTTTGAAGTCCCAGCTAGTTCCAGCGGGTTCCTATATATTGCTAGCCACTGCACCTGATTCCACTAATAGTTCCAACTGCTGTTTCATTGCTAGACTTGTTGGCAATTTTCGTCACAGCTAATTCTAGCTAGTTTCAGTGATATTTTTAAGTAGTTCCTCTACCAGTTCCATTCAAAAGTTTCACTGCCAGCTACTCTGTTGGTACCCGTAATTCTTCCGAAACTAGCTCCCCTTCCAGTTCTATTTAATTAGTTTTATCCTTCAGTTACATTTATTTCCAATGTTTTTTTAAGTGTTAGTTTGTTCCATTGATACTTTTCCGAACTAGTTCCTATTACTGTCGCGAAGTTGTGGATCACCAGTGAGTTTCATGATTACTATTATCACGTCTTTCCAGAAGTCGATACGTGCTAAGTCATTCCGAATTTCGCAAACTGTGTTTTAATTTGCGTAAAAGTTTTGCCAGACGAATTGTGTCGACATATAGGTTATATCTACTAGTTCCAGTTCCATTTCTATTTCTGTTTATGGCAACACGGCTGCACCTTCAAACGCAACACCGCTTCCAAAGATAGTCATCGATCGATCTTTGTAGTGAGGCTGCGCTGGCGCTGCTTTTTTTATTCATCGATGCGATCGGCGATCGAAATTTGATAACGATAACAAGTTGTCGGCGTGTTGTGAAACACGACTTAATTACGAACCACAAAGCGAGAACCCCAAAACGGCGAACCACGGACTACGAACCACAAACCACGAGTCATGAACCACGAAGAGTTCCCGTGCCGTCGCTGTCGATAAATTCCGCGTGCTGGGTCTCTTTGATCTCCAGCCGGCAGGGATGGATGAAAGAGAGAGTGGGGGGAGCCTGTCGCTATTTTTGGGTGGCATTGGAATTCGCTGCAGCGAATCGTAGCCAAGGGCAATTTATCAATCTGAAGTTCAAAGCGTGTGCAAAAATAGAAAACGATTGTGAATTGACAAACGATTCCTCGACTTACCCCAAACATTTTCTTCTCTGTTTCCCCTTGCAGATTCTGGTAGCGAATCGGGCTCACACAAAAGTATTAGGGAAAAGCGTCCTTCGGGACCCTCGGATGGCAAACCCACGAGAGTGCGCACCGTTCTCAATGAGAAGCAACTGCATACGCTGAGGTAAGTGAAGAAATAAAGAGGAATCCCGCCATCCTGTTGCTCAACAAACTCAACAAACTCACTTTCTTCTAACCCCTTCGATAGAACCTGCTACAATGCTAATCCGCGACCTGATGCGCTCATGAAGGAGCAGCTGGTTGAGATGACTGGACTGTCGCCGCGTGTCATACGCGTTTGGTTCCAAAACAAGCGCTGCAAGGACAAGAAGAAGACCATTCAGATGAAGTTGCAAATGCAGCAGGAGAAGGTAAGCCTAATCAGCTAACAATATATGCAGAAAATAAAGCTAACTGTGGTCTGGTGATCTATTCTAGGAGGGTCGCAAGCTCGGCTATGGTGCCATGCAGGGTATCCCGATGATCGCCAGCTCACCGGTGCGACACGATTCGCCACTGAATCTGCAGGGTTTGGATGTCCAAACATATCAACCACCATGGAAAGCCTTAAGCGACTTCGCTCTGCATGCCGATCTCGATAGCAATGGGGCCATTAACACGCACACGCCTGCATTTCAGCAGCTTGTCAACCAGGTAAGTTAAACCTGCTTAGAAAAAGTGACTAGGACTTTGACTCATCTCTTTGTCCCTCGCTCCCTCTTTGCAGATGCACGGCTACGATTTAAATGGAATGCCCGTGCTGCCACCGCATCCGCCGCAGGGACCACATCCACCCCCGCCGGGTCAGCAAATGAATGGGCCGCCCGGGGGCAGCAGCATGGACTCGGGCATCACGTCGCACCATCATCCGGATAGCACAGACTCGTATGTGACGTACCTGGAGAGCGATGACAGTATGCAAGGCAGTCCATAGACAAAACGTACCGAATCTAATCTCAGCTTCTTTTGTTGCTCCAGAATCCAAGCTGGCGCTGACGCCATCGTCCTCGTCATCGGCATCGGCAGCCACATCGATCTCATCGCCGCCGTCATCGACAGCTGCCGCCGGCGGCGGTGTGGGTCTTGTGGGCGTGGGTGTAGGTGTGGGCGTAGGCGTGGGCAATGGTGGCGGCGGCGGCGGTGGTGCCGCCAATCAGTCGGCAACGGAGCAGCTGATGCAAATGCTACAGAAAGTTACCGGCTCGCCGGCATCAGTCCTCTGAGCACAAGCCCAACTTCATCTGGCGGCTGGGGGCGTGTCGATGGCGGCGGCGACGGCAGCGAGGGCGAGCAAGAAGAAGCACTGGCACAGCCAGTTACAGTTACAGATGCAGCTGAAAAGAGCTCGCGGGCTTGTGCAATGTGGCGAAGCTTTTGCGTAATTCTCGTCTCGTTTTTGATTCGGTGCCAAAAATAGTCTGTAGGCCATTGGCTGTCTTCAAGCTCCTTCCCCCGTCTCGTTCTCTCCCTCTCTCTCTTTCACCCCCGCTGCCGCCGCTGCTCTTTGTGGGGCTTGAGTCTTGCCCAGACTCGGGTTTTGGGTGCGGGCTGCAGACGAGATGGTGGATTGGGAAGCGGCAGCGGGTTTTGGTACAGAAACGGACGGGCAGTTGTCAGTTTCATGTTTCATTTTGCTGTTTCTTTGTTATGTAATAATAAAATAATTTTTTTTTCTTTTTTTTCGTATTAAATTAATTACACAAAAAAAAACTTAAAAAAAAAAAAATGAAAACAAAAAATGCTCATACACTTGAAAAGTTTTAACAATAATTTCGCATTAAAAACAATCTCGTCGAGTAGGAAATTTTTTGAACACGTATTGTACATAACTTTTATAAATAAACATACACACACATATATTTTCATTAAAAATGCAAAACGAGTAATGAAAGTTAAAAACAAAACAACGCACAAAATTCATGTGTGTACTTTAAACTGGAAAGTAAAATGAGAAATTGACTATAAAATTAAAAACAAAAACAAGAACCTCGTGTGTATTATATGGTAAATAAATATATATATATACGACAAAGTAAAGTAAACTATTATGCAAAAGCGCACTGGGCAAAGTTGTAAATCGATCGAAATTGATTGAAAATAAGTTGCAAAATGAAATAATAATGCAATGGAAATGTTTGTAAGTGAGAAACTGTAACTAAATCTAGACGTATTTGTTAGTTTTTTTTTTTAAATATATTTCCGCATAACACAAAGAGTAATTAGAATAAAATGAATGCAAATTGTAAGGCAGCGAACGTACCAAGGATGTTTATAAATTGTTTCGTGAAACAACTAATGTATTTTCAATAATATTTAACTAATATTAATAATAAACAGTGCATAAGTAATTTTAGTAACTATAGAAAATGTTTAAATAAAATTGCAAACGAAAATAAATAACAAAAACCATGAAATTTTAATTTTTTTTTCTTAAAATTTCAAATGCGCGGGCGCATTGTTTATTTAAGCAGCGGGCCAGGGCTGCCCCCTATTTCACAAGCGCAGCCAACTTCACGTACGCTCGAAAATACTCATTTTGCGTCAATTGCACGCAGCCTACTTCACGCGAGTCGTAAAACTGCGCACAGCCAACTTCACGTTACAGGCAGACAAAAAAAACATTGGTTCTGTTTCTGCCTGTTAAAAATTGTAATAATAATTGAAAATGTCAATAGCAAAGCGTGTGCAGGTCTGTATTTTTTAAATTATTAGTCACATGGATAATATCAAGTGTGTTTTTAATTGCAGCAATGGGCGACATTTGCGCGTACATGGCACATTTACGATTGTACCTGGCAAAATCCTTTTGACTCGGCAAAGTTAATCAAAACACACTTAATGGGCTTGCATAAGCCCATTTACCATCCCATGAGTAAGTTGAACCCTAAATCGGGTTACTTTGTCATAATTTTAAGTGAAAATTCGTTCAAATCCGTGCCGCAATAAGCGCTCGTTACGTCACAAGCGCTGCGCGAGTGTTGTTTTTGTTGGTGTTGTGAATCGTTTGCCGGTCAGAAGAAAATGAAATTAGAAACAGAAGAAATGTGAACCAGAGATGCAGCTCTAGGTTAGCCTTAAATCGAATGCTCAAATCACATCTTAAGTCGTATTACTTTTGCAGATGACTGTGGCGACCATGTGGTACTCATTAACACCAAGGAGATTGCATTGCCCGGCGACGAATGGGTGAAGCGCGTCTATTTCCATCACACTGGCTACCCCGGCGGCGCTTCGTGGACACTTGCATGGCAGTTGCACGAAAAGGATCCCACAATGGTCATGAAGAAGGCCGTATACAATTCAATGCATGGCAACCTGCAGCGTAGATACACTATGCAACGGCTGCATCTCTTTGCCGATGATCAAGTACCCGAAGAGATTCTCGAGAACGTAACGAATCAAATTCGCACACCACGCACTGTGCCCCAGCGACTCGATCACATTGACAAGGAGACACTGGAAAATTTCCCCGCCATTATGGATTATCCTAAGGATTATGTGCTGCGATAGAATGGGCTGCGATAGAATTGTTAGCCCAAATATAAATTGTTTACAAAAACTAGAGTTGTTTTCATTGTTTCCCTTGAATGTTTATCGATGTTTTGTTTTTGTCATCGATATATCGATGCGATGTTTGTAATTTTATTTGGTAGCCCTGGTGTAGCTTTGTTTTCTCTTGCCGGCAATCGAAGTACATATCGACTGTGAATTCGCATTTTATCTTAACTTGTGCAAACGCCCACGCAAATAGTTGAGGCGTGTGATCATCCAAATTGCATTTACTTTTTCCACAGCTGGTAAGAAAGTGCACTAACAGCAGCTGCATTAACTGTTTATCGCCTTGGCATATCTTATCGCTGCTATCGGGCACTCGAACTCCCATAAAGCCTAACAACGGTCTCCACTTCTTTTCAGTCTTCAGACGCACCTTGTGCACGACACAGCAATTACAGCCGAGGCTCCATCAGACGCAACTTATACCGATTTATACGCTACAACAACGTAACATGGGTCGTTTGGGCAAAGTTGATCCTAGCTCCTACTCGCAACCGGAGTTGATAACCACCGAGCACAGCGACATCAAGTGGCAAGTTGACTTTGCGTCCACCAAGCTACGCGGCAGTGTCCTGCACAAGTTCAAAGTGCTCTCCAGTGACCTGGAGAAGATTGTGAGTAGCCAATTATTCCTCTTTTTGACTGCTTTTGAAGAGTCCTTTATTCTAGCTCCTGGATGTGCGTGACATAGAAGTAAAGAATGCCACGTTGTTGGCGGGTGGCAGTGAGTTGCCCATCAATTACTTCATCAGCGATCCCGTGCCAGATATGGGACAGAAGTTGACGCTGGAGCTGCCAGCCGGTACTGCTAAGGGCAGGTAAGTGAGCGAGCGATAAGCGGCAAGTTAATCTTTATAATACAAACATACTCGTCGTAAATTATTTCCACTGATATCTGCAACATCTTAATCGCACACAGCCTGAACGTACGCATTGATTATGAGACGGCTAGCAACGCCAGCGGACTGCAATGGTTGAATCCCGAGCAGACGCTGGGAAAAAAGCATCCCTACATGTTCTCCCAGTGCCAAGCCATTCATGCGCGCTCCGTGATGCCCTGCCAGGATACACCCGCTGTCAAGTTCAGCTATAATGCCACTGTAGAACATCCCACCGAACTGACCGCGCTGATGAGTGCTCTGATCGACAAGCAGGAATCGGGCAAAACGCACTTCAAGCAAGAAGTACCAATTCCAGCCTACCTGGTGGCCATCGCCATTGGCAAGCTTGTTTCGCGTCCGCTGGGTGAGAACTCAAACGTTTGGGCCGAGGAGGCCATTGCTGATGCCTGCGCAGAGGAGTTCTCGGAGACATCTACAATGTTGAAGACTGCCTCGGATTTGTGTGGTCCCTACGTGTGGAAGCAATACGATTTGCTAGTGATGCCACCCTCATTTCCCTTCGGTGGCATGGAGAATCCTTGCTTGACATTTGTAACACCAACACTGCTGGCAGGTGACAAGTCGCTGGCTAATGTGGTCGCTCACGAGATTGCACACAGTTGGACTGGCAATTTGGTGACCAACAAGAACTTTGAACATTTCTGGCTTAACGAGGGATTCACGGTGTTTGTTGAGTCCAAGATAGTAGGTCGCATGCAGGGCGCCAAGGAGCTGGACTTCAGAATGCTCAGCAATCTAACAGAACTGAAGGAATGCGTAAGTTGCAAATAAGAAACAAGGAGGAAGAGTATATCAGATACAATAACAATTTACTTGCAGTTAAGGACTCAGCTCTCTGACACACCGGAACTGACCAAGCTAGTTGTCGACCTGAGCAATTGTGGACCCGATGATGCCTTCTCCTCCGTGCCTTACATCAAGGGCTCCACATTCTTGCGCTATTTGGAGGATCTGTTTGGTGGTCCCAGCGTCTTTGAGCCCTTCCTGCGTGATTACCTGAAGAAATACGCTTACAAGTCGATTGAAACAGACGATTTCAAGAGCGCCCTATACGAATACTTCAAGGGTGGCGATAATGACAAGAAGCTCACCGAAATCGATTGGGATTTGTGGCTTAAGAGCGAAGGCATGCCTCCAATTATACCCAAGTAAAGATAAAGAGAGAAAGAGACAGGGATGCGCGATGTAAAACTCTAATCATTTCGCTTCATTTCAGATTCGACGAATCCCTGGCGAATGTCACCAAGGAACTGGCCACAGAGTGGAGCACAAAGACGGTCGATGAGTTGGCAAACAATGCGGACTTAAAGAAACCCATTTCCATTCATCAGCTGATCGATTTCTTGGGCAAACTGATCGAGTGCAAAGACATTGTCGAATTGAATGAACGCAAAATTGAATTGCTCGAGAGCACATACAATCTGAAGCAGTCGAAGAACGCCGAGGTGCGTTTCCGTCTCAACCGCTTGATCATTCGCGCACGCCTTATCCAACGTCTGCAGGAGATAATCGACTTTGCCAACTCGAATTTCCGCATGAAGTTCTGTCGTCCCATCTATCGTGATCTGGGCGCCTGGCCAGAGGCCAAGCCGAAGGCAGTGGAGAACTTCCTCAACGTGAAGAATCAAATGATGGCCGTGTGTTCGCACACCATCGAGAAGGATCTGGGCTTAAAATAGTGGTGGACAATTTGTGAAACAAATTGCATTTAAACAATTTCAATTTTAATTTTTTTTTGACGGCAATTAAAAATAAAGTAAAATTTACAAGTTTTAATTCGCTTTTGGTGTTTTCTTGAATTATTGTTTTTATTAAAAAATAAGCAAAACTACGTTTATAACAAGTTGATTTCCATTTCCTCAATTTCTCATGCGATTCGCGCGATTCTTTGCCATGTACCATAATTAATATTTCTCCTAATTTGCATTCGAATTGTCAAAAATGTTTGTGAATTTATTTCTTTTGTGTTCGGTTTGTGCAATTGGCCCAAAGCATTGCCAATTGTTTGGTTTCAAATTGTTTTCATTCAAATTAGGCCTAGTTTTTTTCTTTTCTTTTTTTTTGATGGTGTTTAATATTGTTTGTCTAACATTAAGTTTTGTACAACTAACCAAATGTTGTTTTCTTCATGCTTCGCGTCCTAGGCGACAATTTTTGAGGGACTCTCCAACTTAAGGGGTTACTCTCCTGCTGCTACTCCGTTTCTCCTTTGCTTCTCCGTACATTTCTCATGTTCTCATTGCGGTTTAAATTCTTTAATGTTGTTTTACACACACCCATACAGATATTAAATTTATTATTGTTGTTGCTTGCGGTTTTGTTTCGTTATCGACGAGTTTTGCTTTCTTTTGTTTAAACTAATCAACAATTTGTTTACGTTTTTTGGTTTTTTTTCTTTTCATATTTTGTTTTTCTTTTTTGTTTATTTTTCTTTGCATTACATTGACCCAGAATGCAACCTCAACTTTATCTATCGCTGAAATTTGTGTTTGTTTCTTTAGTGGACAAAACGTTTTCCAGTTTTCGTTACTGGTTTTCTTTTGCTTTTCATATAAATTTCATTTTGTTGCTGTTGTTGTCGTTGAGGAATAAAAACTATCACGCACTAGAATTATCATTGGAACGGGATGTGGATGGACCGGCACCCAGATCATCGCCTACGACGAATGTGGGACTCTGGCGGGACGTTGACGCAACCGGTTGGTAGTGATAGCCCTCGCGATATCGCTGATTGGGTTTGATGCGTGCGGTTTGTGTGTGACCCAATGTGGGGCGCTGGTTCAGCTCATTGGGTCGTTTGGCTGGGGAGAAACAGGTAAGAGGTAAGCGGTAAGCAGAAGATGAAGGTGGAAGTCCTTCCGTACTTACCAGGTATATAAGGCTTTTGATTATAGGACGATTGTTGTTGGTTATATGCATCGGACGCCGTCGCATTGCCATTGCTCTGGCCCTGCTGATGATACGGCCCGAGGCTGTGGCCAGTCTCTGAGCCCGGCTGCAGCTGCAGATCGGTGCTATTAATTGGACTCATCGGCGTCATCTCGCGATCCTCAATGAACAGTTCGCTGGCATCGTCCGGCACTTGGCGATACTGCGACCAGGGCCATGAGGCGATGCCGGACAGTAGCAGGGCCTCCAAGGCGCAAAGGTAGCCTATCAGCTGCACAAGAGGGACGGGGGGAAGTGAGTGAGTAACAGTGTATACTATATTTGGTATAGGGTACTTACGCCTGTCGCTAGTAGCGTGTCCCTGGAGTGCTTGGATACCCATGTGTATTCGGTCGCATAGAGCACCATGTGGACGAGCAGCGTGGAGCTCAAAATAAATATTAAACCAATGCTCAGGTACATCCACGTGTTCTAAAGAGGGGGAGATATAGATATAAATTATATAAATATTGTTTGCATATTATTATTATAAAAGATCTATATGCAAAATGTTGCTCTTTTCTTACCACTTTCGTCCAGTTGAATGGAAACATTAGCGCTATGTGCGATATATCGAGAAAGATCATGAGGCATGTGATGAGTAGCGAGAAGAGCGCACAGAAGACCATCAGCCTGAGGCGCCCGATGAGTGGCAGTAGAAAGAGGCCCACCTGAACGGTGCCCGCGGAGCATTCGCAGGCCAGACAGACGGCCGAGGATAACTGCGGATTGATACGGAGGGAAATCTTGTAGAGATTTGTCTAGAGAGATATATGTCAATCACACCCACACACACACTCACCACCAATAGTATGCGCACAATCCCTGTAGGCGTTTTCAAGTGTTGCGGATCACAGTGTAGGGCAACGCCCCATGGCAGGGGGGTTGGCTGTTGCTGTTTGTAGTTGGCGTGCGAGTCCCACGAGGTGCACGTGCCCAATGGCGATTCTAGGCTGAGCGAGAGCTCGCCGGCCCTGCTGCCAGCTATTTCAAAGTCCTGCTCATCGTCCAGCTGACAGCAGACAGCCGGCTCCAGCTCCAGCTCACGTATCTCGTCCAGCAGCAGTTCTATCTCGTCCGTGCCATATAGATCAGATACAGACGGTATATAACGTTGGGGTTGTTGCATCGCCCGTTGCGGGATGTGTCCCACATCACCGTTGCCGTGGCCTGGGCGTGCAAAATATTTGGGCGGGGCGGCGCTTCCTCTGCTTCTCCAACTCCGTTTCCCTTTCGTCTATGTACGCAGCAATCTCTATCACTCTTTTGCTTACGCTTTCTTCCTCACTCTCTTCTTTCTTTTCCTCTCGTTGCGTCTGCAATAAGCAAAGTAATGTTCCATCAGGTACAGTTATAACTCCCTACAACTCTCCTCCCAAGTTTTTGCAGCGCTCATTAGAGCCCCTCTTCCCTTTTCATAGCACTCTGCCTACGTTCATGTGCGCACATAGCCCCCATAACTGTAATTTGATTTGTACTGTCATTCATACGCCATGTGGGCCGCGACAATGTCGTCAACTGAGTAGACACTTCAGCACTTTAGCGCCTTCATATTGAAATGCGGCTGACTTGGTAAGCAAAAGACTTTGAATCAGACAAGTTTATTGAATGATAGGTTTATTGAATGATAGGTTTATTGAATGTTAGGTTAGATTCGCAAAGGTCAAAACTTGCAATTTATTTATTTATTCATTTATTTATTTAGTTCGAGTCGACTTCCTTTTTTGTTTAATTTAATAAAAGTTTGAATAAAAGTAATATAAGTGTCAGTAGAGTTAACTTGCATTAATTATGTTTAGACTTTAAAAGTAAACATTTATTTTGTATATAAGTTTAAATTTAAAAGTTAAAATTTAGCCAGGGTTATGCTAGAGGAAGTTCAATAAATGTACCCAATACAATAGAAAAATAAATAAATAAATTAAATAAATTAAATAAATTAAATAAATTAAATAAATTAAATAAATTAAATAAATTAAAAAAATTAAATAAATTAAATAAATTAAATAAATTAAATAAATTAAATAAATTGAATAAATTAAATAAATTAAATAAATTAAATAAATTAAATAAATTAAATAAATTAAATTAAATTAATAAAATATTACTAGAGAAAAATCCAGCATTGTTTAGACGATTTCTAACTTAAGAAAACAAAAGTTTAATAAAGGAAAAATAAATAAATAAATAATTAAACACAACACAAACTAATTGGAAATGTACCCAAAATATTGCAGAGATCATTAAGCTTAAGGGCAACAAAATATATTAGACAATTTTCTGTTTTATAAATTATTATAAATTAATAAAATATTACAATCGCAGTTCTTCTGTCAACCATTGACATATGGTAACAGGTGTGTCAAGGGCCCAGCTGGATTCATTTTAGCTCTATGCGAATAATCATCCTCATCACGCTTCTATTCACAAACCAAGCAATAGCTTTCATAATAGTCTACTCCAATGACCCATAGCAATTACAGTTAGAGTGCAAACAAAAGTCGTTACTCTTTACATAATTACACCATCGCTGTCATTAAGAAGCTTTAATTGCATTGGGGAAGCAGTTTGGCAGAGCATTTGCAGTGCGATCAAGTGAATGAAAATCGATTTCGTTGTGTTTTAATCATGTCTGATTTGTGATTGCCCGCATTGGGTACTCGGAGCAGATGTTATGTGTCGAGGGCGGAATTCCGAATTGCGTATTGCGTACGTGTGCGTGTGTGTGTTGAAATGAAATTGATTTGCCTCAGCTGCCCCTGGGCGTATGCAATGCCTTTTCTCATGTGCCGCACACATCAAGGCAATTAACACACACGTTAGCATGTCAAAAAGGTGTGTGTGCATGTGTGTTCGTGTGTGTGTGCTTGTGTGATGGCTGCATGAAAGTGGCATCCTGTGAGAATTCCCAAACAGTTTGCCAAAAGCTGCCTGTCAGGCCGCATTTCCTTGACTTGTCATAATCAGGACACAAATGAAGCTGCCCTGCCTGCCTCTGCAGCTGCACAAGTCGTAGTTGCTGCTGTAATTGTAATTGTTGTAGTTGCAGTGGCAGTTGCAGTTGCTGTTGCCGCACAAGGACTCGACAGGACAACAGGCGGGCAGCAGCAGCTGGACAAGTTAACCTGCTGCACAAATGTGTGTCTTCACTCTCTGTTGCCCCACGCTCCGCTCTACCTGTGTCCTCTCTACTCTGCCAATCTCTCTGCTGTCGCTCAACTCTGCCTTTTTCTACTTCTCAACTCGCTCTGCTCTCTGTCCTTCTCTCACTCTCTCCCTCTCTCTCTTTCCAGTAATGTAACCAATTGTGCTCTCGTTATTTTCATACGAAGTTGTTTGCTGCCGCTGCTGTTGCTGCCACTGTCAGCGTTGTCCTTGCTCCACTTTAAGCGCGAGGCTGTTGCAGCTTCCCCTGCCCCTCCTCCCTCCTTCCCCCCCCTTATTCTTCCTGTCTGCTTATCGCGACGCCTGTTATCGGCTGCATATCTGCAACGCTGAGCCTGCTCGCGCCTGCCTCAAGTGGCTAATGACAGCGCTCAGCTCAGCCTGGTTGCTCTCGAGCTTAGCAGGAGCCTCCTTCAATATGCTTTCGCATGCTTCAAGCAACCCTTCGTCTGCGCGAGGACGTGCGCTATCTGCTTGTGTCATCGTGCTTAAGGCATTAAACTCTTCAGCTGCAAACAATGAACCTGCCTCTAGCCACGCCCCCCTCCCCCCCCCCATTTGAAATCAATTATGCTCATCTGCATATAAACCGATTTCAAATTGTCTTGGCCTCCCCTACCTCCCTACACTTCTCACAGCACTCAAGCGCCACCTAGCGGAAGTGCTTCGCATGCAAATTTATTGTCAATGTGCGCTTCGTTTTGGGGTTGAACTCTGATTGGGGTGTTGAGTGTAAAGGGGGTTCAATGAGTGGCAAGGGGGGGGGGGTGTAGAGGGCAGGGGGTACCTCGCTGGAGGTGCCAACGTTTCTGCATTTCTTATTTATGAACATGCATAGACAATGCCCGCTGCCTGCTGCCTACTTCCTTTTGTTCGCGTCGACCTTATGGTCGACCAAGTGCATATATAATACACTATATATGCTCGTGTCTGCGTGCGTGTGTGTGTGTGTGTGTGTGAGTGTGTGTCTCTGTTTGTGTTTGTGCTTTGTCGCATTCAATGGACCGAAAGTTGCCCAGTAAATAACTTTTAATAGAATTTCTAATGGCTACGCAGCCGAAGCAGAAGGAGAAGATGAAGAAGCAAAGGACTCTCCATATTAATATCGACAAATCTAGCAACGACCAATGAAGCCAGACAATAAATGTTAGCAAACGATTTTTTATTGCTCAAGCAACTTTGCTTTGTTAGGTCTTTTGTTTTGGTAGAATTTATAGTTTCTTAATGTAAACTTTTGATAAATTTAAAGATTAATTGAAGAGTAAATAGAGTGCACTCTCTGGTTTAGTATGCGAGCTTTGTGAACCTTAAGGGATTATCATTTATAAATTAATTTTCTTTTATTTTAAATAATTTGCATTATTTATTGTTTTTGTTGTAATAATATATACACAAATAATATGTTTGTTGAGTGTATTTCACTAATTTAAGAACTCTTAATCTTCAATTGATTGATATATCGCGAGATTTAATATATTTATTTTATTCTAGGAATATAAGAAATTCTCTCAAGAAAAACGTTGTCTTCTCAGTTTTAAAGAGTAAGAACTGAGTATATTGGAGTGATGCAATATTGTTTCTATTATTATCACTAGCAATACATTCTTAGTTAGCTCCATATCTGAACCAACAATTAACATTAGAAAGTTCTGACGAAAGTGGCTCAAAAAGGTCAACATCATAAAGTAGAGATGTCAACAAATAATTAATTGTATGATTTATCCCAAGATCTATTAATGATAACGACTTGACATATATCGATATGGAAGACTATCGAATAGAGAAAATAAAATAAAATAAATAAATCAACAGAATAAAAAGGTGAACTACTTTGGCTAATAAAAGAACCCTTAAGCATCTATGTTAGATAAATAAGGTATCTTCCAACACTGAGATTATGATTTGAAATAATGAAAGATTGCCCAAATTTATACTAACTCAATTTAAGACTCATTCAATTTAATAAATCCAAGCTTACCAAATTTGCACTCAATAAATAAATATAAAGCTTAAGGGTTCATAAATCGATCCTCATTATCTGTGCTAGAAGTGTCCACACAATGCATATTTACTACGTATATATTGGTCCAATTTGCACACAATAAGAATATATATTCAGTTTTTCCCAATTTGAGGATTTGCATTTTGAGGGGCCTCGTTTATGGCCCTTGTCGATGTGCGGCTGCAGCGCGCAGCAGTCGTTCCACATCCACTTATCATTGCTGCGCCACGTGTCCAATGGAGCAGCATAAGCTGCGCGATTTATGCCGCTGGACGAAAGCGACTTGCCCCGCAAGTTGCGTATAAATTTCGTCGAAAATATTTGGATTCTTTCTCGCATAGTTTCGGTACTGGTGCCGGGGGAATGGTAGGTCATCTAGCAGACCTGTGTGTCTGGCTGCAGACAACTTGACTCTCGTCCTCAATTCTTGTTGGCGACGTTCAATGCGGCTGCGACGCGGACTCGGGCAGGAACACAACTAGAGACGGGCAGGGAAAGGGGATGGGGCAGGAGGTGAGGTGGGCTTAGCGGGCTGCTTATTATGCTGCCGCGTTTCGCCTGGTTTCGCCCTGTGCGGAATTATCGATTACAAATGAATATTTCATTAGTAGACAAGCAGAGCAGAGCCAGAAGGAGCAGCAGGCAGGGAGGGGCTAGCGAGGGGGGGGGGGGCGAGGTGCCATGTGGCATGAGGGACAGAGCCAGTCGTGGTCGGTACCTTGCGCTTATGCTGGCTGTGACTTCATTGGCTTCCGTTTCCGTTGACGGTTCCGGGTCGCGCCAGCCATTTGCGGCATTCAATTAAAATGCAGCATACTTTGCGGCGCGCTCTATTTGCGCCCCAATGCAAGTGCCAACTCTGGCCCCAGAAAACAAGCTCAACCTCAGCTCAGATGTCCCCATGGCATAATGCATAATTATAGCTGCCCCTTTCTCTTCCTTTCCCTTCCCTTCTCAGCTCTTCTCTCTTTGCTTTCGTCTTTCGCTTTTGCAATAATTACGCCAAACTGCGAAATTAATGCGACACACAAATTGACGCTGCCAAATGAATGCGACAACGTTAGGGGGGGAGGGGGAAGGAGGTGCTGTGGCAGGCTCTGAAATAAATTGGGCTAATAGCCACAGGCCTTATAAAACCAGCAGGCAAATCTCTTTGGCGCTGCGAAAAGAAAAACCTTTGAGACTGGCAGAAATGAAATGCTTTACATATTCAATTCACTTTAGTTTTAGCCTCCCAGAAACTTTAGCATTCCGTAGATCATTAAAATTCCATTACATATAAATGTAGTTTTTACAATTTATAATCCCTATAGGTACCACTGGGATGGATTAAAAATTAAACTAAATTTAATAATAAATAAACATAAATTTAATTTTTATATATAATACATTTTTCTGGCTCATAAAGTGAGCTGAGCTATTTATTTTAATTTTGAAACGTTGACATATCTGGAAATATTTGTTGAGCAATTCAGATCTTTGTTGTATTTTTAGAAAACAAAACTATTTTGCAATTTTAAAAATTCAAAAAACGAAATTCGGTACAATTGAAGAAAACATTTTAAAAACCATTTAAATTTATTCAAATTTTCTCTAAAATGAATCCTGAATTTGTAAGTTGCCTTAAAAATGGTCTCAGTATTTGTATGTCCTTGCAGAGAGTAAAATATATATATTCTGAATCAGCATCACCAGGCGAGTCGATCTAGCCGTGTCTGTCTGTCCGTCTGCCCGTCTGTCTGTTCGTCTGTCCGTCTGTCTGTCTGCGTGTCTGTTCGTCTATTGCAAAGCAAAAAACTCTCTCAATTTTGGAGCTTTCTTAATAAAACTTGGCATACATGCTTCATATTGCTACACGCTGTATATAAGTCACAACGAGCCGGAACAGCCCAATATATCGTATAGCTGCCATACAAACTATCGTTCGATTTTTGTTATTTTTAAAGGTATTGCAATCAAATTGACTACATAGGACTTTTTCTATATATATAACATGCATATAAAATTTGATCAGTATCCGACCACTATAACATACGTATCTGATAAAGGAACAATCGTTCGGAATATAGGTTTTTGTATGAAGATCAGTTTTGATTTTAGAATATCCCTAACTTATCAATCATATATTGAATCAAATATACAATATTGAATATCCACAATAACATTCAATTCTCCACCATTATATATAACTAGTATAGGAGCGATTAGAAGATTTAAAACTCTGCAAGGGTATACAACCCTCGGCATGCCGTAGCTAACCTTTTCTATCGGGTTTTATCTATTATGATTGACCAACATATATTTCTGCCTTTTCTTGCAGGTAAACTGCGAGCTATATCCAGTTCGACGATGCACTGAGTTTTATCGCACACCTCAGCCGAGATCCTCGATACAGAGCCGCAAGCCGGAGCATCCCAAAGACATGCTGCAGCATGAGGAGCAACCCACGTTGACGGAGTGCAGAGTGCCACAGCCTAGAATACCGCCTGCCCAGACATCGGGTATGCGTGTGCTGCGCAATAGTTATTTCTCTTAATTGGACAAGGATGAGAAACGATTCGTATACGCTTCGGCTCCTTCCCAAGGTCGACTGTCTTCAGTGTAAATATATTCCTTATGTTTTATACGTGCTCTTACAATTTTGTATTTTTAGTACGTTTGAATAAATTAAATCTTCATTGAAATTTTCATGTGTCATTTATTACTCCGTCGTGATTCCTTTCTCCCACTTGGGAGAGGCTTGTGTGCCTGACATATCTATTAGCAGCCCGGGCAACTTAGGGTTAATTTCTGGCCCAAAAAATGAAAGGTGTTTAGAAATAATTATGGTAGCGACGCTGCGCGAGCGTAGGTGGGCGGCGTGGGCATGGTAGGCGCTTACGTAAGCTCCTGCAGGGATATTTAGCGGGCGCCAGTTGAGGAGGCGTGTGTGTGAGGGGGGGAAGGCTGGAGTATGTGCGTGTGTGTATGTTATGCATATCATTGTTTTATGTGTGTTTATGCGCGTCTCTCCAAAATGAACACCTCAGTTTCCACATCCCCTCCCCCACTTCTTCCTGCCTGGCTTCCCATACTTCCCCCTTTGCTTTCCCCCTTTGCTCGGAACTCCCCTGACACGTGCGCCTCGTCATGTCATGGACGACACGCAAGCCCCAAAAGTGCCAGCCCCGCTCACTGCTGCCTCTCCTGCCCCTGGGCAATCCCTTCTGGTGGCATGGCGTGTGTTTTCGTTTGTGCAGCAGCAGCACAAGCAGCAGCAGCGGTTTCGTGGTGCAACAACCTCGCCTAACGGTATTGGCGACGACGACCTTGAACCAGTTTCATAGCTGATTTCGTTGTGGCTGTTGTTGTCTGCCAGGGCACAGGGCAGGGCAGGGCAGGCTCAGGCTAAGCCAGGCCAACACGGACTATTAATAATGCTGGGCAACTGCGCTAACTGCCAGTTAATTGTAGGTGTTGTGCGGGTGTAGGTGCAGGTGTGTAAGAGAGTGTGAGCTACTATGACAGCAACTAAAAATAAACAAATGAGCCAAGCGAACTGTGAACTGGAACCAGCAGCGAGCGAACTGCAGCGACTGCGTAGAGAGCGAGAACAGTGAGAGCAAAAGAGAGAGCACAGCATGCTAAGCAGACATAGAGAGAGAGTGAGCGAGAGTGAGTGATAGAGAGAGAGAGAGAGAGAGAGAGAGAGCGAAAGTGGCAGCTGCTGCTGCTGGCAAAGGATTTCAAGGAAGTAAAATTGCTGCAGACAGCAGCAGGAGGTTGCCCTGCTCCCCGCCCCCTCAGCCTGTCCGCCTGTCACTTCCTGTACTTATGTCTCTCTCTCTCTCCCTTCCTCTCTCTCTCTCTCCCTTTCACTCTCCCCCTCCCTCACTCCTTTTCCTCCTCTCCCTCTCTCGCTCTCTCCCCGTGCGTGTGAGCATTTTGTTTGTTAGAAAACACGTTGGGGCTGGACCTCTCTGTATAGACCCCTTCCCCTTTTCCCCCCTCTCCCAACTGGGAAAGTGTTATATTGACATTTGGCTACACAATTTCGGGCTGTCCAAAGCATAATGATTTATGCTGCATATGTATTTGCATACGCCTGCGTGTGTGTGTGTGTGTGTGTGTGTGCCATGTAATCGTTGCTCTATTTTTGGGCTCAGCTCAACAGCAACAGCAACAACAACAACAGCAACAACAACAACAGTGGCAGCAGCACGAACAACAGCGCAGCAAAGCGTGCTATGAATTTCTTTTTGTGGGAGGCGTTCGCGCATTTCGTGTGTGAAACTAGTTAAATAAAAATTCGTGAGCTCGTTTTTTATACATTTCGCCTCTGCTTCTTCTTCTCTTTTTTTTTTTTTTGTACTGTTCTCATTTTGTTTTTTATTTGCACTTGACCCACCTTAGTTTTGTTTCAATTTGATTCGCAGCTGGTGTTCAGCAAATGCGCGGCACGTTCCAAAAATTTGTTGGCAAATTCCTTTTGCTTTTTTTCGTTTCTATTTCTATTTTTTCGATTTCGTTTTGGGTTTCGTTTTCTATTTCCTTGACAAGGGCGCACTAAGAAATCTATGAAAATGCTCGTTTTTATATGCTTTTAAATGTTCTCGCTGCGCGCTCGTGTGTGGGTGTGTTGTGCGTGTGTGTGTGTGTGTCAGTGTGTGTCTGCTGCTTCTTCTTTCGCACTGTGAGGCTCGTCAAGTTTTATGTCAGTTCATTCATCGGCCGAAAATTTTGACTGTTGTCGCCTTCTGCACGTGTGTGTGTGCGTGTGTCTGTGTGTTCGTGTGTCTCTGTCTATGTGTGTGTGTGTGTGTGAGTGTGTGCGTGTACTGCTGCCAATGTCAGATTTGTATTTCAGCCTCGTTGCCTCGGCCAGCGTGCATTTTTGTTGCTGCTCGATTCGATACGCAACGCTTCGTTTCGTTTCGTTGCTCGACGTTCTCGTTTTCCATTTAAGCACTCGCAGGCAATTATTATTGGTGGTTTCTTAATTCTCACACACATTCCATTTGCATTTCCATTTCGATTTCCATTTTGTTGCTATTGATTGGGCACTGTGCGTATTTGGTTCGATTTGTATTCAGGTGAATTTTACGTTGCGCCCGAAAGTATGCAACGTTTTTCTCGACCCATGCTGCCTGCCTTCAACACTCGCGCACACACACAGACAGAGGCAGAGCCAAAGGCACGTCGTAGTAGTACTGTATACACATAGAGAAAAACGACGACGCGACGCACTCACACGGACAGGCACAGGCTGTGGCTATGGCTGTGGCTGTGGCACTGTGAGATAGCCTAGGCGCAGCAGACACACGCGTTCGCGGCACGTTTGCTGCTGCTGCTTCGCAGCTGGAGCAGGAGCAGTAGCAGGAGCTGGGCGGGCAGGGAAGGTTGGGGATGAGCAACGACGTGCAACACACACAAAGTGGCAGCAGCGGGAAGCAGCAGGCAACAACAGCAACAGCGACAACGACAACAGTAACAACAAAAAAAACAGCACCGACGACAGCAGCAGCAGCAGCAGCAAAAACGGACACGGGCAGCTCCAAAACTTGAACACGTTTGACAACCGACAACGTTGAAAGCCAGCAAAAGACTGAGGCCAACGCCAGCTCCGCTCCGAGCAACCACAGCGAAAGTGGTGTACAGAGAGAGAGAGAGAGAGTAGCATAGAGAGCACGCTCTCTGCAATCCTTTGCAGCGCCTCAACTGGTTCCGGAACTTGTTAATCGCCTGCCTTGTGTGGGCAACTTAGCAGACCATTTTAATTATGATGATGGCGCAGGTAATGGAACAGGACTTTATTTATGATGCCATTGAAGTAGAAAGAGGAGTTTCAAGTGACGAAGGAGTTTCGAGTAATTTGAAAGACTGTAGAAAGAGAAGAGCAGAGAAAAATGTTCGAGTTCACAAATATTTTTGAACTATTTTACAGGTTTTTCATATGTTAAATTTTGCAGAAAACCATTTTATACTTATAGATCTACATTATATATAGTTTTGAAGGGGGTGTGTACCTGAAAATATAAGAATAACTGCGTTTTATGCCTATTATAAAGATTGTTACAGTATTTTCGACAATTTTTTTATTTATATGTCGCATATCAGGAAACTTTTCTGTACTTTTTTTACCCGATACGCATAGAATACCCGTATAACTTTGTGTAAGCCGCAATTGATGTAACAGAGGAGGAGGAGGAGGCGTGGCAGACCCCACAAAGTATATATATATTAAAGCCTACCGTCGTCTATTTAAAAAGATTGCTCAGTTCTCTAATAAGTACATTCTTGACCTCTTGACAGCTTAAGCAATTTTAGAAAACTTTTAAATATTCTATATAATAATCTGTCAGATCTGATCAGCCTTGAACTTATAGTTGCTGCTATTCGACAGCAAACAATCGTTTTCAGCATAGAGTGTCGTGTAGAACTCTTCGAAAACCTAAAGAAAAATATATTTACTATTTAAAAATGGACACCTATAGAAAAAATCAACCAGAGGAGAAGCGCCGGCATTGCTGCAACAAACATAGATGCCACTATAAACATGCATCGGTAGGTCTTTGATATTCTCTCATTCCTGGCTAATTCCCAGATGAACTTCCGTTTCCATGCAGGCAAAGCACGATAAGGAGGGTACGGACACGTGCCGACACAAGCAACGCGATATGCCTTGCGAGGTATCCAAGACACGGTATTATGATACATATGTCATGCCACCGACACCCAAGCGCAGTGGGGGTTGCATTGGAGATCGACGCTGTGGGAAACCAAAGCCATTACATCCCACACACGAGCAGACCACACAGGCCAGTGTGCATTGCAAGGATGCGAAACATCGGTGCTCACTTTCGCCGACGAATAAAGCGAAGATGGCACGAGGAAAGTCACCTCCACGAGGACGAGGCAAGTCGCCAGCGCATTCAATGCTTGACGAGGACAGCGGTTGCCCGTACAACTGTCGCTGCCTGGATGAACCTAAATTGGGCACCGACGAACTGCTCAGTCAGATTGACGCGAAATATTTGTCGCCCACACCCTGTCTGTATGACGACTATTCACCACAAACGCATAAAACATGTGCCTGGCCGAAAGAAGATTACGACAATAAGGTTACGGATCGTATGATCTACAAGAATTCTAATTTTGGCCGATCCTCGAGCAAGGGTGAGTGCCGTGCCAAGTTGTCGTATCGATTTCCACCGCCGCCGGAGCCCATGAAGCAGCAACGGGAGCCGGAGCGCCAGCAAAAGCCACAAGTGAAGTGTGGCTGTCAGGCAATGGTACCTGAGACACTAAAGTCGACAGGCGCACTGCTTGCCTCGGCACGCAAACAATGCGAGGAAATGAATTCACGCTTCTGCTCGAAGTACGCCAGAAAGGAGAGCCAAAGCTCGCCCAGTGAATCCTCAACGATGCCATCGGCGAAAACCGTGATCAGTGGCAAGAGCGGCGAGGAGTTGCGTGCCATGGTCCGTTCACAGATCCAGATGCAGGAATTCATTCGTAAATCCATTACGAACATGGAACAGTTGAACGACAAGGTGGTCATGGATCCAAAGCCAACACTGAATTTACCCTCGTTGCACTTAACCGACTTGTCTTCATCCAACAAGATGGACAAGTCGTCTACTAGTTCGCGCAGCGACCTGATGTTCAACAAGGGGATTAACAAAGCAGAAGAAGTCATGACAACGGGCGATGTGCACACGGATAAGTCGACTAAACCGCGTTTTTCTGTCAGTGCCGAAGATATGATTAGCTCCAAGGTTATTTCGCCCATGATACGACGCATACAACGTATGTATTTGAACAATTTAAAGGAGGAAATGTCGCTGATTGAAGAACTGGAACGTGTGCCCTGCCAGGTGAGCAAGGTATATCAGTCGGCTGACGATCACGCAGTGTAAATTGGAAGTTACTTTTAAATACAATAATATTTTATTTTGAGTGCATTATATATTTTCTTTACAGATACAAAAAAACATAAAATAAACACGAAAACACTGAAAACTGCATTATCTTTTTTAAACGCGGACTTAGGATGCAGTGTGACCAGCTTTGCATTAAATGCCCAATACCAAAAATACCATTACATGCAATGTAAATTACAAGTTATTTGCATAGTTATAATGCTTACAAATATAAATGTATTGAAGACTGAAATAACAATTTAATAATATAATATACTATTTAATATTAATAACATCTATCATTAAAATATAATAACAATTGTTACTGTTCGTCTATTTCTGCGGGTATTCGCAATTTTGGTGCGCTGTTATTTAACAGTTCTGCAAATGTTATTGCATCCCTGGTTTCAAATGGAGGGGGGCGCTCGCATTCCCAAACATTGATTTTTCGTTGTGGACGCCAATGAAAGCAGCCAATTGGCTGAGCTGTGGTGTAAGTTAACAACTGAAGGAATTTCCTGGGCTATAAAATGAGCGGTAAGTTTACAAAAGTGTCGCCTCTGTTGATGGCCGCATCATGAGGTAAACTTTGCTGTTGGCTTGGACGGTTTTGGCGTGTGCGGTGTCGATTTTGTTGGCTGCGTCTTGCGTGCATTGCAATTCGCAGCCTACTTTGAGGGTGGGTCGTCGGTGGCAACTCAACCACAACGACGTCGGGCGCCAGCAGCATTGGCAGCAGAACACCCCGACACACACACCTGCCACACGATGCGCAGCAAATTGATGATGACTTCATCATCCATGTTATTTACAGGCGACGACGAGAGCAGTGAAAAGCAGACGCTTAATCTCTCCAAGCAGCAGCTTAAGAAGGTGCCAAAACAGGACGATGCACAGAACATACGTAAACTCATATTGGACGAGAACGAGCTGCAGAAGATCGACAACATTGACTCGTATCAGAAGATCGAAATGGTAAGTAGACAGTGGCATTGGTCTCCTTTGTTCCCCTTGACTCCCTTCTGTGCCCTTTTGCTCCTTTCAGCTGTCGCTGAGCAAAAACCAATTGCTGCGCATGTATGGCGTCTGTCGTCTGCACTGCCTGCGGGAGCTGAATCTCTCCTTCAATAGCATCCTCTCGATTGAGGGACTGAAGGAGTGTGTTCACCTGCGCGTGCTCAATCTAGAGGGCAACAGCATAAAAACTATTGAACATCTAAATACGAATGTAAATCTCGAGGTACTTAATCTGGCAGAGAATAGCATTGGCAGCATATCGGATGTATCCTATTTGCGATCGCTGCGCGAACTCAATTTACATGGGAATCGGTTGACGCACCTGCGTCAGTGCGACAAGTATTTGCCCACCTCGCTGGAGACTCTCACGCTGGCCAAGAATAACATAAACGATTTGAACGAGATTTGCACGCTCTCGCATCTCAGCAATCTCCTGAGTCTCTCCATCATGGATAATCCATGTGTGATCATGACACTGGGACCCAATAGCACGGAGTAAGTGCAGCCAAGTTAGGTTTTTCGTTGTTCCTCGTGCTCATCCTTTCGACCTTTCTAGCGGCTTTGATTATCGTCCCTTTGTGCTGAACTGGTGCATGAGTTTGAAGTTCATTGATGGTTACGTTCTGGATCCCATCGAGAGCTTGAAAGCGGAGTGGCTATACAGCCAGGGACGTGGACGACAGTTTCGCGTTGGCGAACAGGCCGCGCTTGCGAAGTACTTGAGCTCCGTTTGCCCGCTGGTGGGGAAAGCGCTGGAGAATGAACACGATCGCAAGCTGCGTTTGATACTCAGCAAGGCGCAGCATCATCAGCGACAGTTGCAGGAGGAGATCATGGACAACGCCAACAGCTCGGCCAGCACATCGCCGTCGTCACATCGCAAGAAACCCACAAGTCGCATACAGTCGCCACGCTGTAAGTATCACATGCATCTCTCAGCTTTCTTTCAATCTTCACTGCTCAATTCTCTTTAGTTTCTCGCCTCAGTGGACGGCAGGGCTCGCCGGAGTCCATGGTCAACAGTTATCATGGGAACAGCAGCAACAATAGCATTAGCAGCGACAATGGCATTGTTAATCACGCACTGCAAATGAGCACATCGCTGATTGAGAACATCAAGAACGATGGCGATAGCTTCTCGCTGGCCAGTCTCTCCGGCTTGTCCAGCAGTGTGACCACCAAGACGTACAACTCCACGGAGTCTACACCTCGCAACATAACGCCAAATCCTTACAACGGTACGGATGAGAGCATCACAGCTCGGAATCTTTCACTGATTGTCTTTCTGTCACCATAGAACAAACATTCATTGGACAAACGCCATCGGGTGGCCCATTGGCTGCTGCCTCGAAAATGGTGCCTGTGCCGGAGACGCTGATGAGTCCCGATGTTTGTCCCGCCGCTGTTGCCCAACGCATGACCGTGACGACGGCGCTAAATGCAGCGCAGCTACACAAATCCAAAGGCAACAAAAACAAAGGTACCCGTACATTAGTATTCATCAAATTCAAAATTGATATGATATATATATTATATGATATATAATTTCGATTCGTATCTCATTGTAGACAACAAGTTAAACTTGCCACGCACGCGCAGTCCACAATTGCGACGCATGCAGAGCCCCACAAGTAGTCCGCGCAAGACCCAAGACAAGTTGCCGCAGCAGCAACAGCAGCAGTCCATGGCGCCAGTGCAGTGTGTGAGCAGCAGCGCAACCGATGCCGGCGGCTTCAGCACCGATGATGATGGCGAGCAGATCAACATTGAGAAGCTAAAGACAATTAGGAAAATGGCTGCACAGCGATCGCAGCAACAACAGCAGCAACAATTGGAGAACAACAATCTCAACTGCACAGACCGGCTGATAGAGCACGTGACTGAGTCCTCGGCGGTGACCATACAGAAGATGTGGCGAGGATATCATACGCGTAAGAAAACCAAGGACATTGCCGAGAAGCTGCAGAAGCAGCGCACGCACGAGTACATTGAGTAAGTGCAGCAGCACTAGCAGCTGGAGCAGCTAATACTGAATTAGAAATTCATTCCTGTACTTTTTCTCCACAGCAAACTCAACAAGGACATGATGCTGACCAAGGCGCAGCTGCAGAACGAGCGCAAGATTCAACAGCTGCAAATGCAGGCCATCAATGCACTGTGGAAAAAGGTGTCCACCATGCAGGGCGTGGATTCTCGAGCTGGCGGTGAACCGAGCAGTTGTGCAACCGCAGAGGATGCAACCGGCGCTAGTGACGGCAGTCAGTCTGCTGTGGCAGCACAGGGACAGGGACAATTGTGCCTCGATCAGAACTCGACAGCTGTGGTCAATGATCTGGCCAAGCGATGTACAATGCTGACAGATCAAGTGCAGCAGCTGCAAAGTTCCATTGGTACCATTGTCAACTGCCTGACCATGGTATGCAATTTGCCGCAGGATGCCCTGAAGAAGCAAATCAATAGTAGCTCCGAACTCGAAGAGTCTGAAGGTAGCAACGCAACGGAGCCACGCGACAGTAGCGCCACGCAGACGGATTTGATTGCTGTGCACACGCCGCAGCTTGAGGATCTGAGCAACTTTCCTTTTACCAAACCCAGACCATCAACATTGGCACTGGAATCCAAGCACGATGCACTCGACACGCCCAAAATTCAGACAGATCACCAGCAGCTGGCGGAGACTGAGCACAATAATGAGGTAAAGGAGAACGTTGCAGTCTCTGACGCACTTGAGGACCAGCAGCAGCAGCAACAGCAGTAGTAGACGAATCTGGCAACTGGCACTCAAAACGCTTTCAATAGATCTCAGCGATCGCGCATAATATTCTTAAGCTTTTGTGGCTTTTCGCAAACACTTTGATTCTAACAGCAGCAGCAGCAGCAGCAGCAGGAGCAAGCAACAGCAACAACAATTAACGTGGTTCTCTTTCTTTGCTTTAATGTATGCGTAGTAAAAAGACACAACTTTTTTTTACAACAATTAAGAGAGGAAAACAATTCGTTATAAAATATACATAGCTTAACTTTTGTAATGCACAATTCAAATGCACTCGGCCAACTCAGTCTTCTTCGTCACTGCTCTCCGTATCGTCATCGTCATCATCCTCCGTGTCTGTCTGATTGTCTCGTGCGTTCACGGGACGATTTGTGTTAGGAGGTAGCGAATCGTCCGAGTCGCTGTTGGAATCATCATTGTCATTGTTTGTCGTCGTCGGCGTCGTTACCTTGCTCTTGGCAAAGCGTTCCGGCCAAATGCCTGCTTTTGTGTACTCTTTAATGTGCTCTGGCGTTAGGATTTTGCATATTTCTGCCTTCACCTTGTCGCCCTCCTCGATGGGTTCGACCAGTATGAAATCGCCGCGCTTTACCCAAACATTTTTGCGAAATTTGTTGGGCATTGAGACTGCAAGTTCACAACGCAGAATAAGTCTTTATCAATTAACCTGCTACCGCCGCCTGTGCTCACCCAGAAATTTATCCGTTTCCTCGGTTGCCGTTTCCACTTCGTGTAGATTGTTACCGCGACTGCTGACCACACGCACGATCTGCTGCTGTTCGGTGGGCAGCGAGTAATCATCCTCCATCATCTCCTTGAGGACGTGCTTGCGTCGGGTTGTGTTCGGATGCGACATGTCGTATTTGTGCAATTGTTTATGTTTATTATAGTACGGCGTGCCAGTTTAGTAGCCACTTGCTTGTTTACTCAATTTGGACAATCGATAAGATGTGGCGGTCGTTCGATAGGTGTGTAAAGCAGATTCTTCTTGCAGTGTTGCAAAGTGGTGTACTAAGTTGTGAGGAGCGAAGAAAATTTTAAATTATGCAGTGCGCGAAAGCACTTCGGCTTGCAGTGTTGCAAAGTTGGGCAAAAAGTTAAGCGCCACAAACGTGTGAGTATTTGGTATTTATTGAGTTTTTTGACGAATTAAAGTAAATTGTAAATTATGCAGAATGTTGCGAGGGATTATTTTTGAGTTTTATTATTGTAATACTTAAACGAAAAAGACTAAAGCAAATTTCGACTAACAACTAGTTTTGGTTGCGCCGCTGCATGCGTTCCTTGTACGACATTCGTTTAGGCGGCACATTGGCGCAGACCTTAAGGCGGCTCTCCACCTGTGCATATTTCTTCATGTTTTTCAATTTACTGCAAAGATAACAATATTAATAAAATGTAATATAACATTTTTTATATCAAATTGCTTACAATTCGTTTTCCAGCAATGCAATTTCTTTCTTCCAAATGTCCTTAAAGTCGTTGGTGAAATTCGTCCAATAACCGAAGAACTGATCAGGGGTGCACTGTGTCAGGGTAAGAGTGCATCCCTTGGGAGAGAAGTGATAGAAGCGCATTGTCTCCTGGAAGAGATCGCGACACTCGCTAAGCAGACGATGCAACTTGGCAATCGATTTGTCTGCATTAGCGGTAAACTCTTCGATCTTTGACTTGAAAGGCTCCTGGTGATCACTGGAGGCGCTTAGCACCAGCGCTGTCGTCAGCTTACAGGCTGCAATAGGGGAAGAGTATTAGTCCTTGCTTATTGTGTATTGCACTCCCATTCAGCTCACCAGTTAGTTTCTTTTCTAGCTCCTTGATCTGATGCTGCACTTCATCGAAATCCAACTGTGCCGCACGTTCCACCTCCGGTGGCTCTGGTATGGGCAAGGTCAAATTGAATGGACTGAGTACTTCCTTACGCCGCTGTGCTATGTACGTGCGTACAATGAAGTGCAACAGCGTTGTATGCGACTCCTTGGACTTGACATCCTTCAGCTTGCCCAGGATGTCCAGATTGAAGCCATCGGCCTGGCCGCGCTGCCGATTGCCGCCATTCATATAATTGCCCAGAGTCAGAATGATGGAGAACACGAGCTTGAGATCCTCGCTCTCTATCAGCTGCTGCGACAGCTGCGACACTGTCTCTAGTTTACGCACCAGCAGTGTCACCGATTCCTCGAACTCAGCCTGAAAGACAATGCAAGATATGCGTTCACTGGCCATTGATATGAGTGATAAGTCGCGCAAGAATTGCTCCGGGTAATCCAGAGGAATATCCCCGCCATCAGCCTCCTTAATGCGCTGCAGTTCCTCGTCTGTAGCGCGTATATGACTGATCTGCTGCAGCGTCTCCAGACTGATCACCGACGTGTCCACATGGTAGATAGCATGCTCTATTTCACTGGACGGCATGTGTAGACTGCGTGCAAAGATTCCCACATTGCGTGATCGCTTCGGATCGAGCACTTTGATGGACTTGTCCCGCTTGGGCTTTAGCTCCTTCGGCTTGCTAACTGGTGCGATGGCTTGGCGTGAGAAGAGCTCAGTAAATTCATCGATATTATCAAGTGGCGTCTCATCAATCTCTGTCCAGATCTCCTTGGTGGCGGGTACCACAACAGGAGCTGACATCGCAGACACCAAACTTGTTGCTGACGATGTTGGTGTTGCTGGTGCGGCTGCAACTACGGGTGTCTCTTCTGGAGAGCTGCCGCTGTTGTCTTGACTGTCTGTCGAGTTTGCCACCGAGGGGGGACGAGGCACAGGCGGCACATTGGTCACAATACGAGTCCAGTAGAGCGGTCGCATTGGCTTGGGCGGATTGACGGCGCTTTTGCGTTGTACTGCGAAAGACGGAAGTGAGTACAGATCAGGCATGGAAGAGAGGAAAGGGAAACTTACCACTTGTGCGATGGAACCAATTGCCCTCGGCTGGATCTGGCAGCGGAGCAGGTGAGAGCAATGCATCCGACTTGGCTTGGTTGTTCAGTGGCGGCGGCGGAGGTGGCACATTTCCACCGCCGCCGGTTGCAAGTCCAAGTGGCGGCAACGGCGGTGGTGGCGGCGTACTTCCGCTAGCTGGTGGTAGTGGCGGCGGTGGTGGTGGCGGAGGTGGTGGTACCGCATCACCAAATCCTAGTGGCGGTGGAGGTGGAGGAGGAGGAGGAGGAGGTGGTGGCGGTGGAGGCGCTGCAACTGGGGCAGCACTCCTCGGACACTGCTCCTCCGCTTGTTGCACCGACTGCACTAACTCCCCCTCCTCCGTCTGACTCCCACATTGGCATGAACCCAAACACTCCGCATCCGTTTGACACTCCGCATCAGCATAGGTTTTGATGCTCTCCACCATTGCTGCCGCTCCCGGCGGCTTGTTGCACTCGTAGATAGTCGTTTCGCTGCTGTTGAGCAGCTCGTTGAGATTGATGCAACGTTTCGATGGCCGCCTTGGTGGCTCATCTACGCTGCTGAGTAGTTCATTAACCACAGCATGCACCTCGGCAAGCGTGGCACAATTGAGTAGACGCTTGCGCAGCACCTGCTGCAGCATCTTGGATTGCCCATCTTGACTCTGCGACACAGCGACCGCACCGGCACCGCCAGCAGCAGCGCCCGCCAGTTCCAGTTGCCGTGTACCTGCTGGCGTGCTGGAGAACGGCCAGGCGGCAACCTTGTCCAGCTTTCCAGGAGTCAATGGCAACGATGTTGTCGGCTGCTCTGTGTGTGTCCACTGATACATCTCGTATGGCTAAAGAAAGGTGAAAGGGAGAAAGTTAAATGAGAAAGCAGAATTGGATAGACTTGCATTAGCCCATTGACTTCTAATTGCAGCTGGAGTGCATCGTCTTCGTCGTCGTCGTCGTCATTCCCTCTCGACAAAGCTTAAAAGCCATCTCCGCTGCCGTCGTCTCCTCACAATCCGCACCCCCTTTCTGTTATTGCCCTGGCAACTCTAGAACCGTTGCAAGAACCTTTCTTGTTTGAATTAATTAACTATGAGGTGAGCTTTGTTGGTTAAAGTATCTATATATGGTTTTGGGAGTTAAAAGTCGAAGGAACCTAGCCTTGTAACCATACTACGTCGGATCGCCAGAACTGAGGTTTCCCGGGAAGCAAAGGTTGAAAAGAAACCAATTTTCTATTAGCATCCTCACTAACAATGAATATTCCTCTCAGTTCTTGATACATCCCATGAAAAACAATTTTTTAAGTATGATTACCCAAGTATGACTTAAGATAATCCTAGTTCTCTAAAGGGTATATCAAAATCGACTTGGTAAAAGGATTTTTCATTGTATATTTCTAGTTTTATTGTTGCATTCTTTTTTCCAAGTACTTAGCTAGGTATTTGAAGTTGCCTGGAGGATAAGCCAGGCTAGGGGAAGTCAAGTAAAGACCTCGGGGAAGAAATGGGTAAGGGGATGGGGGTATGGGTGACTTTGGATTGAAGCACATGTGACAAGAGGACATGCAAATTGCAGAGACTACGCCAAAGTGCAGAGACACTTGAGCAAATGGCGTTAAGTGCGATAACGCGACCAACCACGCCCCCTACTAACATTTACGCCCACACATGCACAGCATAAACTCTTCAGTGTGTGTTGGTTGTTGCGGTTGATTTCGATTTGTCATCTCTCCTCTCTCTCTATTTTGTTGCCTTAACTCATCAACTCGAACTGATTAGCGAGGTGTGTGAGAGGGTGTGGGTGAGTAAATGGGGGTGTGCCTGCGTGTTTGGGAGTGTGAAATGACGCCACATAATTGAATTTCAATTTTTAATTGCCTTTCGCGCAGTTCCACAGCAGTTGGAGAACATTAATGATTTCTTTGTATAGGAGAGAGACAAAGAGGAAATGAACTAAATTTGACAGAGTTAGAAACAGTTTTTATAAATATAAATTGACAAAAAACTTCTTAATATTGCAGATAAAATCAGTAGAGAAGTCAATCGATTTTTGGGGCAGAAAACATAGAAAACTTTATAAAGCTTTTTATATAAAATAATTTCTTGAAAACTGCAAATATTCATATGATATTTATAAGATAATGACTTGCTCAGTCACCGGATTTGAATCTTATTACAAATCTTACTGCTGACGTTAAGAAAGAGTTTTCTGTAGCGAAGTCCAAGAATTATAAGGAACTTCGGGCTGTTAAAGGACTCGTGGAACAATATTCCCAAGACTTAGTCGACTTAATGCCTAACCGATGTGGAGCTGCAATCGCCAACAAAGGTCACAAATACAATCTATTTGCTTTCTTATTTATTTTTACTTTGGGACAACTGTATCTTTCGTGCTTCTTCTCTTTCGATTGCTTTTCTACACAGCAACAGAGAACGCCAGTAAGTTAAATAAAGTTATATATATTCTTAATCAGCATCAATAGCGGAGTTGATATAGTCATGTCCGTCTTTCAGAGGCTTCAGTCTGATATCTATTAGAATATAGTCACTAATCTCTACCTACTACCCTATATATGCCCTGTAAGGTAAACTGATTGCGTTTTTGCTGCAACGCATCAAAAGTTTTTCATTCCCTTCCCTAACATTCCTGCCTTCTCTCTTCTACGTAATAGAAGACAAAAGAATCATAATAAACGCGCTGAACTTGCCGCAAAGTAATAAAAACGCACAAACTTTCAATGAGCTCGTTGCAGCATACAGCAGGGGTAAGTTGAAAGAGACAGAGAGTGACAGAGAGAGAGAGAGAGAGAAAGAAAGAGAGAGAGAGAGAGAGTGAACGCGGAATAGAGGGAGATAGAAAGATAGCAAGGTGAAGCTAAAACTGAAGCTGACTTAAGCTTGGGTAACTGTTTCTGGCCTGTTGCCCCAAAAACTTGATGACGCGCACATTGACAACGGACATGGGACATGGCAAATGGCGAAAAGAGAGAGGCAGAGGGAGAGCATGAGATAGTGAGAGACAGAGAGAAGACGAAGAAAATTTGTGATATCATAATCTGAAGAGCTCAAGTATCATCACATAGAAAATCACTTAACGCTCTTGTCTGCTCGTTTTTGGCGGCCCGCTCTCGCTCTCCCTCTCTCTCTCCGTCTCTCTCTCTCTCTCACTGACTGTTGGAACTTGCTCTAAGGGATTTGAGGTTAAGCTGCTGTGGCTAAAACTTTTGGCCTAAACTAATTTGTGCCCATAGACGACGATGACGAGCAGGACAACGAGGAAGATGAAGAGTGGCTGCTTGATTATTTGCAGGACGTTTGTAATGTCCGAATAACACTTAACATTAGCTTAAAGGGTGAGGGAAAAGATGAGAAAGAAGGAGACAGGATATAGAGATGGAGAGAGGATTTAGAGAGGAAGGGAGCGAAAGGGAGAGCAAGTTAAACAAATTGAAGCGACAACTTTGATTTGTTTAGTTCGAAATGAAATAAATATTAGTAAATAAATGAAATGGTCTTTTAAGGTCAAGGATCAAATGCACTTGCAGCAGCTGCACTTGCCACGCCCACCTCCCAGTTTCCATACTTTCATCTCTTTCATAATTTAGCAGCAACTGCTGAGCGTCAGCTTCAGCTGAGAATTTGAGTTGACGGCAAAGTTTTAACAAGTTCTGACACTTGCAGGCTCGTCAGCTGGACACGTGGGAGTAGGATATGATAGGAATGGTGAGGGGAGGGAGGGGTAGGGTGGATAGTGGTAGCACAACTACTGCAAGTGACAGCTGGGGGCAAATGAAAGTGCATTGCGATTTTTGCCTGGCAATGGAATTGCTAATTTCCGGCACAACTTTGCGGTGCATTTTTGTAGCCAAGTGGCAGAGAGAGGGAGGGGGGGGTTGGTAGGAGGTGGAACAGGATAAGAGGCATGGAAGCTGTTCCAACTTGAGGCTTATCAATAGCTAATGACCGACGACGCAGTGCGCTGCAAACTAAGTTACTGCCTCGGCTCCATTTCCGGCTGCGCCGTGACAGCTTCCGCTCGATGACCAATTTCCCGTGTCCGTGAGGGAGGGAGAGTTTATTGAACTTACGCTAAATCCGGATAACGTGTCCTGCTCCCGCTGAGGATTCGCATGTTGTTGCTGCTGCTGCTGCTGCTGCTGCTGTTGCGTCGCCTGTACTCCCTGCGCCTGCAACTGAGGCTGTGCGGGCTGCAGTGTCTGCTGGGGATGCTCATTGGAGATCTGCTTGAGAACGCCGACATATTTGAGATTGTTACAGAACTGCAGCACCATCGCATTGAGGCAATCTGTGGCAGTATTGATGTTGCAGTTGCTCTGCAGCGTTGAGATGAGCCACTTGATCAGCATTTGACCTGCAAAAGATAGCGAAAGAGAAAGAGAGAGGTGAGAACGAGTTGAGTGTGAGTTAGCAGCATAGGCGATTTAGGGGTTTCGAGAAGAATACAAACTTTGCCCACAGCTGCGGACCCCTTAAAAAGGAAGGACACAATGATTTATGTGTGTGTGTGTGAGCGTAAGTCAAAGGAAATTTAGTGTGTGTAGCTGCGAGAGAAAGACAGAGAGAGAGAGAGGGAGATGGAGTGCAGAGTGGATGTATTGGCAACCAAAAACATTAGGCATAAATAAATTTAACTGTTGTCCAAAAGAAGAAGTCGAAAAGCAGGCAAAAGAAAAAACGCAAACAAGAAATAAAAAGTGTTCAAACGCACAACGAAGATAAGATACTCTGCTCATATCTACGGACTCTATATTTGATGCTTTTCAATCAGAATTTGACAATGAAATCTGATAAATTATACTATATATGTAATAATAGTTGATATCAGAGTCATTTCATTTATTTGCCTATAGTTTAAATTATGATGCTTATACATTGATAAGAAGGAGGGGAAAAGTAACGCTGATAAAGAGAGTTACACTTTGGAATAACCTCAGATAAACTTGTGGACAGAACTTTGAATTGGTGGGGGTTTGTCTTATGCCAAAGCTAAAGTCGTGTTGTCAAGCGTCCTTTTGATGATATCACAATGTAATAACCAGTTAGAAAGCAACAGTCTTGGGTACTCGATAGTTATATACCCGCTACACGCTACCCGCAACCCAGTTATGCTTATTAGTCCCAACCCATGACCAATGGATTTGCATTGCACTGATAATAACAGTAACATTAAATAGACAATTAAACTGCATTTAAAACAGAAGAATTTCAAGGCATGAAGTCATTCAGAAAATGTACTCTCATTCTAACATTCTCCTCGCTGTCCTGGCCATCTCACATCTATACTTAGGGACGATATGAGACTCACTCGAAAACAGTTGAGATACCTAGAAGATAAAAGAGATCGGAATGCTCTGAAATGGAGAAGATTCTATTGACCAAATAGTACATTAGTATACAGCTTTAGACATGACCTATGTGACCAATTTCGACGCACTCTTAACCGCAACAAACCACAGGTTGTATTTCAAAACGCTGAAACGGGCTGCTGGTCCACCATTGGATACCTTGGCACGCGTCGCCCGATGGGGGTAAACTTTGGATGGGGTTGCTTACGCAAGCTTGCACTAGAGCACGAAATACTTCATGCACTTGGCTTCTTGCACCAACAAAACATTGCCGATAGGGACCAATACGTTAAGATCCGCTTTGAGAACATCATTAAGACACGAATACTCTATTTTCATTTACATAACACAGATAATTTTGGCGTCGGCTACAATTTTGACAGCATAATGCACTATGGCCCCTTCTCTTTCTCCCGAAACGGACAGGAAACCCATTACACCACTCCAAACAGGTGTACACATTGGCAAGGCAAGGGTGCTGAGTCCCAAAGATATCTTAAAGCTGAATCGAGCTTCATATGGTAATAGAAAAAGTAAAGCCTAATCGGTTGCATGAACTACTCGATTATACATTCATTAATATATTGAAATAGAGGGTATATTAATATATATTATGTACATATATTCTCAATCAGCATCACCTGGGCAGTCGATTTAGCCATGTCTATCCTATTGAAACTTGGCACACATACTGCTTATTATATGATAATTAGCTTAACCCTTCTTATTCACTCCTCGCAATATATAACCATGCGTGGACACTAGATATCTCTGGTATTGATATTGGTTTTAACACGCTACTTATTAAGAATTTAACGGCAAATAAAACAGAAGTCATTTACCAAATGTGCTTTCATCATTGCATTCTTCTCACTTCCCTGAGCATATCCCTATATCGACATACCTATTCTCCAGGACAATATGAGATTATCCCGAAAACAAATGAATTACTTGACCGACAAAGACACTCGACACTTTTAACCTAAAAGTACATTAGTGTACAGCCTTGGAAAGGGCTTAAGTAAGTGTGTTGAACATTAATGAATAGAAAAAGTTCTCTCTTTCTCGAAATAACTGCGCAAGAATAACTTAGGATGTTGTAATGCAAGTGCACTTGAAAATACGCAAGTTCCACCTTACACAGCAGTTTTATACCTTATCAACACTATAGAATATTCCAATCTTACCCCTCAACCAATTCAATCAAGGTTCTATCTCTCTCCCCCCCTCTCTCTCTCATCAGCATTCGTCTACTAGTAAATATTATTATAGTACGAGTATAACGTAATATGAAACCCCTTCCCAGTTGCCCTGCTAGTCCACATGCCCGGCAATAGGTTAGTGTATGAAACTCACGCTGGCTGTCAGCGCGTGTCGCTGGACATGCCGCATCGGGCGGAGTGAGGGCAAGGGCGCCCTCCATGGGGGCCATGGCCAGCTGCGGATCGTGTGGCGCGTGTGGGTCAAAGCGTAGGCTGACAATGAGCACGCTAATGTTGAGGGAGGTCGCTGGAGCTGCTGGAGTGGGAAGGGTAACGTTGGACGACGATGACGATGACGACGACGACGACGACGGGGTCGAAGCACGAACGGATGCTGCCCACTCGAGTGCGACATCAGGTGGCTGCCGTTGCGGCTTCTGCGGACGAGGTCGACGAGCTCGCTGAACGCTTCTGCCCACCATCGACATTAGCTGTAGATAATTCGCTACTGATTCCAGGCATTTTACATCCGGCTGACGCCATATTATCGCTGTACAATCCTCGAGACTAATTGGCACGTGATGAGGATGATGATGATGATGTTGCAGCTGCTTCTTCTGCTGCGTTTGCCTCGCCAGTAGCGTACACCATACGTTGCTCAGCGCGGGAGTCGCTGCTGAACCGCAGGAGGATTTCATAATAGTTAACACACGTTGCGAATTCGATTCCGATTCGTACTCGAGCGTTGCGCGTTGATGACTGAGGTTTATTTTTTATTTTGTTGTACTTTGAAATCAAAATGTGTTGTCTCTTATCGGAATTATCAGTCACATACACGACACAGAACCGACTTGCTTTGATAACATGCGAACATCGGGGAACTGCATTAGACCGACCTTCCTTCCCGCTTACCTGTGTAGCCCTTTCCCCGCTAAACGACCTGGCAAGGTCGTTTTGCTTATCAGTCACGGCCTGATAAGAGTAACTAACAAGTTGAGGGCTTTGCAGGTCTCCTCACTTGAATCATGTGTCTAAATTTTAGAAGAACACCTGTCGTTTTGATTTTTTGATTTTCCCCCTCTTTAAGATTCTCATCACAAATGTGCGTCACCAGAAGTGGAATTGACTCATTTCCATGGGAACCCATCGCCTAATCTACAACGATTCGTTTACTTCGAAATTTTGTTGACTTGTGGCGCATCGAATCAGTCAACTTTCTTTGTTTATATCAATGGAAAATTGAGTAAATGTTTTTATAGACTGAACATTTCTTACGTCTTGGGATCTCTAAGGTGTGACTAATATTTTGGCTAGTTGTTATGTGAGTGATATCTCTCTTGGATTTTCGACCGTTGATCAATATAAACGATAAATCTAAGTTGCTTCATTTCGAGTGTTACTCATTAATGGGGGCAGTGTAACTGATAATAGAAAGTACGATGAAAATTAAATATAGAGATCAAAGACAGCACTGTGATGATTAGGTTTGGTTTATGCGTGGAGAAACCATAAGGAATTTAGCTCATATCAAATAAGTAGCATAAAGTATACTTTATAGTGTAATCTACTTCGATTAATCGATATAAAATGCATTGTTAATGTATGTGGAGTCTAAATAAAAGTGTATTAAATTAGTTAAAGAAAAAACAACAGTTTGCAAATGATCTCAAAGATCAAGTATATGATAAAAATGAAACGGAACTGTACATAGGAGTACCCATGCATATGTACATATAACTTCTATATAATGTAGCATATTGTTCAGTTCCCCTGCGATATATTCTTCAAGCTAATTAACAAGTCTCTCGCAGAGAAACGGAATTGATTGCCCCCACGTACAGTCCAATCAATGGGCAATAAGAGCGGAGTTTCGTGACTCATCGAAACACAAATGGAACCCCCTGCGTAGCATCCAACAATGGTCACATTATGCGCAACGTAATCAGTGCTGATAAGAGGAGTCTCGCCATTGATAGGTCCGCAAGTGGCGATGTGCGATGCCAGGCCCCCCTCACCCCCCTTTGGCAAGTGAGTGTGATGTGTAGCTTGGGATAGGTTGTGCTATCCCTTTGCTATCCCCCTGTGGTGACAGCGGGGTGCGTAGAAGAGGTGCTGTGTGGGTGATGGCGCTGGGCTCCACTATAAATGCCAACTTAGCCGCTGCGCATCGCCTTTGCCTTTGCTTGTGCCCGTTGTTTTTGGGCAACTTTTGATGAAACAGCGCGAAACGGTGGCCAACAAATTTGCATAACTGCTTCGTTGCCTGACAAGTGGGCAACCCTCCCAGGGGGGGGGGGGGAAGGAATGGTGAGGAGGTTGGCTACAGCGCACCGGAATAGGAAGCAGTGGTAGAAGGAAGGCGCCACGCTCAACGCGCGCTGCACGCATGCATGCGTTGCATTCATCAACGGCAGAAATTACACTGATGCTGACGTCAACGTCGCTTCGGCGTCGGCGTCAGCGTCAGCATCAGCGCCAGCATCGTCGTCGCCGGCAGGCAACACTTTCGCTCAAAACAACAGACAACAAGGAAAACCAGGAAAACGAGGAAAACGACGAAAATGAAACGTTGCCATAGCAAACTACAAAGCAGAAGCAACAACGCAAACCGATGCTCGACTTGTCATATACCCTGTAGTATATATAACAAAGAAAAACTGTGCTATACTCACAGATAGGTTTAGCTGATTTGAGCATTTGAATGTGTTTCATTTTACACATATAAAATAAACATTTATTGAAAAACTTTCCCAATTGAACTTCATACAATTTTTCAACTTTCTTTTTTCGCTATAGTTTATCCAATTCGATCTTTTCACTCCTCGATTGTATTATTAAAAAAACTCACATATAATTTGGACTGGGGTTTAGTTCAATCAACAAAATAATATTATATTTTGAAAAAATAACAGTAGCAAAGAATTAAAGCAATCTTTTCTCAATTCGGAATTATTTTTTTTTTTTTTTGTTTCACTTATTAAAATAAACCGTAAATATTAAATAAAAACGACAAGTATGTTGTGTGAGTGTGTTTGCGTCAGTATTTATGTGAGAACTGAGAACTAACGCCTCAAATTTGCTGTCAGTTGGCAATGTGAAATAAAGTACAAATGTGAAGTGAAATAAATTACATTATGTTCAACATAGAATATATATAGAAAATACTTGAAGTGCGTCTGAATGAGCATTGTCTATAAACACAATTTCAACTCTGTAGCACTTGTAGTGCCAGAGATCTGAACGAAACAGAAGAACAACCTTGCGTTACGCTCATACGGCCATGAATCGGGGATACTCTTTGGTTTTAGCCAAATTTTCTGTCAGTTGGCAATGTGAAATAAAGTTGATGAGCTTCTTTTTTAATTTTTGTTTCTTGAAATATTTGAATTATGTTCAACATAGAATATATATAGAGAATACTTCAAGTGCGTCTGAATGAGCATTGTCTATATACACAATTTCAACTCTGTAGCACTGGTAGTGCCAGAGATCTGAACAAAACAGAATAACAACCTTGCGTTAGGCACATACGGCCATGAGGCGGGTATACTCTTTGGTTTTAGCCAGCAGTGCAGGGTATGCCAGCAGATCTCTTGTGGCTGTAACTCCCTTATATCCGTCTACCAAAATATTGTTTCATTACGCGTTGCACAAACATTGTTCGGATGCAGCAGAGGATGAGAGCATGCGATGAGCAGCAGCATGAGACGAGGCAGAGAGCAACGGCAGGACGAAGAGAGGAGCAAGGCAGGAAAGCAAGAGATTGAGAAGAAGGAGGAGGAGGAGGAGTAGCTGGTTGCGGTTGCTTTTTGTAGCAAGAACGTGACGTTGTTGCCGGGGCATATAAATCAGATTTTGGCCAGTTGCCGCTGCCGCTGCCGCAGCTGCAGCCGCAGCCACAGCAGTTGCAGTTGCAGTCAGCGTTGACGGCGTCTGATGAAAAGTCGCGACAAAAAGCTGCAGCAGCTTCTGCCTGCCAGCCAGCCACGAGAAGAATTGATGGCCACTTCAGACAGTGACAACAACAAGAGCAACAACGGAAGCGGAATCGCTTGCAGCATGTTGCAAGGGCAGTGTTATGGGGAGGAGGAGCAGGGGAAGAAAGAGCAGCAGCAGCAGCAGCAGCAGGAGACACAGCGATGCCTGCACGGCCGGCAAATTGCGTGTTCCGTGGATTTTGGGCTTCCTGTTCCTTCTGTTGTTGGTGTTGCACTTGCTGCTGTTGCTGTTGTTGTTGCTGCTGCTGCTGGCTTTTGTTATTGTTGTTTGCTTTGCGAGGCGTTAAAATGTTTGTTTGCATTAATTTGCAGCAGACGTTGATGCGACTCTCGATGTGGCTGCCTCATCTCGTCTCGTCTCGTCTGACACCCAAAGGCTTCCACCAATTAGCGTTGCCGACGCCTCTTCTGGCTGTGTGTGTGTGCCACGCCCCCCGCCCTCTACACACACACATACATACACACAGCTTTGAGTGGCGGCTAAAAAATATTGCGCCTAACTGGCCACAAAATTGGCGGCGCTTAGGCGAAAAGTTTTCGCCGCTTTGCAAAGCTTGCGAAAAATAGTTTTCCAGAAGGAGGAGGAGAAGGAAGCACAAATAATTTTCATAGTGGAATTTTAAGCACAAAAATGCCACAAGTTTGCAAGTGTGTGCGGGTGCGTGTGTGTGCTGTGGTTGCTTTGTGTGTGTGTGTGTGTGTCTGTGGCAGGCGCATTTTTGTGGCAAGTTCGCGAAAATACCAAAGACGCGACGCATCGATTTAAAGACGCAGCCCGCAAGTATGCAACACAAACTAGAACACACAAGAATACACGCACACACACACACACACAGTCACACATACAGCGAGACGAAACTTTAATCTAATCACAGTCAGCTCCATCAGCGCGGGAGGAAGGTGTCGCTAGCTGAGTTTTTGGAAAGAATTTTTGAATTTGCATAGCGGTAATTTATAACTGGCTGTCATCTGCAGCAGAGGGCAGAGAGTACCCAGTGCCGACTACCCCAACACCGAATACAGAACACAGTGTAAAGCATCCACTGCGCACATTGCGCGAATGCCAGAAATAAATGAAGAAGCAGCCTGGAGGCCAAGCACAGCGAGTCAATTGTGAAGAGAAGGTGACAGGAAAAACTTTGATTATACCAAAAAAAAAAGGGATATTTATCGAAATTTGGGGAAATCGATTGCCAACTATTTAAGGAGATAAGGAGAAAGAGAGAGAGAGAGATATAGACAAAAATACATAGCCAAAAACATGAATTCGATTTTGTTACGAGAAATCGATTAGCTTACTTTGGTTAACGATTATTGCTATCGATAACAAACATATCGATAGAAATTTAATTAAAATGGGAAGTTCATATATGTAGGATAGATTAGGCTTCCATAGAAACAAATATGATATCTAAATATGTTATCGAACATATCGATAGCAGAATAATATAAGAAAATATAAATTATTTGCCATCAATATTCCTGTCGTACTTTCATTAAATCAAGTATGATAAGGAATGTTTGAAGATTATCGATAAGGAAAGGAAAATGATTATCGATAAGGAGAGATTGAACATTATCGATAAGGAGGGATTAAACATTATCGATAAAGAAGGATTGAAGATTATCGAAAAGGAAGCATTGAAAATTATCGATAAGGAGGGATTGAAGATAACCGATGAAGGATTGCAGATTATCGATATAGAGGGATTGAATATTATCGATGAAGAAGGATTGAAGATTATTGACAATGAAAGAATGAAGATTATGGAAGGGGAAGCATTTAAAATTATCGACAATCGATGCGGAAGGATTATTGAACATTATCGATAAGGAGGGATTAAAGATTATCGATAAGAAAGTCATCCAAGTACGAGTATTATATAATATACTTATGACCAAGTCTTCATACATATAAAATATCTAGATACAGTTAGTTTATGGCATCCATAACTAATGATAACTAATAACGATGCCACTATCGACAGCTGCAAGAATATCAAAATCAAAGGAAACCCCCTTAGTCCCATAGCAATTTCATTCCTTCTTCCTCTTGAAACGATAAATATGAAAGAGATTGGAAATAGTAAAGAGCAAAGGAACCGCAAAGAGAACTAGCTAATTCACTTATAAAGTTAACAAAGTTCGCGTAAAGTTAAGCTCAATTATCAACCCCATAGCTCTACTAATATTTACCCCCACTCATAGATGGCGCCACAAGCTACTCCAAGGAAGATTCTTGCCCAGCACACTGACTGCCATAAGTAACTCAACGTTTGCCTAATGATTCACTCAAGTTGGCATTGTCTTTTGATTGGTTAACTGATTTGCAGGGGGAAGCAGCTAAAAGGAGACAAGCTGAGGAGTTGAGGAAGTGAGGTAGGAAAGGGAGGAAGGGGTCTTACCGGGGGAAATGGGTGTAAACTAATTGTTAACTTTGGGCAAACACAGCGCCAAGGCAATCAAACGTGGCGCCAATTTGCCAAGTTTAACGAAAGAAGGCAAACAGAAATGCGCAAAAATCGCACGCTTCGAATTGTATTTAAGCCAGGTAACCTTTCTGCGCCCCCATCCCCTCTTCCACCCTTTCCCTTTCCACATGCCTTCCTCTTCAGCTGCTCGCTCCGCTTGACTGAAGTCGGCAAAAAGAATATTTCGGGAGACTTACCTTCGAACTTTTCGTATGCAGCGAAGCTTAACTTTTCCGGTACAAAAGATGAACCACGTCGCGACCCCGCACCAGTTCCAGCTCCAGCTCCCGCTGCCAGTATTGTCTGCTCCAGTGCCTCCTGCTTCTCTCGTTCCCGCTCACGCTCTCGTTCCCGTTCTCGTTCCCTTTCCTTATCTCTTTCCCGCTCCTCGCAGGCTGCCTGTGACTGAGCATTACTACTGCTGCTGCTGCTGGTGCCCGTCGAGGATCTGTCGACCGAAAAACTGGCCACCTTTTTGAGCACATTGCTCGAGGCCAGCGAATTGGTGGGCGTGGCATAACCAGGCGGAGGCGGTGGCAACGGCCCAGCATCATCCTCGGCCTCGTCCGCCTTTATCTCCTGCTGCTCTGCGACCGTCGCCTGAGATTGCACAGGTGTTTGAGATGATTTAAACGAAATTATAACAGTTGATTGCGTTTCCAGCGATGTCGACGAAGCAGTCGGCGTCAAGTTCGACGTTGGAGTTGTTCCAGTTCCTGCTGAAACGAATCGAAATGAAACGAAAAGAAATGAGTGATGAGCAGCAAGTCTTAGTTGGAGCAGGGGCAGAGAGGCAGTACAGGATGTGGCGAGGTTGTCATGCTAAACCAAGGGGCTGCTGTGTTTCACGGAACGAGAAGAAGCTAAGATTTGAATATGAATACTACTGGAATCATTAAATTTAAACACTTGTTCAGATCAATCGGGTCTTTCTGCAATATCTAAAGAGTTTTAATTGATTGTACAAGTATATGTAGCTAAGGTCTGACCAATTTAGCATTAAAATGCAGCCAGAAATTATTTGAATTTTCTTTCAGCTGTTATTTATTACAATTCATTCAAATTTATAATCAAATTTAGCTTTATAAAATATGTAGTAGTTTAGAAGTCAGATCTATTCAGTTTTTATAGCCCCATAACAAGACACAAGAATCTATATGCTTTGGCAGAAAAAGTTTTACAACTTTTAAATATTTATAATTCTTTCTGTCTTTTCAATCCAATATTTATACCATTGCAGAGAGTATACAGAGGGATTCTCAATTTGTTCCCAGAGTTCTTAAGGTGTCTTAGGAAACATACCGATGGTTTATTAAAGTTTATATATTCTGCATCAGCAGTGGAATCGAACTAGGTCGGTCTGTCTGTCTGTCTGCATAATTATCATAAGATTAGTTAACAAATACTAGTAACTGTGTACCTATTGGCATACTATTTTATCTATGGCACTTACGATCTGGCCATTTAATCAAGACACACGAAAAGAAGCCATTTTCTTGCAATCTTTAGCAAATTGTACAAGTATCTGGAGAGTCATCGCAAGTGAACGTATCATCGCAATGTCCTAGAAACGCGTTATTAAACGCTTTGAGCAAGAGAGCAGAACGGAAGAAGAACAGAAGAAGTAGAGTGGGAGAGGAGCAACTGAGAGCGGGAGTAGGCAATATTTTGAGCGGTGCCTAGTGGCGCTTGAGCACACCCAACGGAGCGCTTATCGCGACCATCATCATTGAGTCGGGTGCCCAGTCGAGGCGTTGGCGACTCCGCACACCTCCCCCCCCCACCAGTTTAAGGACTGCTGACTGCGCTGGCTGTTCCCACGTGCATCATTCTATACAACATGATTTAATTAAAATTTAAAATTTCCTTCGCTTTCTTTTTTTTTTTTTTTTGGCCAAGGACTGTGTACAATAGGGAATCGAACGCAGCCTGAGGGACAGAGCGGCAAGAGGAGGAGAGGTGGAGCCTGTTTCCGGCCGACATTTTGTAAACAATGAAGACGTGTTTGCAATTTTTAAGTTTTTACAAATGTTTTTTCATCCTGACCCGAACCCCAAAGCGCGCAAGGAGAAGGAGAAACAAAAACCCATCGAGCTGTATTCACTTTTGTTTGTCAGCCACGCAAAGGACGGACGGACGGAGTGACGGACGCGCAATTAGAAGGGAATTGGGGAGTAATTCCCGGGAACGTGGCTAAGAGGGGGGAGATTGAGGTGGAGGGAGATGGTGTATTTTATACGTATTTTAGCTGGCAATTATATATTTAAAGTATCATGTGAACCGGGCACGAGCCTTTGCATAAATGTGCCAATAATTACTTTCGGCCTGACTGTTTGACTTATTTTTACAAAATACCCTGTAAATTTCGAGAAAGTACATGATTGGAGTACGATATGCTTAAATATGTTATGTATGGTTTGAGTATCTATAATAAGTTCGATTCGATATAAACCAAAAGAATCAAATATAATATGTATACCCTTTTTGGAGCGTTTTCAATAGTTGAAGGGTATTAAAAGTTCACCTGTTATAATAACTAAATCCACTTTTATTTTACAAATATACACCTATTCTAAAATTAACATATGCTTAAGATAAACTCTAATCCTTACTTCATACACTAGAAACTTTATTAGAATCTCTCAACAAATAAGCTCGTTATCTACAGGGTATTCCCCAGTCTGCCGCTCTTATAATTTCAACTTTTTCTTGTCGCCCTTTCTTGTTTTAGGCACATTGATCGGATCACTTGCAAAAACAATAAACTGAGGGGAAAACAAAAAACCCAAAGGCAGCGATACGAGTTAATTAAAAAACTTGGAGCAAATTTTTCGAATACCCTCAAGAAACGGGTTGACTGAATTAAAAGGAGATTGCAAGGAAAGGAGTAGAAAGCGAAATGGGTGTGTCGTGTCGTCAGTTCAAATTGCACGTAGTACATAAAGTTTTATTTGATTGGCAAAATCTTATTAGAAGTTGTAATTAATATTAATAGAATGCCAATTGAATTGAACTTGGTGTCCCTGAAGTAAATCGAATAGTATAAAAAAAGAATTTTGTACAGAATAGAATGATGAAGAAATTGAAAAACAATATATTCATTACTTTATTCGTCAATCTATCTGTGAATCTATCTATGAATCTGTCTACATATCTATCCATATAGTTATCTATTTTACAATTTCGTTATCTATCTATCAGTCACTTCATCTTCATGGCTGTGTAACTATACTTTAATCTTTTAAAATATAAATATATATATTTCTCTATCAATACATATTAAGTTAATGCATACTTAACATATGTATTTATTTAACTACCTAATTTATTCATCTATATCTATTTATCATTATCATTTTAAGCTATATATCCATCCATCTCTTAATTTAAGTATTTGCATATCTGTCCATCTTTTTATCAACCTATGTATACATATATTTACTTATGTATTTATCTCTCTATCTATCTATAAATCTCAATTTCTATCTATCTATCCAGTTATTTATAATTCTATGTGCACATTAATACGTCAAGGTCTCGATAACATATTTACATATCTGTCAATCGGTGAGATTTGTCAAGAACTTCAACACTTGAAATAAATTTTAAATTAACGTATATTTCTTATGAATTCTTTGCTCTGCAATTCAAAATTCATTCCTTTAAATTGCCCATATCAATCACATTTCTTTTAGAGGAAGATTTAGCTTTTTAGTGCTTTTGATTGGCTCGAAACTCCCAACACAACTTGATAGAAGTTTTCTTTTTTTTTTTCTTCTACGCTTTAAATAGTGGGCTGCTGCTGTTGGCGAAGGCCTTGTGAAGGACCCGGGATCGAGAGCCCAGAGTTCAATTATCTGCGTGGCGCCCTCTGGGGAGGGCACTCAAACCTCACAGTTTGACAAGCACTTCGCTTCGATTCGAGTCTGTTTACCTTTGAAATTGGCGAACAGCAACAACAAAAAAAGGACGAGGCTTTTAGTTATCTCCTTCTACCCCCCCTCTACCTTTCCCCTCTACTGTCTTTTTTCGCTGTTATTTTCGGACACAAGGGCCACACACTTGAGCATACACATGGCTTCAAGTGGCGGCAAACAGAGCACACAGCAGGAAGGTGGGGTAGTGAGGGGAATTTGGGGGCAGAAGATTGAGTTTTGTTCCACGCGGCGCGTTTCGTTTATTTGCGCTCGGCCAAGTGGGAATTTGAATAATTCCCGAATTTTGCCAAAAGGCACAGACCAGGAACACCCACGCAGCACTCTACCCCCTCCTCCCTTCTTGGCTGGACCACTCGACCAGTCCCTAATGCGTTTGTAATGGGGCCAAGCTGCTCTCGCCAGGAATGTGAAATGAGCAAATAAATGCGTGAACCTGTCCTGAAAAGGACATGAGCAACTCACCTGCTGCCCCTCCTGCTGCTGCTGGTGTCTCTGCTGAGGCTGTGACTGCGACAGCGGATGCGGATGTGGCTGAGTTTGTTTGGCTGACGGCAGCCTGGAAGCGCGACGACAGATTCTGCAGTTCCACCTTCTTCGCCTTGGCAATGTTAAACAGCTCCCCCCCATTGCCCAGAGGCGAATCAAGGCGTGGCGTTGTCACTGCCACTGCAGCTGTTGCTGTTGATGTTGATGTAGTTGTTGTTGGTGTTGCTGCTGCTTTTGCTGCGGTTGCTGCTGGTGTTGGCGTTGTGGGCATTGCCACGGCCAGAGGCGACTCCATGCAACTGCTGCTGATGCTGATGTTGTTATTGATGTTGTTGTTATTGTTGCCACTGCCAATAAAGTTGTTGTTGCTATGGGAATTGTTGTTGCTGCTGCTGTTTGGTATGTTATTGCCATTGCTGCTGCCACTGCTGCTGTTCCCCAGCACCTGTGCCAGCTTCTTGCCCAACTGTAGCGCCATTCTCTCATCCGGTGAGCTCTCCGGCGTGATCAGTAACTCCTCCTTGGCCTCTGCGGGCTCCAGCAGCTGTGCTTGGTCATTGGCAATGCTCAGGTACGAGATGGGACTGAGGCTCAGGCAGGCGATCTTGTCGGAGCGACAGCGTCGCTGCAACTCCAGAAAATACTTCTTATTCAAATCTGTCAAGGAACGAAGCAAGAGTTGGGATTAGCAAGTGAGCAATATAGAAATGAAATATAATTATTTTTTATAGATTATATAGACATCAAGGCGCACATTTAAAAGCATATCTTAAGGATGATCAGAAGTAGTAACATAACATTATGTACACATCGCATTAGTATTTTTAATTTTAATATAAATGCATATTTTTTTATATATTAAACCATTTATACACACATGGATTATCATATATAGTATATCAATGATATCTAATCCCATAACCAAAGTTTAGTTAATGAACTAGGTCATTTTTATTAACAGGCTGGAAATATTTAGAGTTCAGAGAGATTATTTTCAGTTCTGAATATTTTCTGGGAAAAAGTTCATCGAGGGAAGTCTCTAACCGTGGGTTCTATTGAATATCATAAATTATATAGCATTCTGAAGAGTTTTCATTTATCATTCATTACATATCCGTTTAAATTAGAGCTACAGAAACCAGAAAGAAAGGCTACCTTCGGCAGTCGAAGGTTCTATACCCTTGCAGGTTCATATATCCCTAAATCGTTTCTATTCTAGTGATATATAATGGTTCAGTATTGAATACTATTGTGTATATTTAATATTATGTATAACTCTGATTGGCATTGACCAGTTAAGTTATTTCTAAAATCAAAACTGATCTCCATACAAAAATATATATAATATAGTAGCTATCTTTTATCAGATTTAGATGAAATCTTATATGCATATTAGACATGCAGAAAATGTTCAATGTGGTAAATTTGGTGGCAATATCTTGACGAAGAACAAAATGAAATAAAGGAAGACAAATTGCCGAATAGTTAAGCTCATAATTAGATGATATACATACGTGTAAGTACGCGAACCTCTTCATATGTATGTGTATGTATATATAAACTTTATACCTTAGAATGTCTTTTGTTTATTTCTTAATTTCTAAAAAGTTTTCTTTTTGAATAGTCTGATATTTCGAGCCTATAAGTTTCCAAAGCTCTACTTAAATGGGTTACAGTTATATCTTTTATCTGTTTATCAACTTACAATTTAAAATTGCGAAACAAGCCTATCAATAAAATTTTTAGACTGACATCACTATAGACTAAAATCCATATGTAATTTCAAATGGGAAGCACATGTGATGCATGTACATATATAATGTGTATATTTGTACATATATACATATATATTTTTAAAAATATGCGTGTGTGTGTCTGTGTATAGGGATCTATCTACATATGTATAGCGTATTTAATTGTCTTTCTGTAGCCTCCCTCCCCCTCCATCGAATCGAATCTACTCATATGCTTAGTTACCGAAGAGTGAGTCGGAATCATTGCTGGCCGTCGAGGGCGAAGTAGTGGAGCAGATGGAGGAGAGTGTCTGTGTTGGAGACTGTGTGTGTGTGCGTTGCTTCTCAGTCAGTGTTGCGATCGACGCTTGGCAGCCGACGCTGCAGTCGCTGCTGCAGTTGTGGTACTCAGCGGAGTCGCTGGTGTAGTCCAGGCTGACGACATCATCTGGAGTAGCCGCAGTAGAAGAAAGAGTGGGAGAGATAGAGAGAGAGCAATAGACTTCACTATGAGCACATAGCATAAAAATGCCAGCAAAAATATACATCGGAGAAGAAATAAAACTAAATTTGATTTATCACTGTCAATTTCATTCATTGAAACGCGACATGTGTAAAATTAACTAATTAAAAAGTAAATAAAAACAAAGCGGCACTTTCCAGTGGAAGGCGGCAAAAGAGAGCGAGAGAGCGTGAGCGGACTCACGTGCGCTCTCACACTCACTGCCGTTCTCTCTGTCTCTCTCTTTTTCTCGTGCTGGAAATGGCCAAACAAAAGGTAAACCGTAAACTGAAAACTGAAACCGAAAAGCAAAGCGCAAAATTATGAAAATCCATATGGAAAATGAACCCAAAAAGGGAAAGGTTGAAACAACACGCAACGACAGACGAGAAAGAAAAGCCAAACAAAACAAAACGAAAGGCAAACTTGAAACTGGTTTGGTTATGGCTCAGCTGGCGGGGCAAAAGGGAAACAGAGAGAGATAGGTAGAGTGGAAGCAGGAGGAGGGGGATGGAAGAACGCGAGTCGTCACTTTTTCCGCTCTTATTCTTTATTGTCTCATTTCACGCAAACAAATTGTTTAATTCCACTGTTTGGCAATTAAAAGCAAATTACAAAGCAAAACAAAGACAAAGACAAGATAAATGCAGTGAGCAAGATGAAGGGAGATAGAACTATTTCAACACCTTTTATTGACTTTCGCCTTATTTTCGTCTGCTTATCCACTTGTTCTCTCTTTGTTGTGTGTTTTATTTTATTTTCCTTGGTAGAAGCAACTCAATTCTTGCCACAACTTTTCACTTTTCACATAAAAAAAAATTTTTCAATTGGCCGCTGCCACGGCAACGGCGACGACGGCGTCTCGAACGATCTGCGCGGAGTCAAGTGCGAAGCGTAACTAACAACAACAAGCGCAACTGGTTTGCGCCGCGTCGCAGAGCGCAGCCTGGAAGCTAAGCTGCTATAAAGAGAGTGCAAAGCAAGAGAGAGAGAAAACAGTAGAGAGCACGAGCATGTGTGCACTTTGTTGTTGGCGACTTTAAGTCGCGACTGCGAACGACGCCATGCGGTTCGTTTTGGTACTAAAAAGTTCGTTGGTAAGGCGCGACTTTTAAACAGCATTTCGATTTGCAGCAGTAATCGATAGTCACATGCAAGCGATAAAAATAGACAAGGTATTTAAGCAATTAGCACTATAAAGCGATGACAATTAGTGAAGGCAAAGGAATGAACTTATAAAATATTATGGTAAATAGTTGTATTAAAGGAATTATAAAAATTAATCTTGAAAATCAGAAGGTATTGCCGGAGTAAAATCATTTTATTATATTAGTATTTTAAATTAAGCGTTGTCGAAGGCTATATCTCGTTAACTAAGCAAGTTAACGTTTTTAGTTTCAGTTAACAGTTTTCTATAATATTTTCATTTTATTTCGACAAATTCTATAAGAATAGCAACAGTATCCCCAAATATTTTAAAAAGAAACTTAAGAATCTTTTCTAGCAAGAAAAACGAGTCTATTTTATACTTTCCCACAGTTGGCAAAAAGCTCATATTCTCAAGCTTTCCAACCTTTAAACATTGCATACTTTTAGGAGGAAACCTATATCCGCTAAGCTTGAAAACCATGAAATTTGAAATTGTGAATTTTCCCAATGCACAACTGTTAAAATCCCGTTAAACAATTAGGGAATATAGCGCTATTGAGGTTGGAATTGAATGGCGGAACACAGCGCCCAACAAAGCAATTAATGTGATATTATAACAAATTGTAAACAACATTAAACAGTTGTTATAACTAACTACAACATAACGAGCGAGACGGAGCATGTGTTGTGCCAGAGCGAGAGAGAGAGAGAGACGACCGTATGCGGCTTTGAAGAGTGTTGGAAGTTTACAACTTTACACAAAAATGTACAAGCAAAACTATTAAAACTAATTGCCATAAATATTAGCGGCCCGCCACGTGCCATGCTAAACTTTTTTGCCCCAACTGTGGAGTGTGTGCAAGCGAGACAGAGAGAGAGGGAGAATGAGAGAGACGCAGGTTCGGTTGCATGGGGGTGTAGGCGCTTAATTGAGCACGTTGTCGGTTGTTGCTCACTGCAACTAAAACTGAAACTCGGCGAACAGCAGCGACCACTGGATCCCCTACCCTCTGCCCGTCCCCCTCCCTATATTCCCTTCTTTTTCCCACCCCCAGCTGCTTTTCAGTCTGTGTTTTTTATGTTGGCAAATGGAGGTCGCCGCGTTTTGCTTATGCTCCACATGAATTATGAATTTCAGCATTGAAAGAGGCCCGAAAACTTTTGTGTGTGTGTGTGTGTGTATGTGCGAATACGAGCATGAATTGGTTGTGGGGAGGCGTGGCACAGTTGCCCACCCCCCGCCACTATCTTTCTCAGCTTTCTCGCGCGTACTCAAAAGGGAATTTTTGATAGGAGCCGGGCGCGGCACAGCTCGCGCCTTGGCACGTTTAGGATTTTTCGTTGATTTGATTTTGGACTTTGGATCCGCTGCACTGGCGCTGGCAACCCTGCAGCAGCCGCCTTTGAATTGCTTTTTGATATGGTAGCCCTCCCTCTTGCCTCATCCCTCAACACCACTCTTTTTCTGGGCCTCCCTCTTTCATTTGCTGCTGCTGCTGCTGTGGCATGCTGCGCCTTCGTTCGCCTTCTTTGTAAACAGGAAAACAGCACAAAACGCTCGCTGAGTTATTTCGGCGTCAATTTGAATGCACTTCCCGGAAGGGGCTTAACGAATTGAGCAAGCTGTTTGTCGGATCTCATTCGCTAGACATAATCCTTCAAAATAGACCAAACATGTCTACGATGAAAGATATTTTGCTGAAATATCAATGATTTCCCAGAGTATCTATATTTTATACATCTATATATATACATATATCAATTGGGTATATTCTAGTTATATGGGTCTAACGATGGTTTATCTCAAATATATTGTAGGTCAAATATATTTGGTTGATACTTAAGATACTTTTTCTGCATATATTCCCTTAAATATCTGAGATATCTTATTCATGTATATTCTTATGTGCCTATTCTTTAATAAATCTATTTAAAATATTCAAATATAACGGATTCTAACGAATTGAGAATGGAATCTTTGTTGCATATATCATTGTAAAGCGATATTTCTTAATTATTTAAGATATTTGATCTACATTTCCTTTAATATCTAAGATATTTGATCGATACATATATGTGTATATTTCTATCGGTTCATCTCTAATTACATTAAAAATATTATATTCTGCACACTAACACATTTCCAAGAAAACTAACCTAACGCAACCTTATCTAGACTAACCTCATACAAACTCACCCAAGCTATACTAACCTCATTCAAACATTTCCAAGAAGTTAGCTTATCTTCCACCATCGAACTTTGTCGAAACTTATCGCACTTTAACACAATACAAGCATCCATAACCTAACCCAATCTAACCTAACACTCACTTTTTTTTTTTGTACTTTGTAAAGTGACTAAACTTGGTATATAAGCAGCAAGATTAGAAAAGAGAAATTACAATCCAAGAACAAGAACATCTTCTGAGAATTACAATCCCCAATTGATCCCCGAGTGTTATCGAAGTGTTGCTGAGCTTTGAGTTGTACCTGAAGAGAGTATAAAACATTTCTACATTTGCCAATGCGTTTTTTGGTTATATTTCAATTTGTTGGGGTGCTTCCAAAGGGAAATGGCGTATGGTGGGAATAGGGAGTGGGTGCACAGAGTTCAAGTCAGCCTGCAGATTTGGTTGCTTCTCCGGCACCAGCGCCGACGTCAACGCAATTTTAATAGACAGAGCTGGGATTTTTTTTTTTTTTTTTAAGTGGGTCGGAGCGAGTGCTCAGTGTCTGTGTGAGAGTTATGATTGTGAACGTGCTCGCTTTGAACTGCAGGCAGTCTTCTTTCTTGGCCTTTTTCCCTCCAGCTTTGGTTGCTGCGTGTGTTATTTGTTTTTGCTTCTTTCTTAGTTTAAAGCGAACATCTTAAAGATTTCACATGAATAACTAAAATCTATAAATTTTTGATTTCACTTTGCCGATGCACAGAAAGAGACAGAGAGGAGGGAGGGAGGGAGGGTTGGCAGAGAAGAGATCTGATACTAAGTAAAGATATTATATTTTGCCAAGCAAAACTGCCAATAAGTTGCCAGGGCGGTGGCGACGGTGGAGGCGTGGCAACTCGAAACTTCTACGGCCCCCATATACCATGTACTTGTATCTCTCTATCTACGTACGCTACACTCTGTAAGCCATGGTCGAAACACAACAACAACAATAACAAAAACTGCAACGGGAAGAAGAACACGGTAAGCGGAAAAGTAAAGCTCAGAAATTCGAAAAGTCAGGCAAACAACAAAGGCAGACAATAGAGGGGGAAAGACGGGGAGACAGAGAGAGAGAGACAAAGAATAGGATAGAAAGAGATAGCGGTATGGAGAGACAGAGAGAGAGAGAGGGAGCAAGGAACAGCGAGAGTTAGTTCAGAGAGTGCGGAAAATTTCATAAAACTTCAATGAAAAGTTGTGTATTTTTTTTTTGTTTTTCCATTTTCTGCGAGAGAAAGAGACAAAGACAGAGAGAGAGAGGGAGAGAGAGAGAGCGTAAAACTTGCCAAAAAATTCTTATTTAAACTACGCTTAAATTGCAATAAGTCGACAGCAGAAGAACGTGGAAGCGAGATAGAGACAGAAAGAGAGCGGAATAGCAAGCGGGTTAGCAGCGCTGCAGGGCTACAGTACAGGGTTGCCAGAGTTCTGGCATAATAAAACAAAAGTCAGCAAAAGTTGAAAAAAGTGCACAATGCAAAAAAGAAAACAAAAATGTTGCTATATTGAATAAAGTTGCGAATGAGTGGAAAAAGTATTGAACGGAAAATACCCTGCAAGAAACTTCAATTAACTTTAATCAAAATTTAAGCTTGGATTGCAAGTAGAATACTTTAAAAAATACTTTTCAGAAATCTAGAAATATTAAATTTATATTAAAATTCTTTATGGAATTCAGAATACAGTAAAATATTTATAAAATATTTATAAATATCTTTAAATATCTGCAAGAATTTATGTTTTTGAAATATTTCAAGTTATACTTGTTATTATCTTTAAAATTAGTCTGTATTTTCAGTATTTTATGAATTTCTGTTTAACAAGAATTTGAAACGTTGAATTATGCATGCTTAACTTAGTAAAGAACAACATTAGTTGAGAGATCGAGGCTTGTTCAACGGTATAGAAGATTCTCAATTGAATTTTAAACCTATTTATTCAAAACCTCTCTTAAAGCAATTCTAACCTATCTGGGCAATCTTTTAACTGGGATCTAATTGCGGCAATCATCATCAGATAATGTAGATACCATAGAAGGTCTTGTAGTTGCAGGTAAGCCTCCTCAATGGGATAAACCCGGTTTAAGTTTGAAAAAAAAGAGAAGTAAAGCTGAAAAAAAATCGCAAAACGAGTTTGAGCCAACATCAACGAAACGAAGAAAAACAACAGTAATAAAACAATCAGAACATGAAGAAAGACAGGGTGAATGGGAGAATGGGAGAGAGAGAGAGATGAAAAAGCCGAGGCTGAACTCGAAATTGACTTACGAAAATCCATTTGTTCTGTGTTGCCATTCAATTGTCCATGCTCCACTTCCTCCACCGTCGCCATTGCCCGCGGACTCCATTCAGCCAGTGGCGTAGCCGGCAGGGATGAGTTGGTGGGCGACGTTGCCGTCCGCACCCGGTGCTGCCGCTGGCTGACGATGCGGCTGAATATGTTGCCGCCGGACTTGCTGCTGCTGCTGCGTCGTCGCTCCTGCAGGCTGGTAACGGACGCACTGCCAATGGAGGCAGCGAGGGGCAGCAGATTGCTGCTGCGTCGTGCCACTTCTACTGTGCTTCCTCCCATCCCTCTGGCTGGCAGCTTCTCCAGGCCGTGGCCGTGGGCGAGGACAGGCGAGGCGGTGCTGCCGGCTCGATTCTGCCCTTGTGCATTGCCCATTGCGCTGCAGTTGAGGGCGTGGCAAGTGCCGCTGCCGGTCAACAGTTGCGTTAGACTTGCTTGGCCCCTCGCCTTCTCCTTTGCCTCCGCCGACTGCTGCAAAAGAAGTTTACGAAAAATCAATTAAAAAAGTTTTCAATCAGTCGCATTGTTTGGGTTGATTTTCTCTGCTTTTCTTCTTTTTTTTTTTTGCTCAGTGTGCGGCGAAAACTTTTTCCAAAATGTTGCAGAAATATGAAATGAATTAGTTGCACAGGTGGCAAGGGGATGTGGCAGGGGGAAGTGGGTTTCTTGCGGGGTTGACAAAAGTTGCCTCAGTTGTTTGATTTCTATAGAACCCGGTGGGTTTGGTGGAGCGGGTGAGACGGAAAGGGTATAGGGTGGCAGGGTCAGTCTGTTGTTGAGGTTATGTCGCTGCAGGCTGCCGTTGCTGTGGCAACTTGCAACGAGCTGCAAATTGAACTTTTACTTTTACGACTTTGCCACAACATTTCAATAATGAACATTAAATACGAAAAGGAAGGGGAGAGGAAAGACAGAGATAGAGGTAGGTACAGAGAAAGAGAGAGGGGGGGAGAGAGGGATAACATTTGCAAATTGATAGAAATGCAACAAAGGATAAATTTAAATCAATTTTCTGTGCAATTTTCTCTCTTCTTGCAACATTCCAACATACTTTGCCTTACCAATTCGACATGTGAATATTAATATAAATACAAATATATCTACAAATATCTTTGTATGGTAGTGCACATCATATATGTATGTAGATATATGAGATATTTACTTATTTATTTCCAAACCAAATTGCACAATTAATTCATTTGTTTAACTTTAAATCATTTGCATATTTGTACTCAGCAAATTGATTGGTATATTGCAGTTGAGAGTGAAGATTCCAAACAAAGTGAACTTCTAGATATTTCCCCAAAAAAAGGCAAGTTTTGATAACGTTTGTGAAACGAGAAAATTGAAATTTAAAACTATTCAATATCCCGAAGATTATGATATTTATGGTGTAAAATCTAGAGGTGTTTTCTGTATTTGAATTAAATTTTGGATATGTAGAGTTTAAATATTATTTTCGTTTATTTTACAATGTTGTAAAGGAAAATTGATAGTTTATAGTTTTAATGTAAATCGAATGAAAAGAAATATATATACGATATATAAATATTTCCTTTAATGTAAAATCTTCTTTAAATAGTTTAATTATGAATGTAAATTTTTGTTGTTGTTGTTCAAGTTGCGGTTATAAATATTATTCATCATCATACATTTATCGTGTGCTTATCAATCAACTGTTCAATGAACTGCCAAGGGCAGTACACATTCAGTAGCACCCTGTAAAGTTCATATGTATATCGTTGAAGTAGTTTCCCTCGCAGCTTATCGCTAATTGATAAACTTGTTGGAGTTTATCACTTTCAAGTTCAACTTATCGCAGCTTATCGATAAGCATAAAGCAATTGATAAAAGGTTATTCCAGTAGTAAATACCCTGCTTTATTTCTATTATAAAATACGTATAAAATTTTAAAATTAAATGTCTAACTTTTAAAAATCGGAAAGCCCCAGTTTTACAGGGTATCAAACACTTTTGACTTCTATTAAATTTTGTGCATCGTGCATACAGTGTACAATTATCATCCCTTATAGGGTATACGTGATTAGAGTCAGTGTATACACCCCACCTTTTCTATGCATAATGGGTATAATTAAAAATTCAGCATAAAATTTTGCCAATTAAATTCAACGCTTTAATTGGATCACATTTTGTAGGCTCTGCAATCGTTCTTTTCCTCTCCCTGCTCTCTCTCTCTCTCTCTCATTCTTGACTGCTCTCTGATGGCGCTCACGGCGCCTACATAAATCACAATAAAAACAAATTAGCAACAATTTCTTCTTCTGTTTTTTATCGGGTCCGCGCGTTGTTTTTATTATGCAGCGCCCAAAACGGCGGCTAATTGAAATACCTGGGAAAGGGGAGGGGGCAGGGAGGGGCAGTTTAGGGCAGGTGTGTGGCTGCTGGGTCGGGTCAGGGTGCGGCGGGGTGTGCTTAAAAATTTTTCGGCTCAAATTAATTGGTAGCAATAAATTTATTGTTGTTGTTGTTGCTGGTTGTCCTGGACACGAAACGAGGCGTCGCCCCACGTGACTCACGCGCTCGCTCGCCTCGTGTCGTGCGCTGCATAATGAGAGGAATATTTTTGCTACCGTTATTTGCTGTGCACAAATCAGTTTTCAATTATGATAGGGGTGGGGGCGGGGTGTGGCAAGGGGCAGGGGGTAGGGGGCAGCAGGAGTGCGACTAAATAATGACGCACACACTTCAGCTTAATTGTGTCAAAAGCGCAATTTTCTGCAATTTCGTGAAATGAAAGCGAAAGCGAAGGCGAAAGAGCGCACAAGGCAAACGCACACGCACACTCACACACACACGCAGGCACACTCTCACTTTGTAACCGACCTGAGTCGCACTTCCTGTGCAATTTACACAAATCTGTTTCTTCTCCTTGTTTCCTTCCTTTCCTTTTGTTTGTTTGTGCTGTTTCGCTTTGTGCTAATGCGGCAAGTTCGTGACAGCCTCAATTTCCGTTCTCTCTCGCTCACTCACTCATTCAGGGCACTCTCTCACTTCCTCTCTCTCTCGCCTAAATGCATTGAACTTTGGTTTAGCGCTATCAACAAATAAAAAAATTGCAAAAAAATCACACGCGCATTGCACATTTAACTTAATTCGCGGCGATTTCCTTTCGTTGCACACTCTTTCAATTGTTTAATAATTGTCGCCGCAGCAGCGTCGACGTCAGCTGCAGCTGCAACTGGGCGCAAGTGTCAAATGCATCGTGCACAACAACGTAAACAACAACACGACGACGAAGCTGAGCTTTCGCCGCGCTCGGTCAGCTGTTCTCTCTCTGCTGTCCTAGGACAACACTAGTTACGCGGCGAAACGAGCGGCGAATTCAACGTTGCGGTGAGTGGAAAAATCGATGGCACACTGACAGCCAAGCGAGGCGAGAGTGTGTTTGCAAGCTCGTAACACGGCGAAAGAGAGAGAAAGAGAGTGGGAGAGCGCCTTGCTAGGCGATAACAGCTGTTGTTGTTGCTGTTGCTCGCCATGCTGCGCTACATTGGGCAATTCGGGCAGATCAAGTGTGCGTGATTTTTGAATGAAAAAGAAATGTGTTAAGAGGGAAGTTATTTGGAAATAATAATAAATTAAATAATATATACATATGTTAAAATTATATAATTATTTATATAATTATAGTTATTATATGATGTAAATTAATTAGTTAATTAATTATTAGTATATATCGTAATAATGAGTTAACTAATTATGTATATTATATATAATAATGAATTAACTAATTAACATAAGTGTTTAAAGATGGAAATTCTTGTTAATAATAATGATAACTATTAATCTTAAAAGCGAGATTTAGTTTGTTAATAATAATGAATTAAGTTATAAAAATAAATAGAGACTAAAATTATTTATAAATAATAATTAATTAATTAATAAATGTCTATAAACAACTGTACCTAAATTTCTGTTCTACAGCTCTTTACCCACTTCGAACTGTAGCGCACTAAGCTGTTCATGCAGCCGCCCCGTTTGGCTCATTAGCATTGCTAGCTTTGTGGGGTTAAGCGTGGTTCGCGGCGAATGACTCATTTGCCGGTCGCAAACACGCACATAAAACAATTGCAATCGCCTTTTTCGTCTCTTTTTACGACGTCTCTCCTCAGACCCTTGCACTGATAACTCGGGAGATCTCGAGGGACTACTAAGCACATTACTTATCAGGCCCACCGATTGATAGGGCGCTGCAGCCGCGAAAAAAGAAGGAAAAAGCGGAAAAAGGCATTTCAAATGCAAATAGACTCTCTGCGATAGGCGAAATAAAAAAATAAAATTTCATTTACTCATTGCTTAAGTGGCGATAAAATGTTTAGCACATTGCGGGTTCACTCTTCTCACTCTCTCTCTCTCTCTACGAGTGCTGCCTTCTCTCTCTTTCATTCACTCTCAGGCGTATACAGTGGTCAGCTTTATTGGGACTTTTTTATTATGTTTGTGCAATTGATAAAAAAATCGCGAGAACGAGAGAGAGAAGGAGACAGAGAAAGAAGGAGAGACAGAGAGTTATTCAATAAGCGAACTTGGAATAAGTTGAAATATATGTGTGTTCAACGATTTCGCGGAAAGGGACATACCACAGGGTGTAGTGTACACAATAGGGTAAAAAGATCGTAAGGAGAGGTTAGAATGGGATAAGGTAGACTGTGTATAAGAAGCAAAGAGACTTATTCATAGACCTTTCTCTCAGTATGATAACCTACTACAAAATTATAGTTCTAATTGAACAAAGTAGGGTATATTTCATTAACATATGTTGTCGTCCATATGTGAAGAATCTAACAAGCAAAGATACTTTTTGTAATACCCTTCTTTACAGTTAGATTAGCTTAAAAACCCCGGCTTGAATTGCATAAAGTAGGGTTTTCACATATAAAAGGGAATACCCCCGATTGAGTAAGATTAGAAGAGACTTGTTGTGAGTCATTAATTACATTAAGATAATAAAGAAGACTTTTGACTCAATAAAATAGGGTATTTAAAATAAAAGAGGATACCCAGCAGTGTAAGAGACTGCGGGCTAGCGTGAGCAATTTGTTTATCGTATGCATAAAACCAAATAATGTAATTAAAAAAACCAAACAAACCTATTGTTATACCCAACTGTAAAGTATGATGAACTACAATCTGAGAAACAAGTGAACTTCTTATTTGATGTGTAGTTAGTTTTCTATTTGAACAGAGCTTCCCAGATCCAATTTCTGTATATGGTACATACATATATGTTTAACCTTCAGTACAATGCTTACAGGGTGTATAGCTAGTCTGGCTGTAATTGTTGTTCTTCAATTCGCGTTAATTTTGTTGTTCGTTCCCACATTATTTGCGCTGTTTATTTGCGGGTCACGAGTGAGTGTCAATTGAATGTGAATTTGTTGTTGCCTGCTGTTGTCGCTTTCTCTTTGTAGATTTAGTTGTTGCTGTTGTTGTTGTTGTTGTTGTTGTTGTTGACATTCGTGCTAGCCCGTTGATAAGGCCTTTTATAGCTTCGCCGTCGACGCATTTGATAACGCGTCAGACTTGAAGGTTTATGTTGGCTTTTTTTCGGCCAGGTTAATTTGCCACAAGTGTTGCGGGTGTGTGTTGCACGTAGCGTTGGTGCATGCAAAGTGATTGTCACGAGGCATGTGGCATGTGGCACGCGGCAAGTGCTTCCTAATTAGCCAAGCTGCCAGAGATTTTGGCTGCTTAATTTGGCTAATGCAAAATGCATGCAAAGTCCACAAAAGTTGAGCACGGCGCACCAAGTCATTTAATTAATTTAAGGGAAAGACGCAGAGAGAAGGTGAGAAGGGTGAGAAGGGGGCGAAGAGGGGGCAGCATTCTGACACATTGTTTGACAAATTGCAAGACGCGTGGCTGAGACGATAAACTGCCAGCCAAGTTAACAAAATCATCAAAGCCAAACTTGCAGCACAAAGTTTAATGCCGACGGGCAACAAAAGCTGCTAAGCCAAGGCACAACACACACACACACACACACACACACAGAACGTATACAAACGTACATAACACACGCAGCAACAGCACACAGGTGCAACATCGGCAACTAAACCTAACTTGTGGCAAAGTTGACTGCAAGATACTCAGTAGAAGAATGTTTAGAGAGAATATATTGTTTTCTTGGTTTACTGTATATAAAGTTGAAATATCTCTCGAGTTTTTGAGGGCCTCTGGCAACACACATGCCAAGTTTACCGTCTGTAGTTTGTATAATATCTGAGATCAACGCAATTTGGGAGAATAGAAGACTAACTGGGAGATATATTGATAGCATTGGACCAGGTACAGCTGTATTTGGTCTGTGATAACACGCTTGCCAAGTTTGCTGTCTCTTCTTTGCATAATAGTTGAGATCGTTGGGTGTTAATGCCATAAAAGAGAAACTAGTATATAGTTTTATAGAATTCGCCAATGTATAGCAAATTGAATATGAGCTACACGTTTTTTATGGTTTCTGAGAACTCACTTGCCAAATTTCATATCTCTAATTCTTATAATAGCAGAGATTTAGACTTTAAAGTATAATTAACCATGAAATCATAGAGATGTTAATAGAATTGAAGAGTATATTGTTAATTTTAAACAAACTACTCCTACATAAGACCATTGAGAACTCACATGACCAATTTGCTGCATGCAGTTTTTATAATAACAGAGATCTACGATTTTAAGTATTATAAAGAACGAAATGATGGATGGAATTGAAAGTATAAGTATAAGCTCAAGTATAAGTATAAGTACAATAGTAAATAGATTACGACATACACATATCAAGACATAATATGTCTATTTATATATATTCTGTTTTTTTTTAACCTACCCTTATACATTTAAAGCCCCTCTTCACATACCCTTTTCTCACAATTTACAGGGTATACCAAACAATGTTGCACACACGCCGTTTGCGTAGCAGCAAGTTGTGTGCGCGTCCTGCGGGCTCAGAGCAGGACTTTAGCTGCTGCTGCTGCTGCTGCTGCTCTTGTTGTTGATGGCAACGCGAAAACGTCGCAATTGACTACGCCACGCGGCGTATGAGCAACGAGGCAACAACAATGAGAACAACAGTTGCAACAACACGAGGCACAACAACAGGAAACACGGCAAACAGCTGCTTCGCTTCAGGGTAGATTCCTCCTCTCAACTCCACCCCTCCCCGCTCCACCCCCTGCCCACTCTCTTCTCATCCCTTTCGCATCCTTTGGCGTGCTTGGGTTATACAATGACAAAGTCAGTTATGGTCAATAAAATGCAATGTGCAAAGCGACAATGACGACAAAAACAGCAACAGCAACAGCAACAGCAGCAACAACAACAGCAACAACTACGACTTGAACAACTGTTGCCAGCGCCTCCGCGAGCGAGCAGCTAACAGATGTCGCTAGCGTTGCCCAACGGCCAATGAGTCAATCTGGAGATGAGAGCAAAATCTTCGATTAGGCGTGACTATTGCACGAGCTATCGCTAATAAGAACCTATTGGCAGGAAGCTATAAAGGAACTATCGTTTAAAGATTAAAGCAGCTGAAGGAAGCGAAGGGAGCTGATGCATAGCGAGGTGCGAGGTAGAGGAAAGACTATAGCAGGCGGAGATATGCGGCAAATCTTGTCAAGAAAACAGACGTGGAGGAAAGTAAGTAGAAAAAGTCTTAACTCTTAAGGTAAACCATTTAATTAAATCTGCTTGAGTGAAACTATTGCTTGAGAAGCTCAAAAGAGTCTAAGGGCAAACTATCGCTAAGTTAATGTTCCTTCAGGGAAAGCTTACTGTATGTATAATTAAACTCATTTAACTAAAACTATTGCTTACAATTTTATATTATATATCAATTGAATAATATTTCTATGAGTACTTATATAAAATATTATATTATAAATGATATTTGTGCACAGAATCTACATTAATATATCGATAAATCGATTCTCTGTTGATTCTATATCTTTGCTTATAACTTACAAATATCTTGCATTATCTTTATAGTAATTTGTCCCGTCACGCTGCCATCACTTGCGACTGTCACTATCGCTTTATCGGCGTATTGGGCGTTATGGGCGTGGCCAATGACTGACTATCCACGCAGTTAATATCGTTAAAACAAACAACGGGCCAGTTGAAGCGAGCTCAACGCCAGCTCCATTGAGACTCTGCCAGCGACAACTGACAACGGTCGTGCAGGGCCAATGCTTAGGAATGACGTTTTAAAGTGGGCGTGGCTGCTCCCCAACAAAGTTGCACTCTGGTGACAGCGTCAAGTGCAAAGCGAAAAAAATAACAAAAGTTCTACGATTTGACGGAGTTTGTATATACTTTCTAGGGAGAAGTTTAAATGATCTTGGGAATTGAAGATGAAACAGAAATATGCAACGGAATATGGCTGTTATGGAGTGATAAGGATTGGGAGTATTACTGACGGGTATAGGTCGGTTAAGAACTAGAATATATAGCTAGAATATATAAGCAAACGTATCGTAGAGCTTTGGCATGCAGAGGGATGCGGAAAGTTTTAAAGGTAAAAAGTTTCTTGAGGAAAGTAACGAGATCTTGTTTTGCGAGATAAAAGAACTGGTATATAGGTACCATATTGTATTAGAATATCTAAAATTATGTTATGTTTTATATATCAGGAATTATGTGTATTGTAATGACAACTTATCAACACATTAGTGAACTAGAAGTTTTCTTCAATATGAACACAAAAATGTTAATCTGTTTAAATTACTAAAAGTATCTTCATAGAGGTTATCCCACACTCTATAGAAACTAAAATAGACCTATAATATTTAGCATATTGTGTTTATCGTATCTCTGCCCATGAAGCCGCATTTCCCGCTCGACAGCCGCCTGTCGCCTGTCGCGTATGCCAGGATCGGCGAAACCGAAGCGCAACATTTGTGTTTGCCCCGTGGCTCTCGACACGCAAAAGTCGAAAAAACAGAAAACCGAAAACCCAAAAACCCAAAAAGGGCTAAAACGTGAGAAGAACAGGCAGAAGAGGATATTGCAGGGCGGAGGAGAGAGAGAGTGGGGAAAGAGGGGAAAAAGAGAAACTCGTGCCCGATGTGGCGCAATTTGAAATTGTTTTAAAATTATGGCTGTGGTTGGTTTCGCGCAGCATTGTCATGCCACATGTTAGCCCCAATATGCCAGCGACAGAGACGAGGGGCAACTGAAGAGTGTGGGAGGGGAGGGGTGGCAAATACCACCATCACAGGTTCAGAGGGGCAAATTATCTGGTCACATGCATTGTGACTGAAATTTGAATACACGTTGTAAAAATGTTTTTGCCGTTGAAATCCAAGAAATTGAAGAGAAAATTAATTAATACGCAACTAGAGGAAAGAGTAGAGAAAATTTGGTGGAAAACTGTGAAAATTGCAAATGAAAAATTTGAAGAGCATTTCGAGGAGCGACACGCACGAAGTATTTGCCACATGCAGCTGGCCTGTCCAGGCTGGAGGACATACAATTGATACGTGAGCGGGAGAGTTGGCATGAACAGGTGGATAAGGGAGGCAGAGGGGTAGGTAGGTAGGTAGGTAGATAGGTAGGTAGATAGTGCAACTGGAGGTGCCGCCGATGGCAGCGCTGCAACTTTAATTGCTTTGGCGGTTTGGGCCAAATTAGATTCGGCGGTTTTAGTCGCGTAGCGTTGCCGTTCACCAATCGCCATAGATCTTGAATTGGTCGATGCAAGAGGGGGCGATACTGTGAAGAGATGAGGCCAGGATGGGAGGGGGAAGCTCAGGGGAGTGCATGCCTAGTGGCAGGTGATGCTGACGCGCATCAATTAAAGCTGTCGATAGCCGAAATAGAGAAGATACATAGTGCAGGTTGAAGGACGACCAAAAAACAAGCGAAGAGAAAAAGTTGAAGAGAAGAAGATAGAAATCGACAATGAATATATGCCAAATACAGTGCATCTTTAAGTCTTTATTCTATTCAATTTATATAGATAAGATTTAACTGGTTTAACTCATCCTTTCCCTCAAAACCTTTTACCTTCTGCATCTAATTTGAATATTTTAAATAACCCAAAAATTGAATCGACCAATTTTGTGTGCCCTAATCTTTAATCTTGCAAGCCTTCAATCTTCAGTTATCTTATTCTGTTACACTCTTGCCCAATTAAAGGCTTTCATTCAGCACTTTCAGCTTTCACTTGATTAAACTTGCTCTACTTTTACCTACCGAACCGAACCACATTCGCCTAGATTTCACCATGAATTTGTGGTGCTATTCTCGTTGCCTTTGCTTATTTTATCTTGTTTGGGCAACATTTTGCGACAGCCTCCAGTTGCACAACAACAATTACAATAACAACAACAAGAGCTATGGCTAAACAACAAAAGCTAAACACAATCAAAAAGTACCACAAAAATAATATAAAAAGCCAAAAATGGAGAGTCTTTTGCAGAGTAACGAATGCGGAATACGCTACACGAAATGGTAGAAGAAATTTGAAGATTAATTCCTTTACAAGTTTAATTAATTTCTGTCTATAATTGATTTGCAGTTAAGAGAGTGTATATATGTTATAAAACAATGTTTAACAAATTGCAAAATGTATTAATACTTCTAGAACAATTTAAAGATGAGAAAATTATCATGGGGCGTTCTCGAACATCTTCTCTGAGTTTAGCATAAAGTATTTCCATTTAATACTTTCTCTATTAACCAAAAACTATATCTTTTCACTTTATCTGTTCACTCTCAGTACATACTGCATAATATTTTGGGGCTACCCTAAGCGTACAGGGTGCTTAGGCAGGCAAACAAATCGCATGGTACTCGTATCTGTCACATATATTTTAAAATATGCGGGCGGACATTTCGGGTACCTGTTCCAATGCTGCCTGCCCGCGAGCCATTGACATTGCAGACTACCCTCGCTTCACTCTCCTCCTGTTCCTCCCCCTTCTCATCCTCTTCCTCCTCCTCTCCCTCGTCCCCTCCCCCTCTTCTGCTTCAACTCTCACTGCCAGCCGTATACCAAAATGTTGTCGTTATGGACTTGGTCCAAGCTGCTCCTCCGGCAGCCTCCCATCTCTTTTCTCTTCATTCTCTCTGCTCCACCACTCTCTCTCTGTTCGTCTCCGCCCTCCCCCGCACTACCTGCTGTTGCTGTTACGCGCCATGAAATTGATTTATTTCTGTTTTGCGTCAAATGCAGAGCACAAAATTTCAAAAAAAGAACCAAAAAAAAAACTGAAAACTTTTCATTTCTCCTACTCTTGGTTTAGAAGCTGTTTGGGCCTGGCCCGCGGCTAGTTGACTACCAAGTTTGTGTTGTTGTTGTTGCTGTTGTTGTTGTTGTTGTTATTGCTGGCAATTCGTAAGCCTAATCCTAATGCTCTCTAATTACATTGCCCGTGCACAAGGACTTGACTGGGGGCAGCAGAGTGCGGCTCAGGTTGAGGGTCGTGCCTCTCCTGCTCCGGCTCCTCTCACTAGCTCCTCCCCACTGTCCTTCTGGCTAACCACTTGTCTTGCTGCCTACTTTAAGGCTGCTTATCAACGATTTTTATGCCAACTTGAATTGCCTGCGTCGCCTCGCCTGCGCCTAAGCCTGAAACGACACACAGTCACACACACGCCTAATTATTGCCCTCAGGAGCAGTGGGAGCGGGAGAAAGAAACACGTCGAGAGATCAGTGAACTCTCCTGGTGGTAAAATGACATTGTTAATGCTCTTGTTCAGCGTTTTGCAATTTGATGTGGCAAACAAAGCTTAAGCTGCCTTTTACATAGAATTTGCCACATTTTCAGAGGGATTTCTCTTTGGCTGGATTTTTAGGGGGGCCACCTTGAAATACAAAACAGCGCAGCTATCTGACAATCACGACTAACATGAGTGGATGTTATCGATATGTTATCGATAGGCATAATCGGTAAACGGTAGTTCATTTTATTGGCAGATATATCCAACAACGTTAAGTTAAAGTAACATTTTTGAAGTAATCCATTGTCGAATTGTGATGTTCTATAATCGATAGTGAAACAATCGATAGTTATTTTATTTATCGATTTTATACTTGAATTACCTTAAGTATTCTTAACACTTGTACACTGCTGTCGATAAACATCAATAGTTATCTAAATAAAATAAAGTGATGGTCACCCTAAATATTGCATATACCAGGGTTTGTTGCCAATTTCTCTAGCAAAAGCAAACTGAGACAAACTAAGAATGAAATGGTCGTGGTAAGGTTGCTAATTATATAAAATATTATAAATAAATGTTAATTAAATTAATTACCAAATTATGATTAATTAGTTAACCATATAAATTAAATAATTTATTGTCTTTGAAGTTTGTGATAGTAGAAATTGAAATTAATACGTGTGTTTTAACTTGAATTCTTACTGGGAGAAATGAATAAAGAGAGGGAGGGATATGGAGAAAAAGCGGCAGATGGAGAAAAAGAGAGCTAGAGGAGAGAGGTGGAGAGAGCAAGTGAGGAGGAAGTAGGCACCAACAGACGACACACGCTTAACAGGCATTTATATTTATTTCTATCCACACATATGTACATATATATATATATTATCTTTTATATATGTATAGCAATTTTTTTGTCGCTTTGCAAGCAGTGTAAATTTATGATGGGTACTACAAATAGCCCCCTGCTTCCGTACCCACAATTCCACTCGCCGCCGCTGGCACGAGCGAAGGCAAAGCCAGCGCGTAAACAGCCAGCAAAATGGCGAGCAATAAAAATAATTGCGAATTTCGAAATTTAAGTGGAGGCGTGTGTGTGCGTATGTGTGTGTGTGTGTGCTACGTTTAAGCGAACAGACAACCTGGCCACGCCTCCATTTACTCACTCCCCCATAGCGCTCTCCCCATCAGCCACTGCACAAACAATGGCCAACGAGGCGAATGCTCAACGTGCTGTAAAATCAGCGTGTCGCGGTTTTTTTTTTGCTTTCTTTCCATCGTTGTTGTTGTTCGCCATTTTTTTGCCAGTTGTGCAGCTGTGTGTGTGTGTGTGTGTGTGTGGGTATGTCTGCGTGTGGTTTACAATCTGTTTCGCAACTCACGTAAAATATAAGGTAATTTGTGGAAATTTGATGTTTATCGTAAATTGTTTTTTATTTGCGCAATGTCACCATTTGCGGTTTGCCAGCACACACAATCACACACCCGCACACACACACCCGCACACTCGCACATACAGACACCGAGTGTAGGCATTTACAGCTGCCAGAGTTGCCAGGCATTCATAAAAAACAGACACATTTTTTCCCATCCACAACATTTTTCAATTTACCTGCAAAGCAGCCGCAGCGTCGCATCTTCTTTTAGCTCTCTTCGTTTTTGTAGCTGTTCTTGATGTTCCTGTTGTTGTTGTCGTTGCAGTTGTTGTAATAATTTCTCTTATTGTTGTTTTTGATGTTGTTGTTTTCACTGTAGAGATCTTCACTTTGGGCATACAGATTTGCAGATAGCGGAACAAGAGACAAGCCAAGATCATGACCCAAATGATGAGCATTTCATGAATCAAGCTAAACTTTTGATTCCCCATTTTCTTCACTGTCTTCCTGTGATGGGGTCCGCTATGTCAAGCTCTTTTACTCTCGACCCGTCCCTTGGTCACTATCTCTCACAGTTTTTATAGATTGTGTGTTATTACCACATATACTTAACATATGAAAATATTTATTTTGATTTTGAAAAACTGTATAATTTCCCCGACTACTGAGCTCAGCAAGAAATTCCATTAAAAAATATAATCATGCTTTGTCAAATATTGAAAGGCTCATCTGAAAGATAGAGTGAGGCAATATGGAAGAAAATTTTGATATGGATAGAGAAAGTTGTAACGAGATTTAGATGTGTGAGAAAACTTACAGTGGATTCTCTTGAAGTTATTCTCGAAGCAATAAGAGCCTTATCAGCTGTACGGAATATGTATAAAATGTTTATTAGATTTCTGAAAAAGGTGAGAGTTATTAAAGGAAAGTCTTTGCATATTTATTTTTTATTACACTCGGTTTATTCATATCGTTATGGTATTCATATAATATCGTAAGTTTACAGTTAAAATGAAGTTTGTAGTAAAATGTTTGGAGCGCCTTGCGACCAACATCTACACACATTATCGTATTTATGTATATATTTCTGCCATAATTATGTATATGTAGTATATGATTATATATATGTTTATATCATGCGTATATTAATCGGGCATTCGGAGCCGTTTCTAATAGTTTACAGAGAGATAGACAGAAAGAGAGTGAGAGAAAAGATTGAAAATAACAAACGACATTTAATTAAACGACAAAGTGGACATTTAATCGTATCATATCGTAATCTCGTATATATCTAGATCTTATCGAACTACTTACGCTGCACTGGCTGTTGGACTATTTATTTTTGTTTTGATTTAAGTTTTCAAATGCATTTATCTAGAGAAACAAAGACTGAGATTCGGCTATCTGCAAATGAGAAATCGAGACTGCAACTGAAGTTGAGAAATTTCCGAAAAAAATAGTTTAAGAATCAGAAGATTTAGGTTTTCATTAGAAAAAAGGTGAAAGATAAAGAATAAAACTTGAATTCGGGCTTCGCATTTTGCTCTCTTCTACTTTTAACGTTTACGTTTAATGTATTTAATATTTCTTTGGTATTCTCTATATGTATGTTAGCTTCGTAATTGCGTGTATTTACATAATTTATTTAATTAATCAATTAGTTTTGCATATTTTGCGATACATTTGGTTATTATTAATATTAATTATCGCCGTATTTACATGAAATGCACTTACATATTAATTATAAATTTCCAATGAGATTTTTCTTCTTTCTTTTTTTTTGCTTCATAATTCGATTTGCTTAATTTTCAATACGTATTTTGCATACATTTATTTAAATACTGTTTAATAATCATTTTTCATATTCGAGTTTTTTTTTTATGAGCTTACTAGTGTAATGTCAATACCCTGTACTCAGAGTTAGTTGACTCAATTGGTATACCTTTTAAAAAATCGTAAGTTTATTTTGCTTCGACTAAACATAGAACCAAAATGGTACAGGGTATCTCTCTACTACTCTCTACTTAAAAAATTTTTTATTTATATTTATCTTTTTCACTTTAAGCTTCTTTATTCTTAGTTCTACATCAAAAAAAAAATGCCTTAAGTATGTCTATCTCTGTCTCTGGTGGAGTTTTAATCTGTTTTCTGTTACGATAGTCCAGAAATAAATGCGGCACAATATTCAGTTGGTTTTCATTTCACTTAATATTGATATTTTTCTATTTTAGCAGACATTCAGTGAGAGAGTGCGAGAGAGTCAGGGAGAGTGAGAGAGGGAGAGAAAGCATTGAACCAATTTTTCTAAACTTTTACAACCTCTTTTGTTGGCATGAAAACGAAATGAAAAGTGTTTTTTTTCTTGTTTTTCTGGCCTTCTGCCCGAATGAACTGAAATATATTTTGTAAATCGTTTTTGGACTAGTGTACATACATACATATATGTATGTTGGGTGTGTTCAATGTGCAAGAGATTAGACAGCATTGAGGTGGGAATTACGGCAGTAGTAGTTTGTGAAGAGGGCTTTTATTTTTATCGATAGCACCGTAAACTATTACTAATTGGCTGGGGCAAAAGGGAAATCTGCTTTAAAAGCGGCTCGTTTAATTTTAGCTTAGTTGAAAATACAATACGTGGACAGCAATTTTTATATTTTTTCTTTTTGTTTCAAACAATTATCTTAGACATGAAATCGAATTTAAAAATGCATTTGGCTGCATAAATCAGTGAGCATAACAAAAAAAAAAAAACCAATAACCGTTTGACCTTCGACCCAGTTTTAGTTTTATGCGAGTCCAATTTCGATTTGAAGCTAACTCATAAATAAAGCCAGATTGCATATTTCATGTGGACAGTTTTATTAATTAAGCAGAGCTCGATGAAAATGTCACGCAAATAACACATTGCCCCGAGTCCAGAGAAAATCTCGAAATATATATTTATATATAGATAAATTCCCGTTTCTATCTCTCATTCTCTCTCGATTATATTAAAACGAATTTAACGGAATTCAACGCGTGTCGTCGGCGTTTATTTGTCTCAATTTATGCATTCGGTTATCTCTTGCTTATCCGACAAATTTCATAACTGTTCTTGTTGTATTTGCGGTTGAAATTCCTATTCTTGTTGTTGTTCCGACTGCACTTAGTTTTGGGAAGATAAGCTTCAAATTTAAATTGTATTTTTCCTATTGTGATATTTATTTTCATATGGGGTCTGTCTCGTTTATTATCCACTTGCATTTTTCTTCATCTTTAAAGGAGACAAGAGACCCAAAGGAATATATTTTAAAAGTTGCTTGGTTTATGTGAAATTTAAACAACGGCGCTTTGTTGAAATCTGAACAATTAAAGGGTTAGAAAATAAATTGAATTTCGCACTTTGATTTTGCTGGGCATCGTCGAAATTAATTTACAACATTTGCACAATCTAATTTGCGCTGCCCAATTGTAATTTGTAATTACAATTTTGGTGATTATAAACGACGACAATGCAACAATTGAAATTAGCTGCGCAATTAGTTGTTCATCTTGTTCGGTCATTGTTCTTTGCCAAAATAAAAAGCCGCGTACCCTGCATGCACCCCTTACCCTGCCACATCAATTCACTATGATCCGCCAGTTTTCAATTTAGAGCCACAAAAACAAAGCTTAATGAGCGGCCTTTGCCACTGCGATAAACGATAGTTTTATACCCTAAACGGGGAGTATATGATGAGTGTTTAATTAAGTTGTGATGCTGTTTAAATAGCTCAATAAATTATCGACAATTTAATGGCTCCTTGTGTTTCCAAAAACATGTAGTTAATTCGGCAAGAAAAATGGAGAAAAAGTTAGAAAAATGCAACAATATTTTTAAAATATTTCGATAGTCGACATGCACTCAAATTAAGCTCCAAATACTTTCGTAGCTATACGAGAGAAATGCACATTTTACAAAATCAAGTTTACCTTCTGCTATCGACTGTCGATTAATCGACTCATCAAGAGTATAAAAGCTTCGGCTTATCATTTCATCGTTCACTTTCGAGTTGTCAATGCAATTAAAATGCCATTTCGTTGCAATCTCTGCGTGCGTTTGTCTCTCTGCGTGTTTGCGTGTTTGTGTCTCTATCTGTGTGTATGTGTGTGTGTGATTGTGTGGCTACAATAACTGTTTATTTGATTTTGGGAAATTTTCCATATTGGCCGCACAATTTTTGTTTGGATTTTTGGGTAAACAGAACCTCAAAGGTGGCTTTTGTGTGTTTGGCTTTCGGTTTCACAATGCATTTTGGTTAGAGAAATTTTCCGATACAGTTTTTCCTTTTTGTCGCCCGTGCGAAATCAAAACACGCCCAAAATGGCAAACCACAATTTTGGTCGCATTTGGCCACATTTTATAATTAATAACTGTTTGCAGATGAATGAAAAACATGAATAGCTCGGCAATATTAAAACATATTGTAGAGATTCAACTTTTATGAAATCAATCAAAAATGCGCTGAAAAGTGTGCTATGATTTTTTTTCGATGGATTTTTGTGCAAAAGAAATACTTAAAAGTATTCTTCCCTTAATAATAATAAAAAAAAAATACTTAAAAAGTAATTGGACTGCTTAAGATGCCAATAACTACAAATTCTAGGATATCTTTTGTAGTTGTGCACACGTCTCTCTCCCTGCTGCGGGTTCTACTATTAAATACTGTGGCTATAGCTCGCTTTTGTCTTACTTCTTTGATTTAGTCACTAATGTGCTTGGTGTGTAATTATATATTAATATGGTATATTTTGAGTATTTTCTCGGTATATTCGTGGTAGCAGTTTATACATTCTATGCTTCTTTCTTTCGTTTCGTTTTACTCTTCTGTTGTGCTTAGTTATACAAGTTAGTCTAAAGTTTTTCATTTTGCAGATTTGGTTTTTTTGTTTTTGGTCGAAATTTGCATTATTCTCTACACGTATATTGAAACTATGGCATGATTAAGTTTTTGTTTTGTTTTTTTTTCATAAATAGAAGACACCTAAAAGTATGCAATATTTGGTATTTTGTTTTGCTGGCATTTTTAAATGCATTCACAATGAGTGGAGTGAATTGAATGCGCTCGTTCCGCTCGTTTTACTCACTTAATGCTAATGTTTAAACGTGCTGTTAATTCCAAACGTTTCTCGCCATGGTTGTTGTTGTTGTTGTTGTTGTTATGTCTCTTAACTGGCAATTAGTTTAATTTGCTAAATCCTGTATAATGTCCGCTGTAATGAGACAGATAAAAAGAGAGAGAGAGGCAAAGTAAGAGAGTGCGAGGAAGAAGGAGAGACAGTAAATCGATAATGTTTTCGAACAAGTTAAGCTTAGGAATAAATTTGTAATAATTAAAAACTTCATTAAAATATGTTTCAAATGCGTGCTCAACATTGTGTGGAGTATGCTCGACTAAGTAAAATACCCTGTAAATATAGTTGCATAATTTAAATTTTCACTTAACACTATACGTTACTTAAGATTCGTTCGGCTTTGCTGTTTACAGGGTATAATTATGCTTAGCACCAGCAGCACTTTGGCCCATGCAAATGGGTCAGCTGTTTTTTAAGCGCTTGGCCAAGCACGCGATATGAATAAATACTTATATAGCGCCATAACATATGTACATATATATTTGCTATACGTTAAATTTGTATAAAAATATTTATTTATTTGATGCATTTGAATGCTTTGCCGCTCCAAATGCATTTGCATTCAATCAGCATATCAGCCATATGAATGCATTTGCTGCCGCACTCGATATACTACACACACACACATATATTCAATCTATATGCATGCATAGTATAGTGCTGTGGTGTAGTGTGTATAGACATCAGCCAAATCTATCTATCTATCTGTATTATGTGACAAAAGCAGCGCAACATAATCAACACCAACACCAACCCCAGCGACAGTTCTGGAATGCAAAGCTCAATTCAAATGACAAAACACTCAAACACTCAAACACTCAGGCAGGTGAACGTTGTGGCTGCACTGAGCTCTCTCTCTCTCTCTGTTTGTGTGTGTGTGTGTGAGATTGTCTGTCTGTATGTGTGTTTAAAAAGTCAACGTTGGGCAACTCTTGCGCGCACTTCGGGAGGAGTTTGCAAGTTTATGCGAAGAGATTGAGTAAGTTTGTGCTGATATGCAAGTTACTCCTAGAATGTGTATGTATGCAGGTATATTTCATATAAATATAATGCATATATTTTTAATTATTTGTTGCAATTTTAAAATAATTTCAGCTGAATACAGAATATTCTTAAAAAACTCTTTAGTTAAATCTTTTTTCTCTTCTTGAAATCTCTCACGACTTATTTTCACGAACATCTGCGCATGAACTAAGTACAGACATAAATAGGATAGTCTTCTATGTGTGTGTGTGTGATGTTTGTATGTGTGCTTGTGCGTGTGCTGAATATGTCTCGTTGATTTCGCGAAACACTTTTGCACTTTGCACCCGCGTTGACAATTGCAACTTTTGCATAAATACATTTTCTGCATTTGCCACGCACACTTCACAATGCTCCGACTCCGAGCTGCAGTTGCCTCCTCCATCCTCTGCCCCCTCTTTCTCGCTCTCTCTCTCACACTATCTGCACTGCAAGTCAAGTGGAAGTGCAAATCGTCGCCTGCGGTTGTGGCATCGTTCCCATTCCTCCCCCCCTCTCCACTCTGCCACCAATCTCTTTCCACGTGCAATATAAAAATACTTTGGCATCATATTATGCGGGACGCATTGAAAATTTATCAACGCGGCGCGAAATTTGTTTGCCAAAATGCGTTTAGCTGCGGCTTTGGCTACGCGGATTGCCCTGTCCCATACAGCCGCGACTAGTGTCCGTCCTCGCCAACTTGCATTCAGAGAGTCTGCTCTCATTTTGGCACAAATCGAATCACTTCGTTTGAGGATGTTCCCGTTTGCGACATGAATTGAAAGCACTTTTCTTTTGTTTTTCGATTTTAAAGGATTTCATGGGGAATTTGTGCAATTATCCATGGAATATCTCAATGATATTTGACACTTCATAAAACTGTTCTCATTTGCACAGAAGTGGGAACAGTTTGTTGTGGAAGTGAAAGTGTTTTATCTCTGCTGTTCGATTTGTATGAAATTGAAGGAAGTTATTTGATTATCTTGTATGTTTTAAGACAAATTTGGCATAAGTTAAAATAAGAATTTATGTTTAAAATATTTGAAAATTATTTTAAAGGTTTTTTTTGCGATTCTTTCATTTTTAATCTGAGTTTAAAACAAATTCAAAATAGTTCTATGAATTAAAGTCAAAAAATTAAGTATTAAATTTATGAAAAAATTTTGAAAATTGTGTAAGGGGGTAGCATGGATTTTTTTCAAAAAAGTCACTTTTTCAGAATTTCTAAAATTTGAATGCAGAATGAATCTAGCAGATAAACCATAAATAAAATGACCAAGATGACCAAAATCGAATGATTATTGAGGAATTTATGAGACTTAGAACATCTGGAATTAGGGTATATTATTGATATTTTTTAAAATTTCTATCGGAAACACTTTTAGAATGATATTTTATATTGGTCATGACTAGTTCTATGAATTAAAATCAAAAAATTAAGTTTTAAATATATGAAAAAATTTTGAAAATTGTGTAAGGGGGTAGCATGGATTTTTTTCAAAAAAGTCACTTTTTTTAAATTTTTAAAATTTGAATGCAGAATGAATCTAGCAGATAAACCATAAATAAAATCACCAAGACGCCCAAATCGGATGATTATTGACGAATTTATGAGAGTTAGAACATCTGGAATAAGGGTATATTATTGATATTTTTTAAAATTTCTATCGGAAACACTTTTAGAATGATATTTTATATTGGCCATGACTAGTTCCATGAGTTAAAGGCAAAAAATTAAGTTTTAAATTTTTGAAAAAATTTTGAAAATTGTGTAAGGGGGTAGCATGGATTTTTTTCAAAAAAGTCACTTTTCCGAAATTTTTAAAATTTGAATGCAGAATGAATCTAGCAGATAAACCTTAAATAAAATGACCAAGACGACCAAAATCGGATGATTATTGACGAATTTATGAGAGTTAGAACATCTGGAATAAGGGTATATTATTGATATTATTTAAAATTTCTATCGGAAACACTTTTAGAATGATATTTTATATTGGTCATGACTAGTTCTATGAATTAAATTCAAAAAATTAAGTTTTTAATTTTTGAAAAAATTTTGAAAATTGTGTAAGGGGGTAGCATGGATTTTTTTCAAAAAAGTCACTTTTTCGAAATTTTTTAAAATTTGAATGCAGAATGAATTTAGCAGATAAACCATAAATAAAATGACCAAGACGACCAAAATCGGATGATTATTGACGAATTTATGAGAGTTAGAACATCTGGAATTAGGGTATATTATTGATATTTTCTAAAATTTCTATCGGAAACACTTTTAGAATGATATTTTATATTGGTCATGACTAGTTCTATGAATTAAATTCAAAAAATTAAGTTTTTAATTTTTGAAAAAATTTTGAAAATTGTGTAAGGGGGTAGCATGGATTTTTTTCAAAAAAGTCACTTTTTTCGAAATTTCTAAAATTTGAAAGCAGAATGAATCTAGCAGATAAACCATAAATAAAATGACCAAGACGACCAAAATCGGATGATTATTGACGAATTTATGAGAGTTAGAACATCTGGAATTAGGGTATATTATTGATATTTTCTAAAATTTCTATCGGAAACACTTTTAGAATGATATTTTATATAAGTCATGACTAGTTTTATGAATTAAAGTCAAAAAATTAAGTTTTAAATTTTTGAAAAAATTTTGAAAATTGTGTAAGGGGGTAGCATGGATTTTTTTCAAAAAAGTCACTTTTTCAAAATTTCTAAAATTTGAATGCAGAATGAATCTAGCAGATAAACCATAAATAAAATGACCAAGACGACAAAAATCGGATGATTATTGAGGAATTTATGAGAGTTAGAACATCTGGAATTAGGGTATATTATTGATATTTTTTAAAATTTCTATCGGAAACACTTTTAGAATGATATTTTATATTGGTCATGACTAGTTCTATGAATTAAAATCAAAAAATGAAGATTTAAATTTATGAAAAAATTTTGAAAATTGTGTAAGGGGGTAGCATGGATTTTTTTCAAAAAAGTCACTTTTTCAAAATTTCTAAAATTTGAATGCAGAATGAATCTAGCAGAAAAACCATAAATAAAATGACCAAGATATTATTGATATTTTCTAAAATTTCTATCGGAAACACTTTTAGAATGATATTTTATATTGGTCATGACTAGTTCTATGAATTAAAGTAAACAATTTTCCCGCTAATTAGACAGCCCTCATTTTCATTTATCAATTGCATTGCGTAATGGATTGACATTATTTTGGTGTTGGGCGGGAGGTGAGGAGAGATCGGTAGGCCTGTGAGCTTTTCGCTTGAAAAACCCAATTAACAATTTCAATTTCTTCGCTCAAGCGCAGCGCAAACAATGCGAGAAACGCCAGAATTGCGCTCAAAGGACGAGGCTCGTTTGAAATTTATGTGCGACAGCATCGCTGCTTGTTGTTGTTGCTGTTATGTTTCATTACCTAATAAACATTTTATGTGCGCGCCGAGTTGGTCAGTCAACACACGCACACACACATACACATGCACACACACTGGTGCACCGAGGGACCGCGGCAAATTGGTAAATTGTTTGAAAGATGCACATGCCCGTTGACCGTTCACAGTTCAGAGGCAGCCGTAACAGTTACCCGTAACCGTTACCCGTTACTCGTACCCGCACCCGTTTAGCCATAACAGTTGGCCGTAACAGTTTGCCGCATCAGTTTTGGCCTCCGCTGCCATATAGCAAAGCGCAGTTAGCTTCCGCCATAATTAACAAGCTCCGAACAGGCTCCAATGCGACGCTGATGGGTTGCCTTTTCGAGGTTACATTGAGGTACTTTAGCTATGGGGTTAGGTATGGGGACTAGGCGATTTGGGCGAACTGTAACAAGTACATGCCAAGTGGGACGAGAGAAATGTGCAGCAGGAGAAATAAAGTAGGCTTTGTTGGGAAGTGGAAAGAGTTGAAAATTTATAGTGCATTTGCAAAATGATCTGTGCTTAATGAGGTTATGTATACAAACAGTGTTGTTAAGTTCAAAGAAGAGCACATTTGAAAAATGATCTGTGCTTAATGAGGTCATGTATAGAAACAGTGTTGTTAAGTTCAAAAAAAGACGAGTTTTCATGGCAAACAAATCCAAATTAGGAGTCTGAGAATGATTTTATGTAGAGTCATCTTCAGAGGAAGGAATTAAGAATGAAAGTGATAACAAAAACAATGTTGTAAATTAAATAAGTAGGTAAATGATAATGTTTTGTACATGACTTATATGATCTATAGATCGGTTTATAATAAGGTTACTTATAAGGAGGTTAAGAACGTTTAAGGTCAAGAAAGATATCTTGTAAAGACTTTGTAAAGTGGCAACTCTACAAAATATACTGTCATTATTTGCATGGATTGCTCCACAGTTACAACAGGGTACAGCTATTAAAATACCCTGTAATTATGTGTAAGATTTAACTAACAATACCTTTCAACTTTGACAATATTGAAACTACTCAAGTTACTTTCTTTGCACATTCCCAAATTTCTTGCAAACCATTAAATACATTATCTTTAAAGGGTATTTTGCACTGTCTTCAATTTTTTGCATACAGTTTCAATTGACTGTGGTCGCTTTTGCTGTAGTTGTTTGTTGTACTGTGTGTTGTTGTTATCTTATTTCAAAGTGTATTGTCGGGTAATGTGCAGCGAATCGAGCTCCGAGCTCGGAGCAATGAGTCCTGCACGCCGCTGGTCGTGGTCTCCGCAGCTCATAAAACATGCTTGGCCGCAGGTATTCCAATGGCTGCTGCAGTGGTGCGTCCACGGGGCAGTCAGGGTTGGAGAGGGGTAACCTGTGTGGCCCAGGGCTGCTTTCGCTACCTGCCTTGGGTGCCGTGGCTTGTTGGCGCCGAGTTCTCTCTCGTATTTATGCCTATGAATATTTCATTTAATTGAAACGCATTCATTACGGTACCGCACAGTAAGTGCTGCCACTCCTACTCCCTCAACCTGCTGTCGCTGCCCCCCCCCCACCCCCTGCAGCGCACATCCGCCGACTTTTGGCGTTGTAATTAAAATAAATTTATTACGCAAAATGTTTTGCCAAAAAATTTGTCAAAAGTTGTTGGCCCCGCATAAATAATGGCGGCAGCTTCTGTGTGGCAGTTTATATGCACATCTCTTATGTTCTGTGTGTTTGTGTGTGTGTGTGTGTTCAGTATTTTATGCTCTCAGTCTGCTTAATGATCTGCCCCGTGCGGCGAATTTACGTCGTCGTTGTTGTTGTGTGTTGTTTGTTCCCAACTGTTTGCCTCATGTTGTTGCCTCGTATATTGATGCGGTTAATAAGCTTCTAATTGTGCATTTTTTATTGCCAGCATGGCAAGTTAATGAAAATGTGCATACCCTGTACAAGAGTATGGGGTATGCTGTATTAAGTGGAGAGTGTGTTGAATACTAGAAAACTGTATATTGCATCAGAATTTGACTAAGAAACTCGTTGAAGTTCGATTTCTATTTTAATTTGCTGCTGCCTGATCAATTTACTTTAAGAGTGGAGAGTTAACGTTGATATTTTAGATTATGATAACAAATTAACAACGATTTTAAATGTTAAGCAAATATGGAATTCAACTTATCAAAGAGTGTGCAATGTAATGAAATCATTATCAATTTTCTCTCAACTTTTACAGGATACAAAAACATTGACGAGTTAAGACTGAAAGCGATTCCCTGAATGTGAACAATGCGCAATAGAGACAGAGACAGAAAGACAGAGACAGAGATAGAGTGAGAGAGAGAGAGTGCAAATATTTCGCATAGCATTTGTAGTCTGATTACGCTGGCACGCCTCCTCCCACAGTGTGCAGCATAGCCGCAAATGCGGCAATTGATTTGCACAGCAGATCGAGGACTCAAAAGCATTGCATACTTTGCAGCGCCAAATACGCCAAACAATGGCGAAATATTTTCGCCAACAAACGCCAAAAGATGCAGCGTGCATCCTCCCTCTCCGGCACTCTTCCCATCCCTTCGCTTACCTAACAACTTTTGCACTTTAAGCTTAACTTGGAGAGTTCCACTGCAGGAGGCAGGATGACTTTTTAGTGCTTTCACTGCTGCTGCTGCTGCTGTTGTTGTTGTTGTTCGAATTGCTCTGAGTATTGCAGCCGTGTGGCCGTTAGAATGCTAAAAGCATAGCAGAGAGGTAAGCTAAAAAGGGAGCGGGTAAGAGCCAAAAAAAAAAGAGTGCAAAATACACTGCATAACTTGACGTGCTGCTGCGTTGCTGTCATTGGGGCGTAGGCGACAGGCAGATGCGCTGCAGGCGGCATATTTGTATAGATATGAACTAAACTTGAAGTATTTTTAGATTATAATTAAGATATGTCCGGCCTTTGAAACAGACAATCAAACTGGCTCAGCTCAAGCTTGACATTCCTCTGTCTCTATCAGTTCTTCACCTTCCCTTACTCTTATCTCTACCCTCTGCTTTTCCTCCATTTGCGTGGGGGCAACGAAAAAAACTGCAATTGTCAGTTACTTGACGCCACTTCCGTTTTTATCCTACCGCACTCCTTGAACATCTTCTTCACTACTTTTTGCTAAAGGTTTGCAGGCCAATCATTTCGACTTTCTTGTCATGCTTTGACTGTTTTCTGGTTTTCTGAGCTTTCGCCTTTGGCCTTTCGCTCTCCTTATTGCAGCCAAGAAGTTAACAGACATATTTTGTTATTGCCTGCTCTCGCCTGCTGCTGTCTGTCCAACTGTCTAGTCCTGCTGCAGATTGCCAGCTTCGATTCCATTCTGTTTTCTGCCCTCTCTCTCTCTCTCTATCTGGCTTTGCTTTTCTGTTTTGTGGCCAAAAATGCGGCACACTCTGCGGCGCGCAACCGTTCGACTTTGAGTGCTTTGTTTTAATTGAAATGTTTTTGCAACTGCTGCCGGCATCTCTGGTGCCACGCTACCACGCTACCACGAGGAGGGAAAGAGTAGTGCAGCGCAGAGCACAACTGCTAAGCGGATTAGAACTAGTCCATAATGTACGAGTTTGGTAAATATGAATGGCCAAAAAGCCGCACAACAATTGAGCCAGCTTCTGCTTTCTGCTTTCAGCTTCAGCAGCTGCTTTTCGCATTTGCTTCTGCTTCTTCATCTTCTTCTTCTTTGTCTGACTAATTGAAGCTGCATTTAGTGCGGGGAGCCAACAGCAAAAACCATAAAAACTATAATGACATGCAGCTAGCAGTGTTGCACGACTGCCAGTTACCCTGTAGAGCAGCAATGAGTGATGGCAATAGTTTATTTAAATTCTACATAAACAAATAAATTGGTATTCATTAATTTATTCGTAAGGGTTATTATATATGAAATATTTATTCGCTTGAGCACTTCTATAAATTCTGATGTCATTAGAAAGTCCTTTCGAATCATAGTTACCCTGCGCACTTGGCAGCTACCCCGCATATCTCGCATACGCCCGGTGTTTGCAGCTCGATCGCATCGCTTTTCTTTTCAGAGTGTTGTTTAGCACAATGCACACTATTTTTTTTTTTTTATGGTTTTCTCTGTTCTCTGCCGCACTGGCAGTGGTAAAAAACTCGCAATTATTGTGGCACATTTTAAGCTGCTTGAGAGCTTTCTGCTTGCTAGCAAACTGTTCCCACAAGCTGCTGTGGTTAGTTAGCATAATTGTTTGCTATATCTCGCATCTCATTTTGGTCTAAAGTTTATAATACTCATTTGTGATTTATCGGCGAGGAAATATTTTCACTTTGAAGTTGAAATGTTGGAAAATGGTTCTAAATGCTTTTTTATACCCTTGGCCAGCAGTTTGTACCGCACCTTAGGAGACTTCTCTGACCCCATAGAGTATATACCGTATATTCTGAATCAGCATCAGCAGAGGAATCAAACTTGTTCTATCCGTCCGTCCGTCTGTTTTTAGAGCTATCTTGATGAAACTTGGTATAAATGCTTCTTATTGCTGCACGCTGTATATAAGTTGCATCAGACCGATATATCGCATAGCTGCCATACTAACTATCGGCCGATTTTCGTTATTTATTAAGATTTTGTAATCAAATTTACTACATCGAACTTTTTATGTATATATATCATGCATATAAAATTTCATCAAAATCGAACCACTAAAACATTAAGCTGCCATAGGAACAATAGGTCGGAATGCAGGTTTTTGTATGAAGACCTTTTCTGATTTTAGAAATAACTGAGCTCATCAGTGCCAATCAAAAATAAGACAATATTGAGTATTATGAATTATATATTATATTTTGCACCATTATATATATTTAGTATTGGCACGATCGGAGAAAATTGATCACTGTAAGGATATAGAACCTTCGGCTAGCCTTTTGTCTGGTTTTTATTCTTTTCAATAATCCCGATAAATGATTGAATCGTCGTCGTAAATTGAAATCACAATCTGGGCAACTCTGACTGCGTTTCGATAGTTTCCTCTTTTGTCCATTGTGAACTAGTAAGCGTTTACCCCAAGTGCCACAGTTGTCTGCCACTTCGTGCCGTGCAACGTTTGTGTTCGCCTTTTTTTTCAGTTACCATCGCTTCTTTTTTTGTGCCAACGGAAGAAGGGAGTAAATGGGGTGGGGAAATGGGGGCTGTCTGCCATGTGGCGTTGCATTTTGTTCAGAGATTCACTTCACTTATAGCTCGGAGCGTTGTTTGATTTTGATTTTGTAAAATATTTTGTGCTCGTGCATTTTACATTTTTCGTTGTTGCTGCAGTTTGTTTTCCTATTTGTTTTCTGTTTATTTTTTGCGTTTTGCATACCCTGTAACTATTGATCGGGTGCAAAGAGGAATAACTGAGAGGGTAAGTAGATTTTCAAAAGCAAATTATACGATTTATGCCTTTTTCGGATATTCACTAGAGTAAAATGCACAGATCTCTGAAACTATAAGCGCTGGGGTAACTAAATTTGGTAATTGGTACTATAAATATATAATTAAAGTGCAGAGTTTTTCACATTTGATATAGCTACATGAGTTCAGCAACTTAAGCAAAAATAAGTCACAGTTTTCAAGTTATAGAGCTGAAGTTTGATCTGCACATAGTTTACGCAGCTGACTAACTCGTCAAGAAATTTCAATGAAATCGTCTGTCAGCTAAAAAAGTTATTTAATATATAAGTTTTTTATGGAGTATAAGAAAACTTAAGCTGGCGCCATCTGGCGGCCGAGCATGGAAGTACAGGGTAACATGCAATCGAATTTAAGTTGTATTATTTTAAGCAATTCTTTTACTATTTCAGTTAGCAGTTTTTTATGCGGAAAGGCAAAAGAGACGGAGAGAGAGAGACAGGGAGAGGGAGAGAGAGAGATGGAGAGAGGAAGAGGGAGAGGGTGGGGACTATTGAGTCGAAGGCGGGTGCTGTTGCTGCTGCGATAGTTGTCGCTGGAAGCGATTTGTTGTTCTTGATATATGCTGGGGCAGGGACAGAGGGGGATACAAAACAGGATGCAGCAGCTCGAGCTGACTATTTTATGTGCATTCGCACAGCATGAGTGTGTCCGTGTGTGTGTGTGCGTGTGTGTGTGTGCGTGTGTGTGTGTGCGTGGTGTGTGTGTGTCTCTAGCGGTTGTTTGCCTGCTGTGTCTGGTTCCGGCTGCTCATGCATAAAAGGATACAGATGCAAATTGCACACATCCTCAGCCAGCTCTTGCCTGCGATTCCATTTCTATTTTATTTATAAGCTATCTCCCTCTCGCTTCCCCTCGACCCGCTCTTTCCCACTCTAACACTTAGTTGCATTATCAATCAAACTGATTTCCGAGCCATTCATCTCCAACGTTTATCTCTGTCTCTTACCCAGTTGCTGCTGCTGCTGCGACGTCGACTGCGACTGCGACTGAGACATCGACTGCTGCTGCTGTTGATCCTTGCGCTGCGGCGGCAGCGGCGGCTGCTTAGCTTTGCGCAGCGTTCCATATCGCTGCGCTGCCTGCAACATTTCAAGCGGCGCCAGCGGTTGCGGTTGCGGATGCTGCTGTTGCTGCTGCTGCTGCTGCGCTGCCTGCAGTGACTGCTGCCCGAAGCTCTGCTGGCTGAGCGAACTGGTGACCGTGTTGATGTGATGCGAGTAGCCAGCGTAGTCCACCAGGCCGCTGAATGCCGACGGCGGTCGCTGCTCCACATAGATTTGCTGACTCTGCGCGGCGGCCAATTGGAGGCGCCACAGTGCCTCCTGCGATAAGTCTCGTGCGTTGCTGTAGTTGTTCTCCTGGCTGCCCTGGCTACCGCCCATGGTGTTCGACCCTGCAAGAGAGACGGAGAGAGAGGGAGATGGAAAGGAGAGAGAGAGAGAAAGAGAGAGAGAGAGGGAGCGATTAGTCAGTTGTCTTGACCTGCGGGTTGGGTGCATCAGGTGCCTCGAAAGGAAATGTGGGTTAAAATCAGTTGAAAAGCGTGCGAAAAGTGAGTGAAAGCTGAGGTTAACGCCAAAATTGCCCATGTCCACGTTGAAGGACAGCTCCCCCTTTTAACCCCACTTCTTCTATCCCTTCTTGTGCACCACAAGGTGGGTGACAGTTTACACTTCTGGGCAAGCACAGCATGCTCGGGTTCATCTGCATTTGATGTACTGAATAAATTTTATTGCTAACGGACTTTTAAATATTTGAGGAATTTTGCTGGTGATTTGTGCAGCTTAAATTGAATTTAAGTTGTTGGGTTTATTGAATATATATTAATATAAGGTTTTAACATATATTAATGCTTAAAATAATATAGGTTAACGCTGCAACAGACCTGACGCTGAACAAGAATATATATGCTATATAGGGTAGGTAAGAGAAGCCGCTTACATTAAACTAACTTTATTGATTTGACAAATAATAAGTAGAACACTAAATTTAGAACTTAATTTCCGCGCCTTTTCTTACTGAACAGGAATATATATAAATATATATAAATATATGTTATATATATGTAATGTATATATAATACAGACTTTCACTTCGCTCGCTCAGAAGCAGCTGCCAAGATGAAGTAAAAGTAGCCTAGGAATTGCAGGTTTATTTTATATACATATATTAATACATATATATTTATGCTTGAAATAAAATAGGTTAACGTTGCAACAGACCTGACGCTGAACCAGAATATATATGCTATATAGGGTACGCAAGAGAAGCTGCTTACATTAAACTAACTTTATTGATTTGAGTAATAATAAGTAGAACACTAAATTTAGAACTTAATTTCAGCGCCTCTTCTTACTGAACAGGAATATATATAAATATATATAAATGTATGTTATATATATGTCATGTATATATAATACAGACTTTCACTTCGCTCGCTCAAAAGCAGCTGCCAAGATGAAGTAAAAGTAGCCTAGGAATTGCAGGTTTATTTTATATACATATATTAATACATATATATTTATGCTTGAATTAAAATAGGTTAACGTTGCAACAGACTTGAAGCTGAACAAGAATATATATGCTATATAGAGTAGGCAAGAGAAACCGCTTACATTAAACTAACTTTATTGATTTGAGAAATTAAAGTAAAACACTAAATTTTGAACTAAATTTCCGCGCCTTTTCTTACTGAACAGGAATACATATAAATATGTATGTTATATCTATGTCATGTATATATAATACAGACTTTCACTTCGCTCGCTCAAAAGCAGCTGCCAAGATGAAGTAAAAGTAGCCTAGGAATTGCTATAAAATATATTATATTTAATTTCACATTCTCACCGATGCCACAAATAAGGGAAACCGCACGGAACTTGGCCGTAGAGAAACTAAAATTTTGTTGATACACAATTGTGCACACACACACACATATATATATATATATAATATAAATTAAAACATGATTCTGGTCATTGTACCCCCTAATTATCATACTCAACGCCACTTGGAGAACTGTTTCTCCTTCTGCTTCTGCAGCCAGCTGATTGTGCCAGAGACCAGTTCCCTGGAGCCAGTGACAAGTATGTCCAGTTCGTTGCGCATGCCATAGCGTTGCTTGCCATATTTCTCAAGCAGATAATCGAAATAGGCCTCCACCGATATGGAGAGCTGTGCATTGTCCCTGGTGCCGCTCTCCTCGCACAGTGAGCGCCAATTGCTGGCATTGCGTCGTGCCCGTTGCAACTCCTCCATGCAATGCCAGGCTATGGCATCCTTTGTGGCCTTATCCTGCTCCTCCACCGTATCGTCGAGTGGTTCACCCTCGAAACGATTCGGTGCCGGCACAAATCCAGCCTCCTCGAAACGCACATTATGCCGCAAGATGGTAAGCAAGTCCTTCGAATTGAACTCGTTCACCTTGCTAAAGATCAACACCTTGGGATGTCGACTTGCGCGTGTGCGTGTGTAGAACCATTCGCGGCACACCATCATGCTCTCCAGCGTATCGGCGCTATCCAGATACACATTGAACAGATCATACTTGATCATCTCGAACTGGCCCCGCTGCTCGTACATCTCCAGACCCCGTGTGGCCCCCGGCGTCAGCTGTACCGAGTTCTCTGTCAGTCCCACCACATACTCGGGCTTGTAGCGACGCAGAAAGTCATAGGCCAATTGTATGGCCAGTGAACCGTTCAACTTGATGGCGAAATTGACACCATTCAGCAGCTTCTTCTCTCCGCAGTTCGCCTCAATGTAGGCAGGGTAACTGGGCACACGATGCAGCTGCAGGCCCAGTTGCTTTGCCCGCTGGGCGAGCACCTCACAGCATTCGGTCTGGCTGGTGCTGGTGAAGATGCTTGCCTCTGGCTTCATAATGGCCGCCTTGGCCCAGGCAATGTCACGCAGCGAGTTGCCCAATGCAAAGTTCTGCTCCCAACCCAAGGTGCTGATGCCGATGGTCTTCGCATGCGTTGTTATGTTGGTGCAATCGCAGGCACAGCCGTTACCCACCTCGACAATGGCCACGTCGACCTTCTCGTTGCGGAAGGCATGAAATGCCATCAGTGTGAGCAGTTTGTTGTAGCTTGGTGGCGGCTGGAACTGCGCCAATTGCTGCTCCAAGTTCAGAAAGAGCTGTGTGAACTGGGTCTCAGAGAGTGGCTCGCCATCGATGCGTATTCTCTCGCTGGTCACAAACAGATGCGGAGCACAGAGCACACCCGTCTTCACGCCATGGGCACGTAGTATGGCCTCGACCAAAATGCAGGTCGAGCCACGCCCCTTGGTGCCGGCCACCTGTATCACGGGTATTCGCTCCAGATGCTTCTGCTCGAATCCTGTGTGAATGAGGCACTGCAGCGTATGCTCCACATTGGGATCGACATCAGTGCTGTTGTTGCGCTTGGTCCGGCTCGTTGCGCGTCCCTGTTGCGGCTCGTGTTTCTGATAGACGTTCAACTGACGCACTGCATCCAAATAGGCCAAACGCTCTGGGGTCTTCGGCTCCGGTTCGGCAGGAGCAGGCGGCTCTGCTGCAGCAGCAGCAGGTGAGGCTGTTGCTCCGCCTGCCGCTGCTACTTGTTGATGCTGTAGCTGCAGTTGCGTCGGGGGCAGCTTGATCTTCTGCTGTTGCATGTCTCGTCCTGCCTGCTGCTTGGCCTGTATATCCTTCAGCCACTGCGCCTGCTTCCTTTGCTGTGAGCCGTGCATGCGATTCATCCACGACTTGCGCTCCGCCACTGAAGCGGCGCCTTTGATATCATCGTCTCCCGGCACCGCTGGCTTCTGTGGCGCTCCGAACTGAGGGGCTTGGCCAAACTGGGGAGGCTTGCCAGGCTGCCCGAACTGCTGGGGGGGTTGTCCAAATTGAGTAGGTTGCCCGAACTGCTGAGGAGGCTGCCCGAACTGCTGAGGAGGCTGCCCGAACTGAGGAGGTTGTCCAAACTGAGAAGGTTTTCCGTACTGGAAAGATTGTCCGAATTGAGAGGGTTGTGGGAACTGAGGGGGTTGTGCGAACTGAGAGGGTTGTGCGAACTGAGAGGGTTGTCCGTACTGGGCAGGTGACTGAGGAGTCTGTGCAGAGGCAGCAGGTTGCTGAGGAGGCTGTCCAGAGGCAGCAGGTTGCTGCGGAGGCTTTCCAGAGCCAGCAGGCTGCTGCGGAGGCTTTCCAAACTCCTGGGCAGGCTGTGCAAATGTGGGGGGTTGTCCATTCTGCGGAGGCTGCCCGAACTGTTGCTGTGGAGATGGAAATGTCTGTGGTGCCAGTCCATGCTGCCGCTGCAGTTGTTGCTGTTGCCAGGCGGGCTGCTGGAATTGTGTGGGCATGCCGTAGGCTGTGTGATTGCCTCTCGTGCCAGCCGGCCGGGCCTGACCGCCAGGTTGCGGTGTCTTCATGCCGCCCACAGCTCCAGTATTCTCCGTATCGCCATTCTCCTTGGCACGTGCCTTACGCTGCGTCACCGGCGACACCTTGGCCATCCATTTGTCCCGCTGATCCTTTTCGTTGAATATTGGCGGCGGCACACTCTTTATGGCCTTGGGCAGCAAAGGTGCTGACTGTTTTACCTCTGTTGTTGCCCCTGCTGCGACCTCATCGAGGGGCTTCCTCTGTCTGGTCTGTTCAATTTTATTGTCACACGCTGCCAACTTCGCCGGCGCTGTATTTTTCTTCTGCTTTTTCATATCAATCGACTTATCACGCGCTGCCAACGATGGCGTCGCTGCTGACGATCCGCTCGGCGACCGAAACAAGACTTTGAAGAAGGATTTGCTAGTCTGCTTTATAGTAATACCCCGTGCAGTGACCAACGGTCGGGTGTGCCGCGATGCCAGCACCAACATCTTTGGCACTGCGATCGGGTTGAGTTAAAAACTAAATCGGAGCACAAAATCAATAATGGTTAAAGGTTTGGATTTGGATTTGGTTTGCTTCACGGCTTCCTAACTGTAATTCTTTTTTTTTCCGTCTGTGCTTGTCTTATTGGTCCTTTGTTGTATAATGTTTGTGTGAATTTTTTATTGAAGAGCAGATAAAAAAGACACTTGACGAAAGGGCAACAACTGGCTAGTTCCCCAATTGGACGAGGACAAACGGGGGAGAAGCGACCACAGGATTCGTATTCGAGTTTACAATATTGAAAAAAAGAAGAAAGATTACTAAATATAAAATACCGATATTGCTGTGTGAATTTAAAATTTGTAATTTTGTACAGTCAATTTATTTGACTTGTTTTTCATAAGTTTCACTTAAAAAACTTCATATTTGATTTTCACTTTTTCACTGTGCCAAGAAATTGATGAGCCTAAAACTTTCTTAACTGTTGATCTGAATTACTTCTGCAACCTATTTAAAATGCATTTTATTCATATAATTAAAGCCGTTGACTATGGCAACCTAAATTTATAATATAGAGTATCTCAGATTGGTATACAGGAATCTTCTTGCCAAATTTGACGTCTGTACCTCTAAAAATGGTTGAGATCAACGCGCTCATACGAACCGCAATGGCCCAATCGGCTCGACTAGTGATGCTGACCAAGCAAATATATACTTTGTGTGGTGTTTTACGTTTTCTTATGCATATACTGCAGTGGTCTACCCTTTTTTGTGCCATTTTCAATGGTCGTAGGATCTCCAAAATAAAATTTCATTAAATTGTAGTGCTCAAAAGTGGTTTAAAACGAGTAGGAACACTAGCTTCGGCATGCCGATAGTTTTATACCCTTACAGGTTCTTATCTCCTCCAATACTTGTTATATATAAAGGTGAAGAATTTAATGGTATTGTACATATTCAATATTATGTCTTACTTTGATTGGCACTGATAATTTCAGTTATTTCTTAAATGATTACTATTCCTCATACAAAAATCTGAACTTCGGATTGTTCCTATGACAGCTTTATGTTATAGTGGTCCGACTTTGATGAAATCTTATATGTTTTTTTAATATATATATAAAGTTCGATGTGGTAAATTTGGTTGCAATACCTTGCCAAATAGCCAAAATTGGTCGATAGTTTGTATGGCAGCTATACGATATATCGGTCCAATACGGCTCGTTCCGACTTATTTACAACATACAGCAATAAGAATCATTTAAGCCAAATTAACTACAAAACTAATAGACTAGTTTGCGGTAAAATAAGCGGACACTCCAATATACGGGCACACGGATAGACGGACAGGGCTACGACTATTCCTACGTTGATACTGATTCAAAATAACATATATACTTTATATATATATACTTGGCAAAAAATAATATACCCTCTGCAAGAGTATAAATGTATAAGAAATGTTTATAAATAGTTGATTTGTTGATATGATATACAAATAGAATCCTTACCTTATATCATATCAGATACACTGTTATATAAATATATTCATTATACTATATGACATACGTATTCCCGTTTAAAGTATGTTTTCTTAAATAGGGTTGCCATTTCGAATCAAAGTCCCAAGGCTGTTTAACCCTCTTAATTTAGTGCATAGAAAACATGATGATTAATTGCAGTTAAAGTGAAATTAGTGAAGAACGTAAGAAGAAGAAGAAGAAGAAGAAGATGGTGGAAGCAAGAACAACAATTGTGCTGGGTGCATTTCGAGATGGTTGCAAGTGGCATGTGGCGAGTGGCAAGTGGCAAGTGGCAAGTGGCTAGTGGCATGTTGCATGCTGCAAGTTCTATTTCGTTTTGCTTAGTTCTATTGCCGTCGTGTGTGCAGTTTGTGGTGCAAAGTTCAAGTGGTGCAGGTGCTGTTGTTGGTGCTGTTGCTGTTGCTGTTGCTGGTGGTGCAGGCAAAGAGGTTGCTCGCTGGCTGCACTACCTGTAATCGCCAGCGTTGTTGTTGTTGTTGCGGTTTTGGCATTACGCGATGTTGTTGTAATTGTCGTTGCCAGCGCCGTTGTGGTTGCTGCCGTCGCTGCGGTTACCTGCAAAGGCAACGGCAACTGCTGCTGCTGCTGCTTCTGTTGCTGCTGTTGCTGCCCCCTCTGCAACTGTCCAAGGTTGCTGACGCGCTTCAAGGTGGAGTTGTTGTTGCTGTTGCTGGTGTGGGAGTTGCTGTTGTTGGTAGTTCCGGTGATGTTGTTGCTGTTGCTGTTGTTGCTGGTGGGCTGCTTCGTTAGGTTGGCGCGTGCTGTTGCTGCTGCTGCTGCTGCTGGCTTTGGTGTCGCCTCAAGTGGTCCTGCTTTGGTTGCAACCGCATGAACCACGCACACACACACAGACGCACACACGCACACACACACACACGTGATGTGGGTGTCGCCAGGGAAAGGCAAGAGAGAAATCGTAATTAAGTTGGCGTTGGCTGCGCGCAGTTTAAGTGCAAAGTCAAAAAATACCAAAAACAACAACAACAACACAAATTGCACACACACACACAGACACACACTAGCATCCTCTCTCACACATACATGTACACACACACACAATTAAAATGCATTTTGTGGCACATTTTTGTTGGTCAAATTTTGTGGAAGCAGTTTTAGTTGGACGCGACAAAGGCGGCATCAAAATGGGGTTAAGTGTAGGCGTGGCACACACACACACACCTCCCTCCCCCCCTCTGTCACCTTTTAAGCGCGCATGTTGCCCGCTTTCAGTCAGGCGCAAAGTTTTTCAATAGCTTTCCGCAAACTATGACAACATTTTGGCGCGTCGCGTCGCCTCGTGCGTCCTTTTAGCAAGGAAGGTCGCTTGTGCTCTCTTTCCCTCTCTCACCCCCCGTCTCTCTCTCCCTCTCTCTCTCTCTTTCCCTCTCGTACTCTCTTGCTTAGCCATTTTGCGCTCAAATTTGAAAAAGTTCTTTCTAAGCGTTTCATGCAGCCCCATTTCGTTTAGCCCCATTTTGAAGTCCGTGAAAATTGAAATTAAAACGATTAAAATAAATTGTGTACAGTCATATTATCTTCTAATATTATCTTCTAAATCATTGCAGCTGTACTACTAAATACTCATTTATAATTCATACCAGTGTAGTAGCAATGAACCAGTTTCGGAAGATGCGAATAGGGGTTTCTACATAAATATTGTAATAGATTTAGATAATATAGCACGTAAGATAAACACATATTGTAACAACATAACTATCGTAGAGAATAAGAGTTTGATATCGATTCATTGTAAAGAAAAGCAACCTTGTATAATATCGATATATCGAATGAGATGTACGAGTAATAAAAAAAAGAAGAAGAGAATAAGAGTGAAGCGCGGAAAAAATAAAGAAATATATAATCTATTTAACAACTAAAAAAACTTAATAAACATTTTACATCCACTACTACAATATACGTAAATTATATCATTAACACATTAAATTATATCATCCAAAACTGGTTCATAACTACAACTCTAGAATGAATCATGTGTTAATGATATAATTTATTGTATATTTAATTATATAATAATTTATAATTAATAAAGATTTCTACATAAATATAAATTATATCATTAACACATTAAATTATATCATCCAAAACTGATTCATTGCTACTACTCTAGGATGAATCATGTGTTAATGATATAATTTAAATTTATGTATAAATCCTTATTCACACCTTCCTAAACTGGTTCATTGCTTTGTTAAATATGTTCAAATTCTTCTTACATTCGAATACAAATGAAATTTTAAACAAGTTAAATAAAAATTTATGAAGAATAGGAGAGAATAGTCTTATATAGATACTATATGTTAATTACTCCACAGATCTTTTCTTCATGCCTCACGTATATTATTAAGTATTTCTTCTCATTTCTTGCCCTTTTCTAACTCTTTAAACTCTGTCAACTTAACGATCTCAATTGCTTACAGTTCGCTCTGAAATCTTTCCCAGAAATGTCTGTATCTGCCTTATAATTATCAAGAATTTTGTCCATTTCAATCTGAATTTAATTACAGTATCTTTGCCTTAGTAGAACTGCCTTTTTATGTGGAATATGAAAGATTTCCAAGAAATTTGTGTCGAACTTAATCCATTTTCATGTCTTTCGGGTGCCTCAATTCGCAGATTATTTATAGCCTTTTTTTCCCTTTTAGCTATAAAAGCTGACAACGCGTGCGAGGCTTACTGAATCGTGGGATATTTGCTAGATTCTTAATCTTTAATCTGACTGAGAGAATGAGAGAGAGTGAGAAAAGGGGGGGGGGGGGAGATAGCGAGTTAGTGACATTCTTTTTGTTTTGTTCATCGCCTTGTTCCGTTTAGTTTTTAATTGTCTCTGGAAGTCAAGTGGGCGTGGCACTCGAAGCAGCGAGTGGACTTTGGGAACGTTGGCAACACTTTTATGACTTTGCTGAAGGATGGACAGATAGACAGAATCACAATGGGACTCACAGTGGGCCTGGTTGGACAGTGGGGTGGACGCTGGCTTAAAGCCAATTAAAAAGTTGCCTGCAAGATTGAAGCACAAAAGGAATGGAGGAGACTAACGGTTTAATTCTCACTTAATTGGAATTAAGCCGGAATGCTACCACGGCACACACACTCGCACACACACTCATACACACACGCTGCAGACAGGACTCAGAACTGTGAGAGCTGCGTGTGGCGCAGCCGAAACGGATATGCGATTGGGCCGTTTTCGAGGCTGATGATGTCATTTGGGTTTTGGCCACGGTCTGAAGCTGCTTATGCAGTGGCGAGAAAGGAGGAAGCGGGGAAAGGGGGGGAGGAAGGAGCAGAGGAGATGGAAGCAGCGCACGCTGTAGATTGACATGAAATGCAATTACGTTGCCCAAAAAGGCAGCAGAACGAAACAGCAACAAGAGGCGTCAAAATGGCGGCCATAAATCAGCGCGCATCCTTCCCCAGTTGCTCCTACCCCCCCCCCACGCCACACCCCTCCACAGCGAGGCTTAATGAAGGAGTCATCCCGCCCAGACCCAACGAGCTGCCTACTTACACTCGCCATGATGTCCAGCACTGGATGGCAGCACTTGATAGCTGTCGCCATCGACGCCTATGGCACTTGTCACGTGATATCCGTAGCCATTGGCATGCGAGGGCGGATTCATGCCATAGAGTCCGCCGGTGGCCTGCTTCCCATACTGCTGCTGCTGCTGGTGCTGCGAGTGCACCTCGCCCTGTTGCATGTTCAGCTGCTCGTCGGGATCGTGTAGTGCCGTCAGTGTTAGCTCCATGCCGCCATCCAACTGCTTGCTGTCCAGGCTGCCCGTGGGGTAATATGGCGGCGGTGGCGGTGGCAGCGGCAGCGATTGCGTCTCTGTTCCTCCTACGCCTCCGCCTGCTGTTGCAGTTCCTGTTCCCGTTGTGCCAGTTGCTGTGCCTGCCGTTGCCACTAGCGATGCATCTGCCTCATAGTCCTTGCCAGCATTTGCACTTGCCGAGGCCGTTGACGGCGCTGCCGCGGCTGCCTGCTTCTTGGCCGCGTGCGTGCGTCGACAGCGACAGAAGACGTAGAGCAGGGCAAGCAGTACCAGGAATGATAGTCCGGCTATGAGAATGGCCACCAGGGCGGAGGTGGTCAGCGAAGAGCTGCGCGGCATGTACGACTTGCCAACTGCAACGAGAAAGAGAGAAGAGGGAGGGTGAGAGGGAGAAAGACAGCAGAAGTTTATGTAGATTTACTGCCGAGTTTCGAGTGAGTTATGCGCTTCTTAAATGGAACTAGATGAAGTTCATTTTGGAACTGGTTTCCTTTGGCAACTTTGAACTAGTTCCAGTTAAGTTACGTATCGAGCTTCGAGTGAGTTATGCGGTTCTTTAATGGAACTAGATGAAGTTCATTTTGGAACTGGTTCCCTTTGGCAAATTTGAACTAGTTCCAGTTAAGTTACGTGCTAAAAATGCACTTATTAAATGGAACTAGATCTGCAGCAAGTGAACTAGTTCCAATTAGTTTATGAGTTATAAATAGAGCTAAATCTACAGCTTTCTGGAACTAGTTTGTTCATTAACTTATGCATACTGAACCACCTCAGGTTGGGCTTAAGTCATTTGCTTGACTGATGTTTTTTGTGCTGAACTAGTTCCAATCTGAACTTATTTCTGAACTAGTTTTGGTTGCCTACAGAAATTTATTGAGTATTTGAATTGGTATTAATTGAATACCATGCAAATATTGTATTTGTGTCCCTTATGTACGATTAAATTTATGAACTAGTTCGTCAAAATAATAATTAAATTGTAAACAATAAAGTTTAAGCAAGAAGGTTTATTGACAAATGCTTTAAGATTCTATTTATGATATAACAAGAATTACAAATTCAAAAGAACCCTTATTGAAGTTGAACTAGTTCATTACTTCTCGGAAAAAAATTAAATTGGCTAAGAAAGTGTGTACTTCTATAAACAACTGTTTTAAGTCAACTGTATTAAAATTTTTAAAATAAAAAGCTCTGGAACTAGTTAACTAAAGGGAAAGGTTCATTTAGTGAACTAGTTCATTCAAAAAATTTTATTAAAAGAGTATAGTAAGGCACTTTTGCAGCTGTATAATAAAAGAATGTAAAATGGAACTGGTATCATTGAAAAAAAGGTTCATTTAAGGAACTAACTTATAATGAAAGTCTCAAAAGGAATCAAATTCACAGCAAGAAGTGCCATTTCTTATGCCAAGGTGCCCTTGTGGAACTAGCATCCCTCATGAATTTAAAAACTAGTTCATAAGAACAAAACTTGTACTTACTTTCAGCATTCGCATAGGCTCCACAGTGCTCGTGGTTGGCCAGTAGACACAGCTTCACCCTCACCACCGGGCCTGGTCCCGCTGTCTCTGCCAGCGCCATGGTGCGATCCTCTCCGAGCTGACCATTGGAACCGGGACTCAGACTACGACTCGATCCGGTGCTGGCTGTGGTATAGTGTGCGGTGCGTGCGATCTGATTGATGACAGCCTCCTTGAAGGTGGCCTCACTGCCCGAGGGCAGCAGCGTCAATGTCTCCACAATCTCCCACATCGGCACCGTTGCATCACGCGTCACCAGCGACTCCACGACGGCAATCAGCGAGAGGCAAGTGGCGGCCACATTGATACCGAGCACATGCGAATTGGGATCGTAGCTGACATGCAGCGGCGGTGGTATCTTGCTCACCTTGGTGGTGGCCAACATCTCATTGGAGTAGCCCGATGTGCCCTTGGAGTTCAGTGCGTATACCTTGAACATGTAACTCTGGTGCTGATCGAGCGGCGCCAACTTGCAGGGATTCTCGCGGAAGCAATTGAACTCGATCCATTCATGGGCAGCACTCGAAGAGGATGAGCCGCTGGTCTGATACTGATACTGACTACTTGGCGTAAAGCCCCCACCATGCCCCGAGCAATCGGCGAGCAGTTGCTCCCTTGGCGTGGCCACTCTGCGATAGCTGACCAAATACTTAGTGCTCATCAGGCCGCCATTGAAGCCGGGCTGCCAACTGAGCACGGCATAGTTATGCGCCACCTCGATGACCTTCAGCGAAGTGGGTTTCTCTGGCGGTCCCTTGGGTTGCAGACGTATCTGTGTGCGTATGGTGTCCAATGGATTCACAGCTCGACATGTGTACTCCCCGTAATCGGAGTGCTGCACATGAGTGATACGCAAAATGGACGTATAGATATCGTTGTTCTCCATGCGTGTGCTGATCTCATAGTGCCCGTCCGAGGACATGGTTAGTGGTGAGGGATTATTGCCGAATTGCCACTGGAACTCTGGCTTGGGATACGCTTGCACCTTGCAGACAACCTCAGCGGATTCACGCAGATCGTACGCAACCTTGTTGTACTGATGCAACACAATTGGTTCGTGTTCGATGCGCAGATGCATCGATGAGTTGGCGGAGTTCACATCGTTCTCGTAGAGGCATGTGAAGAGGCCACGATCGCCGGGCAGCAACTGATTGCCATTGGGACGTGCCTTGCCACGGAAACGTAAAACACTCTGCACAGTCACCACGCCCCCGCCGGCATCACTGGGCGTAGTGCGAATCTCGTAGAGCTTGCGTGTGGTAAGTATCTCAGTGCCATCCTTGATCCAACGTATCTGGGGCGTAGGTTTCGCCTTGGCACTGCAGGTGACCGCATAGTCAACATCGCCCACACGTCGCGTCATATGCTGCTGCAGCTTGGCCAGGAACTGTGGCGGCTGATGCACCTCCAGTACAATCGTGGCCATCTTGCCAATGCCCAACTCGTTCACCGCATGGCAATGATAGCGTCCCTCGCTGCCCAAATGTGCCTTGGGTATGGAGTATTGTGGTCCCTGGGCGAGTATCTTCTGCGTGTTCCCCAGATCGCCGTCCATTTCGCGGAACCAGCGATACTGTGGCACAGGCCAACCGGGCGGATTGGCCGAGCAGCTCAGTGTGACCCCGTTGCCCACATGTACTACCGGTTTGTTGGGTGTGATATATGCCTGGCCGGGACGATGACGTACAAGCAGAGCCACGGTGGAGTTGCCCACACCCTCGATGCGCTTGGAGTTATACGGTTGCATCAGATTCACCGAACGACAAATGTAATTCCCTGCATGCTCTGCCCGTACCGAGACCAGGGTAAGTAGTTCGCCAGTATAACGGAAGTCGGGTGCACCTTCCTTGAGCCATTCGATGGCAATCGGTGGCGGATTGGCGGTGACATTGCAACGCACCAGCACAGTCTCTCCCTCCTCTGCCTCGTGTGTCTTCGATTCGATGGTGACAATGGGCGCATAGAGCACATCCAGCTGTATGTCCTTCTCGCCCGTCTTGCCCAGCCCGTTGTCGGCACTGCATGTGTATTTGCCGGCGTGATGGCGACTCACGCGATATATCGTATGACTCGGTGTCGCACTCACATATTGACCATTGCGTGACCAGCGAACATTCGATACCATCGGCTTGGCATCGACGCGACAATCCAACTTGGCAATGTGATCGCGCTCGACGCGCAGAGGGTTCTGTGGTCCCACTTCCACACGGGGATAATCTGACAAAGAGAAAAAGAGAGAAAGAGAGAGGGAGATGGAGTGAGTTGGAGACTCTCTGCGGTGCATACAAATAGTCAATTAAGCCGCAAGCCTGACCTCTTGAATGGCCCATTAAGTTGCCAATAACCATTTTCAATTACAAGCACCATGGACGCTTCAAGGCACAGTGGGATAGACGGACAGAGGGACGGCGCAAAATGGGGCCAAGCGGCTGCACGGCGGGCGCATTGACGAGCAGCGTGACCCATCGACATTTTTAAATAATGCCAATTTGAGGTGTAACAGCCACAAAAACAACAACAACAACAACAACAACAGCAACAACATCAACAATAATGGCAGCAAATGGCCAAGACTCTTGGACATTACAACAAGTCCACATTGTGTACAAGAAGCTGGCAGGCACAGTGGGCAACGCGCGATTGTTACCAAGTGAAAATAAACAATTAACAAAATGTAAAGAGCTCTAATTTAAAATTAAATGTGCAACGCATAAAAGTAATGAATTAAATATTATAGTATTAAAAATCAAAAATTGATTTAATTACAGGAAGTTTGATTCAAAATTAAAAAAAAATTATTTTATATTAAAAAAAAAAAAAAAAATATTGTAAAACTAAAAATAAAGCTGCACTTAAATATTTTCAATATTTTTTTCAATTTAAACTTAGTTGAATGCAAATTTTAAAGTTTTTAAAATACAAATCTAACAAAATGTAAAAACAGAAAATGAATTTATAAAAATATATTTATGTCAGCTTGAAATGCAGATATTGGCATGCCACAATCGTAATTCCTATACATATTTCATAACATATGGAAAGAGAAGAATTCACAGAATAATAAAATCTTTTTGCGTCTTTGAAATAAAATCGCTGAAGGTTTTTGGTACTTGGCTGACAATCATTGATAATAGGTTACTTATATAGGTTATTGAAATACGTTGCTGCTATAGATTATTGGTATAGGTTGCTGATGTGGGTTATGATATAGGTTGCTGATATACAATAGGTTGCTGCTATAAGTTACTTATATAGGTTACTAATATAGGTTGCTGCAATAGGTTGCTTCTATAGGTTGTTGATATAGGTGGCTGATATCGGTTATTGACATAGGTTACGGATATAGGTTGCTGCTATAGGTTGTTGATATAGGTTGCTGATATCGGTTATTAATATGGGTTGCTGATATCGGTTCCTAATATAGGTTGCTGCTATAGGTTATTTACTTACGTAAGTTAAGTAACTTATATAACTTATATAGGTTACTGATATACAATAGGTTGCTGCTATAGGTTGTTGATATAGGTTGCTGAAAGGTTGCTTAGGTTACCTGATATACAATAATAATATCATAGTAATATCATATATAAATGATACAATGAAATAATCAACAGAGCTTTTTAAACATTTACGATTCAAGATTAATCCCATTTCAATCCGATTCACATAAAGTACTTCTTAATAACAATGTTCAGGCATTAGTTTTATTTTTTCCCCATTTTGCAAAGTAAAATTCACAAAATGAAAAAACTCTTTATCTCGATCGTTACGCTAGTTTCACACAAATTCCTCTAAAAGCAACCACAACTATTTAATCTAAACGAGAAGTCAGCAACAACACAAACAACAAGAACAACTAGTGAAATATACTGTCAACTCTGTTAACGGTAATTGCGAAAGTAATTTCAATAATAGGCCCAATGTGCAATGGGCCATTTTGCTTAACTGGCCAGCGGGTTAAAGGGCAACGAGTAAAGGTGGGGGGTGGTAAGGAAGGGGTACAGAGGGGTAGGTAACTGGCAACTGCACCGTTAGTTTTTGGTTCGCTTCAAATCGGTTTTTGGGTTCGTTTTGCCACTTGGCTGGTTAGTCAAGCGTTTGCGGGCATTAAAAGGCTGCAGAAATTGTTGCTGTTGTTGTCGAGTTTGTTGTTGTTATTGTTCTACACTTAGTTGCTGCTGTTGTAGTTGTTGTTGCTGTTGTAGTTGCTGTTGCTGTTGTTGCATTGCCAATTAACTTTCAAACACTTTAGTTTAATCACCGACTGACCAAATGCCTGAATGCCCATTGTTGCGCACAATGCTTGTTGTAGTTGTTGTTGTTGTTGTTGTTATGCTTGCTTGTTGTTGTTATTGTTGCTGTAGTTGTTGTTGTGTGACTTGTTGTTGTTGTAGCTGTTGCTAGCTAAAAATGGCCGCACCAAAATGTTCCTAAACGTCCAAGAATCGGGGCCACTTTCGCAGCCGGGACCCAATTACGATGGCACAACCAGCACATTAAAGCCTACGCTACGTGTGCGTGTGTATAAGTGTGTGTATGCATGTGTGTGTGTGTGTGTGTGAGTTGGTGTGTGTAATTATAAAATAAAATTTAATGAGCAGCGCTTGTCAGCAAGCTGCGCTCGGTAAAAAAGTGATTCCAGTTTGCATTTCAACACATGCTGCCCCCTACCTACCCCACCTACCTACTCCAAATGGTCCCCTACTTACCACCCACCCTCTCTCCTCTCCCTCTCTAGCTCTGCCACCCTCTGCCACTCCTTCCCCTTGGCGTTTTCATGCCCAGCCAGCCATACAGTTTCACGCTGACGGGTGTTGCTGCTGCCACGCTCAGTCCGCTCTAGTCCCTCACCCCTCATCCCTCAACCCTCCCCTCACGCAAGGCTCCCTCAGTGGCAAAAACTTGCTGACATTTGCCATGAAGTTGGCTACGCGATTTTTCTTGCTGCTCTACCCATTTTGCTCTTGCTCTTTTTCGCCATATTTTTTTCTCTTTTCTTCTACTTTTTGCTTCGTTTTTAATATGTTTTTTAAATTTCCTTGTTGAAGGTATCATGGTTTTGACACCTGCTTGGACGAAGTTGTGTGCAAGCTGAGTGCAACTGGCAGCGGCAATTCCACTGAGACAGACAGACAGATAGAGAGAGAGAGAGATAGCGTGCTGAAATCGTAGCTTGATATGGCATTATAAGGAGGATTGAGAAGTTCATATAATAAAATACATTTTTTATTGAAATTTCGAAATTCGCTTTATGTTTTTAGTGGTCACGACGAATATATATTATTAATTTATTATTGAACTCAAGTTGGCTAAAAATACTAAAAAAATAAAAAAAAAAATTGATTAACTCATTATGTGAATAACTGAACGACCTATTTGTGTATAGGTCGTTCAGTTATTTAAATAATGAATTAATTAATTAATTTCGCTAAGATGTTAAGCTTCAAAGCGAATCCTAACAGAAATAATGACCTTGGTTAAGCTAAAAATACAAATTAATTTATTTTTCTTTTTAATAATTCAAAAATAATTGTAGCAAGAATGAAAGGGTTATATAGTAACCTTCTGTAGTGTTTTATGATACATATTAAGTTAAAAAATGAATCATATAAAATTATTAAATACTTTACAGATATTGAATACTGATATTATGAACTTTACTTGAGGTTTTATAACATAAAAGAAGTAACAAATAATAGAAAATTATGCAATACAGAATGAAAATGTTTTTTATTACTTTATGTTTATATTTATTTATTATCATTATTATTTTTCATATTTACTCAATACACCTATAAATTTGGAAACTATATATATATATTAAAATATCTATCACATATTTGAATATATTTTAGTCAAGTCTTAAAAACTGCAGTGACTTTCTAGTTGCCAATTTCCCCCAGCGGCGCAGCAGCAGATGTTCTTAAACACAGTTTATATATATATCTATACTATATACGTGTATGTGTGCCACATTCAGCAGCCAACAAATATGTTCGTTCTCTGGCAGTCCGAATAATTTCCATATAATTGGCTTAACAGTTTTTTGCAAATATATTTCACAGCTTTTATATTCGATGCAACTTGCAGATAAATCCAATTGGGCTATGCCAATTGATGTGTGTTTCATTTAGTGAGCTGGATTTCTTTATTTTGCTGGGGGGTTAATCTTGTTTGCATGCCCCGTATGCAGCCAGCAGTGACAAGCGGGCATGACAAGCTATAGATAAATTTATGGCATGACATTGCTGGGTATACTGCCAGTCGAGCATAGCCCATGTGGTGGCACATTTTAAATTATTTATTTATTTTTTTTTGCTGTGTGTTATTTTGAATAAGTTGGCTGTGGCTGCGTGGCAGCTTTGGTTCGCACTGCATGTTCGCATGCATGTTGCCACGCCCATACCGCAAACGCCCACTGGAACGCAGCGCATTGTGATTTTATGACTGGCTACATTAGTGCCATGAAATATGCCTCGCCTGCAACTGCAGCCCCCCACCTGCCAGGCTGCCTGCGTAACTCCCCCAACTGACCTGCTCCCCCCCCTCTCTCACTCACTCTGCCTTGCCACAAACCTCGTTACACGAGGCAAACGAGCTCCTGGCTTCCGGCTAGGCAGTGTTAAATAAAACTGAGCGTTGCTCATACGCCGCGTGGTCGTTACTTATGCCCGTTGGCCATTTTGCCAGCGCAAAATTAAATTATTTAACCCGGAACTGGGCCGGGCTGCCTCGTTATTGCGCCCCGTCGTGGTTGCTGCTGCTGCTGCTGTTGTTGTTGTTCTCGTTGTTGTTGTTGTTGTTGTTGTTGCTGCCTAGGCAGGATGTATCACACACAACTGCTGCGAGTTATTTTAATGAGTCGAGTTTGCATTTGCTTTAAGCTGCTGCTGCAACTGCGCCTCGCCTCGCCTCCCCTCGCCTTGCCTTGCTCGCGGCTTGTCTTGGCCAAATTGAAAAGTTACAGCAGTTTCAGTGGGTGGTGGGGAGAAGGGAGCAGGGAGCAGGGGGAGCAGAGTACAAGGTGGAAGAGGAACAGCTGCTGTCGCGTACGTGTCACACAACACGTCACGTGACTTCCGCTGCGCGTGCTTGCAACACCTACGCGCACGCACAAACACATCAGCACACACAACAATACACAGGCGCAGACACATAAGCACACACCAATGCACACACACACACACTCACACTCACATATATATTTATATATGTATATGTATACATAAAGAGCCAAATTTCTTTCTCGCTCTCATTGATTGCAGCTCGCATTTGAACGCGCATCCAAATTGTGTTTTAATTAATTTGCCCCTTTTGAAAACAACCAAAATATGCCTGCACAATATGCCGAAATTATTCGAAATTATTAATCGAATTGTAATTAAGTGATAATCAACATAAACAGCCTGCGGCCTGCTGCAGAGTGCCCGCGGTCAGCGTTGCAAATTATCCCAAATTAATGTGCTAATTTATTTGCTAAAAATTGCATAAATATTTTTAAGTATGCGCAATCAGTGCTAGAATTACTCTTAGAATTATATATGAAACTGTTGCCTTTATGTTCGAAAGATATACGATCTGTTGGCCATTAAAAAAACACAAGTTTTCATCGACAGAATATCAAAATATTTTCGATATTCCGCCGCAATTCTTGACAGGCTTGTGGCGACCAAAGCTCTCCCCCGCTGCCTCCCTCTCCCACTTTCTCTTTAAAACCTTAATCCAGTCAAAAAAGTAACCCACTTCTCACACACCCCCCCCTCGCCACTTTTTTGCATGTTTATCGTGGCTCTTGCAATTGCTTACAAAAAGTGTTGCCTACTTTTTTGGGCCGGCACCGTTCGAGGCTTTTGTGTGCACTGAGCCATAGGTGTCATATGTGTATGGCCATTGAAATTAATTGAATTGGCTGCGCGTTGTAACAGTTGCAGCATGCTCTGGGGGGTGGGCCACACAGAGGGTGGCATGAGTGTGCTGCAACAACAAAAGTTTCCCTTCGAAGCACTTGCGGTTGCACACAATGAACTGATGAAGTTCGGTGAGTGTCGGTCGAGTTGGGTTGGGTTTGGGTTTGGGTTTGGGCGTTGTTGGCGCTTGTAAGTTAATTGAAAGTGGGCAGCAATTAATTTGCTTTGTCACAAAAGCTGTTAAGTTGCTTCCCACCTGCCACGCACACACACACACACACACAGAGAGAGAGAGAGAGACAGCGCAAAGGGAGCGCAAAGAAAAACATTTTAACATCTTTTGTGCTGCGATAATTTGCGCTTTGGTAAGCTTAAGTCGCAGCTTAAAGCTGATCAAGTTGAGCGCATTGCTGAAATTTCAGTTAAAGACGACAGCAACAGCAACAATAACAGCAACAACAACAGTATTGTTGCATACATTAAACTGGAAGTTGCCTAACAAAAAGCCAAGGCAAGCCAAGTGAAGCTCGAGCTGGAGCTGGAGCTGGGCCCGCGGGCAGAAAGCAAACTGGAAATCAGCTTAGGAAGGAGCCCAAAAGCAAAAATCTTAAAGCATAACAATCGGCATAGCAGACAAAGAATGGTGGAGTGGAGAAGGAGATCCTGATGCTGAGCAAGGCTCGTCCTTGCACAGGATAAGCAACTCGATGCTCGACTCTTGCAACTTTTCGGCCAGTAACTGTCGGCAGCAGCATTTTCTTTTGTGGTTCGGTTTTCATCTACTCCCCCCCCCCCCTTCTGTGCCCCTTGTCACACCTCGCTTTACCCCTGGCTGACTATGCAAATGTCCTGGCTGCAGGCAGGCAGCTGGATAGGATTGCCAGGGACGCCAACACTGACACTAATTGCAATTGTGTGCGGCATTAGCACGTGTCTGTATCGTTCCCAGAGGCCCGGGCTGCTGCTCCCCCTGCTCCCCCCTGCTCCCCTTTACACCTTGCTGCTGGCAGCTGTCCCTGCTTCTGCTGCTTCTGCTGCTCCGCTGCTCCTTATCCCTGCACTATCCGTGCCTGTGCAAAAAGCTTTTCGCCAGCATGGCAGCACATCGACGACGTCCTTTGCTTTTTTGGCACTTTGCCTTTTGCCTTTGGCAACGGCATAATCAAAAAGGACAAGCCGCAGCCCCGCTCCAGGCTCAACTGCTCCGATATTGGCAAGCAATAACAACCGAGACGCCTGCCAAGAGAAATCGCCTCTCGACTCTCGACTCTCGACTGTCGTCTGTCTTGTGTTCTTCTTGCTGTTGTTGTTGTTGTTCTTGTTTGAGTTACTGTTTCGATAGTTTTGCTGCTGCTGCTGCTGCTGGTGTTGCTGCAGCCTGTGTAAGGATGTAAGCCCAAAAAAGAAAACTTCGTTTGTCAAGGTGTCGTCCCATTGAGGTACAATGGCATAAATTAAGAAATCTCTGCATACAAAAGTTCAAGCTGTCAATAATTTATGTATAATATTCGAATCATCGCTGGGAATTCAAAAAGAGGCGACTGCCAGTGAGTTTTGAATTGTTGAAGAGCATTGTAGGAGACTGTAGGATATGCAGAGGAGAAACTTATACATTTTGAAGAGCTTTCAATCATGCGGAAGCCATAACTGATGCATTTTATGCCGCACTATTTAAGGTGCTTTGAATGTTTGAATAAGTTTTCAAATTATTTCCTTATTTAATGTTCGGCACTCTTTGAAACATTTTCAGATAACTTTCATGTGCTTTCACAGAGCTTTAAGTTCCAAAAATATCAACTTTATAATAATATATATAAAAAAAAATAAAATTATATATCGACTTTCATTCTTATTCAGGAATTTAAAGCTTGAGAACTTATTCAGAAAACTTTCCTGTGCTTTCACAGAGCTTTAAATTGCAAACAATATATATCAATAAATATCAACTTTCATTCTTTTTCAACAACTGAAAGCTTGAGAATTTATTCAGAGAACTTTAATGTGCTTTCACAGAGCTTTAAATTGCAAATATATCAATAAATATCAACTTTCATTCTTTTTCAGGAACTTTAAGCTTGATAATTTATTTAGAAAATGTGCTTTGACAGAGCTTTAAGTTGCAAATATAGCAATGAATATCAACTTTCATTCTTTTTCAAGAACTTAAAACTTGAGAACTTATTCAGAGAACTTTCATGTGCTTTCAAAGAGCTTTAGCTTGCAAATATATCAATAAATATCATCTTTCATTCTTTTTCAAGAACTTAAAGCTTGTGTATTTATTTAAAGACCTTTGATGTGCTTTGACAGAGCTTTAAATTGCAATTATATCAATAAATATCAACTTTCATTCTTCTTTTAAAACTTAAAGCATGAAAACTTATTCAGAGAACTTTCATGTGCTTTCACAAAGCTTTCAATTGCAAATACAATATATCAATAAATATCAACTTTCATTCTTTTTCAAGAACTGAAAGCTTGAGAATTTATTCAGAGAACTTTCATGAGCTTTCTCAGAGCTTTAAATTGCATGCATAATATATCATTAAATATCAACTTTCATTATTTTTCAAGAACTTAAAGCTTGAGAGCTTATTCAGAGAACTTTCATGTGCTTTCACAGAGCTTTAAATTGCTAATATATCAAGAAATATAAGCTTTTATTCTTTTTCAAGAACTTAAAGCTTGAAAATTTATTCGGAGTACTTTCATGTGCTTTCACAGAGCTTTCAAATGCAAATATATCAAAAAATATAAACTTTCATTTTTTTTCAAGAACTTAAAGCTTGAGTATTTATTCAGAGAACTTTCATGTGGTTTCATGTGCTTGCACAGAGCTTTATATTGCAAATGTATCAATAAATATAAGCTTTCATTTCTTTTCATGAACTTAAAGCTTGAAAATGTATTCAGCGAACTTTCATGTGCTTTGACAGAGCTTTAAATTGCAAATATATCAATAAATATCAACTTTCATTCTTTTTAAAGAACTTAAAGCTATCAGCATGCCGAAATCTATCGTTAATGAAGCGATTATCGTTGCGATTTGAGCACATAACAATGCAAAGCACTGTAACTATTTGCACAGATAGCACACAGACTGAGAAAGAGAATAAGGGGAGAGGCAGGGGGGGGGAGGGCAGAGAAAATGCATAGCAGGCCAGCTGTCGCTTTTGGTTTTGTGCTGGGGAATTTCACGCTAATGCGCTTTATTGTCAGACAACGTAGCCTCAGCCCGAATTTGCATGCCACCTGAGTAGGTGATGTTCGCTGCTGTCTCAAGTCATCTTGCCTGAACCTAATCCCCCCCCTCCCCCCCTCCCCTCTGGCAACCCCTTAGCCACATCTCTCCCTCGCCGTATTCAAATTGAAATGTCTTTTCAACGGCTTTGCTTTCCACTTGAGCAGGCCACGACACATGAGTCCTGTTTGTCTTCGTCGCCAACGACTTTTCGGCCAAGGACTCGCAGCAGCAGCAGCAGCAGTAGTGGAGGCAGGGTTTATTACGTGCGCTGCATGCAACTGCACAAAAGTCACGTGCCATGTGCACCCCCACACACACACACACACGCACTAGCACACACACACAAACAGACCCCCTTTGCCGATGCCCAGCAGATGCAATTCGCAGCGGTGCAGCTGCAAAATATATGTGAAAACGTGCCTGGCACGCGAGTCTATGTGTGTGGGTGTGTGTGTGTGTAAGGGTGTGTGTGTATGAGGGTGTGCTTTGAAAACTGTGCCAAGTTGACAGCGCCACGTGTCGCTTTTGCCATTTGTCGTTGCCATATGTAGGCTATGCATGGCCACGTTGCGTATGCGCAATTTGCCTGTGCCCGTCTCTAATTTCACTTTGTTTATCATATTAGCTGCTGCGCGCGCACTCTCAAAAGTGTGCAACACTTGCCACACACACACACACACACACACACAGTGATACACATGCACTGCGAAAGCAAAAAGGAAAATTTTAATAATTTCATTTGGGATTTTCGCACGTTATAAAACACTCAGCACTCGATGTTGTCGTCGCCGTCGACGTCGTCGTCATCGCTGACGACATGACGCATTGGGAGTTTATTTGCGCTCAGCCAGCGAAATGCTTTTTTTCCCACACACACACACACACACTCAAACACAGATATTTTTTGGATTTGCCAGAGATTTTTACGTATTTTCTTTTTGGATTTTTCAAAAGCGATGCGAAGCTGCTTCACTGGGGCATAAATCAATCAAATGCAGGCACAACACGCAACGCACACAAAGAGCAACATCAACAGCAGCAGCAGCAGCAGCAGCAGCAGTAGCAGCAGTAGAACTGGCAGCAGCAGCAGCTACGTGGCAAGCGGGCGTGGCAGCTAAACGAGCGTGTGCTGGAGGGGTAAGAGTGGAGTGGGGGCATAGCTGCCTGGCATGCAAGGAATCACATTGGCAAGAATCCATGCAAACATTTTCAATTAAAAATTGCTCTGCCATTTGTCAGCTCGCTCTGCCACATCTCAATGTGTGCACGTCCGTATGTGTGTGTGTGTGTGTGCGTGTGTGTGTGGTGTCTGCACGGATGTGGGTGTCTATCCCGTTCTGGCACTAGTGCCTGTGTATCTGTCTAATGTTGCCAATTGCTTATCCATCACAATCACAGTCAAGCATTAAGGCAGCCGACGGCGTCGTCTTTGCTTCTCATCCACATTCATAACTGTCTTTCACAAGCAGTGCTTGTCAAACTGTGTGAAAGGTTGCGTATTGCATTGGTGGAATAATTAGTCTCATTATACTGCAAACACTTCTATTTTCAACTTATTGATTTGTTTCAAATAAATGTCTCCTCTCTGCATGCCTTTTATTTATGGAATTTCAAGACTTTTGACCTTATCAAAGCTCAATATTTGTTAAGCATTCGCCCTTCCAACGACTCTCAAACTATGCACTCTTTGGCCTATATTCTGCGTAGTTGCAGAAGTAAAATTCCAAAATTCAATTGTTGTTAAACGTCTGGGACAGAATGAGTTACCCGTCTGCTGTTGTTGGCCCTGGCACCTTGCTAAATGCACCTCTGAGGCGCTTTTGACTTTGGCTCTTGGCCCAGAACCAGGGCCAGGCGGGTGCTTCGACACAGCCCAGTCCAGTCCAGCACCAGAGCACACATTATGGCCAACAGTCTCAGTTGCCTATTCTCAGTTCGACTCGTTTTATTTGCCGCTGTGGCCTATGCTGACTATGCTGCTAATGGATTTTAAATGAGCATCATAAATACTAAACCCGAAATTGCTCCAACGCCCTTACCAAACGAGACTCCTGCCCCTTGCCACACACTACATGTCTCACACATTTGTGCCTAGCAGAAGTGCTGGCTGGCAGGCAACAGCAGGGATCCCAGCTCAGTTCCCTCTAGGCTCCGCTTGGTTCCCTTTGAATCTCTCTCTCTCTCTCTCTCTCTCTCTCTCTCTCGCAAACCTTTCGCCTCGCCCAAGGCAAGACGACTTACCCCCTGCACAGTTTGTTCTTCGCTTTCTTCATATTCCACTTGCTTGTTGTCATTTATTCTTGTTTTGTGTTCTGTGTCTGTTGTGCTCTGTTTGTGTCTGCGACTGTCTGTCTGACTGTCTGCCTGTCTCTGTATGTGTGTGTGCGCCAAGACTTTAACCAGCTTTCTGTAATACCTTTTTATGCTGCTTAAGTGGGCATTAAAAATTTGTCATTAAGTTTGTAACGCTTCAATGGATTATTTCCTGAGTGCGTTTAATTTGCATAAGTCCTCAAACCTAACCAGGATATCAAGAAGCGCTGCTTATCGTTGTTGCTTAGTTGACTTTTTTGGTAATTCCAAATGTAGTTGGGGACGATTAAGTTCATGATGAAAGGGAACTATTCGTTTGTAGATTGGTTGTGGAGAACGGAAGGTGTAAAATGCGATAACTGTACTTGTCTCTGCCTTGTTATCCCCAACCCAGCATGGTCATCCATAAAGGTAAGCGCTGTTGTTTCTTGGGATTAAAAATTAAATTGAATTGAAAGAAATAAATAAAATATGGTCACCTGAATATATTCTAATTGTGTTTCAAGTTATTTTAAGTGTGGTTTCCTCTGTAATAAATACAATTTCGTGTAAGTATTCTTCATGAAACATAATATGGTTAGTCTAAAACATCCTGAGAACTTCATTATGCATAAATATTTTTCAAATATTTTGTGTAGGAGATATGGCACAGAAAATATCCCGAATGCACAATGTTAGATATGGTCACCCTAATGGCATACGGTCACCCTAATGTTATATGGTCAAACTAGTGGTATATAGCCACCCCAGGGTAATATTGTCACCTTATCGTAAATGGTCACCCCAGTGGCTTATGGTCACCTTAAAGTATATGATCACACTAGATGTATATGGTTTCCCAAGTGGTATATGGTCCCCTAGAGGAATACTAGATGTATATGGTCACCCTAGTGATGTATGGTCACCCTAGAGGTATAAGATCGCACTAGAGGTATATGGTCACCCTAGTGGTATATGTTCACCATTATTCCCCGACTTCTCTAATCTCAATCTTGGTAGTCTCCTCCTAGAATCATATCATGGTCACCCTAATGTTAATGCTCATTCTTTATGACCTCTACATCATACATACACAGTCGCATTTCCCCCAACATGTAGTGTATTCCTTGCTGAGGCTTTCCCTACGCCAAAACGATGTTTCCCTCGTCTTGTTAGACTTTTTCTTGGGTTTGTTGTCTGCGTTTTCGTTTCGCTGCTGTGCCAAATAGCAAAGACTATAAATATTTGTTACGCTGACGTTACGGCTCCACTGCATGTGACATAGTACACACACACACACACACACTCATACACACACATACAGGTCGTGTGGTTGTTGCTGTTTGTCTACTTTTGCGGCTACAAATCCGGCGTGTATAAAAATGACTGCAATTTATGTTTTCCTATGAATATATTTGCGCGCTCCCCTTGCTGGCTTCCAGTTTCCATTGCCCTCTGCCCTTCCTGCTTCGTCCCTCTCTCCCTGTCTTTCCCCACTGTAACTTGTCATTTCTCTGTCTACCTTCGGCAGCAGCAGGAGGAGATTGTTAACTGTTACTCCATTTGATTGCATAAATTTGATGCAGATTTCATTTGGTGTCACTTTTAGTGATTTTTATTAAATGCAACTAACGTGACAAGTTTATTGCGCATACGCAGCGTGGGCCATTCAAATGAAATTTAATATTGGTAAAAATGGCAGCAAATGCCTGAAGCGGTTGCCATGTACACAGCACAGCACAGTACAGCAGCCAGGCATAACTCCTCCACCATTGCACAGTCCTCCCCCTCGAAAGACTTGTCAGCTAATATGACAGCTTGAGACTTGTGCCGCCACGACAGCAGCAGCAGCAGTAGCAGCAGCAGGCCCAAGGAGCCTGTAGGAGTCGTAGTCTTTGTGCTGTGGAAACCAATAACTAACAATCAAGTGGTGTACTCAGTGATTGTGTGAGTGTGTGTGTGTGAGTGTGCGAGTATGTGGCAGACACTTTATGGGTCTGCCATGTGCGCGGCTTCTGCTTTTGGGTCACGTTGATCATGTGACAACTGGACAACAACATTTGTTCAACAAACTGCTGCATTTAATTACAAAAACCGACAAGGAAAATGTGAAAGGACAAACAAGAGAGCAAAATGCCTGAGAAAAGAAAGTGAATTTGCTGGCACTTTAAATGCTCTTTACACGTTAACAACAGTAGAAGATAATAGGCATGAGTTGCTAGAAGAATTTGTAAGTAAATTACTAAAAGTGAATTTAAATTAAGATTTCAAAAATGTTTTAACTATTAATAAGTTCCTAATCATTCAAAGATTTCATTCTCTCTAAAATATATTTTTATTCTGATCTCCCGATCTAACGAAATCACTTTTATATTTAATATATACTTTTATATACAACATATTTAATTGATTCAAAACCGAATCGAAAACAATTTTATTTTATTCTTGTATTAAACTGCAGCGCAGGTTGCTATCGGCCTCTTCAGCTATTGTGTACTTTATGCTTAAATATTTGCTAAAGAGAGTGTACTTCCATCCTAAATAAATCGTTCTCTTTGCTTAACCAATGCAAAAAGTGCTGCTGGCCACAGTAAAGGAAGAAAAACCGAACGAATTAAATCGTCGGTCAAGTCATAAATTCTGCGGCAAGTGTTTTTCTTGTTTTTTTTTTTTTTTTTTTTTTTTTTTTTTGGTAAGGTCTCTTGCAGAGTTTGGCTCCATTCCATTTTTGGCTTTTAAGTGCAGTTTGACCTCAGAGCCCCTCAGACACCCAGACCTCTGTTGCTTCTTGCCATGCTCCCCCGTTTTATACTCACAGTTGACATTCAGCGCCACGCTGGTCTCCAGCGAATGACCCTCGGGCATGGCACGATTGCGGACGACGCACTTGTATTTGGCACCATCGTCCGCCCGCCGGGGCAGTATCTGCAGCGTCGCGTTCGTGTAGTGGTTCTTCGAGCCGCCCTTCAGAGCATACGACTGCAGCGGCACACTGCTGCCCTCACGGAACCAGCTGCAAAGATAGAGACAGAGAGAGGGAATGAAGGAGGAAGTTGGTGAGGAGCGTGAGCGATTTAGTGTCGAAAAAAGCATGTCCCGGGTCGGGATTATTAATGAAGGCGCCCAGTTAAGTGATTTACTTGCCGCCGGATGCGCCTTAACTGGGCGCACTGACCACACGACGTCGGCAACCGCCACGGCAACGGCGACGACAGCTGAACCCAGAAATACGGGTTGGTAAAAAACGCAAAATTAAAATAAAACTTCCAGCGGACAAGTAAAAAGACGGTCAACACTGTGGCGAAATTCAAATGCTCTTACTAATGAAGTAATGGTTAAATATATTGCTGACTAAATCACCATGTATGGTCGCCCTAAAACCCTGAAACTACAAAAAAGTTGTGATTTGTTTTAAAATGAAAGAATTAGAGCGAGTGAAGGTTGTAAAGTGATGGTCACCCTAAGAAAAAGGCTGTTTTATTATGAAAGCTAAATGGTATGGTCACCCTAAAAAACTAAAAAAAGCAGTTGTGCTGTATTTAAAAAGGAAAGAAATAAAGCGAGTGTAATCATAATTTGATAATAAACTGATGGTCACCCTATGAAAATATACTTTCATTATGAGTGAAAACTGTTTGAATAAAAATGTATGGTCACTCTAATAAATATATAAAATAAAAAATGAGCTTTATTTAAAAAGGAAAGAAATAAAGCAAAAGAAAGAATAATTAGGTAATAAATTGATGGTCACCCTAAGGCAAAAGACTGTTTTATTAAGAATTAAAGCTTGCGACTTATGTTAGAATTTCTAAGTAAAATTTGGTCTCATGAATAAGCGTATTAACAAAAGAGAAACCTACTGAAATCAACCATATGATTTAAAGCATGGTCACTCTTAAATATACATTACACTAAAGTGGATGCTGTTGTAGAATGCTAAAGAAAGCTAGAGACTTTATATGGATTGATTCTGACAGCCAGCTCTACTCAATTGTAGCAAATGCTATGTCGAATTCATACTACCCTCATCTACTCTTTCCCTATAGGTCTTCTCTGGCAGCAGTGACTGCTGCAACTCCTGCTGGTGGTGGAGAATTTTGCATTTAGTATGCGAACTCACGTTATCGTCGGATCCGGCGAGCCGCCAATGCTGCTGCAGGTCAACTCGAGTGGCTTCTCCTCGGTGGCCACCGCAATGTTGCCGGGCGTCACCATGGGCGGATGTGGTGCCGTTAGCACCGTCACATTGTAAAACTCCTGATGCACATCGGCCCCGGTGCCTTTGGCCTTGATGCGGCACTCAAAACGTCCGTTGTCCCGATTGTATGAGGTGTTCTTAATTTGCAGATCGTAAATGCCGCGACCCGGACGAAAGTCAAGTCTGTAAAGAAGCGAGACAAATAAGTGTGTTAAAAAATGAGAGAGTGAGACAGAGGTGGAGTGAGCATAAGAGACTCAACGGCAATTGGGCAATTTATAAGGCGTAAAGTAAACCGCAAACCGTAAGAAAGCGCAAAGAAACCGCTACTTTTTATACTTTATGTAAATGAACTGCGGCTACACTTTGTTAATTTACTTGGGCTGCTAAGTAAGTACATATACATTAGAGGTACTCCTATGTGCAGGTAAAGAGGCAATAATCTTCCTTAGGGTATATCGATTTGCTTGAGGAGGAACTTCTTATTGTAAGTACTCTGCAATATAATATATTCATAGTATACATTTTGTACAGCATTTATTTGACCCTAACCTAAGACGAACCTTAAGAATAGTTTCTTAAAACAATTTTTATATTTTATTATATATTTAAGCACAATTTTAAACCTATTTCGCTTCAACTTGAAACCTTTAAAAAAGTCCCATTAGCAAATTTATAGAAACGGTCACAATTTAAATAGATTCTCTCTTCCTTTTTGCCTTATTATCTCAAATTATATTTTTATACTTTTGATAAGCTCTCAAATTCCCTCTTATCTGGCAGAACACTCGGTCTATTTATAGCATCACATCTTCAAACTCCCCGAAAATTGCTTGCAAAATTGATTAGACAAATTCGCTAAACCTTTTCGTGGGTTTCCATTTCCGTTTTCGTGTTCCCAAGAGCATCTTGAAGTCAGGCACAGTTCGTCCAGTTTGTTGTTCATTTCTTGTACATTTTGTTTTCATTCTTCGCTTAGGGGACTCTTCGGTTTTGTGTATGTGTGTGTGTACGTGTGTGTGTGTGTGTGTGGCTTAAGTCGAGGAATGCGAGAAAGGCCGCGAAATAAAATGAAAAATGCTCATGGCAAATTAAGCGTCGAACTCATTTTTGTGAATTTATTAGCTTAATTTCGGGGCCAGCTACCTAGGTTGCTATGGGGGAGCCGTATAGGTAGCAGGGGGGGGGGAGTGAAGTAGGGTGGGGGCCTGCTCGGCGTAGCCACATTACATTTTGATTAATTTAATATCTTTTCTTGTTTTGCTCAGCTTCTGTTGCTTGGCCATGGCAGTTGCTACCTGGCAATGGTATCAAAGAGACTCAAAGTGGGGGAGGGGGCGTGGCTAAAACCCAATCAAGCGTAATAGCTCGAAACTGTTGCATACTTTGAGGCTGCGGCATATTTCATTACAAGGCAAAGGAAAATGCTTTTAATGCACAGTCTCATAGTCCTTTGCCGCCTCGCATATGGCACAGAGGGCTGCTCCTGCCTCCAGCTTCTGCGCCCACTTCCTCTTCTCTTCCCCTTGTCCTCCCCCGACTGCCACATCAACGTCATCGTCATTTATTTAGCCCAACCGACGCCAGCCTGCTTTGTGTTTAAGTTTTAATTTCTCTTGATGAGATTTTTTTTTTGCTACGCTGCCACAAGACGTAAGTGAGTAGTGGCATGGGGGGCAGGCAGGTTACTGCTGCTGCTGCTGCTGCGTGGGCGTGGCATAAATCATGCACTCGACATTATTAAAGTAGATCTTATAAACTTCTTGAGTGCATATGCAAGCCGCGTTCCCAGCTCGGAGCAAACTTTTTAAATAAAATTTCAATTTTGATAACTTTTATGGCAACTATGGTTTATGGCAGGCAGCGAGAATGCGGGGGGTGGGGGAGGGGGAAGAGTACTAAGAGTATGAGGCACACATGCGCCAGCTGTAGACTCGAATGCGGCGCACTTCCGCTGTGCCAGCAGAGGCTGAGGCAGAGGCAGCTCAAATTCCATTTCGGGTTTCTGTTTTCAGTTGTCGAGCCGAAGGAAATGTTCGCTCGCCGTTTTTACCGTTACCGTTGTCGGAGATTTCGCTGCGCTGCATTTCCGGCTCTGACTTTTGTGAGGCTGCATCTTGAGTGCGCTGCGCGCATGTGTGTGTGTGTGTGTGTGTGTGTGTGTGTGTGTGTGTGTGTGTGTAGGGGGGAGGGGTGCGTCGAGTGCAGCTCAAGCGAAGCACATAATTGCCTCTGCCTCGACTGCTTTGGCTGCCACTGCCTGCTGCTGCTGCTCGCTGCCTCTGCCTCTGCCTGCCCCACTGCTGCCTCTGCCTGCCCCTCTGCTGCCTCTGCCTGCTCTCCTGCTCCCTGCATGCGCTACTGTCCTTGCCCAGGCACAGGCACAGCCCGAAAAGGAATTTCTAATGTGAAAATAAGTGCTGCCTCCCGTTATTATGTTGCATCGTCGCAGGACTTATGCAAAACAGTCGCAGAATTGTTATGCAAATTGCAGCCAATTACATGGCAAATGCCTGACTCCAGACCAGCACCCTACCCCACCTCCACCTCTACCTCGGTCACCTCCCCTGTCTGCCTACTCCACTGTCTCTGTAAACTGCACTCGTTTTTCGTATATGACTGGCAACGCATCGAACAACTACACTGTGCAGCACAGTTTGTGCCACTGATTGAAATACATTGCCCGCGGCAGAAAGAGACAGAAAGAGCGAGAGAGAGAGAGCACACTCAATCACTGACATAGACTGGCGATAGCTACAACATGTTGCGGGCTGCGGAGTGCGGGGTATTAAAATGAAGAAACACTTAAGTCGACTACTCTATTTGCTGCTTTTTGATAGTTTCAAACTATAAATATGTTTGTGTGAGTGTAGAATATGCATAAGACATTTGAAATGGTGTTCCTAGACTAGTTGACACTTGATATACTAGCACAACCTCATGGAACTCGGGAACTAAAGCTGATAAAACAAGGAAATTTGGTAAACAAGTTGCTTTATATATGAAAACTTTATTTTTATATAGAATATATAAGATTTGTACTTGCCGAAGGGAGGAACGATTGAGATAAAACTCTATATTGCGTTAAAAAAAATATATATAAACTTGACAATATATATAGTGATATATATTACATAATAATACAAATAATATTAAACTAAAGGAAAAAAAAAAAACCATTTATAATCTGAAACGGATTCTAATAACTATCAGAACTTACACGAAATTAAATAAATGCTTTAAAATAAAATATACATTGTTGGAAGCTAAAAAAAGTCGGAATACCTCAAACGGTTTCTCAGATTATAAAACAGAATTTTGCACAAAAAAAAAAAAAAAAAATTATGAACCTGGTTAAACGACCTATTTGTGTGATATGAGTATTTTCAGCAATCAAGGTCAGTATTTCCATGTATTTACCAAGCAAACCTATCCCTATTCTCAATTTTAAAATAACCCCTTGAAACTAAAGAACTAAAATTGCTAAGGCTATCAACTTTTCTACACATATTCATTTATTTATTCCCCATTCATACCTCAAACTCTGTTTTCTTATGTTTAACATATGCCGAATGACGTTGCAAAGTAAAGCCAACTCACTTTTGTAGCAAAGTGTAGCCTGCTTAGGCCGAAAAGGCGCAACGAGCCATGGCAGTCTGCCACATGTTCGTCCACTCAAGAGCGCTGATCCCCTCTCCCGCCAGGCGCTGCTTACCTGCTCTTGTTAACTGTAACTAAGGCTCGCCTCGGCTCGTTAGTGCGAAGCAAAACTATTCACTCTGGTCCCGGCCAGATTATGTTATTATCGGTTTTATTATCGGTTCGAGACGAGACGAGACTCGAGAGTCGAGAGAGTCCCGCACTCCAGACTCGTGACTCGAGTATCATCGCTTGTCTCAGTTACTGCTGGGGAAGGGGGAGTGGAGGCAATTGCTTTTGGTTCAGTCTGTGGCGCATTATTCAATCGATGCCGCAACTAAGAGCGAAGAGTAGGGAAGGAAGAGGGGAAGGGGAGCAGGGAAAAGAGGATGATGTGCTCTTCGCATGCCAAGGCGCCATCGCATAAAAATAATAAACTTTTTGTAGCTGCCAAGAGGAGCCCGAAAAAGGCGAAGGGGTGGGGAGGGGGGAGGCAAGAGAAAAGTTTAAAAAGCGCGCGCCAAATTTGACGCGTGGCAAGGATGTGTAACCGAAGGTGGCAAGGGGGTGGTGCAGAGGGGGAACGGGATGCGAGACTGCCAATGTAACACTGTGCAGGGTAAACTCCCCTCCAACACCAATGCCCCGTTTGCACTTCCCTCTCGCGCTGGCGCTGTCAACGATGTGCGTTATGTGCGGATAATTGACTTTTAAAATGTGTGTGCGATATCACAACAACAGCAACAACAAGAGAAAGAACAACAACAGCAGCAGCAGCAGCAGCAACAACAGCCACAACACGAGGCAGCGACAGCAGCAGCAGCAGCAGCAACAACAGTGCCAAGGCAAAAGGGTCGCCGCGTATAATTAAACGGCATATTGTCACGCAGACGAAGGGGAAGACAGAGAAGTGGTAGGTAGGGAAGTGAGAAGGGGGGGAGAGAGACCAGCAAGGGGAAGCCTCGACGCTGGGCGTGACGCAGCGTGTCGCGACGTCGAGGGTCGACTGTGATGGCGTCAAGGACATTTGCAAGCGCGCAAGGACTTTAGGCTCCATTACAAAATGACTTCAGTTGTTTGTTTGTTGCTGTTGTTGTTGTTGCTGTTGTTGTCGACATTAAATGTTAAACATTGCTGTTGCTGTTGTTGTTGTTGTTGCTTGCATTAAAGAAATGGCAATGCATATGTGATATGTGAGCAGAGTGCGAGGAAAGCGGAGTGTGGGCAGCTGAATTAGGTAAGAAATGGAAAGATTTGCTTGATAAGAAGAGAGGGGGAGAGGCGAAGGGTTGAGAGGAGATAAGAGAAGAGTAGATGAGTATACACGTGCACAAGCTAAATTGACAACAGATGACAGCCAAATGGGGAATAATTTATAAAAGGGTGGGGGGAATATAAGCACCCCCCGTGAAGTATAGTTCGAACTATGAACTATTTAATATTAAATATTAAATATAAAATAAAAAATTTCAACAGTTTTCTGAAAGGCTTAAAATTCATCATATTCATTCATATTATTATCAAGTCTAAATAAAGAAATTAAACGCATTAAATGCAGAAACGAAGGGAAGATTGGGTAAAGCATTAAAAGAAAGGTAAACTATCGCACAGATAAGAAAATGACTCAAATTTCAGCTTTACTCGCGCCCCAACCACCTAGCGAGAGGTCTAACCCAGCTCAGCAGTCGTTCCCGTCTCCGGCGAAAGGACCTACCAACCCAGCGAAGAAATTTTTTGGGCCGTCTAATCATAGAAAAATAATACAACTGTTCAGAAAAAAAACTTGTTATAGTTAAGATTTTAAAACTTATTGTTAGTTCTTATGCAAGAAGATAAATAAAAGCAAAGTATATAAAAAAAAAAAAAAAAAATTCAATGAAAACTCAAGTTTATCTTATTTAAATTTACCATACACTATAGCATATATCTATAATATCTTACAATCTAAGTTAAATATCCCATACACGACAGCATATATCTTTAATATCTCAACAACTTCAGTTACATCAAACTTTAATCCTTATCTACAACAAATTTCAGCTAGAAATGATTTCATTTATTGCCACAAATCACAAAACAAGCATCATACACTCGCTCTACATAATTATAAATTCATGTTCCATTAAACAGCTGGCCAGATAGTTTACTCCCCCCTTGCTTACCACACCCCCCAACCGTTTGGTCTGCTGACACACACTGCGTGAGCTAATCAAGATTTGTCGGCTGTGTCGAGTCCTGACCTACAGCAATCGATGCACAAAAGCGTTGGCCAAACAAGGCGCAGCTGAATCTCTATGCCACCACACCCCCTTAATGCCCCTTTGCCACACTTTCCTCTTGCAAAACGCAGCACGAACTCAGTCGAGTTGAGGCGCAACCAAAACCGAAACCGAAACCGAAGCAAGCGAAGCAAATCAGGCAACAACTAACTCGACTCGAGGCCTCACAGCATTCATCAAGTTATTCACACAATTTCCGCCGACTCGCCTCGCCTCCAACCCTCATCTCTCCCCCTTGTGCGCGTGTCCCACTGTCCATTTGTCCACTGTCGGTTGGACTGGTCCAAAATGCCGCTGCCAGTGACTTATTTATGCAAATGGCCATAACAAATGAGGCGCACACTGTCAGCTGAGGGGAGGAGGCGGGAGAGAGGGTGGAGAGTGGATGAGTCCAGGCTTGGGGCTTGAGGGTAGTCCAACTGAATGCCGACCGCACAGTGGAAACGATTAATTTGGTGCTGGAACACAGTCGCAGCCACAGTCAGAGACGCGACGCCATTAGGAAAGGGCTGAGCCTGAGGGGCAAGTCGGTGAGGAAGGGGCAGGGGAAGGGAGACGACGGCGACAGACGTCCAGCGTATTGCTCAATCGTGCCCAGTCGCCGGGTAATGGTCATGGTAATGGGGATTGCATGATGACAGGGAGAAAGGGAAAGGAGGCGGGAGAAGCGGTTGGGAATGGGTCTGAACTCAGAGAAGTGATGGAGCGGGGCAGAGGCGTAGCTTCCAGGCAGAGGGACAGAGGCATGACCAGTAGTAGAGAAACGGCATGAGGACTCCCTGTCATTCCTACTCGACGGGGGAGGGGGAAAGGGGGTCATCCTCATTATTGAAACATGTTGCTAACATTTGTTATGCAAGGGCGACATTCAAGCTAAATGTGACAAGAGGAATGGGAAGGGGAAGGCCAGATCACCCCGACCCTTGCATACACATACATATATCCGTATCCATCATGCTTATTGGTATGTATCCCTCTCGCTCTCGCTCTTCCCTCATCCATTCCGTGTGTTTGCCTTGCGCTTGTGCAAAATTTCTATAAATGCCTTTGCCTGGCTAATGCCACGCCCCCACCCCGCCACTGCCTCCTGCTGCTTAGCTCTATTGGCAATTTGATGCTGTGTTGACTTTATCTGGACCAGAGCGGAGCGCAGCAACAGCAGTGGCAGCGTCTCCTTTGGGCGCTGTCGCCTTTGTGCCATTCAAATTCAATGCAATGTCCTGTTGATGTGTGTGCGACTGAGAGTGTGTGTATGTGTGTGTGTGCATGTGCGTGGCCTTGCCAGCTAAACTATTTACGTGTATGCGGGCAACGCTTAATGCGCGCGGCCTTTGCAACAGTTTTGTGTGAATGTCTGAGAGTGTATGCGTTGCTGTGTGTGTTTGTGTGTATGTTTGTAGGAGTGTGTTTGTGCTCTTTAACGGTAAATGTGTGCAAATGACAGCAATATGACAGGCGAAGGCAACAACATGGATGTGTTCTCCACGGCAAAGGTTTTAGTGTCAGTGTCAGCAGGTGTTCATAATAAGAACAGGCAAAAGCAACAACAGCAACAGCAGTAGCAGCAACAGCAGGCAAGTCAAAGTCAAAGGTCAAAGCTGTTGCTGACAGTGGCAACATTTGCTAATCAAATGTGGACCGACACTTCTCGCTAATCAAACAGTTTACCTTGCGTGGCCGCCACATTGTGCAAATCTTGCAACTTTCAGCTTTTGTATGCCAGCAAACTTTAGATCATGCTAGCGAACGCAAGCTGCATGCAATGACGGTAGACAAAATTTGCTGTAGATCAGGAATAAGGAAGAAACTAGCGCGCTCACTCTCACTTGCACGAGGTTCATTATGAGAGAGAATGAGTAAGGCAGGCGAGTGAGTGGCAGCTTTTGTATACCAGCGAACTTTTAATGATATGAATGAATGCAACTAGCGCGCTCACTCTCTCTTTTGCATGGCGTGGGAATGAGAATGAGTGAGGAGCAGTCGTAAAAGTAAGGCAGGCGAGAGAGTTAGGCAGCAGAGAGATTAAGAAAGACGCGAGGGTGGGAGTGAAAGTGAGACTGTATTGTCGATGCCACGTTTCAATTGTGTGCAATAAAGATAATATTTAATTTGAATCAGTTATGCAATCAAATCGAATTTGACACATTACCTAATCCAATTAATGCAAAGCTGAGTTAATTGCCGAAGCAAACTTAAGCTGTAAACACACTAAGGCAATAAATTTAAGTAAGTATTTAAGTGTGTGTATGTATGAATGGTATGAGTTGCCAACTGATGTAAAGTGCCAGCTCTCTGCGGGTACTCAGTAAACTGACAAAAGCTAAGTGTTTTTGCATTTTTCAGCAATGACTTTGCATATTGATAATTTTAGTGATTTCACTTGTGCCAAGTGAAGTTTGAAGGGATTGCGTATGCATCAACTTGTCCATTTGCTAAGCGTCTTACACACTCACACACACATACACACACACAGCTGACGCTATTGCCCCACATGTGTTTGCATATTTTGCCTGTCACTGATTTCTCAATAGATTTCACAGAGAGAAAATATGCATAAATCATATCGTGGCCGAAACCGAATGTTAAGCAAAAGTCAGGAAAACCGACAGTTGCAAACCCACACACACACACACACATATGTATATACGAGTATACCCATTCACACACACTGGCAGCTGTGCTTGTGGTTGGGGCTGCAGCTTTGCGTTTTATGCAACACTTTTTGTGCGCTGTCTCTTTTTATTTGCTCAGCAGCAGCAGCAATGGCGGTGGCAGCAGTGGCAGCAGCAGCGACGTCAGCATGGCGAGCAGTAAAATTTTCTGCTGTGTTGTCGCCGCAGTCAAAATGACTGTGAAAAATAAATGTTAATATGCCAAGACAGAGAGAGCATCGTGTGGTCTGTGATAAGGTTGCACATACACACACGCTCACATAGAGACCACACACACACACACAGTGAGACAAGCAACCACACGCACATACACGCTCATAACTCTTTTTCCGCTGCCATAAAACATGCGAGACCGACAAACGGTTGCCCTAACAAGACCGCACGACGAGCTCAGCTGTAGCAGTAGTTCCCCCTCTCTTTGCCACTCTTTGTCCTTGCTCTTTGGCTTTACCAATCCTCTCCCTCTCCCGTTTACCACACTCTTCCCCGTTGACTGCTACGCGCTTATTTGGTGTAATGTGCATAATATAAACAACAACAACAAACACATATCGTCAGGGGCTACTTACACCCGCGTTCTCCCTCTCACTCTCCCAGGCACTCCTCTTCTCCCTCCCCCTCCTCTCTCGCTCTCTTCTGCTGCTGTCTCATAAGTTATAATCTGTGCGAAGAAACTGCAGCAGCGACGCGTCACATCGCGTCGCGTCTTGTGTAGCGCCAAATTTACGAGCAGCCTCGTTTCCTCTTTCCCTCTCTCTCCCTCTCTCTCCGTCTCTCTTTTAGACTCCCGCTCAATATTGTTGCGGCGGCATATTTACGAGTCTAATGTGTGCGCGTGTTTAAGGACACTTTGCATATTTATAGCAACAGCAGCAGCAGCAGCAGATATTATAAATTTGCTAAGATGTTTTGCCATATTCGGCATCTCCAGAGACATTTGCCATAGGATGCCATATTAAACTTTTAAATTATATGATTTTTTGGCACTTTTCTCATAATCGAAGAGCGTTAAATGGGAAATTATTGTCATTAATTGCAAATAAAGTGGGACAGAAGGAGAGAGACAAAGGGGGTATTATATGGAAGGAGAGAGAGGGGATAAGAAAAGGAGCGAATAAGTCAGAACCACAGGCAGAGAAAGATAGAGAGAGAGAGAGAGAGAGAGAGAGAGAGAGAGAACAAGACAAAAAAAGAAATAAGAATAACTAAATGCTGAGTTCTTTTGAAACTAAATTGAAGAGAAACTGATAAAGAAAAACAAAAAAAAGGTAGGGAAAAATAAATTAATATTACATTTTTTTTTTCAATTTTTTGAGCTTAGATTTTCATATTCAATTGTATTAGTATTTTATGCTTAAGTATTTTATAATTTAAATATTTTTAATTAAATTCATTTTTTTTCATACTTTAAACTGTCTGTGAGAATAGCAAAATACGCCTTAAATATTCTAGTTCCTATAAGCAACAAGGTTTGTCTGCTATTTAAAATTATCTACTAGCTTCAAACACTCAACGAAATGTTACCAAACAGCTGCCCATGCCACGTAAACTTTCCCGCAGTGTACAAAGATGAGAAACATGTGAAAAATCCTCTTCGATATTTGAGGAATGCGAACAATTTGCTGCGCCTTTTGTGTGTGTGTGTGTGTTTGTGTGTTGATTTTTATTTTTTGTCTGTTCTGTCATGTTTCGTCAGTCACTTTGCATATTTTGCTGCTTTCAGCACAGCTCCCCATTCCCCTCGCCACCGCCCCTTGCTTCCGCCTTCTTTCTTTGGCCTGCCGCATAAATATCATGTTGATTTTTATGATTTTTATAATGTTTCATTATGTTGCGTTTTACGACTCATGCGGGACAGAGAGAGAAAGAGAGAGAGGCCCCCACACATGGCCGGGTCATATAAGTGCTGTATGCGGATGCGGATGCTAGAGTGCGGATGCGTATGCGGATACACAATGCACTCAGTTCGTTTCAGTTCTAATTTATGGCATGTTTACCCTCTTGTTCCCGTCTTGCTTCTTCTTGTTCCCCTTCCCATTCCCATTTCCCTTGTTGTTCCCGTTGTTGTTGTTGTTGTTGCTGCTTCTGTTGTTATCTACTTTTGGGCCTTCGCTTAACAGTTGTAACACTCGCTAGCCGGCCCCGCTTCACACATTTTATGTGCGCTCAAAAGCCAATTTTGTAGAGATTTCGAAGCGGCCCATGGTCGCCGTCGAGGAAACTTGCGGCCCATTATAAGCGCATAATCTTTACAAAACACACGCAAACACACACACACACATAGGCATAGACATACTCACACTTAGCCACACTCGCGCACAGCGAGAAACAAGCTAAAAATGAAATGACTAAGACCCCCCTAAGCTCCCTTTCTAAGCTATGTCTACTGCCCCTCCTCCTTGATGTCCCCTTCCCCCTTGCTCCTTCTACCTACTCCACTATGCCTTGTTAGATAATTTTTCGCTTGGCTTCCGCATTACAGTGTAGCCTAGCTATAAAGTCAACTTAGCCAAGCTCAGTAAATTAAATATAATGCGAGGTCATCAGCATGAGCTGGGTAGGGGAGTGCACGTTAACGGGATTATCGACTTGAACTTGAAAGTTTATGTATCGAATTATTTATTGCTAAATGCGTACAGACATAGTACAAAATATATGTTATGTTAGTAACATATATTAATAAGAGCAGTGAAAACTCTCTAAAATTATTTGAAAACAAGCAGAAATTTTACAGCCGAGTGTGCTTGACTGTGATACACCCGCTAAACAACTGATCAAAGCGATTTCTTAAATGATATACTAATTTTTATATTTCTTAGCATATTTTGCGGTTTGAAAATCTTTTAAAATTACTTCTAAATTAACTTCCATGCTCATTATCCGATTGATTCTTCACTTAATAATAATAATAAAATAAAAAACAAAAAAAAAATTATCCGATTGTAACCAAATTTTCAGAATTAATTTGTGCATTGCTACTTATTGTGATTATGAACTGACCTGCATTAAAATTACTCTTGGAATTATTGTTTTACAGAGACCAAAAGGGGCGTAGTCACATTTAAAAAAAAAAGTTTTGTTTTTTTTTTTTTTTTTTTTTTTAATTATTATATGCGATGAACCCATACAATTAGATTAATCTGCCTGCTGTAAAGGCACATATAGACACACAATTTAGTAGCCCTAGCTCTTATAGTTTCTCAGATCTAAGTGTTCATACGGACAGATAATTAGTTGGCTTAAAGTTAAACAACAGATTACTTTGCATAATAATGAAAATCATTAAAGACAAACAAACTGCTTAAAGGTCTCCTTAACTCTGTCCTTTGATATTGTAAATAAACTTTTAAATATAAATAAATAAACAATGAATTAATAAACATAATATTAGTAGTATAAACAAAATACATACCTATGTATATAAACGCTTTATATAAAAAGTAATAATCGAGTGCTTAATGTACTGCTTAGGTAATAATATTTTCCCTTTTAAAGTGTATCGTAAAGAACATAAAAAATGTTCCGAAACAAAAAATTCGAACACTTTCGCTTGAGTTGACCCAACTTGCCCTTGCAAACAGCATTTGCCATAAATTTCTACATCTAATGTAAGTTTAGGCAAGTTCGACTGTGGCAGATGCCACACTACACCTCCCACTCTTCCTTCCTCTCCCCAACCCTCTTCCTTTCTTCTCGCCCTGTGCTTGACACTTGAAAGATTTTAAAGCGCGTTTTTAGGCACCAGCCTGACAACAGTTGGACAACAGTTGAAGAGTGTGCGAAGGGGGGGAAGAGGGAAAGTGGGGCAGTGCTGAAGAGCCTTTACCTCCGCCTCCTTCTCGGCCTCGTCTAATTTCTTTTGGCAATTTTTTTACGATGCTCGTCTTACAAATGAGTTTTACGCCGGCAAGGCCAATGTCGCAGCTCCCCAGGGGGGGCGTGCATAGATATTTTCGGGGTGGGCGTGGCCAAGCAGCGGGGCCAAGCTGCGCCTCGTTTGGCTCGTTCACTTCTATTGCCTGCTTTATGACAGTTTCATAGACTTTTTATGTTTATGTCCCGAGCGTTTAGTGACGCAGCTGTTGCGCGCCCTGGACATCACTTCAAGCAGAGGTCTGCTGAGCAGAGGGGAGCGGAGAGTGTAGGGGGGGAGAGGGGGCGTTGTGCGTTTAGTGTATAGTCCATATTTGCGTTTCTTATCTGCACGTAATTAAGGCAATGGACATGGCCAGCATTGCCGGCTGGTGTGTGTTGCCCCTTGGCGCCCTTTGGCAGTTTCTAATCATCGTCGCCATCAACCTCATCATCATCATGATGAACTTCATCATCATCATCGTCATCATTATCATCATGCAGCCTTGTCACAGGCGGCGGCTGTCAACGGTGCCCTTAACCCTTGGCATCCAAATGGCCGCCTCTTTATGCCTCTGGGCGATCGTTTGTTGTGCCTCCTGCCGTCTCCGTCTCCGCCTTCACCCCCGCTCCTGCTTCTGCTCCTGCTGTTGTTGCCAGTCAAAACTATTTGCCTTGCGCTGAAAGCTCGCGGGAGCAATAATGTCTGACACTCGGCGCCCTCATCGACAGCCGACATTGGTAGCAGCTGCTAAGCGGGCGCCCCCCTTCCCCCCACTCTCTCTCTACTCTCTGCTCTCCCTTAGTTTTCCCAGCTCTGCGTGCTCCCCTGGCGTAGCTGAACCCCTCGTCATTGTCTGCTGTGCCAGCTGAGGTAGTTATCTCTTATTGTTCTTGCTGTTGCTTGTGTTGTTGTTGTTGTTCTTGCTGCTGGTGTTGTCTTTCCCCCAATTATGGCGGGCTCAACCCTCAGCCGAATCGTACCTGCGGCAAGGCGTTGCCCCCGCTGATTGGTAACAGGTTACAGCGGGCAGCAGTTGCTGGCTAAAAGTAAACAGGTGAACTGCTTAAAGCTTAACAGATATTCCATGTTATCCTGTTGTTTTTCATTTTGCAGGGTATTTGTTTTTTTTTTTTTTTTTATTATTATTAACAGAGTATTTGTTAGTTAAATGCCTAACTAAACATGAATTACAGTCCAAACTCAAAGAGGAGGTGGAAAAAGAAGTGAAAACTCTTCAGTTTATGATTTATTTCGCACTGTGCATTTTTTTTTTGTGTTATTATTATTTAGTGAAGAATCCGTACATCATAATATTGTATCTTAACATCACAGGGTGCAGAAATATTCTTATTCTGGGATTTCAATTGCATATTTGTATCCTTGCAGGTGGTATATTAATTTCACCCAGAAGCACCTTAGGAGACCCTAAAAAGGATGAACAGAGAAGTCAAAATGGCACTGTCCGTTTGTCTGTCTGTCTGTCTGTCTGTCTGCCCGTCTGTTTCAAGGCAAACTAGTCCCTTAGTTTTGGCGCTATCCTAAAGAAACTTGGCATACATGCTTTTTATTGCTGCACGCTGTGAATAGGTCGGAAAGAGTTGGATCGGACCGATGTATCGCATAGCTGCCATACAAACTATCGGTCGATTTTTGTTGTTTGTTAAGATATTGTAACCAAATTTACTACATCGAACATTTTCTATATATTTAATATGCATGTAAAATTTCACAAAAATCTGAACACTATAACATATAGCTGCCATAGGAACAATATGTCAAAATTAAGGTTTTTGTATGAAGAGTTTTTATATATGACTTATCAATCATATATTGAATCAAATATACAATATTGAATATACACAATACCATTCAATTCTGCATCATTATATATCACAAGTATAGGAACCAGCGTAGGAGATAAGAACTTGCTATGGTATAAAACTATCGGCATGCTGAAGCTAAGCTTTCTTTCTAGTTCCTGACTATTAAGACCTTGGACCGACTGTGCGTACTTTGTGCATATTGAAAATGATTCTGAAAACTTTTCAAATTTGGTTGAACTAGCAAATTAATATGAATTGAAGCAGTCTGTTCTGCATTTACTTTGAGTTACTTTATGATTCATGAAACTGATTATGAGAAACTGATCAGTTCTCTCGGCACTATGCGAAGTACATATATTGATAGCATTCTTAACTTAAGTTTTGAAGTGATTTTAAATAGGAACTTCTGTTAAACATTTACTTTAGTGCTATACTTTCCAACAGTTAAATATACCTACAATAATAATTGCAAGAGCTTTAAGAAATGAAAGATGAAACAGAAAATTCTCCCTTCGTTTTCCGCTCCCACCTGGAAGAAGCATTGCATTTCATTGTGGAAATCCTTTTTCCTTAACAAGTTCAATTTGCAATTAATTCGCTTGCTTCTTGCCGACAATAACTACAACTACAAGAGTGACCGCCCTCCCCCCCCCATTCAACCCACTCCCTTTATCCATCCCGTTCACAATTAATTTGTTCTTTTCCTTACGTTTTCTTAGTCTTTTTCTCTTGTTCCTTTTCTCTCACGCTGACTATTTTGTTGTTTGCACCATCGAGCGCTGCGTGCTGCATTTTAATGAGCTTCACTTGGCTCCGCTTTCACATGCCACTCTCTCCCCCCCCTTTCCCTTGCTTTGTCTTACTCTCTTTTCTCTACCCCCTTTTAAACTACTCCTCTGGTTGCATCCTTTTTTGGCTTTTTAGTTTGGCATTTGCAGCTAATGAGCTGAGCCATAAATTTGGCTCATAAACTAGCTGCCGTGGAAAGACAAACACACACACACTAATACACTCGCATACACTTACACACACTGGCACACACACACACCGAACTCAAACGTGGCACATTAAATTCCTGGCAGATCCTTAAGCCAATTTTGATAAGCCCAAATAGGAAAATTTCTGTCACAAGCCCGATATTCCCAACTTCCTCCCACTCTCCTTTCTTCTCTGTCTCCTCATCATCTACTGCTGCTGCTGCTGCTGCCCCCATCTCATTGTCTGTCAATGCCGAAGACAAGAAGACAACAGTGAAAAAAACTGAGACAAAAATATTTCTATATTAAAGGTGACAGCGGCAGACGTTGACATCGTCGCTGCTGATGCCGCCGGCCGTCGTCGTCGCCGCCGCCTGCTGTTGCTGCCTCAAACTGCGCCTCAGCTTCAGCTTCAGCCTCTGCCCCATTCCTGAGCGGAGCAGGGGCACACGGATGCGGATGCGGACGCGGACGACGCAGGAAACAAACAAACAACGCAGCAGTGCAAACATTCAGCAAACGAAGGCGGCGTCGGGGCGTGGCAGACTGCGCAGTGCGTGTGTTTATTTTGTCGTAAATTGATTTTAACGGCGAATGACAAGCAGCAGCAACAACAACAACAACAACTACAACAACATTGACAACAACAGCAGCAACTACAGCAAACAGCAGCAGCAGCACGTTTCTTTCGCCTCTCGCAGCATTTAAAAATGTATTTAAGAGGCAGCAGGTAAACGAGCGAGCAAAGAGAGAGTGAGATAGGGAGTGAAAGAGAGAGCAGAGCGTGGGAAAATGTAAAAAAATGTGTGCGGCAAAAAAGCACGAGGCAGCGCGGCAAACACGACGTATTCATTTTCTGATTAGAAGAAAAATTATTACATATAATTTATGTTAGTTGCATGTGCGACAAGCAGCAAGTTTATGATGACAAGAGACGGCACTGGCGGTGTGCAGGCAGCAGAGAGAGGACAACAAGCACGGAGCTGCCTGTCAAGAAAGCGAGTGGCAAACAGAAGGTAACAACAACAACAACAACATCAGCAGTAGCGGCAGCAGCAGCAGCCCCCAAAGGCTGTTAATGGCTTCCTTTCAAGGCTGCCTTGTCCTGGTTCCCTCCCTCCGGCTCCCTCATACTGCTAAGTTAGCTAAACTGCGTTACGGCAACCGCAAACAACAGCAGCACCCGCAAGAACAACAACAACAACAACAACAACAACAAGCTTAATAAATGTCGACACAAAAAGAGCAACAGCAACAGCAGCAGCAACATCAGCTTGGAGCAGCTGCTGTAGCAGCTTCAGCGCGCGCTGGTGCCTTGCAACATGTTAAGCAGGTGTTTCAAAATCACTTACGCTAAAACATAACAACAACAACAACAACGAGACAGCAACAACAACAGCCAGCAGCATTTCTCAAGGACAGCAAGGAGAGACAACACAATGCGAAACGACGAGCGCAGGCAACAGCAACAGCAACAGCAGCAGCAACAGCAACAGCAGCAGCAGCAGCAACAGCAGCAGCAGCGAGCAACAATATTTTGTTAACATTAAAATCGTGTTCAGCACTCCTTCTTCTCCTCCCCCTCCTCCTCTTCATGCCCCTTTACTTGGTTACACGCGGCGAATGCGCAATGTGCAACAATGGTTAAGGAAACAATTTGTCAGCTTATTTGGGTCAGAGATTTGTACGATTTAAAGGCAGTGTAAATAATGTGCAAATCTGTTGTGCAGACTTGAATTTATATATTAATTATGATATTAATTATGATAGATGATAATAACTTAAATATATTATTTATTATTCTTTCTATGAAGCTTTAGACTGAGCTAATGTTGGCCTAGTGAATGCACAATATCTGTGTATATATATCTATGTATATACTCACATGTCTATGTCTATATATCTGTGTATATATCTATATTTGTACGACTTCGTGTGGGAATTTGATTCAATCAACTGGGTTATTATTCCCGCTTTCCATAGGAATGCAGGGTATTATATTGTGCTAACCGCCAATGTATGCAACTAGCAGGAGGCGTGGCAGACATTACAAAGTACAATAATATATATTCATAATCAGCATCAACAGCTGAGTCAATATAGTCGATATGTTTGTCTGTCAAACTGTCTATCCGCCTGTCTGTCTGTGTGCCTGTCTGGCTGTGTGTCTGTCTGTCTGTATATCTAACTGTCAGTTATTCTGTCTGTCTGTCTGTCTATCTCTTTGTCTGTCTGCCAGTTTGTCTGTTTATCTATCTGTCTGTCTGTCTGTCTGTTTATCTCTTTGTTTGTCTGCCTGTTTGTCTGTTTATCTATCTGTCTGTGTGTCTGTCTGTCTGTCTATCTGTCTGTCCGTCTGTCTGTCTGTCTGTCTATCTCTTTGTCTGACTGCCTATCTGTCTGTCTGTCTTTCTGTACGGCTGTATGTCTATCTATCTGTCTTTCTGTCTCTCAGTCTGTCTGTCTGCCTGTTTGTCTGTTTGCCTGTCTGTCTGTCTCTCAGTCTGTGTGTCTGTCTCTCTGTCTGTCTGTTTCTTTGTCTGTCTGCTTATCTATTATATGTCTGTCTATATGTCTTCCATCTGTCTGTCTGTCTTTTCGTCTGCCCTTATATTCGTCTTTCGAGTGTCTGTCTGCCTGTCTATCTGTCTGTCTCTCCGTCTGTCTGTCTGTCTGTCTGTCTGTCTGTCTGTCTGTCTGCCTGTCTGTCTGTCTGTCTGTATGTCTGTCTGTCTGTCTGTCTGTCTGTATATTCGTCTGTCTGTCTATCTGCCTATCTGTTATATGTCAGTCTATATGTTTGCCGTATGTCTGTCTCTTCGTCAGTCCTTCTATTCGTCTGTCTGTCTGTCTATCTGTCTGTCTGTCTATCTGTCTGTCTCTCTATCTGTCTGTCTATTCATTTGTCTATCAGTCTGCCTAACTCTTATATGTCTGTCTATATGTCGTTCGTCTAACTGTCCGTCTATAAGAACTCTCTGTGCATAAAATTAGTAATCGAAACAGTAAACGCACTGTAATTAAGTTTTTATTTTTAATTTAGGAATTCTATTTACTTTTTTAATGCCATTTAGGCAAGTGCAAAGAAGAGTTTAGGAAATAAAAGCTAAATTTCAATTACAATGCTGAGTCGAGTCGTTTAGAAATTAGCTAACTTTTTGTTCATATTCCTCAACTTGTGGAAATCCCCGTGCTAAGCGTAAGCCTAATTAGGCGCCGTTTGAAAAGGTAGCTGGGAAAAGAACAAAACGTTGAAGCTTATGCAGGGTATCAAGCGTGCCCACAACAACGAGGACAGTGGCAAAAATTCAACTGAATTATTCATAAAGTTGATAACTGAAAAGGGGAGGGGGTACAGTCCCCCGGTGTTTGAGGTTTCCAAGAGGGGGGCGGGGGGAATGGAGATGGCAAGTGAGACCGAGGCGACCGTTTCCTGTGTGTTTGTATGTGGGTGTGCGTGTGTGGGTAGCTGCGGCAGTTGTGGCGTAGCATGGCGGCCGGAAGTACACGTTGACAAGTCGCACTTCGTACAGCGGACAACTTCCGGCCTCGACGTCGTTGTTGTCGTCGTCGTCGGCGTCGCCGTTTGCGGTTGTCCGGAGCAGGAGCAGAGACAGAGACAGAGACAGAGCTGGAGCGACGCTTGGCAAGCTTTATGAACTTCACATGGCGGCGGGTGGCCTACCCGACTTTGTGGTTCCTCGTGCTGTTGTTGTTCCTGCTGCTGCTGTTGCTGTTGCTGTTGCTTGCTTGCTGCTGTTGTTTGCTGGCTGCGTATTTGCATAGAAGGTCAGTGCGGCCATTGTTGTTGTGTGTGTGTGAGTGTGTGTTGTGTGCTGTGCGTGTGTGGGCTTAAGCTAACTTTAAATTAAGCTTAGCGGCTGAAATTAATTTACGCGTCGCCATGCAACATAACAACACCAAAAACAATAAACAGGCCAACCAGCAGCAACACCAACAACAGCAGCAACAGCAGCAGCAACAACAGCAGCAACAGCAGCAGCAGCAGCGAGAAATGCCAACAACACATGGCGAGACACTGAACAAGTTACAGCCTCGGCCTGAGTTGGGTCGAGCTTGAAATTCCGCAGTAAAATCACTGAACCCCAGCCTGAATCCGGCCTCTCCCCCCCCCACACACCTCTCCCTCGACCCTATTGCAGTGCAAAAAACTCGTTAAAGTCGCCGCCTGAGAAAATATTTAATGTACAACGTACGAGTTTGCATTCGGTAAAAGCATTTTAGTTTTCTCCAACTCTTTTTCTGCTGCGCTATTTTCTGTACTGTGTTCTCCCTAAGTGCTCATTTGAGTGCTCTGTGAATGGAATTAATTAAAGAACTTTAAGTTTCTTTTACAAAGTTTACAGCAAGTTACAGAAAATATTTATTGAGTGGCTGAAATATGAGTAAACTGTTTGTGATCTTAAGGCGGAATATGAAAGTGCATAAATTAATTAATGTTAGGTTATGTCAGCAACGGTTTGACAGCCATTGCTCACTGCAAATTCTTGCCTTAAAGGGCAATAGCACTCTAGAGTACAAAACCTGCTGGTAACTCAATTAGAATCGCACGATGTGCATATACAAAGTGATTTTAAGCCCGATTTTTAAGTATAAAATGCAAATTTATGGTATTGCGGCTAAGAAAACTTGCATAAAATCAGAGTTGCTTAGACCGAGGCTACCTGAACACAGAATGGCAGCTGAAGATGCCCGTAATTGCCGTTAAATATGTTCAACGACTTGGAATTCAACCTAATGCAAGACTTGGAAAGAACCACCCACTGAATCTTCCCAAAAAATTTAATTTTATATATAAAAAAAAAAAAATAATTTTTTATACCCTTCACCTAACTTTGTGCAAATGTACGTGTGTGTATGACAGACGCCACAAAGTATATACATAAATCATATATCTTGCAGAGAATTACTAAGCGAGTTGATTGAGCAGCTTGAGGCTTGAGCTATTTAAAAAGGTGGAGACACCTTGAAATCTCCTGTATGTCCTGAGTAGATGAACGAAATTAAACAGCGTATTAAAGATATAACTTACTAACTTTGATATGGACTTAACTAACTTCGACATCTAGCTGTCTGCTTAATCTGATTAGACAGTAATTACAGAAGCTATTTATTAAAATCTAATCAGAACGCCAAGTGCTTGTTAAAGGCCTCCCTTTGTTGATGATGCTTTTAATTTTTAAAATACACTTTTAAAACAAATAAGAGCATATAACCTCCTGGTCTATTCTCTGCCATACAAGTGTATGGAATCGCTGCCAAAACGCACCTAAATAAAATTCGAGTTCTTCAGGCAAAAACTCTGAGGAAGATCACAGGCGCTCCTTGGTACATGAGAACCTGAGACATTGAACGCGATCTGAAGGTGCCAAAAATCGGAGAATGGATTCTGGAGATAGCGATAAAGTACAATGATAGACTGGAATCTCAACCCAATAGCCTAGCTAGGCGACTAAGCTATCGGACAATAACCAGAAAAAGACTGAAACGCCACCAGCCTCAAGACCAGATTGACCGGGACTTGACATAAATCATGCTAAATAAAAATAATAATCTTCTAAATATTATTGCCTAATCATACCATTACTTTGATACTCATACTATATAATCTTTGTAAAAAACAAAGATATTAAAAATCCTTTAAATTGATACAGATTAGATCAAGTTGTCCAAAAAGGGTAATAGTACGCTAATGCAATTAAGAAATTTCGTTTAATAAATAAAATTATTATAGGCAAAAAAAAAAAAAAAAAAAAAAAACACCTACTATATAACCTTTGTAAATAATATAAATTTAAATAAGGTAATAGTACGCAACTCCATTTAAGAAATTTCGTTTAACAAATAGTACAAAAAACAAAAAAAAAAAAAAATTATAATCAAAAAAAAAAAAAAAATTATTATTTAAAAAAGGAATCCCTAGCCCATTGAAATCATTAAACACTGTATTATTGAGCATTATTCTTTAGTGTGTATTTATATTATTTGCTGTACTTCTTTTTTGCACAAATCTGCCTAAGAGTAGCAACTCTTTTTGCTACTCTGCATGCACTGTGAGAATCTTCTGAAGCTTAGTCAATACAAAAAAAAAACTGTACTCTGCAGTACTGTAGTACTCTATGTGGCACAGCCTTTCCCCCGTGCTGAATCCTTAGATAAAATATTTGATTCCGTCCGACAAAAGTGTAAACAGTTTGCGTTATGGCAGTCCGCACACTCGCTCCCGCTACCCACCTCCCTGACTGGCTGCTGCTGTTGCTGCCTGTTGCCTGTTGAATGGCAGCAATTTATCTTTTGTCCTTTTTTATTGCTGCTCGCCATTAACAAGAGTTTAATTGTCTTTGGGCGCAGGCGGGAGCAGGCGGGGGCAGGACTGGCAATTGGGAGAGCATACATTTAGGCGTTGACAGCGCCCAACAAAAGGCAACAGTGTATGCTGAGCGACGCTGGGCGTGGCAGTGGGCGTACGTACTGGACCCTCGATTCTCAGTGGCCAAAAGGCAAACAAAGCTGCAGACAGCTTTTCAATGCCTTTTTATATGGCCACCCCTTTCCCTTTCCCTTGCCCTTCCCTTCCCAAGCAGCTGTAAATGAAGCTCCAGTTTACTCGATTGTTTCCCTTTTCAGCCGCACTGTATGTGTGTGCCTGTGTGTGTGTGTGTGTCTGGCTATGAATGCGCCTTTCTTTGCGCTGCTTGTGCTATTTCTTGCTCTTTATATTCTTCAGTTTTTTTTTTAGGTTGTAGCCTCCGCATTGACACCAAACAAAAGGCTAATTGGAAGGTTAGCTGGAGTCACATTTTCATAGCCTACTTCGAGGCGTCTCTGCCCTAGAAACAAAAGGCGAATGCGGTTGCAAAATGAAAAATTGTTTTTTAAATGAATTCAATAAAGCGTGAGAAAGAATACAAAAACCTATGAGAAGCAGACAAGGGGGGGGAGGGATAGGGAGCGAGGCAGGGGAGCATAGAAAGAGGGAGATAAGTGGAGCAGGGAAGGCGGCACAAACTGGCTGCGCGTAGACGCCTCAAAGCGACAGACGCACAGTCGGTTGCCAGGCTTATTTGCATTTCAATTTGCATAAGTGTTGCCATCCCCCCGCACCCCTCCCCCCTCTTCCTGCTCACCGTGCAGACAGATATATCATACGCACATCTAGTCCTATATAGAGATATATGTGCGTGCGTGTGTGTGTGTGTGTGTGTGTGTGTTGAGCAGAAGTCAAACGAATCGGAACCAACACGTGTTGCCACACATTTTGATCTATGCATTTGTCTTGCCTGTCTGTCTGTCTGTGTGTGTGTGTGTGTCTGTCTGTGTGTGCGTGTGTGTGTCAGTGTGTGTGTGTGTACAAGGTAAAGGTTAAATGTTGACCCGCATTCGCATAAAAGAGATATAGAATTTGAGATATGGGCATATTGGGCAAACCCGGGGCATGCTTTGCAGGGTTGCCATTGATAACAACCGAGTCGACTTTTGCATAAATAGCAAAAATTATTGCGCACATCCATCACAAAATGAGAAATGTGTCAGCTTGCTCTGGCATCCAACAACAACAACAGCAACAACAAAGAAATTGCTAAAAATCAAATATATAAGAAAGAACAACGAACTGCATGTGCTCTGCAGATGGATGAGTGTCGTATGAAAGCATCATTCAGCAAGGTGGCAACATGTGAAGGAAGAAGAAGAAGTTCGAGAAAGTTCACTTGCCACACATGCTGAAGTTCTAAGGCAAAGATTTGCCAAAGTTAACTCGCCAAAACATATAAATATATGCTATATATACATGCCATAACTGTAGACAGGGCAATTTATGGCAAACCTTATAGGAAAATCGTGTTATCCTTTGAGACAGTTACGGCACAGCGAAATGGCAGCAGAGATGAAAAAGTCAATGCCAGCTGAGCAATTTTCCGACTGATGTTATGTAGCTACTGCTTCCCACTTCCACCCCCACCTACCCCACTTCCCTAGCCTTGCCCGCTGCCCCCGCTCTTTTTGGAAGGCGAAAATTCAGTTTGGTTTTTATTTCGCTTAAGCGCAAAACATTTCACGGGCAACCACAACAAAGACACAACAGCACAACAGCACAACAACAGAACAACAGAACAGCAGAACAACGCCCCCTGGCGGTTGCTTTACAAATTGTGCGCGCATCAAAATCAAAATTAAAAAAAATCGATATGTTTCGAGCACAACATGAGTTTCATATTAAATTTCTTTTAACGCAATTGGACAAGCCGCCTTTCTTGCTGCTTGTTTTTTATGCTTTTTGTTTGAGGTATTTCCAAGATGAGAATGGCAACAGCACACACACACACACACACACACACACACACACACACAAAAGGAAAAAAAAAGCCGTGTTTCGATTGTTTCCGAAATGTTGGCGGCACTTGAACACAAAATTCCAATATCATCGCAGGAGCTTAAAAAAAAAATACACAAGAGAAGACAGTGCAAAAAAAAAGAAGAAAGAAGGCAAGCGGGAAAAACATGAGAGCAACTGACAGACAGCAAAGAGGGCGGGGTAGTGCTCGGGGAGGGTGTAGTAGAGATGGCGGAGAGGTAACTGCGGCTGGAGGTGTAGGCGGGCACACACACACACAATGCTCTTGCGGATGTGAATGCGTTGTTAAAGCAAATTTCATGTCATCTGGATGACAATTTTGAAAAGGACAAAGTGCAAATGGACACGCTGAGCGCGGCAGGGGCACAAGGGCAGGGGTAACTGGAGCTAGCATTGGGGTCAGCTGGACGACCCCGTACTGGCATCCATCATTCACTTACAGTTAACGAGATTGCGTTGATTGAATGCCGCCTCGTTGTGCAGTCATTAAAAAATACCACGCCACGAGGGGCAGCTGTCAGGTGGCCCAAAATGTCAGCTCCAATTAGTTTCTAGTTGAGCGAGAGAGTGAGACAACACACAGAGAGAGGGGAGGGGGGGGGGGACAGAGAGAAGTCTCTTTTAGTACGCAATTTAACTGCGAAAGATCGAATCAATTACAGTGTTCGTTGTTTGGCAACATTTGCGGCCGAAAGCCATAAAAAACAATCGCAAAAACATCAGCGAAATATTGTAACACAATGCAGACAAGCATTTAGCATACCCTGTATTATTTTGTGCTCACTATTTGGGTTGCTATGCAGCTCTGTTATATATATTGTTAAAGAGATTTATTTTGAGTTTATTTAGCTATTTTTGCCATTTTTAATAGTGCAATTCAGCCAAGTTCATGTAAAGAATTGAACAAATTTACAAATAATGTATTTTTGTTTTATTTACTAATTTATTTTATAGTTTTAACTGAATGATAGTGCATTGAATATTTGCGTTATTCATTTATAATTTAATAAAAATAATTTAACAGATTTATATCGAATAAAGTTAACCAATTTATATTAATATATGTATATAAATTATACATTTAATTTTAAATAAAATTTGGATTTATTTTTTAACTTCAGTTTTATTTTTTGCAATAAATATATATATATTAAATTAAGTAATTTTTATTTAATGTGAGTCGACTGGCTAAAAACAAAAACTTAAAAAAAAAATGATATAAAATATATAAAAAAATAATTAATTAATAAATAAAAAATTTCTTAAGATATTTATACATTTGTTCTATTTTTTGTTGATTATTTAGTTGTTTATTTATTTTGCTAGTTGTTTATTTACTTAGTTATTTATTTATTTAGAGTCGAGAAGAGATAGTTGGTTGTTAACAATTTTAAAAACTTACAAGTAAATTTAAATTAAATTAAAAAAATATTAAAATTATTTTTTTATATACAAATTAAAACTGGAATAAACAAGAATTAGAATTGAAAAAAAACCTAGGAATGCCCCATCACGATCGGGAAAGTTAGTTATCTAATTTAGTTATCTTTTATTACATAGTTCATTCTTAGTACAGTCTATCGCACTCTGTACAGAGTATCTACTAGTTTATGCTGCCCTCGTTGCCACATGATCTGCACATTTGTTGCCCTTGTCTGTGGCCATTAGACCAGTGTTTTAGGGGCCACATAAATCAAGCAAATTGTTTAACGCGCGATTAGCAAAATTTTACAATAATTTTCTTTTGTATGCCGATCTGTTTTGCGCTTTTCCCTGCGCTGCTCTCTATCGCTCTCTCTTTCCCTTGCCCCATATATTATGCCCCTCACATCAGCTGGCCTATATAGAAGCAGTATGTATGCTCTCTTTGTGTGTGTGTGTGCGTTGTCTCTTTTGTGCGATTGTCTCTTGACGGTTTGGGGGGGAGGTGGTTCGTTGAAAATTTTCCAAGCGATTTGCGGCATACGCCGCATTGAATGTTTTTCACGCTTAAAATGCGCTGCAAAATGATTATTATGATTAATAAATAAATAGGCGTGCGGGGACGGCTGCGGAGGGGCGGAAGCCGTGCGAAGCGAGCGTGGGTGATGTTGACGATGCTGGCACTCGCCACATTTTGCAAAGAGCCTTTTAAAGGCAGCGCGGCACGAGCTTGACGAGCATTTCAACGCTTTAATCAAGTTGCGTATACGCAATGTGTTGCCAATTATAAACAGTGGCACAAGGCGCACAATGCGTGGGCAAAAATACGCTAATGGTTATTACATGAAGAGCAAACAGAGCTAATACCGCATATGTAATATTTAAATTTCGTTTCGTTTTATAAATGTTTGCAAATATTTTAATTGGACTTGGAAGAAAGATTCAATAAAGAGAACAAATATTTAATTGTTGAATTGTTTGGTTTAAATAATGGAACATTAAGGTACAAGTCTGTATTGTAGTAAAGAGTAATATTATAAGGAATATTTATACAGAATAAATGTAAATAAAATTTAATACGTAAATATGAAAATTATTAAATACAAATATATTGAGTGTGAACAAATGAAGCATTGATATTTTCATTATATGTATGATAATTTATGTAATTTATATATTTTTTTAGTATTTATTATTGATATAATTTATTATATTTTTATTCACCATAGTATTTTATAAATTATATAAATAATTTCTTTGTATAATATAAAATTATAAATATACTTTATGATTAATTAAAAAAAAAATAGATATAATTATAATAAGCAATAAATATATTTATATATTATTATTATATCAATATATTTATATTTAACAATTTTCACAAATTTTATTCAAGTTCTTGTGGGAAAATTCAGCATTAATAATTACATTATTATTTAAATGATATTTTATTATTTACGATAGTTATATAAATTTATAATTAATCTTAGTGTTTTATAAATTATATAAATAATTTTTTTGGATGATATAATATTAAAAATTTAAGTAAATGTTTAGTAAATTTATTTAAATATGAATTTGTATCAGTTTTTCATTAATTTTAAGTTCTTGTAGAAAAATTCAGCGTTGATAGTTGCATTATATGATATTAATTTATATATGATTTTATTATTTATGATATTTATATATCTTTATAATTAATTATAATATTTTATAATTTATATTAATAATTTCTTTATTCAATATAAAATTCCTAATTAATATAAATCCTTAATAAATTTAATTCGATGCAAACTTGCAACAATTTCTCTCGAATTTCACTCAATTTTTTTCGCATTATTCAGTCTTGCCTCGCCCATTGTCTTAGCCGCTGAGGCATTAAAATAATTTCGCCTTTTGCTTTCGACACGACGCACACAGCTGCAGCTGATGGCCACGTTATGATGGCAACAGGCAACAGCAATTGCCCTCAACCTGCCTCCTTCTTTCTACCGTCAGCTAGAATTTCCTCATTCCCGCAGGATATTTTGCGATGGCCATCGTCTTGTTTACACTGCAGCACAGTACAGTACAGTACAGCACACGAGCCCCATTGGTATTTGTAGGCGTGGCTGGCATATGAATTATCGCCTGCCAGATGAACATTTAATGATGTACACAACGCGAGGCGATGACATCGTCATTCTCGTCCGCATCCTGCTGCTGTTGTTGTCCTTGCCGCTGTTGCTGCTGCTGCTGCCGTTGGCAATTTTAATAAATTTAACAGCTGAACGCATCGCGCAACTTTCGCATCTTTCATCTTTTATCAATAAACGTGCGATAGCGCGAAAGATACAGCGAAAGAGATACAAGAGAAAAGAACGAGGGCAAGTGGCGATGAAGAGGAGAGAGCAGTTGAGAGAGTGTAATTCGCGATGCTTGTGTATTGAGTGTCGCTGCTGATGTCGATGTCATGCAGGCAATTAAATAAATGTGCAGTCGAGGCAGACGAGGCAGCATCGCTTGCGCCTTTAACTTTTCGCCTGCTTATTGACAGGCCATCAATGTTGAATTTATGAGGCCGACTGTGATTTATCAGACCATTGCACACAGCATACACCATACACCATACACCATACAGCATACGTAGTACAAAGGACCTGCACACACACACACACGCACAGAGAGAGAGAGAGAGAGAGAGAGAGGGAGAGAGGCATCTGTACACACACTTACCGATAATTCGAGTTGAGCTGCACATCGCCAATGGCCACGTTCTCGAACAATGTGGGGCAGCAGGTCCAGCGGGCCCAGTAGAAGGTGAAGTCAGTTGAATCATAATGCTCGGTGAAACGGCACTTGAGCACCAGATCGACGCCTTCGCGTGTGTCCAGCGATTCATCAGCAATGGCAGGGCTAGCAGTCAGCCACAGGCAACCTGGGGAAGAGAGAGACAGAGAAGGGTAGAGTGTGTCAGAGAGAGAGGGGTATTACATGGCAATGCAATTTGGTTGTGCAAATTTGCAGCGCACATTTAATTAAGACTACGCCGAATAGTTAAACCCGCTACAGCACAACAACAAACAAGTCAGGCAGAGGCAGAGAGGGAGGCAGTAAACACACACATACACATGAGGCTGGAAGAGGGGGGTAGCTTGTAGCAAGTTTTGCTCTCGTTCTGATTTGATTTATTTTATTATCGCGCGCAACTCGGCACAATCAATACATACTACAATATATATATGGCAAATATAGAAAGAATATAAATTTCGCTGTAGAAATTGTAAATCTGCGCCACAAAATGAATAATGCAAACTCGCAAGCGTTCGTTCGATCTGGCGAGTGTTCTGCAAATGGATTTCGATGGCGATTGCATTAAAATTTCACATGATTTAGTAGTCACGGCCACGGCCAAGGCAAGTGAATCGAATTAAGCACGCACCTCAAGCTACCCTGCAAAGGCAGCATAAGTGATTTGAATAATTCCCAAAGAGAGTTGAAGGTATTTATTGAGGCACTTCGAACGCTTTAAATGCTTCCCTCAAATTGTGTTCATCTTCGCTTGCTCTTAAATCATTGCTGAAATTGCTGAGAAATTGATTTCCGCAGCGGAATTTGTAAAATTTTTTGGCCAAATGAAATTCGTTTTGTTGTGGTTGCCTTACAGTTTGAGCAGCACTGTGCAAATAAAACTAAGCACACACACACGGCTCAGCTTCGTCTGGCTATCTCTGTCTGTGTCTGTGTGTGTGTGTGTGTGTGTGTGTGTGTGTGTGTGTGTGTGTGTCTACAACTAAATGGAGCAAATGGTCGAGTAGCTGCCATTGGGTCGAGTGCTTTCCCTCGGGAGAATTGTTTGTACATGCAGCGCTTAGTTTTAATTTGTCTGCCTGCAGTTTTTAAACCCTCCCCCTTCCTCTCCCCTCCACCGTTCTCCTCCTACTACTACTCGACATGTATTTTGTTTGCGCAAATCTGTTTTTTGTGTGCAATACACGCTCATACGCAGATACATATAGTGTGTACATACATATATTGTTTTTTATTTTGTTTGCTTGCTCTTCATTGTTCGCTGAGTTTTGAGCAGACATATAAAATAAAAGAAGCAGAGACGGGGTATGGTTGTGTGGGAGTATGACTGTGATATACCCTGGGAATTGATGCTAGAAAAGAAGGAGATGGGAATAGAACGAGGGAAGCTTGTGGAAGCAGAGAGTCGAAAGCACTTTGATGTTTGATAAATCTCTAGGGATCAGGATAGTGTATATATACATTAATCAAGCATATAATATATATACATATATGTACAATCAAACATATATTTTTAAATATTTCTATATTAATTTCTTACTAGAAAATGCAATTTCATCTCGTATCAGTTTAATTTCCAACTGCATCTCCACTATAGCCCAATACACGCCCTTCTGCCCGCTTGCAATGAGCGCAGAGTATATGGTACACATAGAAAAAAAAGAGAACCAGTGTGTACACATGCATTTGATATTGTGTTGAGATTTTTCACTCTGCCGCATAAAACAAACAACTCAATGTGCTCCGCCAACTCCATTCTCAATTGCCGCCCGCAAATGTATGCTACGCTTTTTTTCAATGCCCTCACACACACACACGCACACACACGTGCACACACACAGGAATTGCTCCCCGCAGTGAGTTATTGTAATTAACATTGCAATTGTTGCCGAATGTGGCAAAGAAACGAATGCAAAGCGGAATGCAAAGAAAAGAATTTGCTGGCACAAAAAAAGAGTCGAAATTTTCAAAAAACAGCTCGCTGCATTTGTTTACCTAAATGCTGACAAATGTATTCACAACTCGATTCAATGACATTCCCCTCTCCCACTGCCCCTGTTGCACCCCATTGAACTGAGTGTTTTGATACGCTTGCAGTTTCGAGAGCTCACCAAGATAAATACATTCAATTGATTTGAATATTTAAGGGACACTGTCGCATTTGGGAATCTATCATTTTATTACCCAGAGTTGCATTTGGCACAATTTAGTTGCGGTGCTAATAGATTTGGCAATGTTTTAATAGTTTTAACTACGCAATACAATTTTTTTTTTTTTTTTTAATATTATATCTTGCAATATTGTATCTTGCAATACAAAATAACTGTACAAATATTCAAAAAAATTTTAAATAAATATTTAATACTTTTTCTTTCTTTTTCTTGCGTTTCTTTTGCTTTGAATTGAATAAAAGGTTTTTAAAGATGACTTAAAATATGAAAATTAAATTGTTATTATTTTTGAGCATTTCTTTAAGTTTAGCTTTAAAATATTTGCATTAAAGCTGCCCAAAAAAATTTGCCAAAAGAAAAACTTCTTTTCCTATACTAATAAAAAAAAAAAAAAAAAAAAAAATTAAAGCTGCCCAAAAATGTCTGCCCAGTAACAATTTTATTTCCGATACTTAAAGTAACTACTCTTCACTCGTCTCAACAAGTATTTCTGCTTTTAATTCAATATAAAAACAGATAAACTCTGTGAGGGGCAACGGAAAAGGGGCTTTAACGTGTTAAAGGGTAGCAACAGCAAAATCACTCAAAGCTGAGCAAAGCAAAGCAAAGCGAATGCGAAACTGTGAATAACACTCGAGAGTTTCGCTCTGGGCTACCTTGGCTACCAACGATTTGCATATTTTTATGCAAATAATTATAACGTAAACGCTTTGCTGGCCAGTGGCCAGTAGTAGTGCCACGCCCACACCACACCACACCACACACGCCCCTTGCAGCATTTTGCGCAACGATATTTGTGCTTATGTAAACTTCATATGCATTTTAATGGAGTTTTTATTTGCTTTATTTAAGTTGATTTCGCCAAATTAAAATGTATTCTCAGGGAGAAGGGGGGAAAAAAATGGAAAAACAGCTGGAGTAAAAACGGGGGAAAAACTCTGAATTAAAGTGGTAAATAAAATAAGTTTTTATTCCTGCTGCACTGTTTGTGTGTTTAACCAACACTGTTTTTGCACACTTATCAAGTGAGCCGCAAGGCGAATGTGTTTAAGTATTTTAAAGCGACGTTGCCGATGCTCAAATTGAAATATTGCCAAAATGCTGTGTAATAATTAGCCATCATTAGAGCTGCACACACACACACACACACACGCATACATGCATACTCGAACACAAAACAAAGTTTCGTCTTTATGAATTTCTCTACAGGCTTTATGAATTTTTCAATTGTGCTTCAGCTTGGCAGCAACTTGCTGCAGATTCGAGTGCTTAAACATTCATAAATGCAAGAGCACACAGCTCACTAGCAGTGTTCCTCACCCCCCAGAGAGCGGGACAGATGAAGGAGGGGGAGTGGTTCCTGTGGTCGTTTGACTTCTGAGGTTGTCGTCCTGCTGCTTCATTTGCCTGCGCACTGAGAAGTTGCCAGCACAAGTCAAAAGTCTGCAAAATGCAACCAAAACAAAAACAAAAACACAAAAAAAAAAACGAACGCACACCCACACACAGGCATACTTGTCTACCCCCCGCCACGCTCCTTCCCACTCCCCCTCCCGCTGGTACAAGAAAACTTTTGCCTTGCAATTTTTTTGTGCTGCCTTCGCTGGGGAGTTTAAAGGGGAAGCTCACGTTGATGTCTCCATAAACCAAACGAAATCAAAACAGAAATGTAAATAGAATCAAAAGCAAATGTTGCATACACTGTGAGAAAGGGGGGAGTAGTTATAATATATGTAATATATATACAGATAGGTATATATATATTGTATATATCAATTGATGATTATTTAAAGCACTGTTTGCTTGCAGAAAACAAAAGTCTGTATTCAGTTGATTTTTTTTTTTTTTTTTTATTAGTTTAAATTAAATTGATTTCGATATATGGATTCTTCACTTATAATAATAAAAAAAAAAAAAAATTAATTGTTATTTGCATCTAATTTTTTTAATATTTTATATTTATATATGTCGGAGCGCGTCTCCAGGAATTCTGGGAACCGTTACCATGATTTCACAATCTGATGAAATTGTAGCATTGTGGTGAAATTCTGACAAGCACTGCAGCAGAGGCGCAGACGGCCTCTGCAGCTGAGTGAGGTCCGATCTCATTGTCATAAATAGTGTGTTAGAGAGGGATGACAATATAGTGAACGCCAGTGTTGTGTATAGACCGAATAGAATATGAGGAGGATTGGTAGAAGGAGAAAATCACCTCAGTGAAGTTTGGCTGGTGGAATAGATCGGAACTTGCTGTGCTGCTGCACCAAAATTATAAAACTTGCAAATAAAAATGGATAAGACTCCCCCATTGCCGACATCAGAAGTGGGATCGCCTTCGCCACAAGAGCCAAGCGCTGATCAGTATATGGCTGCGTTGGAAACACAAAAGGAAGAAGCTACAGCGGAAGCAACACGCCTGGGTCAAAAGATCGTTCGAACATAAAATGTTTTAAATGCGACGAAATGGGACATGTGGCTTCTGTATGTCCCAAGGGCAACAACAAATACATCGAAAAGCGAGTTGACGTATGCAAATTAAGTGAGCCAAGTGGATTATTCTTTCAATCGGGTGAGCCCTTTCCATTCTTTTTCGATTCGGGAGCCGAATGTTCTTTGGTAAAAGAAAAATTAAGCAACAAATTAGCTGGCAAGAGAAGTAATAATCTAGTTATTTTAAGAGGAATTGGTGATAATATAGTTAAGAGCCACTTGCAAATACTATCAACAGTCCAAATGTCAAAATTTAATTTAGAAATTTTGTTTCATGTTGTAATGGATAACTATTTAAAGCACGACATAATGATTGGCCAAGACATATTAAAGCTTGGTTTCGGTGTATTGATTGAATCTGATAAATTTAGTATTTACAAATCCAAAATTATTAATGCCGTTCAAAATAATGCACCTGAGAACACCTTGGAAACACTTTTTGACACCAATACAGAATTAAGTGATAATGATAAAAGTAAATTAAGAAATATATTGGAAAAGTATGCCGATAGTTTCGTAATTGGGATACCAAATAAGCGTGTAACCACAGGAGCATTGGAAATTCGTTTAATTGATAAGAATAAAACTGTTCAAAGGCGCCCATATCGACTCAGTGCAGATGAGAAACTTTCTCCATTTGCAAGTCCAATGTTATTAGTTAAAAAGAAGGACGGCAGTGACAGGTTGTGTATCGATTTTCGTGAGCTAAACCTTAATACGATTTCTGATAAGTTTCCGTTGCCACTGATTTCGGATCAAATAGATCGTTTGCGGGGTGATTCTATAGAAAAAACAGCATTTGTGACTACAGAGGGTCAGTATGAGTTTCTGGCCATGCCATTTGGTCTAAAAAATGCGTCGTCTATTTTTCAACGTGCCATTGTTCAAGCTTTGGGGGACTTAGCCTATTCCTATGCAGTTGTTTACATAGACGATGTGCTAGTAGTTGCGAATACGAAGGAGGAAGCATATGAGAGGTTGAATACAGTGTTAAAAGCGTTGTCAGAGGCAGGGTTCTCGTTCAATATAAAAAATGTAATTTTCTTTGTACAGGAATAGAGTACCTAGGATTCTATATCAAGGATGGAGAAATTAAACCGAATCCTCGTAAAATAGAAGCTCTTTCTGTCTTATCTCAGCCAACCTCGACAACACAGTTAAGGCAGTTTATAGGTCTGGCATCGTATTTCAGACAATTTGTTCCACGATTCTCAGAGAAGATGAAGCCACTGTATCAGTTAACCTCTAAGCTGAATGATTTTGTTTGGAAGGAGAAACACGAGAAGATACGGCAGGATATTATTAAAGTGCTTACATGTGACCCTGTATTGACCATATTCGACCCTGAGCTTCCAATTGAATTGCACACTGATGCCAGTGCAGATGGCTATGGGGCTATGCTCATGCATAAAATAGAAGGGAAACACAGAGTAGTCGAATATTATAGCAAATGCACGTCAATATCAGAAGCCAAGTATCACTCCTATGAGTTAGAGACGCTAGCTGTCTATAATGCAGTAAGACATTTTAGACATTATTTGCACGGCAGAAAATTTGTTGTGTATACTGATTGCAACTCATTGAAAGCTAGTCGTACAAAGGCCGAGTTGACACCAAGAGTACACCGCTGGTGGGCGTACTTACAGGCATTTGACTTTAGTGTAGAATATCGCAAGGGCAGCCAAATGGCTCACGTGGATTTCTTATCGCGAAATCCGATTCCCACAGTTTCAAATGCCATAAGCAAAGTAGATGAAGTTCGTGTTGATCTGGCGACAATAACAGATAATTGGCTATTAGCCGAACAGCAACGAGATGAGGGCATAAATAAGATCTTGGCTCAATTGAATAATGAAGACATGGAGGCAAATATCGATAAAACATATGAGGTTCGAACTGGATTACTATATCGCAAAATACAGCGTAATGGCAAGACTCGTTGTCTACCAGTAATCCCTAAAGCGTTTAGGTGGTCCGTCATTAACCACGTACACGAAGCTGTAATGCATTTGGGGTGGCAGAAAACTTTAGACAAAGTCTACGAAAAATATTGGTTTGAGCACATGACTAAACATGTAAGAAAATTTGTGGAAAATTGCATGACATGCAAATTGTCCAAGCCTTCATCAGGCAAAATGCAAATTGAAATGCACCCAATTCCCAAGATTGACATACCTTGGCATACCGTACACGTAGATATAAGTGGGAAGCTTAGTGGAAAGAACGATCTCAAGGAATATATTATAGTTCAGATAGATGCGTTCACTAAGTTTGTTCACTTGTATCATACTCTAAATCTTGACTCGGAAAATTGTATTAAAGCTATAAAGTCAAGTATGTCTTTCTTTGGGGTCCCCAGTCGTATTATAGCGGATCAGGGCAGGAGTTTTGCCAGCAACAAGTTCCGTGAGTTTTGTTCAACAAACAGGATTGAGTTGCACTTGATAGCTACAGGTGCCAGTAGAGCAAATGGGCAGGTTGAAAGGGTGATGAGCACTCTTAAGACCATGCTTACTGCGGTGGAAACGAGTCAGCGATCATGGCAAGATGCGTTGGCAGAAATTCAACTAGCCATGAATTGCACCACAAATCGAGTCACTAAGGCAAGTGCCTTGGAATTGCTGATAGGAAGAGAAGCTAGACCTTTTGGGTTGTTGCCAGTCGATGTGGAAGAAAGTGTAGTCGATAGAGAACAGATGAGGGCACAAGCCAGAGAAAACATGCAAAAGAATGCACAGTATGATAAACAGAGGTTTGATAAAAACAAGGCAAAAATAGTTCGGTATAAGGTAGGCGATCATGTGTTACTGAAAAGCGAGGAGCGGCATCAAACGAAACTTGACCCCAAATTTAAGGGCCCATTTCAGGTAATTAATGTACTAGATGGTGATCGATACGAGTTGAAGTCGTTAGTTAATAAGCGAACATATAAATATTCGCATGAATGGCTAAGAGCGTTACCAGACAGACGATTGACAGCAGAATGTAATGGTGACTCCCAAGAGGGAGAAGAGTTGAAAGATGTCACTAGTGAACGTGCATCTGTGTCCCAAGAGGGGAAAGATTTGATAAACGGCACGAATGAAATGGCGTGTGTTCAAAAGGAGTAATGACCGCACTATAACAGCTATCTCGCAGGGACGAGAAGTGTTATGGCGGGGTCAAGAGATTGGGTGTGAGAGAAGACACGCCAATGTTGATATGTGAAAGTAAAGTTATGGAAAATATGAATAGTTTGAAGTTTTGATACCTAAATTGGAGATGTCTTTAGAATCAAGTTTGTAAAAGAAAAATCAATCATGAGATGAGTTGTCAATCGATGTTTGTGTAAGCGGCTCTATAAGTTAATAAATGTAAGAGAGAAATACATTGAAGTTTGTTAAATAAATTGGAAATTAAGTTGATGAAATTGTATGAGTTTGACTTGAACGGTGGATTAGACACACGAGGACGTGTGATAGGTCAGGAAGGCCGTGTCGGAGCGCGTCTCCAGGAATTCTGGGAACCGTTACCATGATTTCACAATCTGATGAAATTGTAGCATTGTGGTGAAATTCTGACAAGCACTGCAGCAGAGGCGCAGACGGCCTCTGCAGCTGAGTGAGGTCCGATCTCATTGTCATAAATAGTGTGTTAGAGAGGGATGACAATATAGTGAACGCCAGTGTTGTGTATAGACCGAATAGAATATGAGGAGGATTGGTAGAAGGAGAAAATCACCTCAGTGAAGTTTGGCTGGTGGAATAGATCGGAACTTGCTGTGCTGCTGCACCAAAATTATAAAACTTGCAAATAAAAATGGATAAGACTCCCCCATTGCCGACATATATATATATATTTTTATATTTATTTTTTTGGAAATCAACTTTCCACCTGCAGTAGTGCTATTATTTTAACTGCAACTGTATATATATATATAGTGCATATATATTTATATTTTTATATGTTTTAAATTTAAATCTATTAAACAATTAATTGCCATAATTACAAACGAGCAAATCAGCTTTCTTTCAACACACTTCACTCGCAATTAACTTCTTCGGCTGCTCAGCTCTCTGTTTATTTGGCACATTTGAGGAATGTGTTCATTACCAACGGAGCAGACAACCGCAGCGCAGACAAGACAGAGAGAGAGAGAGAGAGAGAGAGATAGAGGGAGAGAGAGCGAGAGTGCTAGTACTCGACTGCAGCCGCAGTGTAATGCACTTTAAGCACTGCCGGCGTCGACGTATGTTTCCTGCAACTGAATCAGCTAACACGACTCCACACTTCCGACCTCTGCTGCCCCCCTCTGCCTGCCTCACTATCTTCCTCCCTCTATCTACTGCTGCTCTTCTCCCTCCTCTTCTTCCCTCCCTCTTTCCTTTCTCTGCCTTATCTTGCCGTTGCGGCTGCCTGCTTGACTTGTTTGTAATTATTTATTTCATACTCGCAGAAAGTGTAGCATACTTTTGTGCGTAGACAAGAATTATGGCAATGCTGCCAGTTGTTATTTGTATGGCAACTTTATAGCACTGTGTGTGCGCTATCTGTGCGTGTGTGCGCGTGTGTGTGTGCGTGTGTGGGTATTTTTAAAAAGATTTCATGCTACAACGCCGAGGCCAACAAGCGACAGGATAACAACAGGAAGATGTTTGCCAGCCGAGTCGAGTGCGACCAGAAGCACAACAACTAATGTAAGTAAGCTCGAGTGTGTGTAAGTGTGTGTGTGTGTGTGTGCTTAAAACAAGCTGCTTGGCTCGATTACTTGTGGCCTGAACTTGTCTGCAACCACTCCGCCGCCCTCCGCCTTCCCCTTTCCGCATGCACAGCTCCCACAAGCTTTTGCTTTTCTTTCGGCTTAATGCGAATTCCTGCTTTTAACAACAGCAGCTACTGCAGTTGTTGTTGCTGTTGCTGTTGTTGTTGCTACTGCTGTGTGTGGCATAACGGCATAAATATAATATGCAGTCTCGCCCTTTGCCATTGTAAAATATATTACTTTTTTACCCGCCCGCCCCGCTCCGCCCACTGCACACTTGTAATTTCAGCTCATAACAATTACAACAACATCAGCAGCAGCAACAGCAACAGCAAAAATCAAGCATAAAGCGCATAAGGCAGGCTCGTGTAATGTGCTGCTGACATGCTCCGCAAATGTTCCGCAATTGCAGTTGCATTTGCTGTTGTTGTTGTTGTTCTTATACTTGTTGTTGCCGTAGTTTGCTGTTGCTGTTGCTGCTACTGATGTTGCTGCTGCTTTCATAGGCAAATGTCTTTGAGCCAAGGAGCGTTGCAAGTTGCCTTTTGTATTGCATTTTGGTCACTGCATAACTGTAAATATATATGTGTGTGTGTGTGTGGGGCAAACACATGGCAGCTGCTTGCTTGAACAGATGCAGCATTCGCATTTAATGCTGCACAATTGATGCAGCTGCCACTCGATGCGCTTACAGTACATTCACACACACACACACACACACACACATACACACACACATGCATGCATGCAGGCAGCGAGCTCAAGAACAATGCAAGGGAAACTGCTGTGACAAATATTTACATGGCATAAAGCATAATAAGCAATATGTCCTGCGAGACACACTGGCAATTGCAGCCACGTTAATCGATGGGCAAACATCAGTTAAACGCTTAAAGGCAACTCTTGAGAACTTAATAAAGGCCGTTGTGGCCAACACAAGACAGAGCGAGAGAGAGAGAGACAGAGAGAGAGCGAGAGTGAGCAGTGCCAGAGACAAGCTCTTTAAAGTGCCTAGACAACTCATTAAAATGCCAGCATGTGAAACATTTTGCAAATTAACTGCTAACGTTGCGTATGCGTAATATGGGAATGAGAGAGAGAACTAAGTATTTGCTTAGCCCCACCCCTGCAGCTGACGACAAGATAAAAGTGGACTAGCAAGAGCGAGGGGGGGGAAGGGTAGAGGGATAAAAGCTGATGAGTATGACGACTAAGCTGGCAATTAAAGCAATTGAGGTGGGCTGCAACAGAGGAGCATATGCGCCCTACAAATACCTTGTAAAAATATAAGAAAAATTCCTGAAATAAAGAAATATATAATAAATGAAATAAAAACAATATTGGGTATATTCTCTATAAGTATTTTAGATGAAAAATACATTTAGTATAAGCAAAGCTTAGGTAACCTTGCAATCAATAAACTCATTCCCCTATTTACAACAGAAGGGCATATGTGCCTTGCAAATACCTTGTAAAAATATAAGATAAAATTCCTAAAATAAAAAATATATAATAAACGAAATAAAAACAATATTGGGCATATTCTCTTTAAGTATTATACATGAAAAATACATTTAATGTGAGTAAACCTTAGCTAACCTTGCAATCATTCCCCTAGAAGGTTTTTACAATAGAAGTTCATAGCGCTCTACAAATACCTTGTAAAAATATAGAAAAAATTCCCAGAATAAAGAAACATATAATAAACGAAATAAAAACAATATTGGGCATATTCTCTATAAGTATTATACATGAAAAATACATTTAATGTAAGCAAACCTTAGCTAACCTTGCAATCATTCCCCTAGAAGGTTTTTACAACAGTGGTTCATATGTGCCCTACAAATACCTTGTAAAAATATAAGAAAAATTCCCAAAATAAAGAAAAACATAATAAACAAAATGAAAACCTGAATTGGGCATATGCTCTATAAGTTTCATACATAAAAAATACATTTAATAAGAGCAAACCTTAGCTAACCTTGCAATCAATAAACTAATTCCCCCAGAATGTATTTACATATTATACAAAGCCTCATCGCATATTTCTTGCCTCGAAAGTTTTCCCACTAGCAAACTAAAAACGTATTCAGCGGGAAAACTGCTAAAACATTTTGGGGTGCCCTCAAGTTGCGGGAATTCAAAAACACTTCGTCCATAATTATGTTTAAATGATTCCACTTTGGGCGAATGTTGCGTAACAGCTCGCATAGTTGTTAGGCCTGCAGCTCCTTTCGCGTGCGCGCTCATGAGTGTGTGCGTTAGTATGTGTGTGTGCCGAAGGCATGGGCAAAGTTTTACGCTGCGTATGCGTAACATCTGGCTAAGGCTAAAGCCCGCTGCCAGCTGCCAGTTACAAGTTGACTGTTGACTGTAGCTGCCACTGTTGTTGTTGCCCGAGATTGTGAGTGAATCGAGGTAAGGGGAGGGGGCATCGGGAATTGGGGATTGGGGATTGCCACTCAGAATACCCAATTTCACTTTAATTAAAACATTCGCAGTGCCTTTTCCCCCATTTGCAGCTAGTAATGTTCGCAAACTTGGCGAGCCGAGATACCCATTACGTAAACCCTTTGCCAAGCCCCCTCCCCCCTCCTGCCCACACACACACACTGGCACTGGCAGCGCATGTGGGAGAGGTCTGGGCACGTATATTACATAATATGCCATTAATAAAAGTGTTTAAAGTTCACTTAAGTGCCGCATGGAGCTTTAGACAAACGGAAAGCGTATCAACAACACACACTGAGGAAACTTCAACTCGCGCTTGGCTAGCAGGGAATGCAGGAAGGGTTGAGGTTCCGAAGAGCGAGGGGACTGCCTGAAATGGGGTTAGCAATTGGAATAGCTCTGGCTGTGGCTCTGCAAGTGGATTCCATGACAGACTAACACGCAGCTGGATTTATATGCGGCCAGCGTCAGAGAAAGAGTAAACACACACACACACACACACACACACACACTGAGACAGAGACAGAGACACGGCGAGCTCCAGGGACACGGGCAGATAGATAGATAGATGGATGGATAGATAAAGGCCGCTAGAGCAAGACAAATGAACAAATACTGCAAGCCGAGTGAAGGAGTGAAGTGATAGGGGCAGAGTGAGTGTGGTCGAGGGGGGGGGAGGGGTACAATGGGAACAATGCACCGAAAAGAAGTTTGTGCTGCGTTTCTCATTGAAATGAAAAATCAACGTGGCACAGTTCACAGATTGTGCCTCAGCTCACAGCAAGCAGCACTGAAAGGTGTTCCCACTGGTGTGTTCCCACTATTGTCTCCAGTCGTATCCCACTGGTTGCCGCAGCTCGCTGCAACTTCAGCTCCAGCTCCAGCTCGTGTCCAGCATTCATTTCCGTTGCTAGACTCACTCACAATTGACTTTGCGGCTCAGTTTGCTTTTCAAGCCAAGTCAATAAGGGCACGCACGTTGCGAAAGAGACAAAGAGAGAGACAGAGAGAGACAAAGAGAGAGAGAGACAAAGAGAGACTGTACGTATGCATAACCAGTGCACAGGAACCGCAGATTGCTTGGTACACTGTACGAGAGGCTATTTGCGTAATGTTGTTATGATTGCTACCCATAAAACTTCAAAAGAGCCTGCAACAGCAGCAGCAGCAATAGCAGCAGCAAGTGGAGCTGAGAAATTGAACAATATTCAAAGATGAACCTGCACAAAAGCAACTAACTAATGTGGTTGAACTTGCAGAAGGAGAAAGGCAAAGAGAGTGGAAGAGAGTGTAACTGAGGGGAAAAGTTGAGAGACAGAGCTTTACTTTATGCTCCATAGAGTCAAAGATTTTGCAGGCCAGATCTGAAGATCATTCAAGAATACATTTTTTTTTTTTTTTTTTTTTTTTTTTTTTTTTTTTGTATTATATTTTATCGAAACGATGAATTTTTTTTTTTTATTATTATTAAGTGGAGAAATATTCTTAATTCAGGAATATTGGCTTGAAAAATGATCTATTGATATTTGGAAGTCAACTTTTTTTTTTTTTTATATTTTATTGAAACGATGAATCTGTACATGCAGTACCAGTACCATAACAGCGCAATTAAACAAATAAATAACAGAACTAAACCTCACACTTATCGCGGGAGGATTACAACCTATATCACAAACATCGAGGGGGTCCTTAAAGTTGTCCAATTGTTTTGGCAAAACCCTTTCTTTCGAAGTCAACTGCTTGATGTTTGCAAAGGCTTATCTCACAAACAAGGCTAAAATATATAAAGTTATTCTATCTCCCATCTGGAAATATGGAATACAAGATTTCGGCATAGCTGCAAAGACGCACCTAAACAAGATTCATGTGGTGCAGTCCCAAATTTTTCGAAAAAAAAAACAAACGCACTGAAAGTGCAATAGGTCAATCATAAGTGAACGCTCTTGTACTTTGTTCTTTGCATAAGTACATTTAATAATCTTAAATTCTCTCTAAATTATTGTTAAGAGGAAGCCTTACACAGGGAGGAACCTTACAGGGAGCATTATACAGGGAGCCTTACACAGGGAGCCTTATACAGGGAGCCTTATACAGGCAGCTTTGCACAGTACCTAGCTAGATATAACCTTTTCTGCTTTTCCCAATGAACTAGAGCAGATGTTTATTGGACGAGTAAGCGATCTACATAGAAGCTGCGATACCTGTGTGCAGTTGTTTCCTCCTCTCAACCATACCAAAGCTGTACAGTTGCAGAGCATGTGCTTGGTAGTTTTTGTTGGCTTCTGCATGCTTCTTATTTGTACTATTTTGAGATAATATAATAGCAAATACAGCTAGAGATATTGTAAGATATTATTTCTCTAAAGAGCTGTCTCTGGGGATAAAGTTTTTCACGGAAATCTGTTCAACTCTACTTGACGGCACTAAGCAGAGTGTGCAACCAAGTATGCGACTATTCTTGCTATTTCTTGCTGGCACAATGCAGTCTTTTAATATGTGGTGTAGCATATATGTATTGTATTGTATGTATTGTATGTATATATGTATGTGTGTGCGTGTGTGTGTGTGTGTGTGTGTAGGAACAACGCCCTCGCATTGATGTGCATTTAATTTGTCATAATTTGTGCGACAATTGGAAGTGGGCGTTTGCCATCGCTCACTCTCTCTCGGTCTCTTTCTCTCTGCCTCTGTCTGTCTCAGTCGCACTCTATACGGCAAGTGGGCGTGGCAATTGAGTGTATAAATCATGTGGTTAAACATGAAGTGTAATTTGTTGTAAATTAAATAATGCCAACTATTTGTTGTTTGTTCACTTGTTCAGTTGTTCAGCAATCGGTTGCATACTTTTGTGCGACACTTTGCGCAACATGCAACAACAGCAACAGCAACAACAGCAAGCAGCAGCAACTGCAGAAATGACTGCAGCAGCAACAGCAGCCGCACTTGCCACAAAATTTATGACTGCATTAATACAGAAACAACACACACACACTAACATAGGCGCTCTCGGCTTGACCATTTTGCCATGCCACATTCGTATGTGTGTGTGTGTTCTTGTTTTGTGGCATATGCCACACAAGTCGCCTTTTGCTGCTGCTGTTTTTGCTGCCTTCGTTTTGCCTCCTGCTGCCATTGCTGCTGCTGCTGCTGCTGTTGTTGCTGTTGTTGCTGTGGCTGTTGCACTTTCTGCTGCAGCTGGCACCTCTTAATTAAATTATGCTTTTAATTAGGCCTTCGTGTTGGCCTCTTCATTTGTTGCCGCACATTTTTGCAGCTTGTACTTTGATTGCACAAAATTTAATTAAGTGCCCTGACTCGCCTTTGTTTAATTACTAAAATGCAGCACAAAAATCTGACGAGAATATGTTAACAATTTCAGCAATTATCTGCAATAATTATCGCTCATTTTTTCCCTTTCCTTTCCCTACACATGCCCACCTGCTTCATTGTTCACCTGCATCAAATTGTTTATTAAATTCAATGGCCGCTAAAGCGTGACGAATTTGCTTTAATTAACTCACAGCAATTTGAGGATTATTCTAAAGAATATTGTGCATATTTAAAGTGATTAAAGCAAAGGAATTGTCAATTGATTGCTGAAATATTCAATGAAAAGCAGAATGAAAGGCTTCTTTCAGTGTGCCGAAGGTTCTAAATAATAATAATAATAAATAAAAAAAAATAAATAAAAAAAAATGATGATAATAATAATAATAATGATGATAATAATAATAATAATAATAATAATAATAATAATAATAATAATAATAATAATAATAATAATAATAATAATAATAATAATAATAATAATAATAATAATAATAATAATAATAATAATAATAATAATAATAATAATAATAATAATAATAATAATAATAATAATAATAATAATAATAATAATAATAATAATAATAATAATAATAATAATAATAATAATAATAATAATAATAATAATAATAATAATAATAATAATAATAATAATAATAATAATAATAATAATAATAATAATAATAATAATAATAATAATAATAATAATAATAATAATAATAATAATAATAATAATAATAATAATAATAATAATAATAATAATAATAATAATAATAATAATAATAATAATAATAATAATAATAATAATAATAATAATAATAATAATAATAAAAATAATAATAATAATAATAATAATAATAATAATAATAATAATAATAATAATAATAATAATAATAATAATTATAACTATATTTTGGTATAAATATTGTTAACATTTTCTTACGATTTCTTTCATCTTCAATAATATTTAAAATTATTTAAGTACACACATTCACATTCCCTACACCTTCATTACATGTTCCATAACTAAACAAATTCCCTCCCTCTCTCTCTAGCATGATCTATCGTACTTGTCCATCTGCACCATCATCCATTTGATTCGCTTTCCAACAGACATTCATTGATTTAATTCGAAAGTAAACTTGTTACGCCCCGCAACCAAAATCAACAAACATACAGCAGATCCGACTACTTACATATGCATATTCCATAAGAATACAACCCGTCCCTGCTCCGTTGCCCCTTCAGATTTACAATCTGCTGATTTATCTGCTGCTTCTACAGTTTGTTTTTATTATTTTCATATTTTTTTTTCTTGCTTTCCTGCTAGTTTTGGTTTTCTGCATAATTTGGCATGCTGCAAGGTCCGAGGACAGGCCAAGGCAAACAGGAAAGAGCAGACAAAAAGGGGAAACAAGCAGAGAAGAGAAGGAGAAGAAGGAGAAGGGGGAAGGGAGTTGCAAGCCGTAGGACTCAAGCACAAGGACGACGCTTATCTCAAATTTTGTGGCTAAACGCATATTCTAACAAATTTTTGTCATGTTTTTGCCGGTTGTTTATTGCTGTTGCTGTTGTTGCTGTTGCTGTTGTTGCAGCTGTTGTTGTGCGAATAATTTAAAAACAGCCACCTTTGACACTTGCAACTGACACTCTTTTGGGGCTACAAGGTGCCTCGTTGCCCTGCTCGGAACACTTTAATTTAATATGCCCGAAAGCAGCCACAGACCCAGCGGGGGGAAAGTGGCGGGAAAGCGAGCCTGGGCAAAGCCAAATCCCAAAAGTGTACCCAAATCACTTTTGAAACTATCTGGCGCCTTGACGCACTCCGAGAGTGTACGGCGTGTCTGTCTCTGTGTGCGATAGGGATAGAGATATATATTCGGAGAGCCTTTGCCAAATATTTCTGACCACAGCAAAAGGTTTCTGGCGCTGCTGCTGCTGCTGCTGTTGCTGCTGTTGCTACATACATATTTATGAGGTCCTTGTGGATTTTCATTGAGATAAGCGCTGGCATTTAGGCAACAAGCGATTGCCTCGACAAAGCCGCTTTCGTTTTTTGAAAATATTCTTTTTGCATATTTATTGACAAGAAATTTAATTTCAGCTACAGTTTGGCAAGCACTGGGCAGCAGCTTGCCGCTGTGCTTGGTTTATTTTTGGCTCAAATCAATTGCCACAACTCACTCGAGCGTTAACTACGTGCATCACGCTGCGTATACGTAATGAGCTTTTGCTTTAAGACGTATACGAAGCGTGTACACAGACAGCGGCACAGCCCTCCTTGAGCTTAGCACGAAAACGTAAAGAAAATTAAAGCCAGCAGCGAAATAGAGCAAAACACGCAGACAAAACTAACGAGCTGAGCGAGCGAGCGAGCGAACAAGCAAAAACTGACAACAGCATGAAAAATTGTCACTGGCTGAGAGTTACGACGACTGCCAGACAGAGACAGAGACACAAGGAGAGGGGGGAGAGAGAGGGAGAGCTGGAGCTGGGCAAAAAGAAATTGGCAATGGGCAAGCAGCGCCATGAGGCATCGCCGCCTGGTCATCTCGAGCATCTTGGGCAGCGCCATTGCTGCAAACACTCGAGAGTAACCGGAAACGTTGCTTAATAAAAACGGATATACCAATTTAGTTTTGTTCAAACAGCAGCAGCAACAACCACAACAACAACAACAACAGCAGCAGCACTAACAACGACAATGGCCAAGAAGCACTGAGTGTGGGAATAAAACAAGCAGAGAAGAGACGACGAATAACAACAAGAAACAGAAGCAACTAGGTTGGAAGGTGCTCAACGGGGTGAGGGAATGCCGAAAGGGTAGGGAGGAGAGGTGGAGGGAGAGGCACGAGAGGGACTGAAGCTGCAACTGCAAAGCTCAAATAAACACAAAAATAATAGAAATTCATTTAAAGTTAAAGCGCAAGTAAAACAAAGCGCAAAACACAAGGCGAAAAAAGAATCAACAACGAAAAATGTAGTGTGACATTAAAACGAACTGGGAGATACTCTGTAATGGCAGATAAGTGTTGAGAAAGTGTGGAAAGTGTTGAGAGAGAGTAAAAGAGTGCTGTGAAAGAGTAAAGGCGTGTTGAGAAAGAGAAAAAGAGTGTTGGTAAGGAGTAAAAGAGTTGAGAACGAGAAAAATGGTGTTAAGAAAGAGTAAAATAGTGTTGAGAATGAACAAAAGAGTGCTGTGAAAGAATAAAAAAGTGTTGTGAAAACGTACATAAGAATTAGGAATGGGTAAAAGAGTGCTGCAAAGAGTGTTGAGAAATAGTGAAAGAATTGAGAAAGAGAAAATGAGTGTTGAGAAGAAGTAAAAGTTTGTTGAGAAAGAGTGAAAGAATTGAGAAAAAGAGGAAGAGTGTTGAGAAAGAGAAAAAGAGTGTTGAGAAAGAGTGAATTAATTGAAAAAGACAAAAAGAGAGTTGAGAAGAAATAAAAATGTGTTGAGAAAGAGAAAAAGAGTATTGAGAATGGGTAAATGAGTGTTGAGAATTGGTAAATGAGTGTTGAAAAGGAGAAAAAGAGGGTTGAGTCTGAGTAAGTAACATTTCTTTATAATATGAAATATAGAAAAAATTTAAATAAAAATCATAATTGAAATATTAATTCAAAACATAAATAATAATTAAAAATGAAATGTACAATATGTTAACTGTTAAAGTTAAGTTTAAGCATTTATTTTTAATTTAATTTATGTAATTTTGTATATTAAAATAAGAATGAATAATCACTTATGCTAAATTGAATTCATTAATATATTTAATTCTCAGCTAACAAGTTTACCGTGCATTCGCAAAGACTCTGTCACCTTGTATTTACTTATTTAATTTAGAGGGTATGACACAAAAAGCGAAACAGCAACAACAACACGGCGCACACAGTGAAAAACAACTAAGCGTTAAAATGCACAGCGCAGTGATCAGGATCAGGAGGACAATGGGCCGGGACCAAGCTGCGGCCATGTTGAACATATTTGCAGAGCGCTGCCAGAGGCTTAGTGAGGCAGGGCAGTGGGTAGGGGAAATGGAGGAGGGAGAGAACGAGTGAAAACGGGAAAACTTGTAGGGTTTGCTGTCGCTGAAGTTTAGCACACAGCTCAGAGCTCGAGTGGAGCTATTTGTTGCTGTTGCTGTTGCTGTCGGTAGTTGTTCGAGTTGCTGTTGTTGTCAGTAGTAGTCGTCGTCGTTGTTGCTATTATTGTTGTTTTAGTTGTTGCTGTTGATGGCGGCCAGGCCGCAATTTTTGTGTTTTAGGTTTTTAAGCTTTTTAGTTTTTTGTATTTCAGGCATTTTTTTTTTTTTCTTTTTTTTTCGTTGGCAACTTTTTGTTTTGTGGCCAATGCAGCTCGCTTACGATTGAATGCACAGAGCGAGTGCGAGGTAAAAGGGAAGGAAGAGAGGGAAAGAGAGACAGAGAGAGAGAGAGAGAGGGCAGTAGCATAGGCATAAAGCATTTGGAGAGTGCTCTAGCTGGGGCCAGTCGACTGGGGGTTTGTCAAAAACAAATGACCAAAATGACACATGGCAGTGGCCCGAAGGAGGCGCAAATATTTAGGCCAAAAACACCAAACGACAACAGCAACAACTACAATAACAATAGGAGCTACAACAACAACAATAACAACAACAACAATAAGAATCTAAATTGCAATGCAGCAAACGAAGCGCAACAAAACAATCGAGCCATGGCCAATATATAACTCAGCGGACTGCTCATAATTAGACTAGGAAACACTCCCAACCCCCCCTCCCCCCACTCGCCTACTTCCCCAGCTACCTCTCTGCCTCTTTTGTAACCCTTCCCTTTCTCACCCCGAGACACTCCCAATAGATTTGTCAATTTTTGAAAAGGGTTTAACGCGGAAAATCGTGCGGAAAATGGCTCACAAATGTCGAGGCCGACGCCCGCAAGTTTAAGGTGTGTGTGTGTGTGTGTGTGTGTGGACTACGCACAGCAGGAAGTAGTATGTGAAAGTAGAAAAGCAAACTCGGAAACCAGGCTGAACTCAGACTGAATTGAACCGAACTGAACCAAGCTGAACCAAACCAAAGCGGAGCGGAGCGAAGCGGAGCTAAACTAATGGCTGGGAACAAAATGTTGTTTCAAGCTGTGTGCACGAGCGAGCTTCAATGATATTTTTCTTATTTTCTTTCAGTTTTTTCTAGCCAGTCCCCCCTTACTCTCTCCCCCTCTCTCTATCCCTTTTTGCTGAAGCAGAACCGAGCCTGGAATTCACGGCAAAGCTGTCATAAAAATTCGCCATAGGAAACAGCCGCCAAAAACCTACGCAATGTTTTTTCAAATGAGCACAACACGGCACCAACAACAACAACAGCAACAACAACAAGAACAGTAGTAAGAACAACAAGAAGAACAAGAACAGTGGCAGCAGCGAGATATGGTACCAGCTGTGCGCGTGTTTGCAAGCAGCGCCTTCAAAGGAGTAAAAGATAAATAATGGCCCACGCTGATGAGAAGCGGCACCGTCAGTTCCATTTCGAGCCGGGGTGGCAACACTGGTACATACTTGGATTGTGCGTTTTTTTTGGTTAAAGCCGATTCGATGCGCAGAGCCCACATGATTGAGAGCTTCAGCATTGCCTGAGGTTCAACGCGAGATATTATTCAGCTGAGGAATGATAGATAGGCCGAGCGACTCAATTAGAGCTGGATAATGTCTGTGGCTGTGTGGCAGGAGCAGCAGTTGGGCATATAGGATTTTAAAGATTGAAATAAACTGTACAATTCTTAAAGATATGCATCTCTGTTATAACTGTAGCCACAGCTACAAAATTTGGTACTAGAACTCTTGTCATATCACTGCATTTCTTGTATATTTATCAAGTTAGCCATGATAGCCATTGTCAGAATCAGGCAAACTTAGGCTAGAGTCGGGCACAACGTACAGTTAAATACTCTTTGTTCTGTTGCAAAAACACTAACAATACCAAAGATAGAGTGCACTGTCGACTATTGTTTTCTCACTCGCACACTCATGTACAGGCAAGCGCACATGGGTTGGATACTGTTGTAGTTTCCTTAATAACTACTGTCTTTACTGTTCCATCAGAATGAAATTTGGAGAAGAGATAGATATTAAAGTCAGCTAAGTATATGTCAAAGCCAGAAAGTTGTAGTTTTTATATGTAGCTAACAAATCAACTTAAAAAAATAAACTATTGTTTTTCATGGGCGGTGGGCGTGGCAACCAATATTTAAAATCAACTTTAGTTGCGTCTGGTATAAAGCAACCTGCATGCCAAATTTGATATCTCTAGCATTTATAATAGCAGAGATCTGTGCGCTCATACAGACAGACATGGCTCAATCGACTCGGCAAGTGTTGCTGCGCAAGAATATACAATTTGTGTGGGCTGCCACGTAACTCTGTAACGCACAACAGGCATTGAATGTTATTTAAATGTTGTATCTACTTAATAAACAAATTAACTTGCCTTCGCCTCATTAGGTTGCATTCAAATCGAAACAGAGTTAAAAGCAAAACTATTATTAACACAATTGAGAGCTGTCATTGTGATCTGCTCAGGCTTCCAATTGTTTGGCATCTGTTGTTCCATTCATCAATAAAATCGATTGAAATAACAAGAACAAAGAGCGTCGCATTTGCAATTGGAATTCCATGAGGGAAATGAGCGAAATGAGCTCGACCTATGCTGATTAGTCAAATTATCCCGACCTCAGGCTGTACAATTGTGCGTTTATTTTCGTTTAGTGTGCTATATTTATTCGCATTCATCAAGGACTCACTCGCAGAGTACGCTCAATCAGGCCAAGATAAACAATCAGAAATCGCATCCCCAAAGCGAAACATCAGATTGCAAACCCAAGAAGGGCTGGAGAGGGGGTGGGGTAGAGGGGTACAGAGGTTAACCGCCTAAACTGCTTAAGAGTTGTGCAGCTGATGCCTCAAGCGAGTCAGGCGTAACCATCATAACTGCCCCTACCTTCCATGGCTTTGTCCACCTACTGCTGATTAAGGTGCGACTGGTGGGGGAGAGGGGGGAGTGGTTCAAGGAGTAAAGGGGACAGGACCCACAGGGCGTATGAGCGACGGCAACATTGTTAACGGCGTTCAACTGTGACAAATGCGTTTGTCGGTTTATACACAAAGGGAGACGCAGACAGAGAGTGGGAGAGAGAGGGAGAGAGACGGAGAGGGGACGAGAGGGTAAAGAGGGGGGCAGCCCGCACACACTCGCATGTATGGCATCGCATAACATATGTTTCTGTGCATGTTGCCGGCTTAGAATTATTATTTATGAACAAGCCAACGCACACAGACAATGAAAGCCGCTTTCCCCCCCGTTACACACCTCATCCCCTTGCCCGCCTTAGCCTTAGGCCTCTCTCCTTCTTCGCTTCTTTTTCTCTCTCTGTCCCGACACTTGTAATTTTTGCTGAGGTTTTTGCACGTTTAGTAAATAAATCACGCGTTTGTTGTACCCACTGTTCCTCTGCTGCTTCCGCTCCCCCCCATGTTCCATTTCTTCAGCTTCAGCTCCTTCTTTTTCCCCTCTCTCCCGTTACGTCTGCCCTTGTACTCCTACTCCTCGCTCCTTTGCCGTGCCACAAAATGCTTTGTGTCGTTTTTTATATAAATAATTTGCTTTTGGGCAGTTGCTGCCCAACTTGGGCTATTTCTTGTTGTTGTTGTTGTAGTTGTAGTTGCTGCATTAGTTTTCACAGAGTGCACACTGAGAGAAATAAATCATGCATTTAAATTGGAGACACAGCGCAGCAAATGCATAATAAAGATTTAATCTAGCGACAAAATGAAAGCAGAAAAATGAAAATATTAAAAGGAAAAGTTGTTTTTAGTGTTGCTATAAAAGTAAAAAAAGTATAAGGTTTTCATATTTAAAACTAGAAATTTATGTTATATATAAATTATTTAATTATTATTAATAAATTGTGCGATACATAACAAAATATTGTATATAAACTGAAAAGCCCATTGCAGAGCAAAGCAAAAAATATTGCAAGGCAGAAAATATATTTATATTTTAGATTTATTTTTTACTATAAAAAAAATTTAAAAACTATAAAATTTTAAATTATTCAGCATTTGTAAGGTTCTTAAAATATTTATATATTCGTTTATATATTTGAATCTTAGTTTACAATATGTTTAAAATATTTGATTGCTGACTTTTAAATATTTTTAAGTTGATTTAGATTTAGATTTCCTTTTTTGCAATGAAAAAATTTAAAAACTATAAAATTTAACTTTTTCTAACATTTTTAAGGTTCTAAAAATATTTATTTATTTGTTTATATATTTATATTTTAGTTTACAATATGTTTAAAAAATTTCATTGTTGATTTTCTAATTTTTAAAATATTTTTAAATTAGTTTAGATTTAGATTTATTTTTTGCTATAGACAAATTGAACAATTTTACACTTTTGAACATTTTTAAGGTGTTTACTTATTTATTTTGTATATTTTTAGTTTAGTTTACAATATGTATAAATTATTTGTTTGTTGATTTTCTAATTTTAAAATATTTTTAAATTGTTCCCACGAAATGTTTGCACAATTTTTGGTCACTGTATGCACGTAGCTGAAGCGTTACATTGATATGCCCATAAAAGCATACAAACATGCACACACACGCGCATACACACACACACATGCAGGGGTACCCACACACACATACACACGCACATGCAAGCAAGCGGAGCGAGTGACCGCACCGTGTGGCGCCTCGGATGATTTATTATGTGTTGCCTATTAACGTCTGCCTTATTATGTGTGTCCACGTGTGTGTGGGTGTCAAAGTGTGTGTGTGTGTCAGAGTGTGTGTGTCAGTGTGTGTGTGTGTGGCTATTGGCCTCAGGTCGCTTGGGGAGTATCATGGCATCATAAATAAACGCAAATCTATAAACTAAACAAAACTAAATACATGTGTTATTTATACTCGACGCGGGCGACACTTGGAGCATGTTGCAAATGCCTCAATGAGTTCACTTGTTGTTGTTGTTGTTGGTGTTGCTGTTGCTGTTGTTAGCTAATGAGCACGAAGTTGTCAATGTGTCAATTTAATTAGACAAGAAACCCAACCCGCAATGACACCAAATTGAATTATTACAACGACATTTCACGCAGTTCAGGCCGAGACTTGAGTCGAATCTGCTTGTTCTTCTGCTTGTTCTTGTTGGTAGTAAATAATTGCTGGCACTGTTGTTGTTGTTGTTGTTGTTGTTGCTGTAAACAGTGCAACACATTGCGGCACATGATTTGTTGACTTGCTGCTGGCTCGAATGTCGAAGACGAAAAATCACAGCCCCCCCTCCTTCTCACGCTCTCGCTCTCTCACCGAAATCAAAATGGTGACGCCGCATTGCGTATACGACGCGTGTGCCCGCCGGCTGTCAGGTGGCACTGCGGCCAGGTCAGGGGGTCAGCGAAAACTAAGAGTAGCAAGCAGGACTAGAGCTAGGCAAAGCAAAGCAGAGCAAAGCAAAGCAAAGCAAAGCAAAGCAAATCAAATCATTTATGCTGCCAGCGGCCCATCAATAAAGCTCGCTTGACAGCCCAGACTAAGAAGCATTGGCCAAACAATTAACGGCGCTTTAATGATTTATGCCTGCCTGCCTGCCTGTGTGTGTCTCTGTATGGTATATATATATATAGATATATGTGTGTGCGTGTGTCCGTCTTTTGTGGGTGAGTTAATTACGCTCAGCGGAACTGAATGATGAGCTGCCTGAGAGGTTTACGCTGTACTCTGGCGGACAAGAGGCTTTTGTGCCCCGGCATGCCAAGCTCTAGTTGTTGTCTAAGCTGTTGCTATTGTTGTTGTTGCTGTTGTAGATGTAATTGCAACAGAGCAATTGATGCAGAGTTATTTAAAGGGATTTGCGGCCGGACAACAATGAATGACAATTTCTAAGGCAACTAATACGTATACGTACTGTTGTACCCCCCGCGCACTGTGACAATTTGATTATAATGCTAGAGTTAACTAACCGCTGTGGATGGCAGTTACATACATGTGTCGTAAGGTGGAAAATTACAGTTATTTACGGCATAATTCCGCTACTTTTAGCGTTTTACTTTAGCAGCAGAAATGTTTTCTTTTGGCTGGCAATCGATAGATTATGGCATAATAATACTTACACTACGGTTGCCCTATTTGTATACGAGTATATACAGAGCATAATCTCTTAATTTTGCCTCGCATTGACTGTCTACTTTCTTCTCTGTCTCTTTCTCTCTGTCACTCTGCGTCTCTCGTTCGTTCTTACAGCGTATTTCTTTCAGCACTTTTTGCAGTTGCCTTTCTCTCTGTCTCTCTCTTTGGTATTCTCCAGCTGAAGCTGCTTCTCTCTGGTGGGCCATTCGCTCTGCTTGCTTAACATGCAAATTTGATGGGCTTCAGCTATAAAATGCGAGCCGGCAACATTTTCATTTTCAAATTTCACTTGGTAAATTTTAACTACTTTTTGAGCCAACTCTCAACTTTTCGCATGGCACTCAACGCACTCCCGCCACCTCCCTACCTCTCTCTCCCTCTCTCTGCCTATCTCTTGTTTCTCTCATTGCTTGCTAGGCTCTTGCCGTTTGCCCTCAGGCAGAGTTGGTACTCCTTGGCTTGGCAACCCGTTTCGGCCATTGTTTGTCTATTTACACGAGCTCATTAACATTTGAAATGACTTTTTGCTTTGGCTTGGCTTGGCTGCAACATTTTTCGTGCGTTGAGTTATTTTAATGTTTTGCCCCAGCAAATACAAGCCCCTTACCCCCGTCACTCTCTCTCCCTCTCTCTCTCTCGTTTCCCCCTTCTGCCTGCACTTGTTTTAATTTCTTTGCGTTTGGCATTAAATAAAATTTGCAAAAATAATTTATACCAACCAAAAAAAGCTTTTTAAACATTTACACAACATTGTTGTTGTTGCCCCTCATCTTCAGTGTATACTATATATGTATGTATGTGTGTTTGTATGTGTGTATGTATGTTTGTAGGGCTGATAAGGCGCGATAGACTGCGACTGAGCTGAGGAGCTGGTACTCATTTATGCTAATTTGCGTAATTATGCGCTTCATAAAATCACTCGGCAAATGCAGCTTCAAAACTTCAAGTTGCCACTTGCCAACATTTGCTAAATTGCTGTTGTTGTTGCTGTTGTTGTTGTTGTTGTTGTTGTTGTTGCTGTTGTTGTTGTTGCTGTTGTAACAATTAAGAACAGCAGGTTGAGTACGGCGAAACAGTAGGCAAAACGCAATACAAATAACACATAAAATATTGAAAAACTTTTTGCCAGCACGCAGACAGCGGAAGCACAAGGGGAAGAGTGATGAAAAAATAAAACAAAAAACAGAAAGAGAAAGAGCGAGCGAATAAACATGAAATGAAAATGATGAAAATTTATAAATGAGAGTCTGTGGTGAAGTTGCTGCCTCTGGTAACTACCCTGGCCACAGTGAGAGAGAGTTGCGTCTTCCTACTCACTTCATGTTTGCCGACTTTTGTTTCTTTTGCAAATACCCTGTGAGAAGGCTATTGCTGTGAAGGGGTATTGCTAGACTACTATTATTACAAGCGTACTGTTTGGTGCTTCTGCTGGGATAACTCATTCACATTACTTTACATGCTATGATGTGCTATTCTAATCTATTCTTCTCCCTTTAACTTCAATGAACTTCAGTCATACCTTACGCCTGCAGGGCATTGTCTAGTCGCCCTGTTTTTTTTGAATCAATTACTTTCTCGTGTGATTTTTTTTTTTTTATTTTGCTGCTGCTTGTTTTATACACTGAAAATTTTTGTGTTTGGTTTGTTCGCTTTCAAGTGAAGTTTGGCGAATGAGGTTTACAGCTTGACGCCTGCTCGCTGCATGGATTCATGTATGCTTCATTTGCTCGTTGAATAATTGAGCATGAGCTCACACACACACACACACACACACATACATATATTATACACACATACACACATATATTATACACTCCAGTAAGTGCTGGGGAATTAGCTGCCTTGTCAGACTTAATTATGTATGAGGCCTGACGGTTAAAGTGCCTGTAAAACTGTAAAACTGAACGCCACGCATAAATTATGCTTAAAAATTACTGTTCAATTGTTGCAACATCGTTTTGTGTACTTTTCAATGTGCATAATGAGCATTCAGCTTGCAGGCTGAAGAGCGGCGAGAGCGGGTGTAAATAAATGTAAGAGAAAATCAGAAAGAAAATCAGAGAGAAAATCAGATTTAGGCTTATATCTGCTCCAATTATTGATATAGGTATATAAGGGTACACTGTAGTATAACATTGTGATCCTGTATTCGTATATGACGTATAATATAATATATAGTCATAATATAACTCTAGTCATAACTCAATTTCAATAAGAATATCTTTCTTAAAAATATTTCTCACCCTGTGATGTTAAGATACAATATTATTATGTACGGATTCTTCACTTAATAATAATAACACAAAAAAAAAAAAAAGAATATCTTTGTTTCGAACTGATTGTTGTCATAAAGTAGCATCAAAGCTACAGTAAAGTGCGCCCGATTGTAAAATACCCGTCACACACCTGACCAACGCAATTTCTTGAGTATATAACTTCCGTATTTAGCGTAATTTGTGTTTCAAACTTTGCAGGGAATGGCTTCGAAATCAGTAGCTCTTTTTTTTTTTTTATTTATTTATTTATTTCATTAGGGATCAGAATACATATATTTCTGTAACCTAATGACCATCTATGGTTGTTACTTCTCCAAGACTACTTAGGATAATTATAAGTAGTTTTTGTCAGTAGCTCTTTAAAATTATTTCTTAAATAACTTCTATGTGAATTAACCGATTGCAAGTTATCAAAAATTGCATTAAAATCAGGCTTAAAATTCGTGTTTTATCAATTTTTTGGGGCGTAGATGAATTCTAAAATAAACTTCATCTGCATGCAGAATTTATAAATTTGTAGTGATTTTTTCATAGTCCAAACTCATAAAGTCTCTGGGATCAAAATTTTCCCACGGACAGACAGACAGACATGACTATATCGACCAGCCTGTTGATGCTACTTAAGGTTATATATAATTTGTGGGGTCTGCCACGCCCTCATCTGCCTGTTACATACATTTTTGGAATACCAATGCTACAGCTGGCTAAGCTATATTCATTTCAATGCATTTTCAATGCCCGAAGCTGTATAATCAGCTGGCTAACCGCTTTTGTTATAAACACCTCGTGGAATTCCATTTGCCATTTTCTATTTGCCATGTCGAACGTTCGTTTATTGCGCAACCAAACTGAACACCATCGAAATCAAGCGGGGTAAACCTCCCCAAACAATCTGGAAATGGGCATCTATTAATAAACGAATTTGGTGTGCGTTTCATATGCATATTTTATTTGTTCAATCCACGAATTTTGGCGTTATTCGCATCACATTTTGATTCGCATTCACGGAATATTTAGAGCAAATGTTTAGCTGGATTTGATGGAAAGCAAATACGACCGATTTAAGATTTGTTCTTAAATTTCGCAATTCGGCAATCGACACTCGCTCTCTCTCTCTCTCTCTCTCTGTCTCTCTCTCTTGATGAATGTGTTTTAATTATAACAAAGCATTGTTATTATAATTAATTAAGAATCAATTCGAATGGGATTTCAAATGTTTTAGAGTTTCAAATAAATTACACAAAAGTCAAGTGATATTTTGTTTATTGCAAATTCAAATCTGCCCACGTTGGGCGCCACAGTCAATTAATACAATAGTTGATGCTTAGTAGAGAATGTGAAATGTGGAACGATTATTGAGTGCATTTTAAAGATGCTTGAGGGAAATTATATTTGTGAACTGTAATTGTAAAAGTAATGTCTATTGTTTCCTTAACCTCACAAAAACAGGAAGTACTTCCCATATCATGAGAATATCGCAACTTTAGTTGCTAAATAAGTTAGTGTCATTCAAAGGAGAATTCAATTTAACTGCCCGGCCAGTCTAAAAACTGAACCATTGAATTGCCCCCCCTCCCCCCTCGCTCTGTCTCCCTCTCCCTTAGAGTGTGTCTCTTTGTAAGTGAAGTTGTCGGGCCTGGTCTGGCACATGCTGCCATTGAAATGCAAATGAAATTGAATTGTTAATTTCAAATAGAAAATCCTTGCGGGCCATTCATTCAATATTGAATGTGCTCGCAATAAATGTAATGACTGGCACAGTTTTTCTCGCATTTCCCGCTCTGCGATACCCTCCCCCCCCCCCTCCTCTCTCTCTCCCTGTCGCATTCATGCAGCTGGCTGGGAAATTGGCACGCAAACAAATTTTGTAGGAAACGTGGCCCGTTATTTTTGGCATGACTGTATGCGAGAGTGCAAAGAAAATGTTATTTCATGTACCAAAAATATATATATCTATGTGCTGAATCTGTGTGTATGTGTGTGTGTGTGTGTGTGTGCTTCTACATATATAAAGCATATGACGTTTCCGTTTCCGTTACACGAACGGCGACAACTTTCATGCGTGCACTTTGCCAAAAAACAGGAACATTTTCAAGAATATTCAAGCAAAATTCAATACAATTTTTATTATTTAACACCAACACCCCTTATCCCTTGCTTCTCTCTCGCTCTCTTCGATAGTGAATGGAAATATAAAACAATAATTGTTTAAGCTGCAAAAATATTCCATTATGCGATTGAAAGCAGCAACAGTGACAACTCCAGCTGGCAATCGCTGCATGAAGTTCTATTTAAAGCCGTTCAACTAACGTATCTCTACACTTCGGGCCTCTGCCCCCCACCCCCTCCCCTCTCTCTCTGCTAGGCACTCAGATAGCCCGAAACTAAACGCTTTGCGTTGCCCGAAAATTCGTTGACAAAGGTCGAGACCTCGTTTACCTGCCAAAGGTTGGCAGTCCGTGCAAAGGGTGTGATTATGCCGCTGACACATGACACCTTCAACTCATGTGTGGGCCAAGCTGTGAGGGGGTTGTGCGGATGTGTGCGGTCAAAATGGTGTGCCCGAAAAAAGTTACAAAAATATTGTAGCATATTTGACAGCGTCGCCCAAGCTATGTTTGTATGACCTTTTTGGTGTCAAGGTACTTCAGTTTCGATATGAAGTTTGCTGCATATAAGAAACTGGTTAAAGAAATAGGTTTGTAGTAGAGCAAGAGTCTGTTTAGATGCGTTACTTAAGCATTTCTTGATTTTTAGTTTGTTAAGAAGTGGTGCTCATATCGTGAACTAAACACAAGTACAGATTTCTATGCACAAGAAGAGGTAGTGTAGTGCAAGAAAAGAGTGTAAAGGTAGAGCAGTGTTTTGTTTTGTAAGAAGTAGCTCAAGCATCTTGAAGAAAAGTTACTTAACCAAGAGTCTAAACACAAAAGTCTATATAGATAAGTAGAGTAAGATATAGATTATTAACAAGAGTTTCCCATATTGCAGCTCAAATAAAACTACAGATTTCTATGCACAAGGAGAGCTAGGGTAGTGCAGAGAGACTGTATACGTAGAGTAGGTGTTTGCTTGTTTAAAAACAGATCTAAAGTCTTTATAGATATGTTACTTAACCAGTTCCATGCTGCCAAAAAAGTAGATTAATGAAAAACGATTCTCTTATCACAGCCCGAACAACGTAACAGATTTCTATGCACAAGAAAAGATGGGTTAGTGTAAGGAAAGAGTTTAAAGGTAGATTAGGGTTTAAAAGTAGATCAAGAGTTTTTATAGATAAGCTGATAACCAAGAGTCTATATCGATAAGTAGAGTAAAATGTAGATTAATAACCAGAGATTTAAAAATAAAAAAAAAAAATAAAAATAAAAATAACCAGAGATTTTCTTATCACAGTCCGAACATAAGTAACTTAAACAAGAGTCTATACAGATAAGTAATGTTAGATGTACATTAATGTAAAGAGAGTCTCTTATCACAGCCCGAAAATAAGTTCAGATTTTTATGCACAAGAAAAGCTAGGCTAGTGTAAGGAAAGAGTGTAGAGGTAGAGTAGGGTTTAAGAGTAGATCAATAGTCTTTGTAGATAAGTTACTTAACCAAGAATCAATACAAATAAGTAGAGTAAGCTGTAGATTAATAATAAGAGAATCTCTTATCACAGTCCGAACACAATGCACAAAAAAAGCTACTGTAGTGCAGTATCTTCCTCTGCATAAAGGTCGCTCAGCAGAGTATCAGAAATGCGCTATGGCCCATTCTCCTACTCATTCCCATGGTTGCCTTTGTTGTTTGTACCCTTTTAGCACATGTCAAAGCACGCTGAACTCTTTGGCATTTGGCAACACCTCATTCACCTTGCTAGGACTTCACTGTCGGTACCTTCAGAAGCTTCGCAGCTCGTGCAGCTGCCCTGTTCGTGGCGCTGTTTGTATTGGACACTGGCGCTTTCAAAATGCCATTTACAAAATTCAATAGCGCTTTGATTTTGTTTCGTTTATTTTCACAAAGTGTTTTTCAGTCGAAAAGCGCCCGAACCCGCCATTAGACCCCCTCTGATAGCCACGCCCATGGCCAGCTTCATCAGCAGCCAACGAATTCGGCTCAAATCGATTTGGCATCGTTTGTTGTTGTTGATTTTTCGTTGCGTTTTGTTTAGCGTGAAAATCAAACTGTTAATTTGCGCTTTTGTCTGCGTCGATTTAGTTCGGTTCGCTTCGTTTAGGTGGCTTAAGAGGAGTCCACAGCCTCCCCCCCCACCAAGAGACTCGACTACAACTTGGGCACGTGGTCAAAAACTGTTTTGGGGCCCCTCGAAAAACACTCACAAAAAGCACTTTGGCAGCCCTTTCTGGTGTTGTTTGTTTGTTTGTTGTTTGTTGTTGGCTTGTTTATTTTTGTATGTTGGCTTGTTTTACGGTTAGCTGCGTCGCTTTGTTTTTGCGGCTCTAAATTAATGTTTGTCCAGGGGATTTTAATAAGTAAATGATTTTCATTTTCCTACAACTAGTTACTGTTGTGTGTGTGTGTGTGTGGGTGTGTGTCTGTGTGTGTGGGTGTGTGTGTTAGTGGGTGTTGAAGTGATGTTGCGACAGCAACACCATCAATCAACTTCAATTCAAATTCAAGTCAAGAGATGAACAGTTGATAGACAATTGACTAAGGAAATTGAAAGAGTGAGAGAGTGAGAGAAAGGGAACTTGGCTTGCTGGTTGTCTATCTGTGTGTATGTGTGTGTGTGTGTGTGAGCTTAATTAATCAACATTGAAGCAAATGCAACACTGAATATGTATAAGGAATGCTCATTTACAGAGACAGCTAAGTTAACAACAGTTTGAGAGTCACTGTACAGTGGGCAATTGTTGAGGAAACTTTTGAAATTTTTGAGTTCGATTTTTATATTTGTTTAGGGTATTGTTAGCGATTAGAAGTAAGAAAACAAATGTGAAAATGTTTAAAGAATGTTTCAAGTTTTTTTATAAACAATTTTTGTAGTTTTTTTAAATTATTTAGACTTTTTTTTTTTTATTTATATGCTCATTAAGGGTATTTTAAGCAATTTGAAACAAAAAGCGAAATTTAAAAAATTTTTTGAGACTTTATTAGTTCAATATTTGTTATTAGTTGTATTGTTAACGATTTTAGCCAAAAATTTTTTTTTGAAAATTTAAAACATTTTTTATTGTAGCAAAAAAGTAAAAATGTTTGTAAGTTTCTTACAAAGTTGGCAAAAAGTTTTTGGATGAAAGCGTAGCAAACAACAGGGAAATTAATACAAAGATAATAAGTTAATAAGTTATTATCTTTGTATATACTCTTACGATACGCCAAGAAACTATATAAGACTGTAAAGGCAGCCCTATAAAGCTGTTCAAAGTGTTCTAAAGGACAACATTGACAAGCAAGCTAAGTAGCCAAGCAGACGAGCAAAAAGTGAGTGAGTGAATAAGCAAGGGAGAGAGAGAGAAAGAGAGACAGAGAGAGAGAGAGAGAGAGAGGGAGAGCGAGAGAGAGAGACTGTGCTTGCGTTAGATAACTGTTTTGCCATCAATTTTGAGCCATTTGTTTTGGTTTCGTATTCGCCTGCCTAGCTAAAAATTAACTCCACTGCCAACTATTAAAAAGTCTTATTAGATTGCTTTTCTGCCAAAGTTTTAGCTGCTGTTGCCGTTGGCAATGCTGAAGAGTCTACAACGTCGTCTCTTCTTTCTTTATTCCCCCTCCCTTCTGCGCTCTCTCTCTCTCTCTGCCCGTCTTAGCCACCACAGACATCACACGACGCTAGTTACTTTACTTTTAATTACTTTTGTGAAAATTCATTTATCACTTTTATCCCAGCTCAAACTCAAGCTGCAGCTCAAAAGCGTGGCGAGTAACCAACTGACTGCCCTCTTTCTACTCAAGCAGAGCCATTTTTCACTGGCAAACTTTTACCACACACACACACCCACACACACCCACACACAGACACACACATGCGCTTGCACAGTGGGCAGGAAGTGGGGTCGGTCGGGATTGGTTTGCGCCGAGCGTGGATATAAAATTGAACGCCCTTTGGCCAGTCATCGGCCAGTTTGGCAGCTGAAAAAGTCAAGTGGAAATTCAATGATGCCATTAATTGGCCAAAGTTTTCACTTATGTTCTGATTTTTAGCCCAAACACACACACACACACACACACACGCACGCACACACACAGTCGCACTGGCCTTGGCTATCAGCCCGAAACTGTGCCAGGAAGTACAAATGTAGCTGCCTGCTAAATTTACGGTTTCCCTCCTCCCTTGGAGAAAGAGAGAGAGAGAGGGAGGGAGAGAGAGTTGCAACTTTCGGCCAACTGTGCAGCCAAATTGCATGAAATCAGTTTAGCCAGCAACGCCTACACTCCAGACCAAGACCAGCCCCCCACCATCTACTACTTCGCACCCCCTTTGCCATCAGTTCTCTCCCTGCTGCTGCTGCTGGGCCATTTATCTTGCAATTGCAACTAGCGCAACGCTCTAAACGCTTCCTGCATGTGCAGCCCCCTCCCCCTGCCCCTTTCACTATCCCCCTCATTCTATCAGATTTGCAATGTTTCACTTGACATATAGAAAACTTTTTCGAAGAGACCATAATGGGCTATCAGTCTGTAGGAAAACAGAGCGACTTTTTCGGGCTTCGCTTCACTTTTATTTATCAATGAGGTTAGAGAGAGTAGCGAGTAACGAGTAACGAGTAGAGAGTAGAGAGTAAAGAGTAGAGAGTAGAGAGTAGAGAGTAGAGAGTAGAGAGTAGAGAGTAGAGAGTAGAGAGTAGAGAGTAGAGAGTAGAGAGTAGAGAGTAGAGAGTAGAGAGTAGAGAGTAGAGAGTAGAGAGTAGAGAGTAGAGAGTAGAGAGTAGAGAGTAGAGAGTAGAGAGTAGAGAGTAGAGAGTAGAGAGTAGAGAGTAGAGAGTAGAGAGTAGAGAGTAGAGAGTAGAGAGAGTAGAGAGTAGAGAGTAGAGAGTAGAGAGTAGAGAGTAGAGAGTAGAGAGTAGAGAGTAGAGAGTAGAGAGTAGAGAGTAGAGAGTAGAGAGTAGCGAGTAGCGAGTAGCGAGTAGAGAGTAGAGAGTAGAGAGTAGAGAGTAGAGAGTAGAGAGTAGAGAGTAGAGAGTAGAGAGTAGAGAGTAGAGAGTAGAGAGTAGAGAGTAGAGAGTAGAGAGTAGAGAGTAGAGAGTAGAGAGTAGAGAGTAGAGAGTAGAGAGTAGAGAGTAGAGAGTAGAGAGTAGAGAGTGGAGAGTAGAGAGTAGAGAGTAGAGAGTAGAGAGTAGAGAGTAGAGAGTAGAGAGTAGAGAGTAGAGAGTAGAGAGTAGAGAGTAGAGAGTAGAGAGTAGAGAGTAGAGAGTAGAGAGTAGAGAGTAGAGAGTAGAGAGTAGAGAGTAGAGAGTAGAGAGTAGAGAGTAGAGAGTAGAGAGTAGAGAGTAGAGAGTAGAGAGTAGAGAGTAGAGAGTAGAGAGTAGAGAGTAGAGAGTAGAGAGTAGAGAGTAGAGAGTAGAGAGTAGAGAGTAGAGAGTAGAGAGTAGAGAGTAGAGAGTAGAGAGTAGAGAGTAGAGAGTAGAGAGTAGAGAGTAGAGAGTAGAGAGTAGAGAGTAGAGAGTAGAGAGTAGAGAGTAGAGAGTAGAGAGTAGAGAGTAGAGAGTAGAGAGTAGAGAGTAGAGAGTAGAGAGTAGAGAGTAGAGAGTAGAGAGTAGAGAGTAGAGAGTAGAGAGTAGAGAGTAGAGAGTAGAGAGTAGAGAGTAGAGAGTAGAGAGTAGAGAGTAGAGAGTAGAGAGTAGAGAGTAGAGAGTAGAGAGTAGAGAGTAGAGAGTAGAGAGTAGAGAGTAGAGAGTAGAGAGAGAGAGTAGAGAGTAGAGAGTAGAGAGTAGAGAGTGAGAGTAGAGTAGAGAGTAGAGAGTAGAGAGTAGAGAGTAGAGAGTAGAGAGTAGAGAGTAGAGAGTAGAGAGTAGAGAGTAGAGAGTAGAGAGTAGAGAGTAGAGAGTAGAGAGTAGAGAGTAGAGAGTAGAGAGTAGGGAGTAGAGATCTTAGATGTTCCAATTTGAGTATACTCTTTATATGCATTATATATATTAAATTATTTTATATCTTATATATTCAAGTGTTGCAGATTTGAACTTTGCCCTTTCCTCTTTTAATTACCGAGAGTGATTCGGCATTTAAAGTAACGACGATATGTTGCAGTAAATGAGCGAGAGAGAGGGAGAGTTGAGAATAATTATGGCACTATAAATAGACGCACGCATATTTCGTGGCACAAAAAGCCACTCATGATCGGGGTCAGGCCCCTGTAACGCCTCGGCCATCTGCCCTCGGCCCCAACTCCAGCTCCCCCTATGCTGTTTGGGCTGCATGAAAAATGGGCGCGTCATTAGGCGTTGACATGCCATAAACAAACATTTTTGCGTCCGGACGGAAGCGAGAAAAGAAGCAAAAACCGCTCATAAAACAGAGACAAACTTTGTGCAGATTGATGACAGTGGGCGGTATAGCCCCTGGCTGGGATGGAGGGATGGTGGGAGGGAGCTGGACGGGTAATCGGGTAAAACGGGTAAGCGATGGCAAACGGTCAGAGCGGGCGTATGTCAATCGATGGCGTCGGCAGCAGCTGCAGCTGCAGCCCAAAAACTTTTGCTCTTGATGTCGCAAACTTGCAGCTATTTTTACAGTTAGAATACCCAAGTACCCCAGTCTCCAAGACAGGCAGGAAGAGAGGGCGAAGCAGATAGAGAGAGAGAGAGAGAGGCAGACAGAGGAGAAGCTCACAAACAGCCGGCGGGCAGCTCCCGCTCACTAATAGTCAAAAGTTTAAATTGTTACGTAGCGCGGCCATATGAAAAGTCAACGCGGGTGACAACTCTGCTGCGGTCGACGTCGACGCCAACACTGCTGCAGCTGCAAGTGTCGCCAGCAGTTGGAAGGAGAGAGCGGGAGAGCGGGGCAAGATGAACAAAAGTGAAACAAAAATTGAACAAAATGCAGACAGTCTGAGAGAGTCGTTTATCTTCGAGCCCATAATGACAGTTTTGCAAAAAGAGCTGGGCAGCTGTGACAGTTGACAGAGCGAGAGGGAAGGCAGCAGTGAGAGAGAGAGGGAGAGGGACTGCAGTAGATAGCATCAAGGTGATTGGGCAAAGAGACACCTCTTCCTCATTGCTCTCATTGCATTAGGTTATCTGAGTCACAGTTCTGCGGTCACTGGCAACAGTTTGAGAGCAACTTCAGGCAATTAAGTTACACACTGCACTTCTACTGCACCCCCTTCTGCTTGCATAGTTTTATAGTCACTCCACACAGCTTGTTGGCTTCCCAGTACTGCTAAAACTGTTGGGCAATTGCTCCATCTCTGGCGACTAATTAAACGGAAGTGTAAACAGGTGATTTTGATATCTGTATAACTCTCTATGCATTACGTGCCGCTCGTCGACAAGTTTAACTGCAGTTTAACAATCACTTCCGGCTTATAAACGTGCAGTTTTACAGGCACAGTGGACGCTAGTGGCTCGTGTGTGGGGTCTATAAACTTTTATCGCATTCGCTTTGATTACCAGCCACATTTCGCACACTTAAACCCACAGTTTGATGGCCACTGTCGAGGGTTGTTCGAGTCGTTTATGGCTTTGACATGCAGTTTGATTGCCCTGGGTGCCATAAATAACATGCAACACTTCAGCAAAAGGTAACGACCAAATCACACATAGCACCCCAAAGCAGAGTGAGCGAGAGAGAGAGAGAGAGCGACACACCAAGACACACACACACACACACACTCGAAGTCACCTTAGGCCATGTCATAAATTATACGACAAATGCGTTTGTCTTGGTGCCAGTTGGAAGGGGTAGGCGGTGGGCGTGGCCATTTCCGAATAGTTGCCCTGGCTGCCAGCTGCAATCATTGCCAATGTTGCATTGTCGTGTTGCATACTTTTCGGCGCCGGCGTTGCCATTACGCCGACTGCGACAGCCTTTCCCCCTTTCTACCACACTCCCCCCTCCCCTGCCTCCACTCGTCTGCCACGTCTCGGTAGACTATGCAGCTAATATTATTTTATTGCTTGCGACTTAAGAAGCCGCAAAATTTATGCGACAACAACATGGGCCAAAGAAGGAGCCAGTCATAATAATAAAAGGCAGCAGGCAGAAGGCAGCCAGCAGCAAGAGGCAAGCAGCAAGGAAGGCAGAAGGCAGCCAGAAGAAGGATACCAGGTTGCCATTTGCCATTGCCATTCTGTGCAGTTGATGTTATTGTTGTAAGCATTGTTGTTGCACTTGCCGTAAATACCCTGTGACACTGTATAAGGGAGAAGGTATGCGCGCCAATGATTGACACTTGTCGGGGTAGATGAGAAGAAACATTGAACTTTGAAAAAAAAAAGAACTAAAATCAGCGAATGAAATAAAAAAAAAAAATTTTAAATATTAAATATAAAATATAATAAATATAATATATACTTATCTATAATAATATAATACTTGCCTAAATAATAATAATGTATTGTATTATTAATATACATTAATAATTAATTTTTATTTTTTTTTTAATTTTTTTTTTTTTTTTTTTTTTTTTATTAATTTTTAACTGAAAGGAATTATCAATAAGAAAACTACAAACTTAAGGAGTAGAAAGAAATATTATACATTTTACAATATTATAACATCTGATAAACTTACTATATACTTGACTAATAAACAACTGGCACTGAATCTACAATATATCTACACATATATATTATCTACAGTTCTACAAAACATGATAATTGTTGTTCTCAATCTATCATCAATATTTTCTTGCAGTTTCTTCCATTCGGGAAACTCTTACACCAAATCAATGACAAACACTTTATTTATATCTTTCTTGAAACTGAGTTCACTCAACTCAAAGATATTGACCTGAAGTTAATGTCAAATTGAATTAATAATTAAAAATATAGAAAGTAATTAAGCTAAAGAGTTTAAAGTAGCTTATGAGTTGGAAACGAGATTAAAAGATAAAGGACAATTTATTTATTTATTTATTTTTTTTTATTTTTATTATTAAGTAAAGAATCCTTACATCATAATATTGTATCTTAACATCACAGGGTGGAGAAGAAAATTTATTGCATTTTGTCTATATTAATAAAATAAGAAATTATAAGAGGATTGCTTAAACTAAAACCACCTAATCGCTTCTTAAAGCTGAAACTTCAATGTACAATCGATACTATCGATAAATATTATTTTCTAATAATTTCTTTGTTTTTTTTTTCTTGCCAGTTGTCCCGAGTTGAGAAGCATAATGCATGTCTTCCTCTATATCTTGGTGTATTCCCTGGTATGCCAGTAGTTTATTGCTCTGCCGAGGGTATCGCATAGTAAATAATCATATTCGTCGACAGGTGGCGCTGCTGTAGCTGTTGCTGCTCTCTGAATGCAAACAAATTTGCATGCCGTCAGTTACTATTTTACTGCCAGCTGGGAATGACTGGGTGGACGGGCGTCTGTCTGCGTGTGTGTGTGGGGGAGTATATTGAGTTGAGGACAGAGAGAGAGAGAGAGAGGGGGGGGAGGGACTCAGGTACTGCACTCCACCTTGGCAAAGTAGTAAATCTTTTTGTGTTTTTCCATTGCGGTTGTTTCGTTCCTCTTCCAAGTGAAGGAGGCAGTCGAAGAATAAACTTCTTGCCAGCGTTGCCACATGGTGTGAAATATGCAGAAGCAGGTGAAACAAAGGCGTGCGCCGCACATAACCGTCTAGAAGAGAAGCAGCAGGAGGAGGAGGAGGAGGAGGAGGAGGCACATTCGAAAGTTTTACCACCTGTTTCGCCTTTTTGCAGTGCATCGCGTTGCGTTTCGTTGCGCTTCGCACGTTGCGCACGTGACTTGTTTATGTAGTCGAACTTTGCGATGTTCTTCATAGCTTGTACAAAGCTACCGTAGCTTGCCGGTACGGTAACCTTTCAATATCCATACATGCCACCCCTGCTCCCCCTTCTCAGTTCCCTCTTGGCTGCAGCTACCCCTATCCCAGTGTCCTCTCTCTCTCTCTCTCTCTCTCTCTTTCAACCTTTGCTTCATTTTCCGTTTCGTTAGCTGCGCACACACATGCAACACCTGCCCCAACTCCTCCTCACTACCCCCCCCCCACCCTTGCTGGTGCCCCTACTTTTATTGATATTTAAACATTTTTTATTGTGTGCGCATAAATTTCTCCTCATTTACTTGAGCAACAAAAAATGTGTGGGCAGAAAATTGTGCACTTTGCGAGTATTTCAAAAATGTTTCATGCGATAAAGTTGGCATTCATCAAAGAAAACAAAGGCAGTTCTATGCCACACACACACACATTTATACATATACATATGTTATATAAACATATACATATGTTATATATGTCTGCTTTATATGGCTTCCTCTTGCTCAAACCTTGTGGTTTGCTACAAGTTCGCAACACAAAAGGGATTTGGCTGACAGTGCCAGCAGGGGGTAGGGGGGGGGAGTGGAATATTGAGAGACTGGTGTAGCTGGAAAAGCGCATCGAAAATATTGACTTTTCCTATAGAAAACTCCGTCTTAATTAAAGCAACGAAAATCGGACTGACTTCCGCAACATAAACAACGAATCGACGGGACAACTTGCCTGAGAATGTTGTTGCCAAAGATTTCGCTTGCATCAACTTGTGATACTGCCTTACCCTGCTCCTTCTCCTCAAACTGCACTCGAATGTCTTTGGCGCTGTCATCATTAAACTCAGCGTTGCGAAAAGTTTTCCACTCATTACATGCTGCACTTAACAGCTGCAACAGTTGCAGCAGTTGCAGCAGCAGCAACAGCAGCAACAGCAGCGACAGCAGCTCAGCAACTTGCAAGAACTTTGCCACGCAGTTGCTCAGCTCCAAAACTTAAAGCCAAGTGGCAGCTGGCAGCAGGAGAGGGGGGGGAAGGGGTGTGAAGAATGGGAACGCTTGATAGAAAAAATGCGAAAACTAAAGCCGAGGTAAAGCTGAGAGCTAATTTGGCATTTAAACGTCAAATGTCAATCAGAGAAAGACAAGACGAAGATTGAGATGAGCGAGTGAGAAGAGCAGACAGAGCAGAAGCACAGAGAGAGAGAAGGGGAGAGAGGAGGAGAGAGAGATGGGGAGAGGGAGAGTGATGGAGAGAGGTAGCTAAACGAAGCTAACCACAGCGTACATTGTACAAAAAACATAATTGGCCACAAAACAAGCTGGGATAAAAGTGCAGAGAAAGTGCAAAAAGCAAGAAATTTGCTTAATGCAGCAGAGCGAGCAAAAAATGAATATGTTAATGCAAGCCACAACTGCTAAATACCCTGTAAAATGGGGCGTAGTTTACACAATGACAACTAAATGACTTTATAAGAGTGAAAAGTGCAATTATTTTAAGGTATATATGTATGAAGTTACCATGAACTCATAGACCTTTTTGATATGCATGATAAGCACTTTGAGAGACTGTAGTTTTGTTTCTTGATTTTTTTTTAAATACTGGGAAAGTACCCTTTAATTATATATGTAATTTATGAATTAGATATTCAAGAACTCATATACCAAATTTTATGATTCTACCATTGACTATAGCAGAGATCCAACAGTTTGAAGCTGTCATTAACATGATAAGTGATTATTTATATATGCAAATAATTTGTTAAATATTATCAAGTATTCAAGAACACATATACCAAATTTCATGATTCTACCATTTACTATACCAGAGATCAAACAGTTCAAAACAATCTTTGACTTGAATTGATATGATAAACATTTATTTATATGTGCAATTAGTTTGTTAGGTAGTAAAGAGTTCATATACCAAATTTCATTACTCTACCATTTACTATACCAGAGATCTGACAGTTTAAAGATGGGCTTAACTTGTATATTTTTTATAAGTGATTATTTATGTATGCTGTTAGTATGTTAGGCATACAAGAACTCAAATACCAACTTTCATGACTCTACCATTGAGTATAGAAGAGATCAAACAGTCAACAGCAAAACTCAAAGGCAGCTTTTCTTCATAATAATCTTGTTATTCTTTCACTTGACCTACGACACCTAATAGATACCCCAGTAGAGATTTCTGCAGGGTATGCAAAGCAAATAAAGCAAAAAGCATGCAATGCAATACGATAGGAACCTCTGCCAGCCAGAGAGAACAATTACAGGAGAAGAAGGAACACGGGGGGGGGGAGGGCAATAGTGAAGATGTAAGCACAATGCGCGTGGCGTGTTGGCTTCCAAAAAATCTGCATGCGTGTCTATAAGAAGGGGAGGAATCACGCTGCCACTTGATCCCCTCTCTACCGACCCCCCTCCTCCCATGGATGTGGATAAGGATTGTGCGCTCCTACAAGAAAATCACATTTTCAACGCGCTGTGCAAAACGAGCCAAAGCGGAGAAAAGAGCGCAAAAAAAGAAGCTGAAAAAAGCTGAAAATAAAAATGAAAAACTGCTTTGCACTGCAAGGCGACGACAGATAGCGCGCCAAGTGTTTCGAGGGGGCGTGGCAGGCAGTCGTGAGGGGGGGGAGAGGGAGATTTGCTTACAGCAAATAAAATAAACAGCAGCTAAAAAATGCGGGCACCCCAGAGACTTGCAGCGACCCCACCCCCCACAAATGGGGGAAGGGGTATCTAAAGCTGCCGCTACCCCAACCCCCACACTTCTACTTCCCCCCCTCGAGCGTGTCGTTAAGTTGAGTAGCGCACAAAAGTTCAAGTTTTCGTAGCTTCAGCTGCAGCTTCATCATCATCAATTTTTTTGTTGTTGCAAGCAGCTGTGCCGTGTGCCTTGTGCCTTGTGCAGCATTATGTTGCATACAGCTAGGCATAGGCAGCAGAGTGCAGACTGAGGCGCTTTTTGGCTTCCATCATGCATACATAAAACATGGCACCGCCCCCGCCTTTGCCCCCCGGGCAGCAGCGGCATCTGCACCTGTCCCGCTGCATAAAAGGCGCAGATAATGCGGCATGCAACGCCGTCAAAATTCAATTGCAACTTGTAGCCGGCTAGCGATGCAAATTAGAATGCCAGGCATACGAAACGGACACAGATACGGGTCGAGATACAGCTACGAGATGCAGCTAAGAGATGCCAGATACGAGATACGAGATACGATTGCGGATGCGAATGCGAATGCGAATGCGGGACAGTCTCTGCTAATTGTATGCAATCTGTAGGTGTTGCCACCCTCCCTCTCTATCTCTCCTTCTCTCTCTCTGTCTCTCTCTGTCTCTCTCTCTCTCTCTCTGTCTATCTCTCTCTCTCCCTCTTGGCCTGTCCGCCTGTCACTGACTGCGGCTGACAGTTAAACAGACAAGCCGAGACCAAAATGGCGAATTTCGCTGGCCAAAAGTCTCAAGTGTTTTGCCTGCTGCCGCCTGCTGCCCTAATGAAATTTCCAACGAAACTGGGTTATTGCCCCCTTCCTCCCCCTCCACCCCCACACGGAACCCGTGGGCAATGCATATTGGATGTTATTACTTCTATGCACTACGATAACTTATTGATGTCGGCGAATAACGGCAAATGGGCGCGATTTACAAAATTGAATTCAATTCTGGGGCAGGAACATTGAGCAGAATTAGAGAATTAGAGACAATTTCTATAATAACTGAGATAAAGGGTGACTTAATCTATGCCAAGAAGGATCTGAGCATTATAGTTAATACTGTTAATAAAGGTCTGGCTGGGTTAACCCTTAAGTTTTGCTTTAAAGGCAACACAACATTGGGCAGAATTATTATTATTTTTTTTTTTTTTTTTATTATTATTAAGTGAAGAATCCGTACATCATAATATTGTATCTTAACATCACAGGGTGAAGAAATAGTCTTAAGAATTACCAAACTCTTGCGAGTTCTTTCACCTCCGATCGTTCATTTACTATATATGTATATATGAAGGCGCAGAACTGAAAATTTATGCGTCTACTTCTGTCTAACATTGATTGGTACAGTTATGTTCTGTTATTTGAAAAATAAATACTATTTTTTATACAAAAACAGTCATTTCGAACAATTGTTCCTATGCAAGTTATATGTTAACGTGGTCCGATTTTAATGAAATTTAATAGACATATCATATATGTAAAAAGAGTGTAATGTATCAAATTCGGTTGCTATATCTAGACAATTAACAGAAATCGACCGATAGTTTGCATGCCAACTATACGATATATCGATACCAACTGCCTTGGTCTGACTTATTTAGCATGCGTAAGTTATTTCATAAAGAAAACTCTTTAACTATTAGGCAGACATGGCTAGTTCGACTCCTGATACTGATTTAGAATATACTTTATGGGTTCCTTTGCAAACTCCTGGCAAGAATGAATATACCCGCTTAGTTTGTGAAGTCTTTCCATTAAACCATATGCATAATAACTAGGTAATACTAGTAGAAAGCACTATATACCAGAATTATTAAAACGTCACTGATATCTTATATATATTATGAATATATTATATATGTATCACATATACACAATACCTGTAGCTTCTTCAGTTTGCAACAAAATGTATTTCGCAAACTTTAAAATACTCAAACATATGTTGTAATCAATTTCACTTTAGCCTCAGCAAGGCAAACATATTCAAGTTTACTATGGAGAAATCCAAGTGGCTTAGTGCTTTAGCTAAGGGCTTACAAACCGTCAGGCTGTAGATACAGTATCTTTTTATGCAAAGTATCTTACGCGCTGCGCTACCTTCGACAAGCTGATGTTTGTTGACTGACTGTCTGTGTGTGTGTGTGTGTGTGTGTGTGTGGGCAAGGTAGCTGTGTGTATGTGTGTGTGTGTGTGCTTCATTTAATTATTTCTGTCGCTGGCAGATGCCACGGCATATGGCAACCCTAAACCCTAAAAAACAGCGTGCTGGTCACCGCAGTCGAGCGCAAATATTTGCAAAGGATCATTTTCAATTTTCATAAGAAAAATCCGGCAAAAGCAACGCAAGACGACCACAAAGACGATGATGAAGCTTATGATGATGCTCCCGATGATGATGAGCTTGCTGATGACCTCGTTGATGATGTTGTTAATAATTTTGTTGCTTTTACAGTTGGTCGCTTCTGTGTCTCGGTAAAATTCCAACGAGATTCGCACGCAACATTTTTGCTGCTTTTATGGTTTTGGCAGCGTAAAATGGCTGCAAAATTGCGCAAAAACTTGTGCAAAAGTTTGCAACGGAATATACACTAGTACATATAATATATATAAAAATATATTTCTCTCCTTTTTTTTTTGTAATTTTTAACGCAATCAAAGTTTTGTGTCTATTCGCCTGTGGGTCATGGAAAAGAAAAAACTATTTAAAAATATTTTATACTAATCCGGCAAACAAATTGAGAGCAAAATTGAAAGCAAACATGAACCAAATGCCCCCGGCATGATTAGAGCAATTATTATTAACTTTAGGCAGGAAAAACAGGGAAAATTGCAGTGCATAAACGAGTCTGACAGGCCGGGAAAATCACCGGAAATTCAAGCAAAACAATGCGAAAAATTGCGACAAGATTTATGAGCGCGCGTTCGCAAATTGCAAATTGAATGACAACAGTAAGTAGCGACACACCCCCTCTCTGCTGCATCGCCCCACCCGCACCCCCCTTGGCTGAGTCAGCTTGCCGGCTCAGCGTCTAGACTTCCGTCGAGACACAGCAGCGCTGGGCGTGGAATGGAAATATATTTTAAATGCGATGTGTGTTCGTTCCTTTTCGGCAATCGCCGTGTCAAGCTCAGTTGCTGTCTCCCTTCCCCTTTATCTTCCACTCTTTCTCCCCCTCAACGCACTTACAGCCACTTAACGGTATCCGGATGTGGGCAGAGGCAGAGCAAGCCCAACGGCGCGTTGCATGCGCCGCGTAAGCAATTGGCCCACGGCCAAGCCAAGCCAGACCAAGCCAGACCAAGCCAGGAAGGCAGTACGAAATGCCAAACGTTAATAAACATTAATTGTACAACATTTTTATGGCCACGTCTTGTCGATTTCACAATTTCACAATGTTCCGGTTTGACTTTCAGGCGATAACCCTGCACTTTCAATACCCTTACAGAGCTTAGCAATCTTCTGGTCTCTGTATATCTAAATGTGCAGAAGACACAGTCATGGACACCGATCTGATTGCGTTTTACTGGGTTTTTCCCAATCCTTTGCAGCAAATGTTGGATCGGGAATTCTTGTTTTATATTCCCCAGCCTAAATTTAAAAATATATATTTTTTATTAATTTAACACTTTTGATTTTTTACCAAATTCAATTTTAAAATCTCAGTCTTTAACTTTTATTATTTTCTTTTTTTTTAGTTTTAATTACTTCTAATTTTAGTTAAAAAAATATAATTTTAATTTTTAATTTTTTATTTATTTAATTATTTAACGTCAACTAAATCAGTCGACTTAAAATTAAAATTAAAATTAGATTGGATTTCAAGTCAACTGTCTTAGTTGACGTTAAAAAATAAATAAATAATTTAAATGGGCATATATATAAAATAAATATAAGTAAATATAAATAAAATATAATAAATATATACATAAACAATAAATATAAAACACACACAGTATATAAACACGCAGAAGAAAGCTCTACACTAAGTAAAGATTTATCATCATTTAAATAAGTTGCCACACAGTGCAGATGCCAGTCATGTACATAATATAAAATACTCATATAATATTTTATATATAATGTACTTAATTATAATTAATTAAAAAATTGGTAATACAATAATTTAGTAATAAATTTAATAAGTTCTTTTAATTAAATTTGTAAAAAAGTCATAAAAATCTTCAATATAATAAACCAAGATAAGAAACTAAAACTTTGTAATATTTTATATATTATACGTTATTATATTTAATATATTTCAATTATATATATTAATATATTAAATTGTAGTTCATTATATTGAAGAACATATGCAGAACATTTTTCTTATGATTGTATTACAAATTTAATTTTAAGAACTTATTAAATTAATTACTAAATTTTTATCAATTTCTCAGTTGCTGAATAATCTTAATAATTTTTATTTATTTATATATATTAAAATATAATTGTTATTTAATAAAAAAAAACTTCTGCGAAAAATGAGTTAAGACTTTGACTCAGAAGAAAACTTAAACTATAAATTGAATAGTAAAATGGTTTAATAAGGTTTAGTTATATATGAGTATATAGCACTTATATCACCTTCCATTTACTACTTATACTTTAAATATTTCCCATTTATCTATATCACGACAATACCCTTTGAGTAGCCTGCCAAGAGGCTCTTATAGCTGCTTATCGATAGCATTGCCTGCCCCTTTATAGAGCATTTAACTCTCGCAGCAGCAGGGCAAGTAAGAGAGAGAGAGAGAGAGAGTCAGAGAGGGAGAGAGAAAGGGGTAGAGAGAAGGCGGGACTCCACTTAATTTATATATTTTGGTTCTTGTTCTTTTGTCTTTGTGTTTCACAGTCGAGCGAATTTTCTTTTAATTAATTTTAAATGAATGTCGTTCGTTGGCGCGTCGCAAACTTTTTCCCAAGCAGTTTCCGGGTTTTCAATGCATCAGCGCAGCAGCGAGCAGCGAGCAGTGAGCAGTCAGCAGTGAGCACTGGGCAGTGGGCAAACGAGCAGAAGGGGGCGTGGCTGGGATGGCGTCCAGCAAAAAGTCATGGTGCACGGTGCGCGTTGACTTTTAGCTTAATTAGCTTTTGGAATGGGCCAAGCATTTTTCGGTAGCTGTTGCAGGTGCTGCCCACTTGTAGGCGTGGCCAATGCAACGTGAGGCAATTAAATCTTGTTGCAACTGCGGCAGCTGCAGTAGAAATGGGAAAGAGCACGAGGGGGGAGCAACAGACGGAGCAGCAGTAGTAACATGCGGCAAACAATGATCTGATGCCGCGCACGGCTGCCGATGACGTCGTTCCTGCCCCTTCCTCTCTCCCTCTCTCTCTCTCTCTCCCCACTCTCTCTCCACTCTGCTGTTGGCAGTTATGTTGCGCTGCGCTTTTATGCAACTTTCCGTTATGTGTTGCATACACTTTACTATTATGCTGAGGCTTGTGGCAGCAGCAGCAGCAGCATGTGGCGCTGCCTGCCTTTGTTATTGTTTTTGCTGCGGGGCGAAACGTTGCTCTCTTCTGCTTCTTCTTTTTTTTTGCTTTGCTTCCGCTATTGTTGTTGCTATAGTTGTTGTTTTGTTTGTCGTCATCATCAGCGTGCTGCGGGAACTGCCCGCCCCCTCTTCCCCGCCACCCGCACCCCTAGAGCACTCTTCCTGCTAGCCCCGCTGCTGTTTGTTTCTGTCGCTTTTTGGTATTTAACATTCATTTGAAATTGTCATGCCCGCTGTTGGCTCCCGGCTGCCCCGGCTCCCTTACCCCCTCCACCCGCCCATCCACTCGACTGTGCTGAGAGTGTTCTTCCTGCACAGCGATTATGTTGATTGCAGCGCAGTTCCTGTGGACCCGTCGCTGCTTATTGTTTGCTTAACTGAATGACTGAATGGCGAAAGGGACAAGCGCACAAACAATTGCCGTCGATGCAGAGGGAGGGTGTGCTAGAGGGGAGGGGGGTCGCTGGGAACGGAGTATTCCCCAATCCCCTGTGGGGCTGCCTGGCAACCCTTACGATTTGTGCTTTTATCCATTCATTTAGCGCACGCTGCCATCGCCATTTCATAATGTTCATTATATCCTGTTGATCTGTCAACTCAAACTGAAGGGGGGGGCCAGCAGTGCGTCAATTGCAAGTCGACATGCAGCGAGGCGGGGAAGGGGAGGGTAGAGGTAAAAGCAGCCGACGTCAGCTAAATATTGAAATGTATTGTACTCATTTTTTATACATTTCATTGCTTTTATTTATTTTAAAATTTAATTTATTTTTTATTTCCATTTTTTTAATGTTCACATTACATTCCCAAACTGTCAGATTGTAACGGTTAAAATTGCTATATATAATATACACACACCTGCAGCTTTCAAGATATAAATATACTTTGGGCCCACTCTAACCTCCTCTTTCTCTCGTGCTGCCTTTTTTGCTCCCCTTTTCGTTCCATTTACATTTCAATTTTGATTTGTTTCGTGTCAATCAGTTAGACAAGCTGCCTTGCCACGCCCCGTTCTGCCACGCCCCATGCAGCTGCTGTTGTTGCTGTAGTTGTCGGCTGTCGCTGCGGCTTTTCGGGTAGGCAACATTTTTCAACGTTAATTGAAAATTTATTGAGACAAATTGTGTTTTATTTTCGCATTATTGACGCATGGCCCCAGTGTGTCTGTACGTGTGTGTGCGTGTGTGTGTGTGTGTGTGTGTGTGTGTGAATTATGCGCTAGTTGTATAGAAATATATAGATTATGCCCATGCATATACTAAGTACCACCACTTCCTGCGATATCAGATTTATTAATGGCCTTCACTTAATGACAAATTCATTTCGTTTTTATGCTCTTTAATACCCTGTAATCAATGGTAAAAGTCAAGAGGCTGTACGTACAACATGCACTGTAACTGTATAATGAACATGTTATGTAAATATACCAACAGATCTCTGGCCGTGTAGAGGCTATAGGTATGAAATTTTGTGTGTGCATACTTCAATATTTAATACAACTTATAAATTATTCCTATTGAAGATAAACTACATTTTATAGATAAAAACTTATAGATCTCTGGATCTGTAGAAGCTAGAGCATTCTTATGTGCATTCTGCAATATCTAATACAACTGAAGTATTTTTCCAACTTAAGATAAACTATATAATAAACATCTTATGCATAAAAATGTATAGATCTCTGGCCCTGTATGCGCTAGAGCTATGAAATTTGGTGTTTGAATTTTCACATATCTAATACAACCTATGAGTTATTCCAACTGAAGATAAACTATATAATAAATATCTTATGCATCAAAGTGTATAGATCTCTGGCCCTGTATACGCTGGAGCTATGTAATTTTGTGTTTGAATTCTCCATACATATGTATTATATCCATATATATCTAATACAACTATTACAACAGAGGATAAACTGTTTAATGAACTTCTTATGGATAAAAACTTATACAATAGATCTCTGGATCTGTAGAGACTAGTTCAATGAAATTTTGTGTGTGCAATCTCCAATATCTAATACAACTTAAAAGTAATTCCGGCTTAAGATAAACTGTATAATAAACATCATATGCCTAAATTCGAGTAGATCTCCAGCTCTATAAATGCAAGAGCTATGAAATTTGGTATGTGCATTCCTCACTATCGTATACAACTAACCTATTCTGCGAACATAATATAAACAACATTTCTTGCACAATAAATCGGCATCAGAAACTGAATCTAATCGATATACTGCTAGACAACGAAAAGTTAATTCATGCTGGGTATCTGCACTAGTCGAGCGCTGCTGCTAATTGTTTTTTGATTGTATTTCAATGATTCGCCGGACACATATATCACATATATCATAAATAGCGTGATAAACAAGCCGAAGCTATTACCACAAATGCAGTTTGTCACCCGACGTGCTGTGTGAATGGATGTCACTGGGTGTGCGTGTGGGTGTATGTGTGAGTGCGTGTGAGTGGGTGTGATTTTAATTAATGCAAACAGATTTAACTCGTTTTTTATACAATTTTTATTTGAGCTTCCGATCGGCTCGACTGGTATATTACATAATGAAATGGTTGACGGATATTGATATAAATCAATCGACGGCGCACAAGCTGCAAAAGCAAACAGAGCAAACTGCGAAACGGTAAAGCGAACGAGGAGAACGAGAACGAGAAGGAGCAGGAGCATACTGCCTGAAACAGGTTGAACGTGCGCGAGTGTGTGCGTGTGTGTGTGTGTGTGAGCAAATAAAAATTAAATGGCATAAAACAAAAGTACACAAAGTGTATTGCACAACCAAATGAATCGAATGTCCCGAAGACCTGAACGTGCGGCTTATGACGCCGCATTTAATGCGCCATTGTCATGACAACCTCGAGGGGATTCCAGCGATTCTATAACGTTTTAAAGATACATGGAACATGAATACAATAAAGCTAAGAGAGAAACCAAAAAATAAAGCACAATTGGAAATTGCTGAGGGGAATCGCAAGCGAAATCTTTAAGATATTCTGGGGGTTTACTTTATGATTGAGTGAACTGAAGTTGCTTTGGTGTTTGGAACAAAAATATTAACATATTTTGCTTCATTAAATAAAGTTGTAGCTTGGCTAATTTGTTGATAAAACAAAAAACGTAATAGATACATTTATTTCCCCTTTTATGAATTATATTAATTGAAGCAAGAATTGCCAGTATTGAATTTCAATTGAGTGTTTCTTTTTACTTGAAGCATTTAATCGACTTTTTAAATGGCGAACTGATATTATCACTTAAATTGAATTATCCATTATGTTTACGCTTCTAATTTCAACTGAGCATGGTGTCTATTTCGTAGGTCCTTTCGATTGTTACAGCTGAATGGCGTGCAATTAATTTGCTAGACACACAAACATTAACTGATCTCTTTGATTGCGCAACACTCAAACAAATTATTTAATTATTTATGTCAATAAATAACTGTGCATTGTACGCTCTACGCACTGGGCATTTGCGCGTGCACCGCAATGGAAATGATTTTAAAAATACAAACAAAATGGAGGAAATTAACAGTGTGACTGCGAGAGCGGGTATGTGCGACTTGCAGTTGCTCTGCAAGACAAAGGGAAACATTGTAAAAGTTGCCTACTTTAAACTCGACTTAATTGATCATCAAATCTATATATTCTATCATATTCTAATGTGCTCGACTGGCAGATACCCTGTACATAAGATCTTTATTGATCTCTATTTGATACATAATATACCCTCTTTATACATATAGTATGTATGTATAGTAGACACCCCTTGGCATCTCTCGCAACTCTTAGCTTACAGGGTATATTCCAATGAAAAAAAAAAATATGAAAATGTATCAATTTACTACCTGACTACAGCAACAACAACAAAGGTGTCAAATGGACTTATTATCCTTTTTGTACATTTATTATTTATTAGCTGCCTTTTAATGTTTTATGCACGATTGTTTGTTATTTATCTTTCATAATTTTCACTTTTTATTGTCGCAACTTTTTGCAAATGTAAAGAGAGAGAGAGGGACAAGGAAGGTGGAGGGAGGTCACTTTACCTATATGGCATATTAAGCCAATGATAAAGTACAACAGCAGCATCGACTACGTACTGCACATTTGCAATTCAGCAATCGCTTTTGTTCCACTGTGCGTTGAGTTGAGCACATAATGAACTTTATGCGCCATTGTTTTCCGCCTCATTGTGTGTGCACATTGTTGTTGTTACTGTCCCCATTGCTGCTGCTGCTGTTGTTGCTGCTGTTGTTGTTGCTGGTGCTGTTGGCTGTCAATAAAGTGTCAATAATTTATAAAACAAACAAAACGCTGCCTCTGCGCGCTCTGCGACGCTGTAAACAAGGGCAAAGCGCCGTGACGAGGGATCGATCCAATCTACGCGCTACAGTGCGAGGCAAAAGTATCGCATCTAATGCAAATATTTGTCTACAGTCCGCCGCGCGAGAGCTGTTGCCGAGCTGTCAGTCGTGCTCGCTCTCCCTTTGTCTGTCTCTGTCTGTCTCTGTCTGTCTGCGTGTTTATTTAAAATTTATTAAAAACGAGCAACAACAATGCGCGTAATGAATGGTTTGCAAAATGGAATATTATGTGATTGCAATTTATGTTGACATACTTAAGCTCATCAATCCCCCCCCTCCCCATCTACCTTTAACTCCCTCTCCTTCTGCTGTTAGCCTGTCAAGTGTGTGTCGTGTAAACATTTGCATTTCAAATAATTAATCCACAAGTATTGAATATTAAATGGTCTTCTAGCCTACAATGTGATTGCAAGTGTTGTAAAGTGCCGTACTGAGAGTGCGCTCATGTCTCTCTCTGTGTGTGTGTGTGTGTTGCGAAGTGCCAGAACAATTAGAGAAAGTATCTGGATATTTAGAACCGATTTATGAGAGAGAGATAGAGAGAGAGACTGGCTTCTCTGGCAAATATCTTGATGGGAGAGAAGCGAAGCCACGACAAACATCTGATTAATTATGCAGGTTCAGCAATTACTTGAAATTTGCATAATGCATTTTCTAATTAAGTTTCAAATTTCGGCATTCGGCACTTTCGTGCTGAGTCATGGCTGTGTTTGCTGTCTGCCTTCAATTATTTTAATATCTATTAAGGAGGAATACATAAACTGTCTAAGAATGACCTTTGGAGAAACAGAGCACTGTTTATAATTAGAAAGTTCGTTCGATAACTGATGCTGATGGCAAATCGATATTGCTTTCTCATGTTTTGTACTGCAAGCGGTGTTGTGCACGTGAAGTCTTAGTTATCGATAGTCTAAAAATCGATTTGCTTGAAGTTTTTTATTATACTTTTTATTTATATCATTTATTATTATTATTTATAATAGACAGAGCTAAAGACCATACTTAAGCTATGCGAACTGCATTCCAAATATAATAGAGGAGTTATCGATACGATCGATGTCGATAATATTGAAGGTGCTCATAATATTTGAAGTTCAGCCTATATAAAGCATGTCAATCACTTAAATAGTTGTAAAAGTATTGCCAGCCATGGAGATACGATTTTGACACATTTATCGATAGTTTTGATATCGATAACATTTAATTTATTGCAAGTACTGCCAACCTCTAATAAAAATACAAATTGTAAATTAGCAATGAAAATAAGATGTTGTCAAATTAATCGATAACTTTGATATCGATAACATCAAAATTATTCCAAGTATAACCAACATCTAATAAAAGTACCAATCACATATAGAAGCAAGACAGATTAAATATCATCACATTAATCGATAGTTCTGATATCGATAACATTAAACTTATTGCATATATTGGCGACAATCGGTCAATTCAGCATTGCAGTCATACCTACACTCTGCAGACTTATCTCAACTACAAGACTCGGGGAATTATCGCATGCGATAAATACTTATATCGCAATAAGTTGCCACTGCCATCGCCCATACTCATTCTCTACAATTAAACCGCAAATAATGGAAACTTAAGAGAGCAGCTAAACACACACAGCCTTAGCTTGACACACACCACATACTCACACACACACACACACACACGCACCGCAGAACCACACAACAGTGCTGTGAAGTGTTGGGTAAGTGCGGCGTAGGCAAAGTGTTGTAAAGCGCAGTGAGGCGCAAGACTCATGCAACTGATTAAAAAACCCCCTTCAATGCCGTCGACTTCTAAAACTGTCAAAGAGGAGGATGCTCTGCACGACTCTTCGCGATTTTATGATGAGCAAAACTTGTGAAGCGAAATTGCGAGCGGCGGCAAGAAATTAAAAGAGGATGCTGCATGCTGCTCGCTGCTCGCTGTTCGCTGCTGGCGCGGTCGCAATACAAAGGAAAAGGCCAGGTGAAAGTGCAGAAGAAAAAAACACACAGCGAGCCACGAACGACGGTTGCAGGAAGCTGAATGCAGGATGCGCAAGGCAGGACGCAGGACTCGGGTAACCAGTGCATTTTGTCTTTTGTAATTAAACTTTTGCGCGACAATGCAGCGAGCGGCGAAATGAATTTCTAAGAAGCCGCACTGCCAGCCACAGTCGCTGCGAAGGTGCAAAGCTGACAATGCAACTGACGCTGACAACGGTGGCGTCGCGGCGTATGCAAAAGTGCCACTCGAGCTGACAACAACAGCAATAGCAGCAGTAGCAGCAGCGACAGCAACAACAACAACAACAAGAGAAGGGGTAAAAAGGGTAAGAAGAAGGCGAAGAACAACGGGAGAAGCCAAGTGTCTCATTTTAGTTATGGAAAGAGCAACGTCTGGGAAGGCAGCAGCCTGCAGGCATGGCTGAGGACACGGCTCAGCGAGTCGAAACAAAAGTGCAGCCAGGTCCAAGAAGTTTCCACAGCCCGAGTCGACTAGAGCTGAGGGAGCGACTATGCCAGCATCAGCAGCAGATTTAGCAACAATTCTACAACAAAAGACAAGTGCGATGAGCAACGGCAACCGCCTTCGCCTTCGGGCTGCAAGTAAACTGTTGCAACTGCTGCATGCCGCTTCCTCGCTCTAATTGAAAGCGGGCAACAAAACTAAGCGACGCAATTTGCACAGCCAAGAATTATGCACAGAGATGCACAGACTTACCCACACACACACACACACACACACACACATAGATACGAAAGCGTGCAAATGAAAAATGTGCTTCAAGAAAATGAGAACTTGGACAAGAGAGAGAGAAAGATAGAGAAAGTTCAATGAGACTGACAAATGCCCTAAACAAACTGGCAATGCGAGTTAATATTGAAAATATTGTATCATACTTCGAATTTGTGATTTCTTATATTTGTTAGTATTTTTTGGTATTTTAGTATAACAGTTTCAAACAAGGCAAAAACTTGCTCGCCTGTGACCCAAGGCAAATGAATGTGAATTTTGTGTAGCATACTTTTTAGCGCGCTCGAAAATGCATATGAAATGAAAGGAAGCTCTGTAAATAATTCATATAAAATCAGGTTGAAATCAAAAAATTAAATAAAAATGTGCATTTGTATAGAAAAGCATGTATATATATGAATAAAATAGTTTCACTTCTATGTGTAATTATTTAATGCGTAAAATATGCATTCTAAATTGAATTTAAATTTTATTTGTAATTGCAATGTTTGTATCACTCCGAGGTATAAATAATATTAATATATATTGTAATATGTCTCTTTCTTTACCATGTTATAGTGCATATACCCCATACAAACACCCTGCTGTGCTGGGGCAGAAAAAACGAAGACAGGCTGCGCTTCAAAGGCAACAATACCTGGGCAGAGTGGGCACACCTGGCAGTCGAGTGACGAACCAGAGCTGAAAACGTGCGAAATGCTAATAAAAAATGCAACACCACGTGGCGTTTAAGAAGCGTGCGAGGGGTTGAGAAGGTAAACAGTAAAGACTTGGGAACTGAACCCAAAAGCGAGCGAGCTGCAGGCGAACTGCGACGGCTGCGAGTGCGAAGGTTAAACTTGGGTTAAGCTCAAGCACGGCGCACTTCAATGGAGTTTCTTAGACCGAGTTAAATCTAATTTGCAGGCAACTTTACGTTCAGCCTCAGCCTGAGCATCGTCTTCGTCTTCGTCGTCGTCTTCTGCCTGCCTGCCTTTTATTCTTCTTGTGGCATTAGCTTGCCGAGCACGCGCTTAAGAAATTATCCCTCCCGCTTTGAAAAGCGGCAGCAGCTGAAAAAAGGTCAAAATTTCAATTGCCGCTGCAGTTATGAAAAATTCATAAAGGATAATGAGCGAGGCAGCGCGTGTCAACGTCGTTGCCAGGACGACCGAAAAGCAGTTTTTCTGAAAAGCTGGCAACATTTTCACAAGCGAACGAGCAGCCAAATGCCATGCAGAAGGGCTGGCAAAGGAGTGCGCTGGACACGAGAGAGAGTGTGAGAGAAAGAGGGAAGCGAGCACTGAGGCTGGACGCTAATTAAAATCCCGCCTGGTAACCATGACAGATAAGCGCCAGCTGCTGCAACGGAGTCAAAGGTGTTAGATAAGTGCCAGCAGAGGCAGAAAGAGGCAGGGGGGGGGGGCAGTCGGATTTGCTGCAGTTGACAGTCGCTGACTGGCGCTGGCGCTGCCAAGTGGGGCACACAAAGCAAAGACAAGCGACAAGCGACCCGCATTGCTGGCATTTTGACTTAAAGGTTCGCTTGCCTGGCCGCAGGCTGCTTAGTTATTGGGTTAATAAAACAGTACAACAATGCGAGGCAACAGCAAGAGCGACAACCGCGAACAGCAACACTGACTCACCTAGTTTGTCAAACTGCGCTGGCCGCGCACACACGGGGCGTGTGTGAAATATTTGTATATGCGGATTAACAAGCAACCGCCGAGAGACTGCCAAGTACTGCCGCACTGCATGTGCGAGTGTGAACATGTGTGTGTGTGTGTGTGTGTGTGTGTGGCAAGCTCATGTGACATTTTGAAGAGGCAACCACTTGCTACACTGCAGAGCCGGATAAAGGTAACCAAGGCTCAGAGCATGCTCGTAGTTACCTTTCGCTTCGCCTTCTGACATCATCTTCTTCTCGCTCTACTCTGCCCTTCTTTTTAACATATTTTCTATGCGCCGTGCAGCTTGCAACACTGATGCCTGCTGCAGCTGCTACTAAATACAGATCTCTCTTTTTATATTACGTTTAACTGTTCTCAGCATTAATTCAATTAGTTGGCCAAGTTATGCAAGTCATAAGGAGCAGATTATCTGCTGGAATTGAAATAGCTTGGGATTTTCTTTTGATGCCTTTTTAATGTCACGTTAAGAAGAGCCAACTTGTAGTTTGTGCAAAGAATACACTAGAATAATAGATACAGCAGATATTTATCTGCATAGAGCAAGTAGTTTACGACTGTTTGAATTCAATGGAAGGCATGATACACAAGAAGATGGAAAGCTAAATAAATGATTGCTTTAGTTTAGTTTTAAATAAAGCTAAGATAAAGCTTAAGTTCATTGTTTATTTATAAAGATTGTATAATTGAAAGAGGCGATCTTGTGTTTCCTCTAAATATATTTATAATATTGCTGATGGACTCCATTTGATATTTACAGCAATTGAGTGGGGCTAAGATGTAGAAAAAACTCTTAAAAAATTAACTTAAATTAAACTTAAATATTTTATAGAACATGTAAAAGACATTATATACATTTATAGTTGTGTAAAATTAAAAGAGGAGATCTTGTGTTTCCTCTAAATATATTGAAAATATTGCTGATGGATATTTGATATTTACAACAAATGAGTCTAGCTAAGATGTTTTTTTATTTATTTATTTATTTATTTATTTATTTATTTATTTATTTATTTATTTATTTATATATTTATTTATTTATTTATTCATTTATTTATTTATTTATTTATTTATTTATTTATTTATTCATTTATTTATTTATTTATTTATTTATTTATTTATTTATTTATTAAATATTTATTTATTTATTTATTTATTTTTTTTTTTATTCATTTATTTATTTATTTATTTATTTATTTATTTATTTATTTATTTATTTATTTATTTATTTATTTATTTATTTATTTATTTATTTATTTATTTATTTATTTATTTATTTATTTATTTATTTAACGTCAACTAAGACAGTCGACTTGAAATCAAAATTAAATTATATTTTTTAAATTAAAAATATAAATAATTATGAAAAATATTAAAAAAAAAGAAAATAATAAAAGTTTAAGATTTCGATTTTAAAATTAAATTTGGTAATAAATCAAAAATTTTAAATTAATTAAAAATATAGATTTAAGGCTGGGGAATATAAAACAGGAATTCACGATTCAACATTTACTGCAAAGGAAAACCCAGTTAAACCCAATCAGATCGGTAGAATACACTCTTCAAAAATTAACACAAAATTATGCTTAAATATTTTATAGAACACGTACAAGATATTCATATGTACGAAAAGTACTAAAAACACTTTAAGTTCAAGTTCAATCGAGCTGAAATATTTTGTATAACTACTTATTATAAAACCAACAGATATATATATAGCAAGCAGCAAGAGACACTGCCCCGCCCCCTGCTGCAAGTAGTATTACAACTATTTCCGAGCTGCCCTGCATACTTGATAGACTTGCCCGCCTACAGTCTGCTATAAATTTAAACCAATGATATTTATAGCAAAATATCAAAGGCTAAAACTACGTGATAATTTGACTTGGCTACACGCCGAAGTGCGGCGAAGGTCGGCGTGGTCTGTCAAACATCTTGAGTGGCAACTCAATCGCGTCGTGTTGGGCTTATGGTCTCAATGTCGGGACTGTCATTGTGCTCAATCCCTGGTGAAATCCGGCGGTACTGAGAGCAGTTCGAATTGCACTTTAATCATGTTGAAGTTGCTGGACGAGCTGGCAATGCGTCTAATTGATTCGCTGCTGCTGCTGCTGCTGCTGCTGCACGGACTGGTCAGCGTTGCGTACGGCGTGGCATGCCACAAGCAGCAATAATAATCAGAGAGTAGCGCTGCTCCTTGTGGCGCTGTCATTGTGCAGGGCTTTTGTTGTTGTTGTTCTTGTTGTGTTGTGTTGTGTTGTTGTTATTGTCTCCCTCTCCTTGACGCAATCAACGAAGCGACAATGGAGTAGCACGTTGAGACTGACGACAAACGAAGTGGAGACAGCAACAGCAAAGGAAAGAAGGGAGGGAGAGGGGAAGGGGAATGGGAAGGGTGAGGGGTAGGTGAGTACGCTTGTAAATGATTCAACACCTACGGGGCAACTGGCAATGGAGCAGATAAGATCCATGGAGCGCACTCGAAGGAGACACTCGCGAAGACGCCGTCGTCGACGTCGACGACAGACATATCAATCAGTGTGTGCGAGGCGCTGTGCCACGCCCCCTACACCCACACCCATGCTACTGCCACTCGCTGGCACTCGCTTGTGAGAAAAATGGCGCTGCATTATTTACATGGCGCGCCTGAAAGCATGCTTTAATTTATTTTAATTCACTTGCTCACACCCAACGCTGTCGCAGTCGCAGTCGCAGTCGCAGTCGCCGTCGCTGGCTCTGCTGCTGCTGCTCGTTGTCAGCGCTCGACGAGTGATATGTAAATATGCAGTTACGTGCGTACATTGGCGTGCAATTACAGTAGACACGCCTCCCCCCTCCCCCCACCCCCCATTGCCCCGCCTTCCGCCTCCCGTTCCCCTGAGCAAACACGAGCGAAATTCTTTTGCTAATGCGAAACACATTCGCTGGCATTAATGCGACGCACAGTGGGCGCAAATTGGCGATATGCGGCATCAGCATAGGCAACGCTTTAGACGGCTTATTAGGCAGCTCACAAGGCAGACAGACAGGCGAAGGTACAGACAGAGAGACGGACAGAGAGACAGACAGACAGAAAGAGAGAAAGGGAGACAGACAGTCAGACATGGCAGACAGACGGGCAGAGCAGAAGCTGTGTAGCCTGCTCGTTATGTGTAAGCAATCCGAGCACTTCAAGCACTAATTCCCATGTCAGCGTCAGGTGCGATGCCGTCGCAGTTCGCAGCCTTCCCTTGCCTTCCCTTGCCCCCCTTGCCCACAACTGGCCTCCCCTCGCCAGCTGATTGACTTCCGTTTCTCTCGTTTTCGATGCCTTTAATCGATTTTACACCCAAAGGACATTTTTGTGTGATTGTGTGCGGTTTTTGGCTTCTTCTCTTTACTCGCTCTCTCCCTCTCTCCCTCTCTCTTTGTGCCTTTCTCTTGTACTTGCTGTTTTCCTTTGTCGTTCATTGAGGATTTTGATTTGTTTTCTTAGCAAATCTTTTTTTTATTTTGATTCTTGTGATTTCACGTCATGTAGCTGGTTTGCTTAAGCGACTTGGTAAATGGTGCCCAGAGAGTTGCTGTTGCAGGAGGAGAGGTAGTAGGTAGGGTGTATAGCATAGAGATGTAGCATTACAGGGTATGTTCTGTGAGGGAAACAAACTACTTTAGACAGAAGCCTTAATCGAAGGACATGCATATAGTGATTACAGGGTATACAGTAGTCATGCCCGTAGTTACTGTTACATTACAGGGTATGTTTTACAAGGAAAACAAACTACTTTAGACAGAAGTCAAAGCGATGCGAGGGAAACCTTTGAAGTTGTTTAAAGAGTATATATCTTAATCGCAGGGTATGCATGTATGAATGTATGCATTACAGGGTATACAGTAGGCATGGCCGACTGGCAAACTACTTTACGATTGAAATTGTTCCCTAAAGAGTATATATCTTAATCGAAGGGTATGCATGTAGTCATTACAGGGTATACAGTAGTCATGGCCGGCTGGCAAACTACTTTAAACACTCGTAGTTACTGTTATCTTAGGTTTTTGTGGTCTGCTGCCTCGCATCGCAGCGACTTCAATTAAATATGCGTATGATGTTTGTTTTCTTTCCTGCCACTCTTCCTGCCTCCCCCTCCTGCTTATTGCTGCCTCCTTGTCTGCCTTCATGTCTCACCGAAACTGCGCGACGTGCTCTGTGTATGCAACTGAAGTTCTCAACTGAAACTGAAACCGTTCTCAAGAGCAGCAGCGGCAGCGGCAGCAGCGGCAGCAACGACAGTCTTATAAATTTTGGAACAACTTTCATATTTTTTCCACCCCCTCCCCCCCCCACGGCCAGCGTGGAAGCTGCAGCTGAAGTTGGAGAAAGTGGGAGGGACGGGGGAGGTAGCTGACGTGTGTGAAGGTAGCTGACGTCATTGTCTCTGGCTTAGTATGAATGTCACATGCGGCAATGTCTGCTATTTGATTTTAGTGAGCCAACGCCTAAAAGCAGGCAACACACACAGAACTTTCCACTCGGCATCACCTGAGCCAGACCCAGAGAGATTGTGCGAGAGGTTATAAATAATATTATGCTGAGAGTGGGAAAGAAAAGCATTTTGAATGGCCTGAAATGTGCTCGACTTTGCATTGTCAGAAGTGTTTGAATGCAGTTGCCAATTGCAGGCAGACAGAGCAGCGGGTATATTAGCTGCATAGTTATGATATGCTATGATATATAGAGGGTAAGGCATATAGCGAGGGTATATCATGAAATACAGACATGAACATTGCAAGCTCTACTTCCTTCTCTTATTGTAAATAAATCCCACATAAATTCGGTTTTGATTAATTAAATAATAACAATCAGGCGCTTAACCTCCCTCTCCCCCCCTTTCTCTCTCTGTCTCTGTTTCTCTCTCTTTCTTGTGATTGTCATTATGTTGTGCACATTATAATTTGATATGCTGAATCTAACTAAGCAACATCCTGTGTCGATCTCATTGCACACCAAACTGAATCTCATCTTCTTCTGCTTCTAAGTGCATTTTAGCTTTGCTTTTTGGCCAGCACATTGCGAGGGGGTGTGCGGGGGGTGGGGAAAGGGTGTTGCATCGATTTCTGTTTAGCTATAGAAAACATGAGTTTGTTGGTTTGTTGTGGGTTTTGCGCTCAGTTCAGTTCAGCTGCTGAAATGCACTTGGCACAGCCAGCACAGCTCAGCTCAGCTCACTTTCATGTTTAATTAAAAGATAACACACACACACGCACACACACACACACCACAAGCACCACCCCCCCTCGCACTCATACTCTCTGGAGTGTTGTATATGATTTGGTTGTGTCAAGTCTTTAAAACACTTTTGCCTGCTCTCATATCACATGATTCCGTTTCGATTCGCTGCGTTTGTTGCTCTTGCAAAATTTATGCATTTAAGTTAAAGCAAATTTTACGTGTGTTTAGTTTTGCAGCTGCTAAGCTGAGGCACACACACACACATATGTCTGTCTAGCTGTCTGTGTGGGCTGTGCAAGCTAGTGGAAAATATTTCACTGCTTGAGCTGTGAAAACTTTTCTCAGTGTCAAAGTGTGTGTTGAATTTGTGTGTGCTCGGTGTGTGTGTGTGTAATTGTGTGTGCTCGGTGTGTGTGCGTGTGTGCTTGTGTTTGTGTTTGCCGATTGCAGATACGAGATTGCAGATTCAGTTGCAGGATTTGTGCAACGTTCAACTTATCGCCCTATAATTGAAAGCTTTAAAATTGATGGCCAATTTTTCTGGCTATTTAGCATATCAATGCGAGCAGATCGTAAAATCCAAAGCACAAATGCCGCACGCAGCAAAAAGTAGATATACTTTCCCTCTCCCCCACTCCCTCTCTCTCTGCTTTTGGCCACTTCATTTGCTTTGTGTTTTATTGCACTGAGAATTTAGCGCCATCAATTAATGCGAATGCCATAAAAGTTTTATTAAGTGATTGACTGTCCCGGCCTGACCCAGGCAACCAGCGTGAGTTGAGTGACCCCTGCCTCCACTGCCTCCTCTGCCACCGCAATGAAACTGAGATCCAAAACCGCCCATTGAACCCCCAACAAAGTCGTCGTCGTCGTCGTCGTCGCCATCGTCATCGTCATCGTCTCGCACTGTTTAAATATTTAAAGCGGCTTAAATAAATTGTGGTTTGTTTCTGGTTACGGTTTCCGCTGCTCCACTCACCTTCTCCCAGCGGAGAAAATCAATAGAGCAGAGCCAATAGGCGGACAGTGAGAGTGAAGTGTGGAGGAGTAGAGAGTGGAAAGAAAGTAGCGAGAGGCCGAGCGAATTTGGCGTAATCACACATAAAACTCTCGTTAGGCGCATTAAATTACAAATTCCATTAAAATGATTATTAAGGCAAGTATTCGCTAATTAATTTACTTGCTACGCACAATGCCGGAGCGCAATTAATAAATCCGAATGAGCAGCTACACATTAGCCCCGCCGCACTGCCGGAGGCAGCCAACCCAAGGCACGGGCCCCGGGCAAGTCAAGCACGCCAGACTAGTCGAGTGCCCTACACAAGTCGCCATTTTCGATACTTCAGCAAACGAGTGGAAAGCTCTGCTAATTGAGGGGGTGCATGCTCGACAGAGATGGAATTAGATAAGGTAGCAAAGGCAGTGCGAGAGAGAGAGAGGGAGGAAGAGATAGCTGAGTTGTTGCTGGCAAAAAATTCAAGCATTATTAATACGCTCATAATTAGCTGCGTGATTTGAGGGCTGCAAATTGCTAAGGAACAAAATAAAACAAAATAAAATATTTTAAAGAAATCTGAATAAAGTATTGAGTATTTTGAATATGTAAATTTATACGGAAATGTTCAGTTTATTTTTGAAAAAGTATCAGTAATAAAAGGAGTCTGATTTTATTTTATTTATATTTATATATCTTTATATTTTTATTATTTATATATATATTTATATTATATTTTATTTACAGATATACAATTTTATCTTTATTCTAATGAGTGTCTCGTGTAGTAGTGTCTACTGTGAATAAAGTTTTCTATTATAATTGATGAGTTCTCAGTTGAGTTCAAAGCAAAAACTTAATGAAACCTATTATGAACCGGTTCAAAAACTTACTATGAACCAGTTCAGTACGAATTTAAACTGAGATCGCAAAAATTTATAGGTTTTTTTTTTGCACCTCAAAATAATTTACTAAAATCTCAAACGGTTCTGTGGACTCTATAAGGATGCTTCGCCAGGAACCCTTTCTGAACCGGTTTAATGCCAATCTTATGTCAGACTAGGCAGTCTATTGAATCTCAAATGGGTGCAATGGACTCTACGTGTAGTAATCAACTGTGAATAAAGTTTCCTAACATAATTGATAAGTTCTCAGGTTAATTCAAAACAAAAACTAAAGGAAACCTATTATGAACCGGTTCAAAAACTTACTACGAACCAGTTTAATATGAATTAAAGCAGAGGTTGCAAAGATTAGCAGCTTGTTCTTGAAACTTGAAGTAATTGACTAAAGTCTCAAACGGTTCAGAGGACTCTATAAGTATGCGCTGCTCGTGAACCCTCTCTGAACCGGTTCAAGGCCAAAATAATGAAAGATTAGGCAGTCTATTGAATATCTAATAAAAAAAACCTTTTTAAACAGGTTCAAATATGATAATGAACCAGAGTTCACCTTTGAACCAGCTCACTTAACGCTCAACTCTTCATTCCCAGCCCACGAACCACTTTTTAAACCTGCTCCGAACCACTTTTCCAACTGTTCCCTTTGCGTAGTCAATCAAATATGCAACTCGCGCAATCTTTACACACTTCCAAGCACTGGACCATTCAGAGTTCGTTATATGATTGCTGAAAGTATCTGTGAACCGGTTCGCAGGGCGTAGAACTCACCCTAAATCATAAATTTCGCATAAAAAGATTACGATAAGCACTTCATACACCTCGCAATGCATATAAGAGTACATTTATTTATCAGCCTGGGTACTTTATGGCCCAATTGAGTTAGGAAGTACATTAGAGCCACTCGAAATATGTCGCAAACCCTTCCACGCGCCACGCATACCTGGCTCAAAAACCGTTGGACCGCGCGACGAATTTAATGAATAACTGCTGCTGTGCACCACGCTTGCCCCCACTGCCTGCCTCCTTATGAATAATAAAGCAAATAATCTGTCAGCGTCGCAGACGCCTAACAAACCCACGAACCAAGCGAACCAACTGAACTGAACCGAACCGAAACGGGTAGCGAACTGGGGCAGCAAATGCTGAACAAACGACTCAATTTCACTGTAGCCCCCAGTTGGACAGGGGCATGGCATGTGTAGAAGCAGGAGGAGGAGCAGGGGAGGGGTTGGAGCTGTGCTAATAACACGAAATCGGATTTGAGCGTTGACCAGTTGACGCTGCGTGTGATAAAAACAACAACACGCAGGTTGCGGTTTTCGTTACTTCCCTGCGACTACTTCTCTCTCTCTCGCTCGCACAACGAGAGCACACGCTGCGTATGCGTAACGTGCGTTTTAATGAAATATTGAATTTTATTGCCTGCGTGCCTGTCAACAACTTGCCTGCGAGTCCTGTCCACGACCACGTCCACTGCCTGACGTCGACGCACACATTCACGTCCAATCCCGCTTCGCAACTTGTCACTGCCTCGAGGGCAAAGGGCGTCGCCTCCGCCTCCGCCTCCGCCGCCGCCGTCGCCGACTGGCGTCTCTTTTAATTTGATTTTCAGACAGTTACCACTCCCACCCTCCCTGGAATGACCCCCCTCTGCCCCCGTCTGCCTCCAGCTACCTCACGCATTTTAACGCTTTTTATTTGCTATGCAAAAGTTCAAGTGTATTATTACCAACAACAACCAAAAAAAAGAGGAAGTTAGCACTGAAAAGAAAAGGGGAGGGGGGGAGGAAAAAAGAAAAGTTGCTTTATACTTGTATTCGGGTGCGGGGTCTGCGGTTGTTGCTGTGCCTGCTAATAAAAGCAATTTATGAAGCCCAGAGCGCGGAAATGAATTGTTAACAAATTTTGTGGCGTTGAAGTGCCAGCGGGAGCGGGAGGTCAAGGGGCAAACCGCAGAACAGATACCCATTCTGCACGGTCGACGATGATGAGTGGCATCGAGTGGACGACATGTCTTGTTTATGGTCATGCCCCGGCCCCGGCCCCGGGACGAACACACGCATAAGCAGCAGTCGCGGTCGCGGCCACGCCCACGACTCGATGGCATTGTGAAATTTCCCAAAGCGCGCATAAAACGCAATACAGAATAAGCAGAGAGAGAGAGCAGGAGAGAGAGAGAGAGAGAGAGAGAGAGAGAGCAGGAGAGAGAGAGACAGAGACGAGTGCAATCTTAAATACTTTAAAGACTGCAATGAGTTTTGTCCACAGAATCCCCTGGAAAACCACAAGAAATCATTAAAGCGCAGCCAAAGCTGGAAAAGCTGCTTTCATAATTTCCATATTTCGAAGAAAGAAATATTTATGTTAATCCATTTGGAGTTGTTCAAAGTTCTATGGATTCTTTGCTGATTATTTTATGAATCCGCATGAATTTCTAATACACTTTGCTAAATTCAAATATCATGGCACACAAATTGTATCTGTGATCTTTTTTAAAATGCCTTCAGGCATTCACCATAAATCAAGTGTCGGCCTCAATGAAATATGTTTTTATGCACCCCCCCCCTCCCCCCACACACTTCTCAATTTCTTAAGCAAATTTTATTGCCCAGCTTAAGATTAAAGTAGGCCAAAATGCTTAGAGAGCATTCGCTTTGTTTGTTTATTTATTCAATAAAAGATTTGAGGCAAATCGAGAGTGAGAAAGAGAGAGAGAGAGAGATTTGTCAGCTCTCAATTTGATTTCTCAAATTAAAGTGCAATTTATTGTGAATTGATTGAATTAAATTTTGCCAGTGGAATATGCACTTTTGGCCTTTCTTTAGTTTATGATTTTGCCAAATAAATTGAATTCAATGAAACTTAATACGACTTGATGCAGTTGCACATAAGCTGAGAGTAAGCACAGGTTGATAATACTTTATAACTACAGATAGTTCAAGGTAATCACGGGTATCTGGTCTTTGTTCTATCGGCCTCATGATGAATATTTAATTTGGCTAATTGCAAGCTTAAAAACGATTTAAAATAGAAATTCATTATTGATTTAGTTGTATTAAATAATAAAAGCAAATCAAGAAAGCTACACTCTAGTGCAATTGACTCCCAAACACCCTGCAGATATATCAAATATCGTGCAGTTCTCTTGGATTTAACTAACATTTATTGTCTCAATTAGAGTGGGGAAATGTTTATAAATTAATTTAAATGCTAATTCAGAATTGTGAAAGTAAAAAAAACATTTAGAAATTTTAGATAGAAAAAATTAAGAGAAATTCTACCATATTTATTTTAAATAATGCAATTCTGATGACTGCGCAAAAATGGAAGGGATATTGTTATTAATTATATTGATATATGGAGTTGAAATTAACATAGTTTATGTAATTATGAAATTGGCATGATTTTTGAATAATTTGCAATTAATTTAAGTTTTGAATTCATGTTGCTAGATCATCGGAGGGATAAACAACGAAGAGGAATAGGTTAATTAGGAAATTATGTATAAAACACTTTAAATATTGTAAATAAAATTATGATTTTATATTTATTAAAATTTAATCTGAGCTAATGAAGAAGAGAACATTTGTTGCAGAGAATTAAGGGAAAATCGAGGAAAATGAATCCCAATCATATCAGGAGCTAGCAAACAAGTGCCATAAAATAATGTGTAGAACTTTCAAGCGGGCTTAAGACTAAAACCTAGTAGACTTTTTTTTACTGAGAAATAAGATTCAAACAGGAAATATTTTTATAATTAATAATGATAATGAAAAGGAGAAAAAATATTTAAATAATGGGTAAATGATGTTGAACTAACTTAAGGTTTGAATCATAAGGTAATAAATATTATATATTAAGAATCATTTAAATTGATACAGATTAGATTAAGTTACCCAAAAAAGGTAAAAGAACGCTAGTCCTATCAAGAAATTTCTTTTAATAAAAAGTATTATTATTATTATTAACAAAAAAAAAAAAAAAAAAAAAACTCATATTATATAATCTTTGTAAATAACATAGATATTAAGAATCATTTAAATTGGTACAGATTAGATTAAATTATCCAAAAAGGGCAATAGTACGCTAGTCCATTTTAGAAATTTCGTTTAATAAGAAAAAAAAAAAAAATAAAAAAATGAAATAAACAAAGTAAGTATGCTAAGGAAAATGGAATATATTTTTTTTTACGGAATTATGCCTAAGGAGAGAGTAAAGAGTTGCCAGCTTATAAAACAGAAAGGATAGATAGAGCAAATACTGATTTTTAGAATTTTAGATCTAAGTGGCAAATCCATGAAGTAACTTCTTTCTACGTGCCAAACAACTCTAACAAGAACGAGAGCAAGGTAGAGCCCTTGACCAACGAGGAGAATTCGAATGGAAATTTGAACCGCAAGATTGCGCCCATTGAGGGCATTGATAACAAGGGAAAGGAGATCAACGAGTAATGCGTTTGCATTCTAAGTCTTGATCTCTCCACTGGGTATGATAGAAACACTCCATTCCCCAGATCCCTAATCCTAATCCGTATAATAATTGTATCTATTTACAATGTACTATAAGTGACGCTCTGTCGAGCGTTGTTGAATATGACAAGGCATATGTTATAACTGAACTAATCTAATATTCACAACTTTATTGTACCAGAACGCTTTTTAAATGAATAAAAATATTTTAATATGAAATTAAATAAATTTGCACATTTTACTGCAAGCTTAATTAAGTCAGCCCGCACAGAGATATAGAGGGATTTGATCGACAGTTTTATAAAATTGCTGTTGCTCTGTTGATAAATCAAAATGAAATCGAGCTTAAGTCAACAACGGCATAAAAAGCTGTTGATGCCACCCGGCAGGCAGATGCTGTGGCAGTTGCACTTAGTAGTAGCAGTTGTTATTGTACTATTTGCAGTTGTTGTTGTAATTGCAGCTGCTGTTGCTGCTGTTTAATTGCGAGATAAAACTTACCGATAATAAGCAGCTTTATGGTCGCCATGTTTGCCAGGCAGCCCTTCGCTGCAGTTGCTGTTGTTGTTGTTGTTGTTGTTATTTTAGTTGTTGTTGTTGTTGTTGTTGCTACTGGTGCTTGTGGTATGCTGTTTCTTTGGTTGTTATTTTATTTTTACTTTATAGCTATTAATTATGCCGCTGGTTGTTGTTGCGGTTGTTGTTTGTTTGCAGCTCGTCTTTGGCTTGTTGTTGTTTATAATGGTTCGCAGTTTGCAGCTGCGGGCAGTTTTTCAATTAATGTTTACGCAATAAATACGCACACACATACGCATATACTGGCACTATGCATGCACATGCATGCAGATTAATCGGACAGTTTGGCAAGCACTGCCAAATGGCATTTTAATGTCAACACGCAAATACAAGCATTCACATGTATTCACTTGCATTCACTTGTCATTCGCATTCGCCTGCGAGTTTGGTAAAACTTTTCAAATGTTTCTCATTTCGTTTTCAAGTTTGGTATTTTTTGTGGATTTTTTAAACGTATTTTTTGAGATCGTTTGCTGTAATTGAATATTTCAATTAAATTGATTAAAATATGCAACACGCTGCTGCCCCAAATGAATATTTAAAGCAGACAATTTCAATTTGTTTAGTCGACCAGGTGTATGAATGTGTGTGTGTGTGCGAGCAGGACGGCACTCTTGGCTGAATAGAGTTGGCAATACGCCTAGACATAAAATTAACATATTTTGTTAATAATCATAATTTCTGCCTCTACGCACGTGTGAGTGTGCAAATGAGCATGTGTGTGTGTGTGTGTGTGTGTGCGGGAGTATCTTCATCTGTGTGGGCGTATCTACTTGTCTATGTGGATGAGTGTGCGGGTGTTGAGCCATCTTGAGTGCGTCGGACTCGCAGTGCCGACACATGTAAACTGCCTGCCTAATGTCTTATTCATGTTTACAGGCTTGTACCCTGTTGCCGGCTGACCTCCTCGGCCCCTTGCTCCTCCACTGCCTGCTGCCCTGCATAAGCTCGCTTCAGTGCCAGTTCTAAACTTGTTTGCGTGCTGTGAACTTATTAGCCAGCAGCAATAGCACCAACAGTAGCAGCAGCAGCGGCAGCAAAACAGAAACAGAAACGGAGCCAAAAACAGTCGAAACAGAAAAAAAAAAAAACTGAAAATCTCACTTGGGGGATTATTATTTATATGATTTACTCGATAAACAAAATAATATGAATGTGTGCCAAAAACTTTCGGCTGCTAATTGTGTTGAGAAATCATTTATTTATGCAGTTCAACAATATTTCATGATTCATCGAGTGCCCTCGATGTTCCAAAAAAAAGAAATGAACAATTAAAACAACTTTTGTACAATTCATAATTAATGGATACGCTTTGAGAGCCATTGAAATTCAATACCGCAATAATTTCACACACACACACACCACGGTTTCGGGGCCGCATTTTTGTTGCATACTTTGCGGTGACGAATTTAAAGAGAAAAGTTGATCTGCTTTAGAAACATGAAATTTGGGCAGTTGTGGAAGTTTTTGAAAAGATCTAAACATTCGAAAAAATCCGAATAATTCTAAAGTTAATTTCAAATTGGAAAGATACTATTTTTGGCAAGTTTGTGCACGTTTTTATTGAACCTTCGCTATTTACCAGAAAAACATTGCATACTTTGCGGCGGTTGTTTTAAGAAATTAATTGAATTTGCTTTGAAAAAACTCAATAAACACATATTTACGCATTGACCACAAGCTTAGAAACGGTAAAAAAAAATCGAAAAAAAAATATTGAATTTGATCAAATATTAAGTATATTTTTATTATATTTTTTATTTAATTCAAAGTTTCCAGCGCTATTTTATGCTCAAGCTTGTCATTTATTTCAAAAGTTTTTTTCACAGAAAGTTCGATGAACATAGTTTTCACTTTTTGCAACTATTTAAAAAAGATTTAAAAAAAAAATTATTTGTGCACACAAAAATAATATCCAATTCCCGAATCTGTTTGCAATTATTCACAACTTTTGCAAAATTAATGCGGAATTAAGTAAAAAGTTTTCTCATCTTTTTGCGATTTAAATGTTTTGCAGAATTTGTCGTCGCTCGTCGCTTAATTGCAAACTTGCACAGGCTGCGCGCCAAAAAGTGGGCAAGGACAATGCCGAGCAGGGCCAGGCAGCGGAAGAAAGGAGGGAGGAGGAGCAGCAACATAAAAAACTTGTGCTATGGCCACATAATGTGCCATAAGAAGCAGCGAAATCAGCTGTCATGGCAGAGAAATAAAAATAAATTTATTTGCCTGAGCCACTGTTGCTGCTGCTACTGCTGTTGCTGCTGCTGCTGCCAAGGACAACAAGTTGGCCACACAAGGAGCAAAAAAGAGAAGAATATACGGGAAAAATAAAGAAAATCCAAAGAAATTATAAGAATTTGACAGATGAGCCAAGGCAGCGGGAGGTGGGAGCTGGGAGCAGGAGACAACGTTGAAGCTGGCTGGCACTGCGCCCAGGTAAAAGTGGAGCACGAGAGTTTTCTGGCTTAAATTGAGCTGAAATTTGTGCTGCAGTTGGCCCACTTTTTGTTGCAACTATTGTGTGTGCGAGTTTGCTGTTGTTGTTGTTGTTGTAATTGTATGTTTTGGGTCCCGGCATGAATATGCATGCGGCATGTCGACGACAAGGTCGAGACAAGCGACAGGCGACAGTTTCTGGCAACAGTTGCACTTGAGTGCAGCAGCTGCAACTCTCATAGAGCACAATGTCTGTGTGCGTGTGTGTGTGTGCCACAAGCTGTGTCCATTTGTCACCGAGAGCTATTTGCATAATTACAACGCACATGAGACGCAGCAGATGACGACGACGCCTGCAAGTAGGCAACGCTTTTCATTAGCCTCGCACAGACGCGCGCGCTCGACTTAACTCCGACACGACGCGACTTGACTACGATTTCGAATATAACGCGCAACTTGCAACTTGTAACGTTCCTAAGCTTCACTTTGGCTTCGGTCCGATTTGTCGTCCGTTGCCACCGAATGCTTCTTAACAACTGACACAAAATTGAGTTTTATTGTAGCTTAAGAACGAATAGCGCGCGCGACACGAGATACGCTCGCGCTCGGCTCACTTCGTGCGAGGACAACGAGCAACAAACGAGGCACGATGATGTGGCACGAGTCCAGCCGAACGACTGCGGCGACTGCGCAGTCAGTGTGCTAAGAGAGCGCCGATGGCTTAGCAACATTCCGCTCTCTCGCAACATTGCTGCCCGCAACAAACTTTACCTCGGCAACATGGTTGAAATATATAGCAGCATATTAGCTTCTGGTCTATTCTATGCCATACAGGTGTATGGAATCACTTCCAAAACACGTGCACCTGAATAAAATTCGGGTTCTTCAGGCAAAAACTCTGAGGAAGATCACAGGCGCTCCTTGGTGCATGAGGACCAGAGACATTGATGGCGATCTGAAGGTGCCGAAAATTGAAGACAGGATTCAGGAGATAGTGATAATATAGTGGAATCTCATCCCAATAGCGTAGCTAGGCGACTAAGCCATCGGACAAGAACGAGAAGAAGACTGAAACGCCACCACCCTTAAGACCTGATTGACCGAGACTTGACATAAATCCTGCTAATTAATAATCTTCTAAATATTATTACCTCATCATTCCATTTCTTTAATACTCATACTATATACATAATCTTTGTAAATAACATTGATTTTGAGAATTGTTTAAATTTATAATCATTAGATTTAGTTGTACGCTAGTACGCTAGGCCAATTAAGAAAGTTCGTTTATTAAATAGTATTATAGTCAAACACAAAAAAAAAAAAAAAAAAACCCATACTATACAATCTTTTTAAAAATATAGATACTAAGAATCGTTTAAATTGATAAAGATTAGATCAAGTTGTCCAATAAGGGTAATAGCACGGTAGTCCAAATAAGAAATTTTGTTTAACAAATGGTATTATTACAGGCACAAAAAAAAAAAAAAAACCTATGCTATATAATTTTTGTAAATAACATTGATATTAAGAATCCTTTAAATTGATTTGATACAGATTAAATTAAGTTGTCCAATAAGGGTAATAGTACGCTAGTCCAATTAAGAAATTTTGTTTGATAAATAGAATTATTAGGAAAACAAAAAAAAATAAAAAAAAAAAACAAAAAAAAACTCTTACTACATAATCTTTGTAAATAACATAGATATTAAGAAACCTTTAAATTGATACAGATTAGATCAAGTTGTCCAATAAGGGTAATAGTACGCTAGTTCAATTAAAAAATTTCGTTATATAAAAAAAAAAAATAATACAAATGTTGTTGTGTTAGGTCGTCTGATCCTGCTCGTGTTTTGTGGGTCACGAAGACAGTTCGTGCGGCATCCGAGTGCGGCCTTTAAGAGAGCTTCGTGTGTTTTATTGCCAGTACGAGGCGCTCTCCGCTGGCAACATGTTGCCTACCAGTGCTTGGCAACATGGCGTGCAACAGTTGGGCACAGCTGAGGGCGATGCACGACGATGCGACGACGCGCCACGACGCACTTACGCCAATTGCCACTTAACTAAAATGCTGCACTCCAAATTTGGTTGTTCCTCTTGTTGTTGCCACAGCTGCCACAATTTAAGTAGAAGACCTCGGCTTGGTTTGGTTTGGCTTGGCCTGGCTTGGCCCGGCTCAGAGCCGAGCTGGGCTTGCTCACTGCGCAATCAGCCAAAGTGGCCAAAAGATGCCGAGCTCAAAGGCAGCCCCGAAAACCCTAGCGCTCAAGCCCAGCAGGGTTAACTCATCAAGGTGGAGGTTTGTGTGTGTGTTTTTGTGACTAGCATGTGCATTAAGCTGCGTATCAGCTCTACGTAGTCCTTCCCCCTCCTCTGGCAACTGCCCCTCGCCTTGTCTGCAATCGTTTTTAGAATATGCACATAAAAAATATTTGCAAACTGTGCGGCAACTTTGCACTGGCAACACCTCAGTAAGCACGCACTAACACATAACACACACACCTATGCAAACACTCACTTACACTCACACACACCCACTTAGACACTCACTCACACACACACTCACACACACACACAGAGATATGGCTACAAATGCACATTCATATTCGCATTCGAAAAAGTTGTTAAAAAGTCAAAATAAATTTGTTTTTGTCGACCTGAACTGGCTGCGCGGCAGGGGCAGGGGGTGGGGAGGGGCTGATGTTGCCACTCGAGTCTTTGACATAAATTTATGCGTTTTGTGTGCTACAACAACAAGAGCAACAGCAGAAAGCCCGTTATAGATCAGGTCATGGATTGCTCTAGCTGCGGGTGCGCCAAGTGCTGAACAGGTTGGAAAGGGGCCAGAGGCAGTGGGAAAGGGGGCGTGGCAAAGGGAAAGCGATTGCCAGTGACAAACTAAAGTGTATTTTGAAATTGAGTTGTCATAAAAACAGGCAGCAGCAGGTTGTGTGTGAGAAAGCTACAGTATGCACTACATAAGGGTGACGGCTGCACTTTTCATTGAAAAAAGGAAGAGTGATGTATTTTAAATTGTGAATAATAGCATATTCAAGTTAAAATTAATATAAATAGTCAATTTTAGATAAGAAAAACCTTAGTGTAAAAAAATTTATAAGTTTTAATACAATTCCAAATGAATTTCAAAGAAATACTAATTGACATTTTAAAATAAAATCTACAATACAAAATAAATATAAAAAATACCAAAATATATAAAATATTGTAGAAAAATGCTCTGCAAATATAAACAAAATAGTAAGACAACAAAATAATACTATTAACTCATAAAAAACCACAAAACTTCAACTTACTCCGACTCCTTTCGGGAAGCCCTCAAAAGTATGCAATAAAAATAAAGAAATAAAGTTAGAATTAGAGTTGAGAGAAAACTGCGCTGCAATCATAATGAAAATGCTTTTAATAATTATGAATAAAAAACAAAAAAATAATTATGAAGCAGGTTTATTTTTATTTTATTATCGCAGACTTCGCTTTGACTCTCAAAGGAGTTTGAAATTGAAAATTCCATAGAAATTTGCACTCACTGTTTGACGTTGAGGTATTCGCACTGTAGTTGCTTGGACCACTGCTTAGCCTTTTTATTTGCCACGCCCATAGCAGTCAGCTGCCTCCTACCCCTCTGCTTTGCAAAGCATAAACTGACGACACGACTTTGGCCACTTGAGGCTGGAGAGATACTTTCACTGCGCCTCACACTCCACGACTCCATCAGACTCGCAGACTCTCAGACTCTCAGACTTTCAGGAGCGACAGACACTTGGCATTACAACTAGTCATAAAATACGGCGAGCTAAAAGCCAAGCCAGCGGGTTGAGCACGAAAGTTTTTTCGATTTAAATAAAAAGGGTGCCCCCAAGTAGGGGGATGGGGGAAAGGGAATGAGAAATATAACGGCAGGCAGTTTGAACTTTGATGACGACAAAGAGAGAGTCGTAAAGCACGGAGAAAAACAAATACAACAAATACGACCTGTCCAACACTTTTTGGACTGCTTGAACTTGCAACATGCCCCCGTAAAGTGGTAAAAGCGAGGCAAGTCGTAACATTCGCATAGGCTGTCAACACGAAAGATGTAAATAATATTTTCCTCTTCCTTGTTTTTTCTTTCACATTTTCCTTTTCACATTTTTCTTTTTTGTCTCCCTTTTTTGCCAATGAAAGCGACAGACGACGAAGGCTTAAACAGTTTTTAATTAATTTGCACAAGAACAATGCAGACTGACAGCAGCTGCTTGCTACAGTGTGGGGGGGGGTTGTGAGGAGAGGGGACCACAGGGAAGTAAATGAAGGGATAAAATTAAAATTGTAGCAAGACTCTTTGGGGGCTGAAACTGCAGCTGAAACAGCAACAATTTCAGTTAATCAAATGACATGCAATGCACACACACACGCACACTGATGTGCGGGGCGTGGCACACATAAATCAGTGTGACATACCTCCCTCTACCTCTCTCTCCCTCTCCCTCTCACGGCAACTCACTTAATTGCTTAAACAAAATGCTGCGCACTATTGAGCAATTATGCAGCGAGAAACGCCTCCCTGTCTCCCTTTCTCCCTACCCCCTCTCCACACCTTATGAAAGTATGCAAAACTTTATGCCAGAAAATTAACAGCCGCCAAAATATCTTAATATATTCAACGATTTTCGACCGACGTCGTCGTCGTCGTCGTCAGTTTTTGGGTCTCCTTCTTCGTATAATTTATGCACGTTTTAATTTCATTTGCTGCCTAACAAGTGCCACGCCCATTCGCCAAAGCAAAATATGTTATTTTGACACCTTCAAGGTTGCGCCCCTCTGCAAATACGCCCACAACTTCCTTCGCCTTTTGCTGCTCTGTCGCGCCCCAAAAAATGAAGGAGCAAATTGCCCTCAAGGCCAGCGAACAGGAATCAATATGCCAACAGATTGTTCTACACTTGTGCGAAAGGATATTAACCGATTTCCAACGGGGTTGGGTCGCTATAGACTCGGTAGGGAGGGCATCAATAAATCAAAGTGTTCTTCATTCATTTGCCAGAGAATTCTCTCTGTGTGTGTGTGTGTGTGTGTGTCTAGGGAGGCTCATTAAAATGAAGGTTTATTTATTGCTCTACTTTAACTGCTTAGGGGAAGTTTTAGAGAGTCACAAGATAAATATGGTTTGATTTGTGTTTTTAAGAAAAGTATAAAAATATATTTGGAATAAGGCCATGTTCCATAACCAGAAAAACTGCCACGATAGGTATAGTAAAATACTTTCTTAAACAAAAAAAAAAAAAAAAAAAAAAAAATATTTTACAATACTTTTAACTCCCTAGAAAATGAACGTTTGGATTTTGTATATTACTATTCAGTAATTTTTAAAAATAAATATATAAGCTCCAAATAGTTCAAAAAATTAATTAATATATATTTAATATTTTTAATAATTTTTAAAATTATTTTAATTAACTCTAAATTATTATTTTTTAAATAATTTGTTATTTCTTATTTAATTTAATGTTCTATACTTCTGCATATTGTTAATGTTTTTTTTTTCACTTAACTTTATAATTAAAAATTAAAATTTTAAGTCAACTATATTGCTTAAATTATATAAACAAATAAAAAATTAAACAATTGAGATTTAATAAAAAAAATAAAAAACTAAAAAAATTAATGAACTAAACTATTTAACGATTTTTAATTATTTTAATTAGTTGAGTTGTATAATTTAAATCCAATATTTTAAATAAATTTTCTTGATTTCGATTTCTTTCAATCAGTTACTTTTTAGTTATTTATCTTATTTATTTATAATGAGTATTAATGATTTTTACCTACTTATAATTATCAACAATTGCATATAAATCTTATTTAATTATAATTTTAGTGTATTCCCTACTTTTTAGGGTATTCCAACATTCGTTTCTCTGCTTAGAACATTTCCCGCTCCTGTTTTACTCAACACTTAATCCATTTTGCATAACTTTTGGTGCCGCTCATCGGCAGTTACGTTCCTTGTTTCCCACTCCTTATACATATCTTCTCCCCCCCCCTCCGTTTCTCTCCCCCTTCCCACTGCTGCTGCTGCCTCCGCCTGCTTCTTCTTGTTTTTGTTCTGTTTTGTTGCCGCATTTCAAAATTCACAATTCAAAACGTGTTAATTAGGCGCAGGATGTGGGCGTGGCTGTAGTTTATACATTTATCGTGCGGGAAGCCAAGAGAGAGGTGAGTGAGGAGGGGGAGTTGAGTTGCCTCAAATGTGTTAATGACTTGCCAGGCAGCCTGGCTCACTCGGAAAAGCCGCTTACCTTTCTTCAATTTCCGCGCCGGGGACTGAGACTGAGGCTTCCTTTAGGCATTTTCCGAGGGGTGTCAATAAAATTAGCATTTTCTTTTCTTTGCCTTTGGTTGTGCTTTGTTTTGTTTGGCTTGTCGCACAAATTAAAGATAAGGCAAATGAGAGGGGGGGGGAGGGGTAACTGGGCACATTACGCAACTAAATATTCATGCGACTTGCTGAAAACTTTGACAACGCGTCGCTGCTGCTGCTGCTGCTGCTGCTCGTGCTTCACACACGCTCGCGACCACGCCCCTGGGGTGTGGATAAGGCGAAGGAGAGGGAAGGGAAGGGAAGAGGGGCGAGAGCCATAACTATCAAATTACGTTTCGACATGTGTGGCAGGTCGTAAAAAGCAATGTGCGGCCGCAGCACAAACAGGCGGCATAAAGCAACTAAAGAAACGAAACGAGGCGCAGCTTAAATATTTTATTGTAATTAAGCCGCGAATCTCTCCCCGAGCGACGGCTTAAAATCACTGCCAGATGTTGTCACAAGCTGCCAGATGGGTGGCAGGGGAGCGGTGGAGAGGGGGGGGGGGACAGCTGCAGGTAGGCAGCTGCGTGCGCTTTGTTTCGCTGCACTGATTTATGGCCGCAAGTTTTGCAGCCTCAACTTTTGGACAAATTCGAGCTGGGAGCAGAGTGAGATTCCTCCTCATTTTTCTTCCGCCTTTTCCTCTGGCCGGGGCAGTTAACATTTGGCTTACTGCACTTCTTAACACTTTGTTGCCGTTAATAATGCAACAGCAGTGGCAGCTGCAACGGCAAACAGCAGCAGCATCCGCCAAGCGCTTCCTGTCAGCTCAAGACAAAGCAGCCTCCACTCTCAGTCTTTTACTCTCCTCTCTCTCACCAACTCTCTTTCTCTTATTCTTTTCTTTTCTCTGTCCTCCTACCTCTCTCTCTTCTCTCTATCTCTTCCAATCTCACTCTGCTTCTCTCTCTGCCTTTCCTTCCCGCTCTTCTGGTTCCCCCAAAAAACTAAATGAAAACTGTCAAATGAGCCGCAATTGCAATTGTTCTCTCAGCTATTCTTAATGATATGTGTGCAGGTGTGTGTGTGTGTGTGTGTGTGTATGTCTAGCTTCCTCTGCAAACTTTCACCTGTTAATGACATTGAAGAGTAAGGGGCGCCCTGCTTCGGAAAAGCCAAGCAAAACAGCAGCAGCAGCAGCAGTCGAAAGTAACTTTTGCAACAAGTTTTGGAAAAATGTTTTACAACTAAAACTTTAATTAAAAGCGGAAATGCATTATTGAAACCAAAAGCTGAGATTGAGGAAGAGACAGAAAGAGGCAGAGAGAGAGAGAGGGAGAGAGTACGAGTAAGAGCGAGAACGATAACTAGAAACGGGTCAGCCGAAAACTGCAACTGAATCATGGCTCAGATGCAGAGCCGAATGTGAATTAGAAATGCACTCAGCAGAGAATTTAAATATATATTTTTGTATATGTGTTCTATTGGGGAACTATTGTTATTTAATTTAACTATTGTAATTTTATTCAGCACACTCGCATCAACTAATATATTGTATATATGGACTAATGTACTTTTGTGCCAATAGAATCGATAACATTCCTCAGCATTCCGATTACTTTTATCCATTCATGCAGTTCAATTGATTTAGACATAGTTTCATATTGTCTACGGGAATGGGCAAAGTATGAAACATGTACAGGAAAGTGCAGAGAACGTAAAGAAAAAAGTACATTTGGTGTATGACTTCATGCTAAGAATTACTTCTGTTTTATATGACTGAAAAGGAAGCTCAAAGCTCAGAGGAAGGCATAATAGATCTAAAAGGTCACAGTACATTTTCGAAAAAAAAAAAAAATTTTATGACGTTATATTTTTAATGAGTAGGTTATTAAGAGCGAGATCAATTGGTCCACATGGAGCATGATAAATGTTTAAAAATATAATTGTACATCTACGATATTTATGTTAACATAATGTTAAGATTTATAACAACAAATTTACCACTTATGTTCGTGTTTCATTAACGCAGATAATGATTACTTCAAAGGTCATCTTACCTACATACCCAACACACTATACTGATGCATTACTTCCCTTGTGGTATCAACTCATGCTGTACTGTCTGCTGTATTTGTAGAAATATGCCCAAATTTAAACCCTAGATTAAAAACAATTTAGCAAAACAATTCTTAGCAATTAAAGTAAGCTAAAATTAACCAATACATTATTTAAATATTATTTATGAATTTTTCTAAAACACTTTCTGCCCAATAAACAATAGAGAATACAATAAAGTGTAAGCTGCTTGATTCTAGTCTGATTTATTCAAATGTTTTGCATTTAATTGTTATTAAAATTTCCATTCAATGACAAATTGAAAACTTGAGCCTTTTAAGCTCTGTCTGCAGTTGTTTTTTCCTGTTGACTCGCCTTCATGTCAAAGTGGAGTTAAGTGTCTTAAGTGCACACACATACATATGTCAAATATATTTAATTTATTGTATATTTCTAATACAACATCAATTTAAGCGACATCAATTTAAGGCACAAAGCAAAGGTATTTTACTTTGAGAAATCTGTGAGAAAAGAAACATGTGAATTTATTTTAAAGTACTTTTATAATTCTCAATTATCTTGAAAGTAATGAAATGTATTTAATTTACCTATATACCTATATAGCTTACATATTGATGCCTCTTTCCTTTCCTAAACTTTAATTATTTTTATTATTTTTTCCTTATATTTTAATATATCACTAAAAGTTTCTCTCACCTCTTTTCCCTTTTAAACTTTTCTCTTTCGTCCCCGACCCACAACTGCTAAACAACAAACCCGTTGAAAGTTCCATCAGAAAGTATCTCTTGGTCAAGGAGACTGTAGAGGAGACAGTTGGGGACTGGAGAAAGTGTCTGAGTGTCCAATGGGAAGACGACATTGATGCGTTTGCACTGGCAATTGCAGTGTGCATTTATTCAGCTGTAAATCAATAAATTTTAATTAAAATTGCAGCCACACGCAGACACGAACGATCCACGACAATTGTTCAACTTTTGCCGGGCTACCTCTCTCTCTCCCCCACTCTCACTCTTGCACAGATGATACATCAAAATGTGAATACAGCTTTTAGCTAACAATTTTTGAAATTCTCCTGCTCATCGGGTGTCCAGTTCCGGGTTCGTTTTGGGTTCGTGTTCGGTCACACAGTCAAATCTCATAATGCGCATTTCCGTTGCCGTTAAGCGCCGCTCAGCGTATAATTTGACAAGGTCGCATCATCCCCACCCCCTCCTCTTCCCATCCCCCCCTCTCGATATAATAGATTTGGCCACAACCCACACCCACTCACCCCCTTCACTTGCCGTCCTTTCGGGGCGGCTTATAATTCTGTTATGCATTTCGATTTCGGCAATTGCCATTTGCGATTTGCGATTTGCAATTTCGATTTTGATTTTGATTTGTGCGAGTTTGTGCGATGATTTCGCGCATTGTCCTTTGTGATTTTCGGCATTAAGTATACGCCTCGCTGACAGCGTTCGATCTGTGTTAGATTGTCAAACATTTCGTGGCGCATTTCGCGCACGTTCCGCGCACTAAGAAAACAAAAATTGCCCAAACTGCTGACGGCTAACGACAAATGCAAAATGTGAAAGGGGAAACGGGAAAGCAGAGGGGAGGGAGGGAGTGCTGAAAATGAAATTGAAAAACTGGCATAAAAATATTTGGAAAACAACTCGATTTGAGTTGTGCTTTTTGTCAAACGTTTTGCATAATTTATTGTGAAATTATCGAGCTAATGAAGTGCGCGCTTTTGCGATTCGAGCAGGAAGAGAGGGGGCGGCAGGATGAGGGGCTCTCAGGCTCAGGTTGAGGCTCAGATTACGAGCCAATTTATGCAAGCGCGCGCGACTTGGCTGCGCCATAAATCGTGCCACGAATCGCATAGCCACATGCAACAAATCATGACAACAGCGAGATGCGCTTGAAGAATAGGTTACATGACAAATTGAGGTTAATGGGTTGGATTAGGTTTGGTCAAAATGAATAGGTCAATTGAAATGAGTTAGAAAATATGATTTTTTATATTTATGCCTTTGCTTTGTCTATTGATATATACTAAGCCACAATTATAGTTTGTATAGATATATATCATACGAAATTTTTTTTTTTTTTTTTTTTTAAGTGAAAAATATATAAAAATAAATTAGAAATTAAATAAAACAACTTTAGTTTCATTTTCGAGCTTTCCAACTATTTTTTAACGATTGTAAAATATTTTATTGTTTTTATTTATATTCTAAAGATGTTCTATAAATTTTTACGGTATGTTTTTCTAATAAGAACAAAGAAATGTGAGTATATCAACCATAGCTGTCTTTTAATATATAAAATGTCTTTAAATAATTTTAAAAACATCTAAATTGTATGATGAAATTTGAAGATCTATATATAATGCATAAATTCATGTCATTATTATTTATTATTTATTATAAATTTTAATAACTGTCGAATAAAATCAGGCGACTCAAAAAGTATAATAAAATTTGAAGTAAAAGTACATTTAAATTAATTAAATTTAAAAATATTAAAAAAATGTAAATAAAAAATAAATATGTCTTACATTTAATATTACTTTGCATATATATATATTTTTTTTTAATATTTCTAAAATATTTAATCCCGATTTCTGCAAGAGAAACCTTGTAAGCCCATTGGGCTCGTTTTAATTTATTAAGCGCCCCTCGCATGTGAAACTTAAGTGCAGTTTCTGCAAGCGCATAAAGTTTTGAAAGCCCCTTCAAACACACACACACACACACACGCACACATACACACATGAACACTCACATGGCCTGTGACGAATTGTAATACAAATGAGCTAGAGCTAGGAATGGGAGGGGGAAAGAGAGTAAGAGGGGCAACTAGGCAATGGCAGCTACTTGCGACTGTCTCCAGGGCAGAGCAGAGAGGCAGAGGGAGAGGGCGCAGTGAAGGGTAGTGGGAACAACTGGGGACTAGGGAACGGCAGAAAGAACAACCCAGAACCTGTTTCCCGGCACGTCGTTTAGCGCAACAACTTAATTTGCATATCAGCGCGGCCAAATTGCAGGCGGCATGCAACGCATAAAACTTGCACTACCATAGGGAAGGGGAAAGGGGTGGGGGTGTGCCATGTAGAACTGGCAACTGGGGCTTGGCAGTTTCTAACTGAAGTGTAGGCAACTTTGCTGGGGAAATTGTTTAGCAGCCTTTGGCAGCGGCAGGCACAGGCACAGGCACAGGCACTTCAAGCACTTCATCAATTTGCCAATAAACTTGCGAGTAGTTTTCGCAATAGTTGCCAACATTTCAATCAGGGCAAACACTCTACACTCCCCCCCCCTTCCCCCTCTCTCTATTCTCGTTTGCTATTCGCAGTCAGCGTTAAATTTTATGCACATGGAACACACACACACACACGCATACAAATCGAAATGTAAATCCAAATCAGAATCCGAATCCGAATCCAAAGTTGTTGCTGATTTGGCGCAAAATTAACAGGCAAATCGCGCGCGCCGTCGAAGAAGAAGAAGAAGAAGAGCAAGCAAAGCTGGGACAGCGCGAGCAATGTGGGCAATTAATGTGAGGGTAGAGGAGAGAGGAGAGGGGGATGTCACGAGTGTAGGCAGGAGCAGGAAGAAGCCACCGTCGCGTCTCAAATTAAATTTGCATTTCAAATTCATCGCAGCTCGTCGGCGCGTTTTGTTGACAGCAACTGAAGGCGTGTCCAGGCTGAATCAAAGCATTTAGTTGGCCTGTCCTACCCCCCAACCACCTTACCCAACCACCTCCGGCGCCAAATCTATTGACAGTCGAAAGAAGCACACAAAAAGAAAGAAAAAAAAAGAAAAGGGAGACTCTGCTCGGGCAGGTGGACGAGCTGCTGCGCCAGGGGACAGTCGCCTTTGCCTGCTCGTCTTGCATATAAATCAAAATAATTTTGTTTGGTTCTGTAATTTGGTGACAAGGAATGCGAACAGCAGCAGGAGTGCTGGAAGGAAGGGGGGTGGGGTGGTTGAACTGTAAGGAAGTTGTGCACTGAAATCATGAAAAGGACAAATGAAGTGAAATTTAAATGATTGCATACTTCGAGGCGTTTGTTAAACCATTTATTTTCACCTAATTGCACACTCGAGTGGACGCTGCCAGCCCCCCTCCTGGCTAAGACAGGGAGGAAGAGGCAGAGGAAGCAAGGGGAAGGGTAGGTACAAGCGGTGACTGGTGGCCCCCAGTTCGAGACTGTTTCACACTTGGTTGAACGGGGGCCGCGAGGCAGTCGCAGTGCTACAAAATATTTGCTGACGTTTTGACATTGCCCCTCTTCACCCCCTCCCCCTTAGCACAGCCCACGGCAACCACTATCACCAGCCTCCATTTCCATTTCCATTCAACAACTTCATTTGCCACACTGGACAGAAAGAGAACAACAACAAGAACACAAAAGTTTCGAGCTTGACATGTGCGTGAAATGGTTTTTATTAAATTCCGCTCAACTCGTGTGTTTGTCACAATAAACGAAAACCAATTATAAAGCCGGCAAAAGGAAAGTGAAAGCCGGAAATTGCCACGAATGCTAGGAAAGGGGCAGTGGGGGAAGGGGGAGTGGGGGAGGTGCAACTGTCAGGAGAATACTACAAGGCGGTAGCTAAAGAAATTCTTTGTGCATTTTACTATGGTGATAAGTTTATATTGTTTTGCTATTGTTATTGCCTTAAAACAATTAATTAATTTAGTTTAAATTAGAATTTATTTTAATTGTTTAGATTTACATTTTATGCATTTATTTAAAATTTAATATAGCATAATTAATATGTAAATCATATTTAACTTCGACTTTGATAATTGCAAGTATTTTTGTTGATTATTTATTCAATTACTAACTAGTTTTATTTGATTTAAGTTAAATTATTTAATTATTTTATTAATGATTTTATTTTGGTTTATTTAGTGTTCCGCTATTTTTATTGTCTTAGCATAATTAATTAATTTAGTTTTAATTATAAATTATTTTAATAGTTTAGATTTACATTTTATGCATTTATTAAATATTTGTCATAGCTTAATTAATATGTAAAAAAAATTTAACTGCGACTTAGATGATTGCAAGTATTTTTATTGATTATTCATTCAATTACTGAATAGTTTTATTTAATTTAAGTCGAAATATGATTTTACTTCAGTTTATTTAGTGTTATTGCTTTAACACAATTCATTAATTTAGTTTAATTTATAATTTATTTTAATTGTTTAGATTTACATTTCATGAATTATTTTCATATTTATTATAGCCAAATTAATATGTAAAACATATTTAACTTCGACTTTGATGATTGCAAGTATTTTATTTTTCAATTACTGACCAATTTTATTTAATTTAAGTTAAAATATGATTTTATTGCAGTTTATTTTGCTTATATATTAAACAAAAGAAACAAATACAGACAAAGAAATTGTTTGTTTGTTGAATTTGACAAGAAAATCAGTCGCAATGAAAACCAGTTCAAGTTCTTTGATAAAATATGTATTTATATAAGCTGCAGCTAGCAAAACCAAAATCCATCCCAGTAAAGTGCTTCAAAAAGACCCTTTAATGCGAAATAGAAGAGAAACTCGAATGCAGAATTTGCTATTTAAATTTCTCTTTATGAATAACAAGCCTGATAGGTCAATGTCATCGGTTGCACCTTCAATTTGTACAAGTATCAATCGATTTTCGTTCTCGATGTAATTTGAAACGTTTAATTTCCAGTGAGATTGAAAACTGATTGAGATTAGACAAATCAAATACACAATTGACCTAGCAGGCCAATAAATCGAGTCGACGATGAAAAAACAATTTCTGAACTTGTCCCTTTTGGAATGCATACAGCTTAGGTTTCTCAACAGTTTGAACTACTTCACTTGGGCATTTCTTACTCTAAAGATATTATGCTGGTCAATTAATGAATTTCATTTTAGCATTTAACTTATATCTGTCAATAAATACATTTCAATTTCTTTTTGAGATGAGCAAGGCAAAGCAAAGGCATCTTTACTTACGTTGACATTAAAGTGACTTGGGTTTCTCAAAGGGTTTCATCAGCATGCTCTTTCTTGCCCAGCAACATGTTTTTCTGGCTTAAGCTCCGCATATTTTATTTATTTATTGTATATATTACTAATGTGAAGTACATTAACTGTATATTATTCTTGATTTTCTCTCAGATTTCAATCTCACTATACTTTTAATATTGGCCAAGAGTTTGCAACATACCTCAGAAGACATCTCCGAACCCATAAAGTTTATATATTCAGAATCATTATCATCGTCTGTCCGTGTATCCGTGTCGTTCTCTTGCAACGCTAACTAGTCTCTCAGTTTTGGAGCTATCTTAATGAAACTTGGCACACATGCTTCGTATTGCAGCACACTGTAAATAAGTCGGAACAAGCCTGATCCCACCGATATATCGTATAGCTGCCATACAAACTATCGGCCGAATTTTGTTATTTATTAAGATATGGTAACCAAATTTACTACATCGGACTGTTTATATATATATAATATGCACAAAAAATTTCATAAGAATCTGAACACTATAACATATAGCTGCCATAGATACAATCGGCCGAAATGCAGGTTTTTGTATGAACACCTGTTCTGATTAAAGAAACAACTGAACTTAACAGTGCCAATCGAAGTGAGACATAATATTGAATATACATAACAACAGCAAATTCTGCAGCACTATATATAGCTAGTATAGGACCGATCGGAACAAGGACATAGAACCTTTGGCATACCGAAGTAAGCCTTTCTTTTTGCTTTTCATTTGCTTTGCTTCCCTGAGTGAATCAAACCATAAGCTCAACATGCTTTTCTCAATATCTTCTACAGTGGCTCTAAAACTGTCATAGTTTGAGCAGAACTATATGTTATTTATATATCAAAATTGCGATAAGTTTTTAAAGTTTAACCGAAATACTGAAAAGCATTCTGCGCGCTAGTAGCTCTAGCTGCGGTTTTCCCGCTCCTTACGCCTGCTCCCCCCCCCCCCTCCCTCGCCAAAGCACTTCTCTTGACTGTCGAAGGAAGCTTCCACTTCCTCCGGAGCAAACTTCTACTCCCCTCCCCCTCCCCTCCCTCGACACACACAAGCGAATCGAGTCGTCTTCATCGTGTCATGACATGTGCAGGAAATGCGTTTTCTGGCGCTGCAAACGACGCGGCAGGAGCCAAACTGCAGCTGCTGAAGCTAGAGGAGCAGGAGCTGCTGCAGTTGCTCGGTTTTCGGTTGGGTTTACGGTTACGGTTACGGTTTTTTGGTTATGCCGTGTGCTGTGGCGTCTCACTCTTGCGCAGCTCCATAAATATTTAAATTGTGTGCCACCTCGCGACTTCTGATTGCCCTTGCCACCGACCTGCTGCACCCCTTGCGTGTTGCTTGCCGGCTTATTTTTTGACAGTTATCGATTCGTAGCTCCACACGACGCTGCGAGACGACGCCTGCTGTAGCTGGCGATGGCGCTTTATCTTGCCAGGCTCTTGCAATTCATTTCCTAAAATATGCATGCGAAAAAAGAGAGCAGAGGGCGAGTGGGGAGGAGAGTGGGGAGAGGGAGTGTGGTGGTCGGAAGCCAAGCGGCATCATTACATTGGCTACGCGCTGTCAAGCTTGCCTGCCTATGCCATGCCTCCTACTCCCTGACCTCCCTCTGCCCCCGCTGCTACTGCTGCTGCTGCTTGCCACATTCAACACATTTGCAATATGTACGAGTTATGCGGCATAAGCCTCCACAACTCGCACTCATTTCCTTCTTTTCAGCCAGTTAAAAACTTTGCCAAGTCTTGCGCTCTGCTTTGTGCATGTTTAACTTTTGCCTGTCAGTGCGAAGTGGAATTATTCTCCCTCTCCCTTACCCCCCATTCCCTTAACCTGCCCCTGCCTGCCTCCCTCACTCCCCCTCTTTTGCCTTGCCTGCCCCTTTGCTTTGATCAAAGTGACACTCAAGTGCTGCAAATTTTGCAAATGCAACGTTTCAGCCTGCTCATTTCACATTCTTTGCCCCCCCCCCTCTCTCTCTCTCTCTCTTTGCCTGCGCCTATGCCTTTGCCTTGTGGCCGCATACACACACTTGACAGGCAACAAATTGAAACAACAACTCAATTAACACACTCCGAAAAGTAACTCAACACATTTCAAAAAGGTTTCGCCTTCTTCGTGCATTGTAATTAAAGCACTCCCGAGACTTATAGCACATATAGAGAGAGCGACTATTGACCTGCATTACGAGTGTGAGTGCAAATTTAATTCCCTTTTACACACACATACTCATATCGATGCATAATTGATGCGCAAATATTTGGCATATTCAGGCGTCGTATTGTCAAGAGGAAAATGTCGCTGCAAATAATACTTTGATAGGGGAAAGAGTAGGGTAATAAGTAGGGGAGTGAGAGCAAAGAGGAGGAAGGTATGTTGAAGAAATATTGTAGAAGAAATTTATAATTTTTATTTTTTTTGAGTATGAGTGGAATTTTAGGCAGGGGAAGTTATTGAAATGAAAGATCATTTGAAAGTGAAATATATATAATAATAATTTTTAAAAAGGTTTCTTGAGTCCTCATTTGCTTAAGCATACGAGTAATAGCAATGGGTAAGAGCATAGTATTCTTATACACATATGTACATATATTCTTATGTATATTCTTATATATATTCTTATGTTTATTTTTATGTTTATTCTTATGTATATTCATATTGTATAAATATATATACATATGAATAAATAAAAGTTCAAATACGATATTGTTTCCACTTTTAGCATACTTTGCCATCTTTTCTTATATTCAAGCCCATTGAAACCAACTTTAAACTAACAAATTTATTTTTTTTATTTTTTTTTTTTTTTTTTTTATTATTATTAAGTGAAGAATATTGTATCTTAATATCAATAAATTTATTGTAAGTGATTCATTACTTTGCATATATCCATCGGGGAAGTCCACATATGACTAAACAAAGAATTTCACCACATTCAGAGTGAAAGTAGACCAAAATATTGCGTAGAAAGCGTCGACAAACCTTGCAGTTTTTCTATGCAAACAACGATTCCACAACGTTGATTAGATTATCGCAAAAGATAGCTCTATATATGTATATGATATAATGAATACATGTACATACCCAATCTACCAATCAATAAAATTTTTTTTTTTTTTGTAGCAATAAATATTGCAGGTGTTTTTTCTTTCTTTATCGTAAAGCACCCACTGCGTATGAGTAATATGCGCTTAATTACAAAGCTTTCGGGCAGTTTGCTTTGAGTAGTTCAACCGTCTGGACGTGTCTAACCAAAGTTTTTTTTGTTTTTTTTTTGTGTTGCAAGAGTTTCCAAATCTCAAATACTATATCATAATGCCGCCAGGAGATCGTTGCGGACCACCGCCACACCGTCGTGGACCCATCATCAATGTGCAGATCGCACCACGTTGGCGTCGCCCCCAGTTGGTTGTGCAGGTCCCCCCACCACGTCCCGCTCCCGTTGTGGTGGTACAGACAGTACCACGTCCACAGCCCGCCATAGTTGTGCAACAAGCACAACCACCACCACCACCGCCCTATTACCCACCTCCGCCATCGGACGGACACTTCCACAATCCGCCACCACCACCACGCTACTAGCAGAAGGCAGGCTGAAGGAAGGAGAGACAAGACGAGCGCAGATTAGTTAATAATGAATTTACGCAGCACGAAAACTTCACGACAAAACTGTAGACACACATTTGCTTATCATCCCCAGAAAATACAAAAATATACAATACTATATATATAGAGCTATCATAGCTACGCCAATCGTCTGATGGATTTGGGTTGGGTTGGCCTTATCGTCCCGGCTGATAAGACCAGCTGATTATCGCTTGGCATCTGGTGCCAGCTGGGGCTATAAAGTATTACATAGATCGATTTAGATGAATATAATCTATGCTTGGGAATCTAGGAAGCTAGCGCAAAGTCTAGAAGAAAATAGTTGATTGTGAGAAGGCCAAGAGCTTCCTACGCCAACACCTACGACAAAGTGGGTTGTTCAAAAAGTTCTAGAGGAAGTTTTTTTTTGGATAAAAGTATAAATTATAGATAATATATTATAGAGTAAATATAGTTTTTATTGAAGCTAATAGTTAATATTAGTAAGGTTTATAGCTTCAGCAAGCACGAAAGAAACCTTATTGCGCTCAAAGAGAGTTTTATTGAAAGTCATTCCAATTCTCAGTTATCACTATAAAAAAAACCAAAAAAAAAAAAAAAAAATTATCACTGTAGCGCCCCTCGCAGTGGGTAACTTATCAATATCAGTCGACAATGGACAAGCGAAATGAGTAACCAACTTTGCTGGGGCTGCTTATCTGCATGACTGGAATGCCATGGAAACGGAATGGAATGGAAAAGCAACAGCAATAAGCCGCAGCCCTGATTGATGGCATTGGGCATTGGAAGTCGACCCGTTTTCTCTATATAGTTTTTTTCATTTTTTGGACACCTCAGCGAAGTGTTTTGATAACACGAGTGCGCAGTAGTCACTGTGAGGTGCTAGAGAGAGCACTGTGGGAGGCCGAAGACATGCGGGTTTACTATGAAGATTCATATCGTTATGGTCATCATCATCACCATCATCGCCCAAGTAAGCTATAAGACGAGGTACCTACAGCAGCTGCAGACACAAATTGATTGATCTACGATGTTGAAGTAAACGATACTAATATCACTTCCCCCACTCTCCCCCTCCCCCCACACACAGATATCGAGATTGATGTTTTCACCGGCTACGGTGGGGCATATTATCCGCCGCCGATTGTTAGGCCTGAAGTCGTCGTCGTGAATCCAGCGCAGAATTACATGCCAATGCCAGGTGGACAAGTGATGATGCCACCACTGCCACAGCCGCAGCCACAGCCGTATGGTGGTGCCATGCCCTATGGCGCAACAGGCTCAACGGGTTACTACCAGCAGCAGCAGGGCTATCAGTATCAGCAGTACCAGCAATACAACAATCCGCCCTATCCCAGATGGTAGGACAACCAGGAAAGAGACAATCGGCAGACAACCAATGGAATGACCCAGCTCAAGTGCTTAACTATCACCTAATGAAATCAGTTAACTGTTCTGTGTATACTAAATAAATAATCTATAAATTTTACGCAGCAACTAACGAGTACAAAGAGAGATAATGCTTCCTATCTGCTACTGCTTTAGGGCAATTTATTTGTTTGTTTAACTGATAGAAAGGTAGTTCGAAATATACTTGAGAAACTGTTAAGTTAAATATGTTTACAAAATAGTATTGGTAGTGTTGGATATAAAACTATTTTGATAACTGCTAGAACAGTAGTGGTAAACTGATATAGAATAGAGTGTTAATAAATTTTTAGCAAGAAAATAAAGGGAAATCACAGAGATAACTGCAAAGCTCCCAAAAGTATACTGTATGGGAATTTTTTTTTTTTTATTAAACGAATTTTGTTAATTGGACTAGTGAACTTTCACTTAATAATAAAAAAAAAAAAAAAAAAAAAAACTAGCGTACTATTACCCTTTTTGGACAGCTTAATCTAATATGTATCAATTTAAACGATTCTCAATATCAATGTTATTTACAAAGATTATATAGTATGAGTATTAAAGAAATGAAATGATTAGGTAATAATATTTCGAAGATTATTATTTAGCAGGATTTATATATGTCAAATCCCGGTCAATCAGTTCTTGAGGGTGATGGAGTTTCCGTCTTCTTCTCGTTCTTATCCGATGGCTTTGGGTTGCGTTACTTAGTCGCCTAGCTAGGCTATTGGGATAAGATTCTAATCTATCATTGTACTTTTTCGTTTTCTCCTGAATCCTGTCTCCAATTTTGGGCACCTTCAGATCGAGTTCAGTGTCTCTGGTCCTCATGGACCAAGGAGCGCCTGTGATCTTCCTCAGAAAAGGAATAATCAGAGAGATTACGGCGAAGCTGCCAAAAGTATGGAGAAATACAATAAATTTAAATAGTTCAACATTACAAAAATATGAAATAAAAATATATTTATTTAATTAATTAAATTTATTTTGATTTAATTATGTACTCTACTACCTATTGTGGCAGTTTTTCTTTGACAATGAAAATAAAAAGATATTATGTTATGAATTTAATGTTTATCTTATCATATCATGGACTTTTCAACTAAATTAAGATTCCTCAAGCTTCTCTAAAGTTTTGTTACTGTTTCACAATTTAAATTTGGAAAGCAGTTTCATTTTGTGGGACTTTCTGTGTTTTCATGTATTATGAAAAAAACTATTAAAAGTTATTTCTTGAACGGATTCTTCACTTAATAATAATAAAAAAAAAAAAAAAAAGTTCTTTCTTGTGATTCTTCATTCTCGAACTCTGTTTCTATTTCACTTTTTTGTCTATTTGAAGAAGAAGACTCACTAAAGCTCTTTCTTCCTCTAGCTATATACCTCTTCCTTCTTTTAACGCTTTATTGCTTTCTCGCTTCCCCTTTTCCTCCTTTGTTTCTCTCTATATTTACTCATTACTTATATTCCAATTGAAATATTCACTATCATCATGATTCATTTGTTGATGTTTTTAAATTTCACGAAATTCGTGTGCAAATTGAGAACCATTACTTCGCCTGCTGCTTCCCATTCACCCGCACTGGAAATCATTTATCAATATTTATCGCAGACATTAAGACCGCCTGACAAGATAGCAAAATTAAGCCTGACTATCGCAGAAAGCCCGCAGAAAAAAGTACCGAGCTGGTCAAGTGTCGCCTTAAATATGTTAGCCGAATGCGTAAATGGTTCAGTTAACGCTCAGCGAAAGTAACGTCAAGTACAACGAGAGCAGAGCTAAAGGATATATCCAGCGAATACCATGTCTTACTACGACGACGAGCGCCGCCATCATCACCATCACCATCACGGAGGTCGCCCCATTGTGGAGGTAGACATAGTGCCCCCAAGGATTCCACGTCCCGTGGTTGAGATCGATGTGGGCTCTCGCTATCCTGGAGGATACAGACAGGAAGTGATTGAGGTCGTCCAGCCAGCACAAGTTTACCAACCCCCACCGCCGCCACGTCCCATCATTGAGGTCGATGTGATGCGACCCAGTCGACCCCTGATCGAGTTCAATATTGGTGGACGTCGTCCACCACCACGTGAGGAAATCATTGTGGTTCAACAGCAGCAGCCGCCACCACGCTGGTGAAATTCACTGCAGTAGTAGATGTATATAGACGTGTGGGTGTGCCACTTACCATAATTGAAATGGGTGACACGCACAACAAAAAAAAAGTATTGCAAAAAAATTAGTATTTATTTTTAATTGAAATTATATTATCATGTGTGAGCAGAAATGAAATGAAAAACAAAACATACAAATAAAAAACAAAACAAAACAAAACAACAACAACAAAAGCGTCAGAAATATTAAATATTTATTTGTTATGTCATTGGCATTAATATGAAATTAAAACCTGCTGTAAACGCTGTCAACTATTTCGAATGGGCCTTTTGTTTTCATAGCCTCATTCATTCATCGGGCTTGGCCATTTGACGGGTAATCGTATTTGTATTTAAAACCCATTGAGTAACATGACAATCGACTGGGTCATTTAAAACTATTGATTTACTTCGAATTCGAATTCAAATTCCAATTTCAATTTGAATCCGAATTGCAGTTTATCAATGTAATCAATGGACTATTTGCCAGATTAGGCTTTGTTTCCACTTTCCTCTCTCTCTGTCTCTCTCTCTCTCTATTTTTTTTTTTTCTCTTTTGGCATTTGCCACAGGCGTTTGCCATGATGAATTTGTTATTTAATACCTAAATTTCATGAAATACAAATGTAATATGATTCTTTTTTGATGGTCTGCAAAATTTGTTTCGAATCAGAAATTTAAATGAAAATTGAGAGAACTGCAGGCGGCATTTGTTGGGTTTAGGAGAGTGTTTCGAATACCACAAACAAAATGGGTAAATTACTAATAATAATACAACAATATTGAATGACTCTAAGCCATTTACACAACTGTAATTCGGTACGTAAACTGTTTATTTTTCAGAGAGTTACGTTTTTTACTTACGTTACGTTACTCTACTAAATTCAATTATTTTCGTGTAAGAATTCTTGAAGTTTTTAGAATTCTACAAATATCCTTGCAGAGGAAATAGTAATTTTGGGTTGGAGTTTGCAAAGCACCTTAGAACACGTCTTCGAACCCATAAAGTATGTATATTCTGAATCAGCAACACAAGAGCTGTTGATGTAGCCATGGCCGTCTGTCCATCCGTCTGTCCGTCCGTCTGTCTGTTCGTCCGTCTGTCTGTTGAAACGCCAGCATGTGTCTCAGTTACCCAATAGGGAAATAGGAGAAAACCCGGCTTTAGATTCAAACGGACAGAAAGACGGACAGGCAGACGGACAGACAGACGGACAGACAGACGGACAGACAGACGAACAGACAGACGAACAGACAGATGGACAGACAGATGGACAGACAGACGGACAGACAGACAGACGGACAGACAGACAGACAGACAGACAGACAGACAGACAGACAGACAGACAGACAGACAGACAGACAGACAGACGGACAGACAGACAGACAGACAGACAGACAGACAGACAGACAGACAGACAGACAGACAGACAGACGGACAGGCAGACAAACAGACAGACAGACGGACGGACAGACAGACGGACAGACAGTCGGACAGACAGACGGACAGACAGACAGACAGACAGACGGACAGACAGACGGACATTCAGACGGACAGACAGACGGACAGACAGACGGACAGACAGACAGACGGACAGACAGACAGACAGACAGACAGACAGACAGACAGACAGACAGACAGACAGAAAAAAAGACGGACAGACAGACAAACAGACAGACAGACAGACAGCCGGACAGACAGACAGACATGGCTCAATCGACTCAGCTAGTGACCCTGAGCAAGAATATGTATACTTTATACTACATAGATACTCTTTACTTTACACAAAGTTAGTAAACCCTTTGTTTACCACTTTCAATGGTCACAATGTATAATGCCAGAAGTCAGTTGAAAACCTTGAGGTACAATTGCCCCCAACGAAGGTGTCGATAAGAATAAACAATATTTACCATGGATTACAGAGTAATGCGATGTGGTTTATAGTGCAAACGAACCTGTGCGAGAATTACCTTGACAAATTGATCCATTTTCATGCAGTCGTGAGTCAAAAAGATTCAGCGCTTTGTACTATTGATCGGGTTATGCCCTTGAGTCGGGATACCAATGAGTCATGGTGAAGAAAACACGCTCTAAGTGGTGACCCTTGGTGAGGCATTCCACGGCACTCGATCGCCTTGACAATGGCAGCACATGAATCACAGTTGAACCAGGTTGCCGCAATCAATTAAGTCTGTTTGGGTACCGATAAGGTAGTAATCGATACTGATAACTGATAACTGATATTATGTGAAGAATACCGTTAACTGATAACAGCAAATTGTGTTCGTTATAAATGCAAAACATTGACAGCGTTTTCTCACAGTCGAAAGCGAAACGAACAACGAGCAAAATGACAACGATTCAAGCGGTGCAACAGGTGAACATTCAGTGTGAGTGCCATCACAGACGTGGCCCCATCGGCCTCCTACGCTCCTGGGCCTGGGACACGCCGTGTCGCCGCTGCCAACGCATGATGGAGCGCAGTAATGTGGTTGTGGTGTCGCCACCCCCATCCTCGGGTACTGCCGTCACAGTCACCTCAACCTCCTCTCGCCGACATCGACGACGTGCCTCGCCAGTGGTCATCGCAACCACCACACAAGCGGCGCCTCCACTCCTCCCACAACAACAAGCACCACAAGTGGTCAGTGTGACCCCAGCACAGACGGCCGCCGAGTGGCAGGCAGCACATCAGCCACCCAGATACGAAGTTGTCGCGCAATAAAGGAAGAATTCCAGGAAAAACAACGTGAATTTCGAATTGGAAAACAGTATTAAAATTTGTGAATTCAATTTGAAAATAAATTTCTATGGCAACAAGGCATGTTTTGTATGCTCTTTTTTATTAATAAGTATTGTAAAAATCTAATATGCATAAAAATGCACAATAAATTAAAGATACAAGAACATCATTCCAAAGGAAATGTAGAATGATTCCAATTTGAATAACATGGAAATCTAAAAATGATTCAAATCGGTTTTAAAAATGTATTGATATGAGCCTAGGTACTCGTATCTATTTTATTTTTATTTGTATGAAAATTATTTATGTAAAAACCGACAACGAAAGCTACCTTCGATATGCCAAAGGTTCTACAACCTTGCAAGTTCTTATCTCCTCCGCTCGTTCCAATACTTGTTATATATACGTAACTATGCAGAATTAAATAGTATTGTGTAATATTATTATGTCTCACTTTGATAGGCACTGATAAGTTAAGTTACTTCTAAAATCAGAACAGGTCTTCATACAAAAACCTTCATTACGGCCGATGGTTCCTGTGTCAACAATATGTTTTAGTGATCAGATTCTTATGAAATTTTGTATACAAATTTAATATATAGAAAAAATCCGATGTAGCAAATTTGGTTACAATTTCTTAACAAATAACAAAAATAAGCCGATAGTTTGTATGGCAGCTATACCATATATCGGTTCGATCCGGCTCGTTCCGACTTATTTACAGCGTGCAGCAATAAGAAGCATGTGTGTCAAGTTTTATTAAGATAGCTTTCAAACTGAGAGACTAGTTTGCGCTGTAACAGACGGACATGCGGATAGACGGACACACGGACAGACGGACAGAGCTTGTTCGATTCCTCTGCTGATTTTGAATATATATACTTTATAGGAATGAAGATATTTCCTAAGGTGCGTTGCATACAACTGGCCAAAACTAATAATTTCTTTGCAGGGTATAATAACAAGTTTTAAAACTGTTTTTTAAAATTGTATTGATAGGTACCTTGGTACCTATGCTATGGAAATCTTTGATTTACCTAGACTACAACTCAATTAATTAACTTTTTCTTACCTATCATATTTTGTTCATATGGGTATGACTATGTTCTTAAAATCCTTAACTATTGTATTTCATTAATTTTCGTGACTTAAAAAAAAGTTTTTAACTTTTCGATTTAAAAAGTTTCAAGCAGACTTTGCTTATAAATTATGAGCTGCGTTTAAGCGGGATAATCAAGAAAAATAAAACTGTTTAATCATTGATAAATGGCCAAGATGTGAGCCAGAAGCAAGAAGACAAAGAGGAGAACGAGAGAATGAGAAACTGAGAAGGAGAGTGAGGTATCCAAGTGTTTTAAATGTCTCAACAAAGCGCAGACAACAATAACAACAACAACAGCAACACCAACAACAAGCAGGAGAAACGTGAATCCTGTGGGCTGCTTGTTAAATGAAAATTAATTGGCTACACTAATAGTGTTGCCAACTACTTTGCGCAATTAAAACAAATTGTATGTAACAGATACAAGAAAAAAACTCCGAGTCCCAGTCCCAGTCGCAGTCGCAGTTCCGCAGCCCAAGCGGAAAGGATACGGACTGCATGTGTGTGTGTGTGTGTGTGTGTGTCTATGTCAGTGTGTTTGTACTGTCCCCTCAACCCCTTGCTGCCCAGTCTAGCCTGGTTTTCATGAAACTTTTCCGCACATAATAATTCATGTTAAACTTGCCCCTGTTTTAGTTCTTCTCTCACGCCTCTGCCTTGCCTCGTCTTGGAGATCCTTGGACCTGCTGGCTGCACTTGGGGGCGCCAGACGCGTGTTAAGGTATGTTTCATTCACTCATTCAGTTGGTCATCCATTCATTCATTCATTCATTATTTAACAAAGCAGCCAACACGCAGGCAGACACAAACTTAGCCAACACAGCCAACGTGCCGGCACAGGCTAAAGATGGTTTAGCGCCCAACTTACTTGGGTCCCTTCGTCCCAAAGTTTTTTCCACAGCCCGCCTGTCAGAGCAGGCTTTGCTTAACTAAGCGAAGAGAGAGGGGAACTCAAAGAGTTTAACTTTCATGGATGGATTAGGAAAATATATATGCATTTTAAAGCATGAGTCATGAATCCATAGACTATGCACTCAATTTCTTTTATAAGCTCTTCCCATGAATCTATTAGACCTAAGGTGGTTTATTTCAGAATACTTGGAACTAGACTAACATATATACGTGTATGTACCTATGCTTTTATAATCCTAAGTTTGTAGATCGCATTCTAAAGTAGGTTATTCTGCTGCTATTCTGTTCTCTTCCATATATATCGGCATATATCATCATATAACTTTATTTATCGTCATACATCTTTTGTATGTCATATATCTTCTATATATCGTCAAATATCTTCTATATATCGTCATATATCTTCTATATATCGCCATATATCTTCTGTATATCGTCATATATCTTCTATATACCGCCATATATCTTCTATATGTCGTCATATATCTTCTATATGTCGTCATATATCTTCTGTATATCGTCATATATCTTCTATATGTCGTCATATATCTTCTATATATCGTCATATATCTTCTATATATCTTCATATATCTTCTATATTTCGTCATATATCTTCTATAATTCGCCATATATCTTCTATATTTCGTCATATATCTTCTATATGTCGTCATATATCTTCTGTATATCGTCATATAAAGACCATTTATCGACCTATATCTTCTATATAAAGTCATTGAACGTTATATATTGTCACTTTTCTTCTATTTGTCTTACATCTATCTTACATTTAAGTAATATTTATCTGCTTAATCGTTAGTCTATTAAGATTGTAAGTTCCATTCATTCTTGACTTCTTTATCTTTATCTATTCTATATGATAATCTTAGTTTCTATATAATAATTCTTTTCTTTTTCTCATATTCTTCAATCAGCCCCTCTATAAGCTCTGCTTTTGTTCTTCTGTTCTCCTTTTCTCGCTTCATTTCTCGCCTTTCTTCTGCCAGTCGCCGACGGCTTTGTCTCTCCCCCCCCCCTCCCCCCTCCCCCTGCTCTGACGGACCCAGTTTAACCTGTTGTTTTTAAAAACAATGAACATATTATGTTTTTCACAAATCTGAACAATTCTGGCATGGGGTAGGGTGCTTGAGGTGCGGCGAAGGGTGTTAACAGGTCGCCGAAAACGAGGTGTTTCCGCCGTCGTGTCGAGGGTGTTGCATGCCACAATGAAATCAAGCGAGGCCCCTGTTTGCCTGCCTCTTTAGACAAGTGTGCTCATTCCCTACGTTTGGCCCATTTTCTGGATGATTAGAGAACTTGCAGCTGCCTTTTAGCCCTGGCTTTCTTTTGTTTTTCAACACACTTTCCCTCCTCTCTCTCGCTCTCTCTCTTTCTCTCTCACACGTTTCTTCTACTGCCTTTCAGCCGTCAGCTTTGTCTGGTCCCCAGGCCAATGCAGCGTTTTGTTTGGCCTTTATAATATTATTTTCGCTCTCGGTTTTTGGCCAGGCCATTTTTAGCCTTTTCAAGCCAGATTTTTAATTGTGTTTCCGGCAATTTTCACTCTATTCAAAAATTTAGTTCTAGGCTCGTCCCACATGTGAACTCTGCACATCATTGTCAGCTCATCAACTGCCCCATGAGGCTAGAGTAACTGAGCCACAGCTGGCAGCAGCATCATCATCATCATCATCATCGTTATCATCATCATCATCGTCATCTCTGGTATTGTCTACTGGCAAACCAAATTACATTAATAACTCGATACGAAGCAACATAAATCTGCGCCACTTTTAGCCAGTATGGAAGACGGAAATGGAGAGAGAGAGAGACATAGAGAGAGAGAAAAGCAGTTGCTGTCATATCTCAATCAAAAGGATTTCTCTGGTTGCCCAGAGTTTGTGTCTCTCTCTCTCTCTCTCTCACTCACTGTCAAAATCAATCTGCACCTCCTGCACTGGCTCAGTTCGTGTTTGCATTTTGCTTTTGTCTGTGTACCCAAATTTACAACAAAATACGTACATGAAAATTGGCAAACTGGCAAATTTTTAAACAAGTGAAAAACTTTTTAATTCCCTTACGAACTTTGAATACCCTTTACAGGGGATTATCAAGTTATTGAGCACAAAATTCTGGCAAGAAAATGAGGTTAAATTTGAATAGAAGTTTTTGTTCTTTTGTGTATATTTTTGATAGCAATATTTAAATGATTTGTATAATTTGCAGTTCTGATAACATTGATAATTATATCATTAAAAGTCAAAAGGAGTTATAAAGCCTAAAGCTTATACATTGAGGTTAGATCTGAATAGAAGTTATTGTTCTTTTGTGTATATTTTTGGTAGCAATATTTAAATGATTCGTATAATTTGCAGTTCTGATAAGACTGATAAATATATCATTAGAAATCAAAGGAGTTATAAAGCCTAGAACTTATCTATAGATAGATATTATATCACTTACGTACATACTTAGCATAAACGGTTTCTTATACCTAATTTTCCCTTGAACATTATCACACTTTCTTCATCGATACCTGATTAATTCTAAGGCATGTAAGTTCTTTAGACCATTTACAATGTCTCTTTATACTCATCCTGTGCAACTCTAGAAAATTTCATAAAATTTCACCTTCCACATCGACTTCAGTTACTCATAAAGTAACCAAGTAAATCCTATGCTATAAATCAAGTACCCCGACTAATCTCCTTTTGTGGCACATGCAATAATAAAATTTAAATACTCTATAGGAAAAGTGTATTGGAACGACAAAAGCCGCTGGCAAAAACCGCAAATGTTAAGCAATTTTCGGACCTGAATTGTGCCACGCCCACGCCCAAGCTTAGTCCGTGTGGGTGTAGTTCGTGTTGTTGCTGTAATTGCCCATTGAGGCATGTAAAGAACGGCTGAGACCGAGAGCTAGTGCTGCCAACAGAGAGGAGCACAGGGTGGACAAACTCGTAGTCAGCCTCAGCTTCCAACCTCAGCCTCTGCCTCAAAATGCATGAAATGTCTATTCTAATCCGGAAATTAAATTCCATTTAGAAATTTCGTATACAAAATGGGCGTCAGATTTGTGCTGTATGTGTGTGAATGTGTGTGTGCCGGAGTGTGTGTGTATGTGGCTGGTCAAACGTGTATGTTTAAATTATGGAACCAGAAGCAGAGGCAGCAGCAAGTCGAGCCCTGCTGACTGGTCAAATGTGAGTCGAACTGTGCTTAACCCACTGCTCAATGAAAGCAGTTGAAATTTATGAATTTATGAGAATTTTTGTAGATTTTACAAATGCGTTTTAAAGTGCAAAACGAGTACTGCAAAAAGCAGCTAAGAATTTCGTAGCCCCAAAAAGTATGCTACAAAAAAGAGCTACCTAGCACTGGGAGTGTTTTAAGCATTTACTCGGCCAACAATGGGTTAATTTGATAGGCATTTATAGCACAATTAAAATGGAAAAGAATAGACTCGTTGAGGAATCACAGAGCACAATGCCGCAGGTGAGCGACAAGAGAGAGAGAGACAGAGAGAGGGAGAAGGAAAACAAATCAGCAATTTTTATGTTTGCCAGCCAATTTGGCTGAGCTACCTAAAGAGAGATGCAAGTGGTGAGGTGTGTGGTGGAAGGGGGGCAATCACTTTGGGCTTGACAGCATAAAAAGTGTCAACTAATCAAATGTTAAACAATAAAGAAAACAAAGGGCCACGCATAAACGAGCAGAGACTCGTTCAGACTCGACTCCAGACTCGGCTTCGAGAGACAATCAAAATACAAAAGTGCCGGCAATTTGTGTAGAGTAGATGATGGGCGCAGTTTGCCACGCCCCCTACACCTCCCGCAGCGTAGTGCATATGAGAGGCAGCAAAGCCATTTAGTTCATTTGTTTTGCGTGCGCAATAAAATTTTTATCATTTTTTATTTGTTTGTTTCTCTCGCTGGCGCGTTTTAAAACGCGCGCAAACAGCGCGAAAATGGGTAACGCGACTCGCATGACGGCAACAAAAAATGTTTATGGCTTGTTATTTGAGCATAAAAGCATTTGGCAAACGCGACACAGGGGGCAGCTACCTCCACCTCCCCCTCCGCCCCCCCTTGGGCAATACAGTGTGTGCCCCTGCTTGCGACTGCCTCCATCTCCTTCTCTAGCATGCATGAAGCTCAAAGAACGTGACACTCTTTATATGAGTAGCACTTCCCTCCCCGCTCCCCCCTCTCCACTCTTCAGCTCTCTTCTCCTGTGAGCCTCAGCTACTGTTAGCATGCAAAAGAAAGAATTATCATTTGAAACAGAAAACCAAAAAAAAGCAACGAATAAAACAAGAGACAAAAGACAATGAAATTGTCAAAATATGTGAAACGAGACACGCATCACATTGTACAATGGTATTTGAGAGGGAGATAGCAGGCGAGGGGGAGGGGTGGAACCAGTGGGGGAGGGGGGAGAAGGGGTGCGACTGCTAACAAACAAATAAATTTATGTGCGCCATTTACAAATGAGAGCGAGAATTGAGAGAAGAACTTCAGAGCCAATAAAAATTACAAAGCAAGTGGCAAGGCGAGGCAGAGAGAGAGAGCGAGAGAGATAGAGAAAGAGAGGGGGCAAAGAGTGGGTAGGGGGTGCAGCAAAAGTGTCGACACTTGGCCCCAAAATGGTAACCCTTAAGCCAGGCGCCACGACACGTACAGGCAGTGCCAGAGGGGAGAGGAGAGAGGTCGCTGATATATACTAGCAAGACTCAATAGAGAGGGAGAGAGAGGAAGAGAGAGGGAGTGAGGGGTGGGGCGAGTGCAAGTGAGATTGGGAGAGCGTGACGCAAATTGCTAACAAGTAATGGCAAATGAAAAGCAAAGCGAACATAATAAGAAGTGTTGCCAGCGAGGTGAAGCAGTGCAAATGCTGAAGGGGGGAGAGGAGGATGGGGAAAGAGGGAGGGGGGGGGGAACTGAGGTTAAGCAGCTGCAGCATGAGGTTAGCGCCATTGACCGGAAATGTAAAATGCACTTAGCGGCATCGCTTGCTGAACCTGCCCGGACTGCAGCCTCCTTTTCTCCTCCTCCTCCTTGTCCTCTCTTCCTTCCCCTTTGCCTGCCCCCCTAGCCATGCCTAACTAAGCTCAGTGCAAAAATATCGCTATCAATAAATTCGCACGTAGCTGCCAACAACTGCTGAAAGCCTTCCAAGAGCAGTGCGGGAGAGAGAGAGGGGGAGAGGTGGAGAGATGGAAAGGCAGACTGTGTGTGAAAGAGAAAGAAGTGAGAGGGAAAGCCAGTCGCCTCCTGCTTAGTGTGGATATTTTCGTGGATAATTGCGAAAAGCCAATGCTGCGCTGCAGTTTTTCGACTGCCCCGCTGCCCCCCCCTCCTCACCTCATTCCCCTTCGCCTTTCCGCACTTCTGCCTGGCACTTGCAATTTGAGCTTTGAAACAAACACGCGCCACAATCGCACAGCGAAGTCAGCGCCAGCTGCTGCAAGAGGGCAAGGGGCAAGGAGGAGACGGGGGAAGCGGGGTCGTTGCTGCTGCGGTGACTGCTTTTAAAGGAAATTGCTTCATTAGTGCTGCGGCTCGACAATGGTAAAAGGCAATGGCAACGGCAACCGAGTTAAAATTTCTTTTCTTTTTCCGACGCTTCATTTCCAATTGAGTGTTGCATGTGCCACACGCTGTGCCACACTCAGCGCCGCAGCCAACAATTTCTCAATGGAAATTTGCGCTTTAACGCGTTGCCAACTAAAAGATCAATTAATTGTGACGAAAGCGACACAAGGTGCAAGAACTAAAGACAAAGGTAGACTGCAGTGCAGAGGGAAGGTGTAGAAGTGGGGAGTAGGAGGGGTGTAGAAGAGGTGAAGTGTGTAGAAGAGGTGTAGACAAAACTGCAGAAGAACAGTAGTGAATAGAAGCGCTGCAGAAGGGATGTATAAGAAATGTAGAAAGTGTTTAAGAGGTGTAGCAGAGGTGTAGAAGAGGTATAGAAAAGGTGTAGAGTGTGGCAGAGATTTATAAGGAATGTAGAGGAAATGTATAAGAGGTGTAGAAGGGAGTGAGTAAGGCTATTGTAGGGGAGTAGAAGAGTTGTATAAGGTGTGTAGAAATGATGTATAAAGGGTGTAGAAGAGGTGTAAAAGAGCTGTAGAGTATAGAAGTGGTGTAGGAGAGATTTAGAAGCGATGTTGTGGGAGTGAAGAAGTTTTGTGTAAGAGTTGTATAAGAGTTGTATAAGAGTTGTATAAGAGTTGTATAAGAGTTGTATAAGAGTTGTATACGAGTTGTATAAGAGTTGTAAAAGAGGTGTAGAAGAGGTTTAGCTAGAGTGTAGAAGATATTTATAAGATATGCAGAGGAAGTAAATAATAGGTGTAGCAGAGCTGTAGAGGGGTAGAAGGGATTCAGTAGGGATGTTATAGAGATGTACAAGAGTTGTAGATGGAGTGAAGAAATGTGTAGAAGAGTCGTCAAATGATTGCATAAGAAATTAAAAAGGCTTGTTGAAAAGGTCACAAATGGGTGTATTGTGGGTGTTCAGAGGGTTGTAGGAGTGTATAAGAGGTGAGGAATGAATGTAGGGGAGTAGATGATGTGTAGAAGGGGTGCATTAGAGGAGTTGAAGGGGTATAGAAGGGATGTAGATGAGGGGTAAAAACGGTGTTGACTAAGTGTATAAGAGATGTATAAGAAGGGTAAAAGACTTGTAGAACGGGCATAGAAGAGATGTATAAGAAGTGTTTAAGAAGTGTAGAACGGGCATATAAGAGATGTATAAGAAGTGTATAAGAAGTGTATAAGAAGTGTATAAGAAGTGTATAAGAAGTGTATAAGAAGTGTATACGAAGTGTATACGAAGTGTATAAGAAGTGCATAAGAAGTACATATAATGAGTAGAATGAGCTTACAGGGGAGACATAAGCAGTGTATAAGGGCTGTGAAAGAAGTGTAGCATGTACAAAGAGTGTATAAGGAGTGAAGTTGCGTAGATAAAGTCTACAAGTTGCGTACTATGGTAGTATAAATAATGTATAAGAGGTGTATAAGAAGAATAAAATGACTGTAAAAGATGTGTATAAGTTGTGCGTACGAAAAGTAGAAGAAATATAGAACGAAGTAAGAAAGTGTATAAAACGAAAGTATAAGAGGTCTTGACAGAGTATAAGGGAAGGAATAGGAAGTGTAGGAGGAGGAACGTGGAGGGTGCGTATGAAAAGAAAGAGATGTATAAGGAGTGTGAAAGCGGATCAACAACTTCGAGCAATCATTACTCTCTTTCAATATTATCAAAAAATTAAATCTCTAATTTTGGCTTTAACTCGATAAAGCAAGCCAAAGCTAGCATATCTGAATTATATACAATTTTCAACTGAAAATAAAATAAACTATTTATTGCACATAAATATATCCTACACTAAACTATTTATTGCCTTTAAATCTATCTTAACATTTAGATTTAAAAACATTGCTGAGATTCTCGTCTCGTATCAACACAAAAGACTCAAGCTACTCATAACTGCACTCATAGCTCTCCCCTAGCTGTCTCCCCTCATAAACTAATGGCCGTGGCTTAAAGACCTTTCCACACACTCAACACAAACACACACACACACACACACTCAGAGCTGGCCCCTATATCATTTCCATTGTTGCTAATGAAATTTAAGGTAGGCAACTTTTAGGCTAATTGCCGCAAATAGAAAGCAAAATATAAGGGAAATTTATCTATCAATGTTTGCAGCAGTGTGTGTGTGTGTGTGCATGTCTGTGTGTTTATAAATAAAACGCTGCGTGAGGCAACAGGAACAAACAGGAAGAACGGAATGCGGCACGCTGACTAAACATGTTGTTGCTTCTCTGCTTGTTGTTGTTGCTGCTGCTGCTCTTGTTGTCCTGTTCCTGTTGTTGTTGTTATTGTTGTTGTTGTTGTTGTTGTCGATTGTAGTTGTTGCTTGGCTCGTTTGCATTCATAAATCAAAGGAGCATGTGTCTGTCTATCAGAAATGGGCAGCGCGTCCCTCTACCCCAACTGCCTTCACCCTCCTCGGTTACACTCACAAAAAAATGGGCAAACAATGAAGCTGCCCCAAAAGATTATATGGAAAATGGCCACACAATAAATACCATGCAATACGTATAGGAAAATATGAAAGCAACAGCAACAACAACAGCAACAACAACAACAGCAAATGGAGCATAAATTACACATGGCCATAGAAAAATGATACGCCGACAACATAAAACAGATGCTGAATCGGAATGCTAGAGTGCCAGAGAGAGAGAGAGAGGAGGATAAGGAGGGGCAGAGGTAGTAGACGATAGGCAGAGGAGGTAGAGAAGAGTACAGCACGAGGGGAAATGGTCGAAAAACGCGCGCTCTCATCATTTATAAATGCTCGCGGGACTTGGAATTGTATGAAAAGTAGTAGAGCAAAGGGAGCAGCAGAAAGAAGAAGAGAGAGAGAGTGAGGGAGAGAGAGGGGAGGCGAGGAGCAGAGGCACAGCGTAACAGAGAGGAGCATCAAATGATGTTAGGCACGAATCCGGCCCCGAAAGTTGCGCAGTTCCGGGGCTAATCGCGTTACAATGAAAATTGATGATGATGCTTCATGAAGCTGCCAGCGAAAAAGCAACAAGAGCAGCGCCAGACGAGCAACAGCAGTAGAGACAGAGAAGAGCTGAGCGGGGGAGAGAGGGAGAGCAGGAGAGAGGGAGAGCAGGAGTACGAACGGAAAATAATAAAAACTATGCAACATATTTTTGGTAGCTGCCACAAAGTGGCCAAAACGAATGCGAGTCGTGTCATTGACTTTGTTGCAGCCACTTAAATTCAATTGCCCCGCCCAGCAACAACAACAACAACAACAGCAGCAGCAACTAGTTGCAACAACAATCAGTGCAACAACAATAACAAATGCAGCGCAAATATTGTCAAGCGAGTCGAGGCGAGTGGAGGCGAGTGGAGGCGAGTCGAGTCGAGTGTCGCGTCGGCGGTCGCAAGTTAACAAAGTTTTGCACCGAAAACCAAACCAAACGCAACCCGAATGCAACCAAAGCCGGCAGCAACAACCCAAATAACCCAAACACAGCAACAGTAAAAGTAACAGCAACAGCAACAGCAACAGCAACTAAAACAACAACAACAACGAGTTGAACGAGTTGCATGCAGAGCCCGTTGGCTACTTAACTAGCCAAGCGAGCCAGAAGTGGGAGAGACCAAAGGAGTAAAGCAGGGTATGCGTGACTAACAGTTGCCCTGTAAAGAGTGCTGAGCTTAGTCCAAGAAATGTAGCATATTTTATTTTTTATTTATGCCTATCTCCATTCATTCATAACTGTTTATCTTTTGTGTTCATCGCTCGATCTAGCTGAATTTTGCAGTTTAGTTTTAATATTAAACAAATTATATGATAACCAAATTTCATAGGGATAACTTTAGTATTAACCAAGTTATATGAGGAAATTTGGTGTGTAGGATAGAAGATTCAAGTGTTTTCTATGCTCAAGGTTTAAATATTAAATACTGTATCCGAATTCCAAATTTCATAAGGATAACTTAAGAATTAACCTAGTTAGTTGAGGATATTATGGGTTAGTAGGCAAAAACATGCAAGCTACTTATGTCAAAAGTGAGAATATAAAGTAAAGTATATGCTTACCAAATTTCATAAGGATAAGTCATGAATTAACCGAGTTAGTTGAGGCTTACTATAAAAAGAAAAGAAAGTACGTAGAAAAAAAGTAATGTATCAAGTATTTTATAATATGTTTTCATGAATTATAAGATTACCAAACTTTAAAATGATAACTTTCTATTAAACAAGTTACTTAAGGAAAGATATAAGGTTCAATGTTATCATATGCCCGAATTTCATAGGGATAACTTTAGAATTATTGAAGTTACTTGAGGAAATTTGAGATGATACCTGGAAACATTCAAGTATTTCATAACAAAAGTAAGAATATTATATTGAACTGTATGATTGCCAAATTTCATGAGGATAACTTAAGAACTAACCAAGTTAGTTGAGGTTATTATGAAAGAGGCAGAGAAGTACACCAGTATGTTACGAAATTATTTAATAAATTATAAGATTACCTAATTTCATAATGATAACTTTAAATTCAGCCTGATATATCATACTAACAACAACAATATTCTTAGCTAACTTAAACTTTTAAGTTTCACTTAGTTAAGATACCCATTTACACACTTCAATGAGTATAACGTATAAAAGTAAACTGCACTGATTTCTGTCTGTCTACCTCTCTCCCTCTCTCCATCTCTCTCTCTCTTTCCTATGCAAGTGCGTAAACAACAATTGAGCCCAAAATGTGGAACGCATTTAATTGAATTGAAAAACTACACAGAAAAACAGAGAGAGAAAGGGACAGAGAGAGAGATAGAGAGTGAGAGAAACACTGAAAAACAACACAAAGTTGCAGATAAAATGCCCTAACACATGTCTTAACTAAGTTAGAAAGCTAAAACGAATGATTTAAGGATCATGAGCTCAGCAACTGTTTGCCTAAAGGTGTCTGAAGGGAGAGAGAATATTTCAGAGTTTCAGAGCTAAATAAAGTCATGATATATATACCAGAAAGATAACATAGAAAGCGCTCTTCAAAATGTAATTCCCAACTCGATTTCAAATGAGATTATGCACTATTATATTCATACTTTTCATGCCGCACTTCAAAGATTGCAGACACAACCCTTCAACCCTTTTGTAAGTCATGGAACAAGTAGCGACCCTCATGAAGTTAAGTACTCAAAATATTTACCCAATAAATTCAGTGTCTACAGGGAATAACTCACTTAGTTTCAAATTGCGAACGCTTTCCGTTTCCGCATATCCGCAGGAATTGTATTCTTGCCTGTGACTCTCCTCTCTCTTTTTCGAGAACGGGGTAATCCGATTCACGAGGGCTCTTCACAGGTTTCTTCCCCCCATTTCTTTTCCCCTTTGAAATTCTTGGGTTAAGTTGAGTAGCTCGCGGTGTTGACTTCGTTGTGGGTTCTGGTAGGTATGAAAACGGAATCGGTTGTTACTCAAGCTCAAGATAGCTCTCCCCACAGCTTCCTTTAGTGTTCTCTCCACTCTCCAGTTAGCTCTCTCTCTCTCTCTTTACTCAACTGTCTACAGTCAGCTCTCTTCATGCATTTATCTTCAGTCAGTTCTCTTTCGTCTCAGTTTTCTCTGTTGAAAATGATTTGAGAAAAATGAAACTGCAAAGAGATTCTGTAATGCGATATATCGGAACTCTCCACTTAAATTTCGCCACTCTCCACTTTCCCCACTGCGAATTCTCTGCTGCATTCTCGTTCGTTTTGGCTCCACGTGGGGAGTGTATTGCAATTCGATCGGCTTTGATTCGAATAACACACGCGATACACACGTGGCACACACTCAATGTGAAGTGCGTCTCTGTGTCTGTGTGTGTGTGTGTGTGTGTGTGTGTGTGTGAGTGTGCGTGTGTGTATGGCAAGTTAAGTAATATGATGACGCTTAAACACGGCCGGAAAACGGCATTATGCGAGTAAAGTCAATTAGAGCAACGCTCTGCCGGACGATGGCACGCAGCTGCTACACCTCTAAGCCCCGCTCAGCCCACCTCCACGCCTCTCTACCCCTCACTCTCTCTCTCTCTCTCTCCCTCTGTCTGCCCACTTTCTCCCCTCTTCGCTGTCACCTGTTTTACGGGATTTTAGGCTCCAAAAAGCGGCTCCAGTTACCGTGCCAAGTGCCTGCGGCAAGCGCAGATACCTGTACAGAGGAGGGAGATAGACGGGTTTGAGGGGAGGTGAGGTGGGGGGAGGGCTCTACGTAACGCCAGCGGAACTCAATGAAATTGTGTTTGGCTTTGGCATTTGGACGCCTCGGCGCGCATTAAAACGCTTTTCCGAAACGAGACGCGTCGCGCGATTTTCACGTGAGCCGCGCCACTGATGAGCTTCATTTTGGTGGCACAACCAGCAGAGGGGACAGAGGGAGAGAGTGAAAGAAAGAGGTAGAAAAGGGGGCACGTTGGCTTGTTTGTCAATTTGGCTGTATTGAAGCAGGGCACGCTGTGGCAGGGGCAAGTCAGTCCCCGCATCCGATGGAGGCACCCGCTGTTATCCCTTTAAGGCCAATCCTGCATAAGTCCCAATCCTGCACAGGTAAAGCTGCCCCCTCCCTTTCGTTCCCCCTCGCTCAACGACTTGCCCCAAACGGGGGAAATCTGAAATATTTAGTGGGCATTATGGATCCTTAAACTACCCTCGAGCTGCAGGCGGCAGGCGGCATGCGGCATTTATCGTAAACTTCAACTGCCTCTGCGACGCGTCGAGGATTTGCCAAACATTTAGCCAACATGACACTTCACACACACACACACACACATACACAGACATACTGGCACACATTACCTCACACACGTGCTCTCGGGGGTCACCCCATTCGAATGGGGCAACTCTATCAATATGGCGTATATAAAAAGCAATGTCAACTCTGCCGGGCAAAAAGGGCTTGCTGCATTTGTTGGGCTCAACTTGTCGTAGAGCTTGCTCTTTCTACCTTCCTCCCTTCCTTCCTCCCTCCTTCTCCCTCTCTCCTTCTCTTCACTCTCTCTTGCAATCCTTCCTTACACACACAGACGCACTCTGCCCTCTCAGCCAACAATGCGAAATGCTAATCCAATTGTAGGACTAACCGGATCCACATTTGCACAGCCCAAGCTGCCGTAGCCAAATAAGGTTATGAATAACCATACACTGCAAGAAAATGCATTGCACTTAATAATATAATCGAAGAGTGTTGATTAAAGAGGTGTGGGTTGAAACGAGAAAGAAAGAAGAAGTTGAAATAATAAGAAGAAAGGTATAAGAAAATTAAAAATAGACAGTTTAAGGAAAGGTAAAGCGCATGAAAAGAGAATGTGAAAGAAACAAGCACAAACGATTTCTTAAATATATATTCTATTTTTGGTTTAGTATTATTAACTAGAAATCGTTCAGTTTCTTCTGAACTTAACCAAATGTGCAGATTTGAAATAAAAATGATATTTTTAGCGTATTTTCGCATACTTTGCAGGGAACAAAATCCAGTACAACTTTAAATTACAAAAAAAAATTAAAAAAAAAAATTAATATATTCTTCCACCCTGTGATGTTAAGATACAATCTTATGATGTACGGATTCTTCACTTAATAATAAAAAAAAAAAAAAAAAAAATTAATAACTTCTGTTTCCGATTGCAACTATATTTTTAGCAATCATTTGGATGTTGCTAGTTATTGTGTGTATTTAAAATGAACTGTCCAGCATGCAAATTATGCTTAATAATCGATTTTTATCGATTTACGGAGGCGGAAAGGGGCGTGGCAAGATCTTAAGTAAACTTGATCTCAGCGCATAACTTAAACCTTTTTCCTATATATTTTTGTAAGTCCTAGCTCTTGTAATCTCTGAGATCTAGATGTTCATACGGACAGATAGACTGATAGACAGAGAGACAGAACGACAGATAGATAAAGAGACAAAGAGATAGATAGATAAATAGATAGATAGATAGACATACTCTGATTAAGAATATATGCATATAGTTTTTGGATCTACCATGCCAAGCTAAAGGGCCTGTTACATACATTTGTAGTTGAAAGAACGTCATAATACTCTTCATCCCTAAGGTAACAGGTATAAATATATATATATATATATATATATATGTTTTTTATTATTAGGTATATATATTAAAGATTTTCACAATTCTAGACACACAATCAAAAAGTACTTACAGAAAGGTCTATCTTTAATCCTTCTCCCTATTTATCTTGCTCTATCTCTTAATCCAACAAATTATAACTCTTCCATAGCATAAAACATACTCTCTTCTCCTCCATAAGAACACTTTCTGTCATGCCCAACTTCAGTTCCAACTCGTATTGCCACATCTCACTCGACTCGTGTGTGCAGTGCATGAGGCGAATGGAAAACAACTTCGGTCTGTCGGTATCGGCATCGGTTTTGGGTCTCTCTGGCCTTCTCTCTCTCTCGTCGTCGCCGTCTGCAAGTCGCCGGCAGCTATGGCCGTAATAAACATAAATAGGCATTATTTATTTATGTGACCGGCTGGAACTTTGGGGCTTACTTCTATTTGATGATGTATTAATTTCTCTCGATGCGATACTATTGCAAATATTCGAAGCTGGACGAGAAGATGGGAGAAGGGGAGGCAGCAGCATCCTCGTCTAAGTAAATGTTGCCTGCACATTTGGCTTGGGCATTAGTTTAATTGGGCTGGGCTTTGTGAAATTGGCCAACTCGAATGATGCCTCGCCTGGTTCGGCTGCCCCTTTTCGGATGCGGCTCGTGCTGCTGCTGCTTCTGTTGCTTCTGCTGCTGCTGTTGCTCCTGCTGCTGCTGCTTCTTGGCCTAATTGCACTTTTCGCTTGAGGAGCTTTCGCTTTCCTAATGGCACGAAACGAGTTCAAAGCAATTCGTGAGCAAGTCAACTATGTCTTCCCTCCCCCTTCGCACTTCCTCCTCACACTCTCTCTCACTCTGCCATTCTTACTGCTTATCGCTTAGTTTTTCATTAGCCACGGGCTAAGCCTTTTGATGGCCTCCTTTTAAGTCTAATTAGCTGCTAATAGACAATAAATCATTATTACTCAAATTTCAGTGCGCCGTGCGCAACAATAAAACGAAACGACACACACACAGACACACACACACACACGCACACATGCATTGAAATAAATTCATTAATATGCTGAGATAGTTTGCCCAACGGCGACTTCCGCATACGCTTCAAGGTGGGCAGCAAAAGCAACAGCAACTGGATCTGTCGAGGCGAATGTTCTGTGAATTGAGCAAGAGTTTTTCTTTTTTTATTGTTCAGAATTCAACAGAATATGCAACAAAGACTAATAAAAAAGAAAATGTTAATTTTCCTTTCATTAATCAAGCTTAAAATGTTTAGCAGCAAATCAACATCAACTTTAGCTTACAGAGAGCTCTACTTATGGTTCCTTTTGAGTTGCCTAGATTTAAGAATGCTTTCCCATGCAACTCAAGTATTATTTATAAAAAAAACAGCTTATAAAAATGACTACTTATTCATTAACAAAGTCATGACTATTAAAACAGATTGACCATGTAATTTATATAATTTCTTTGATTGATTTAATTTACTTAACTAACTTTATTCATTTAATTTTTATAATCTGATTAATTTTTAATATATTTTATTTATTATTTATATTTAATTTGCTTTATTTATTTAATTTATTTAATATATTAGACTTATTTTATCTCTTTAATTTATTTAATTTGTTCGGTCAATTTTATTTTTTTAATATAATTTACTAATTTAATCTCTTTAATTAATTTTATTAATTGAATTCATTTAATTTATTAAATCAATTGATTTTTAACTCTATTAATTTATTTAATTTATTTAATTTCTTTAATTTTTTTAATATCTTTAATTTCTTTATTTTTTTTAATTTTTTTAATTTTTTTAATTTCTTTAATGTCTTTAATTTATTTAATTTAATTAATTTTTAATTAATTTAATTTATTTCATTCATTTGATTTATTTAATTTATTTAATTTCTTTGATTTATTTAATTTATTTAATTTATTCAACTAATAAAAAAGTTAAATTATTTAATAGTGTTAATTTATTTTACTAATTTAATTTATTTAATGGATTTAATTGATTTAAATTTTTTGATTTATTCAATTTATTTGATTTACTCAACTTATTTAATATATTTAATTTATTTTTTTGTATAATTTGTTTACCTTATTTACCTAATCTATTTTCCCTTTTAAAAATTAAGGGATTACCTTATAAAATATATTCATTTCAAATTCAGTTCAAATTCAGCATAGAATTATAGAAAACACTCGATAATGACAATCACTCTCAAGGCTTTGCCATAGCCAACATGCTCGACTAACCCATTCGAGCGTCTCGTCGCCTTGGCAAGTGTATCATAATTCATAAATAAAGTGTGACTAATGCCAGTGGCGACGCCGGCAACAACAAGAACAACAACAACAATAATACCAAGAATATAGCGACAATAATAATAATAAGAAGAAGAAGACGGAGAAGGAGCAGGAAAGGGGAAGAAGAAGGAGGCAAGGAGGGCGAAGTCTTCAGCAAGTGTAACTGGAATCCATTAAACAATAAAATTTATTTATTATTTATTATGATTACACTTGGGCATTGTTTTTGTGTGCGATAAGGAGACGAAGACAGGGGGGGCGTGCCACGATTTAAGTGGTAATTACACTGAGCCGCTTGCAGCCACGCCCCCGCTCCGCCTTCTCGCACATATGACGAGCGGCCTCAGCAAATGGAAATCATAAACACGAAGCGGCTCAAAGAGGCCTGGCAAATGAGCCCAAACGAAGTAGAAAGAGCGGGGGAAAGGAGTGAGGGGAGTGAGGGGCGGGGGGGAGCAAGTCAGATCATAAGCGTAAAGTGCTTGGACAGTGGGCTCAGGCGTAGCAAATGCAATAAAAGCGAAGGAGGCACAAGCGGAGCGCACAAAAGTAGGCAACAAATGGCGACGACAACTCGAGAGCTCAGCAGGCAAGAGGGAGAGGGAGGGGGGGGGAGAAAGGACTGAGTATAATAATAATTCGTAAATTGATTGTGTTTAGTGAAGTTTGAATAAATTCAGCAGCAGCAGGAGCAGCAACGGGAGCAACTACGTCGGATAATCCACTAAAATTTACAACAAACGGAAACAGCAACAGGAAAGCAACAATAAAGAGGCGAAGCAGGGGGCAGCAGAAGGGGAAAGAAAGCGTAGCAAAATGTGGCAAATAAAAATAAATTTTGCTCGCACACACACACACACACACACACACTGAGACAGGCACAAAGCCAAGGCACAACGAGCGAACATATGCGCGTTGATGAGTTACGCGCGGGAGGAGAACAGCCAGAAAGAGAAAAAGAGAGAGAGAGAGAGAGAGATAGCGAGTGGCAGCGTGGACGCAAGGATAACGCAAGCATGTGTCTGTCTCTCTGTGTGTGTGTATGTGTGTGTGTGTGTGGCAGAAGGCGGGCGCTTATAAATGAAATAAAAATGGAAAGCAAAGCAAAACTTATGACTGTCAGCAGATAAAGCAAAAGCTACCAACCAAGCTAAGCAACAGCAGCAGCACGAGGCAGCAAGAAACACAGCGAAAGAGAGGGAGAAAGATAGAGCGAGAGAGAGGGAGAGAGAGAGGGAGAGGTAAGATGCCACGATGATGCTGTGGCGCTTTTTTGCTCGCCAGACTATCAAAGTGAAATGCTAAAGCAGCCAAAAATCCACGAAATAATGGCGACATAACATGAAACAACTGTGACAACACAACCAGGACGGAGGGGAGGGCAACGGGTGTGGCAACGGGTGGCTCATGCAAGTGATAGCGAAATCCTTGCCACTGCCACAGCTACCACGGTGTTGCCATTGCCATTCGGTGTCATTTGGCATCATCATCAATATGGCTAAAAGGACAATGCGTTAAATGCGCTCACACATCCTCGCAGCAGCTACACTTGCTGTGTTCCCTTCCCCCCTTCCCCCCCCCCTGCTCCCTGCACCTCTGTCCCTCTTCAACTTCCACTCCACTCGGCTCTTCGGCTGACAGCTGCTGGGCAGTGAGTGCGCATATTTGAAGCTGCCGTTGTACACACACACACACACACTCACACACACTTTTTTCTCAATGCAAAAGGAAACTCCATTAGAGGACTTTGCGCTTCGCATTGTTCTGCAATAATTTGCTGGCCATTTTCTGTACTGTGTGCGCGATAAAGAAAACGCCAGCTCAGCTTGCCTTGCTTGGGGGCAGCGCAATTGATTTTGATTTATGTACAGTAAACACTCGGCACATGCGAGGAGTCTAATTCAAAGTTTTCTTTTGAAAAATAAGTAACGACAGACACTTGCCAGTCCGTGTAATATGCACGCTACCTATAGCTTCGTCTTCGAACATTCATTTATTGCTAGTTCAGTTAATAGTAAATGGAATTATCAGGTGTTTTATTTATTATTTTTAAATTTGTTTCATTTAAAATTAATATAATTTTTCAGCTTTATTTCTTTCTTGATTTCATCTCTCCATTTTGACTGCAATTTTCGATAACTTAATACACATTTAAAAATCTTTAAAAATTTAAACTTAAAGACTATTAAATTATCTTTCAAATAAGCTCCAAATCTTTCAAATCGAACGACAATTACCAATGTTAAAATTAATTTCCCAAATGATCCACGGTATTCAAAACATACTTTAACATTATTCTGCTAATTAAAATATGTTAACTCAAAGTAAATACTTTGCAGCGCTTGTTTTCTGTTAGTGTCAAAAAAGCTGTCGAATAACGGCAGTTTCTTATGTTTTTCAATTCGACATTGCGGCGAAACTATGGGAGATAGCAACATGCGGTTTTTTTCAACATTCTTTTTCTCTTCTTTTATCAGTTCGTAAGGTGTGCAGCTCGCCCGTGGCTGTTTTTTTTGAGTTTCCTGGTGGGCTGATGGGCGTGGAAAACTCGAAATATTTCCTTATTTTGTGTTGCATACTTTTACGGGAGAAAGAATTGAAAATTTAACATTTCACAGTGAACAGTAAATCAATTGAGCGCAAAAGTATGCAGCGGCATTTGATTTACGCAGCCAAGACACAAGCCAGGCTGAACTGCAGCTTATAAAAAGTATTGCATACTTTCAGCTGCTGCAGCAAACAGCCAGTACACACACCCCACCAGCTAGCTGGGGCACGCCATCGACAGCCCATAAATATGCATTGTGTCACATTAGATGGGTGTGTGTGTGAGTGCGGGTGTGTGTTCGAGTGTGTGTGCGGGTATGTGTGTGCGTGTAGCAGTTACATGTCACTGGAGGTTAATAGATTTTCTTTAGCTCACAAGCACTTGCAGAAGAACTGCAAGTCACGGTGTCAGTGCAGAAACGAGTCGACTCGAGTCGAGTCTAGCAGTTTGCCAACTGACACACAACTAACTCCTGCATAGGCACAGCCGCTTCCGGCCGCAGGGCCAGCGCAATGATAGAGTTCACTGTGATACGCTGCTCGATTTAAGTGATTCTTCCCCCTTTTTCTGTGCGCCACTTTAAGTGAAGAGCGCTCCACACTTGGCATGCAGTCCGTAAATAGCTTCCACATGCTCCAAATGTGTCGAGCAATAAATATTTTCGTTGCACACTTTTGTTGCACGCCAGAAAAGTTGATTTGCAATGCAAAGGGAACATTTCAGTTAGCTGGGGAAATAAATATAAACAAAATATGGCGCATAAGAAAATAAAAATATTTATAAAAATTTTACGAATTCAAAATAAAAACAACTTAAGTAATTTTAATATTTTAAATATTGTTTTAAGAAAGAAATTCTGCATTTAAAAAAATTTTTTTTGAGAGATTTATCATAAGAACTTTTGCTAAGCCGCGAAACAGAACCAGAGACATTTTAAAAGGAACTTTACTTTGTCTGCCCTCAAAAGTATGCAAAGAATAATGATCGCGATGAATTTGGTACATTATAGTTGTGCGCTTGAAAGTAGGCAGCAATATACTTGTAAACGCACAAGGGAAACAAGAACATTTTTTGTTTATACAATAAAATCAAATTTTAGCCGAAAAATAAGTAAAATTTAAATGAAAATTCAGAAATAAATAAATATATAAATGACAATCAAACTAAGAACAACTAGAGACACCGCCACGCCTTGCAAACGAGTTGCGAATGGACAAAAATTAAGGTTAAATTCAGTTAGCAAACCCAGTTTAATACCAGGCAGAAGGAGTGAGTAGTCAGTAAAGGGGGAAGTTGAAAGGAGGGGGGGGCTTGTAGGCGTTTAGGCATTGCGTGAGCGGTGCCGAGCGATGTTCTTTCACTTTTTATTTTTGTGTGCGCTGCGCCAGGCACTGCTCGGTGCCTTTTACTTTTGCCAGGGCCAGCACAAGCCTAGCAAGCACAAGCTTTATTACAATTTGCTGTAGAAGGCAAGGCAACAACAATAACAAGCACAACAACAACAACAATAACAACAACACCTCCACAAGGAATGGTAACAAAAGCAACAACAGCAAATAAGAAAGGCAGCAGCAGCAGCAGCTAATGGATTCTATTTAACTTCCACTGACTGCTAATGGATTTTTCTTGACCCCAAATGAAAATGCGCATCGAAATGCGATTGAAAAATGCTTATAAAAAATAGAAAAGGAAAATGCCCGAGTATAATGGAGCAATGAAAATGAAAAAAACAGCACCAGCAGCGGGAGCAGCAACAAAAGCTAAATGAATTTCCGAATGGCCAGCGAAATGCAAGAAAAGGCAAGAAGCAGAGCAGGTGGCAGGGAGAGAGGGGCAACGAGAGGTGGGGCAGCTAAAGGAGGACTGCATAAAAAAACTTACCTTCACTTTGGCTCAATCTCAGCCGATTTGGCCAATTGCAACTTCAGTTGCTGCCAGCAGCTGCTGATGCCATTGATGTTGTGCTTTTCCTTGCCATTTCCCCATTTCCCCATTTCCCGCATTTCCATTTTTTGACAAAACTCTTGAAATCAGTTTTTCAGTTTTTCAGTTTTTTTCAGTTTTTCTTGCTGCGTTTCGATAATTTTGCTGACTTGTTCAACAACCTTTTGCGGTTTTGCCTTTTGTGCCTTCCCCCAAAATGAAATGGAAATTAAAATGAGAATTGCCAGGGCAACCAGAGAGACAGAGAGAGAGAGAGACAGAAGGGGGCGGGGGGTTAGCGCAAGTTGAGCTAATTATTACAAATATTTCTTAATTTTATGAGCGAGCCCGAAGAAGGGCAAAAGAAAAGTTCCGCTTGAACAATTTTCCTTGGCGGCATCGCCTCAAATTATGGAAAATAAGTAGAAAAGTCGCCATCAACTGGTTTTTCCTACAGCTCCTCCCACACTCTCTCACTCTCTCTCACTCCAGGTGTGTAGGTGTTGCTGGCGAACAATGTGGAGAATTCTCTCACCAAAGCGTAGAGACAAATAAATCAACTTCCGCTTGGCTGAAGACGCCCAAAGTGAACTGAAGTCCGCAGCAGAAGTTGCCTCTCCTCCCTCCCCCGCTTCCCGCTTCCCGCTTCTTGACATTCTGACATAACTGCGAAGCGCTCAGCCAGTCATCATCAGAAATTGAGACTGCCCACCTGTGGCAGGGAATGGAAGCGTGGCGAAGAGGGCAGGGGAGCGATGGGAGGCATAGCGAGGGAGTCGTCGCTGTCGGGAAATGCAACCCGCAACTGGAAACCGTTTCAAAGTCGCCTCGTTACGCTTCAGATCGGCGCACACATGATGACGCTTTGCATAGCTAGCGAGGCCACTGTAACTGACCTATCCCTTGTGCAGTGACAGTGGCGCCGTTCAAGGGGGGAGCCAACAATCAAACCTAACACTGCTGCAAACTAGTTTCAAAGGGGGTAGCAGAGAAAGCCAAGAAAGAACTCGAGTATGTCTCGTATTTTTCACTAGTTCTTCGCACGCTCTTCTCAAGTGCTTCCTCCATCCCTCTGCAGCACTTCCTCTTCTTTCTCAATCCCTCTGCAGACGCCTCTGGCACTTGTCTAGGCCTGCCCTTCCCGTACCTGCCTCAAATGGCATTTCGATGCGCGTTAAACTCGAGCTCGAGTTCAAGTCGCTCGTCCCATTGTCTTGCACTGTCTTCACACACTACATCACACGCACACACACACACACACAGTCACACAAAGACACTCAAGCACACACACACACACACACACAGACACACTCTCGCAAGCCCTCTTCAAGATAATCATTTCACATTACAGCACGATAATAATTTCATTATGTATTTTTCATGTTATTAATTATATTGTATGGCATCGAGTTCCTGCCCGTCTCACCCTCCCCTCTTCACTGCCTTAACCAACAAATAGTGGGAAAATAATTATCGGTCTACAAATTTTGCTATCATGCTGATAATTACAAGAGATCTGCCCCGATAGTCGCCTCTCCCTGCCACATTCAGCGGCAAAAAGGAAGTTTGTCGTTTGCTCTAAGTGCCAGAGGTTGCTCCAGTTGGGAGACAGTGAGAGACAGCTAGAGATAGCTAAAGAGAAAGATAAAGAGAGAGAGAGAGAGAGAGGGAGTTAGAGAGGTATATGAAGACCCTTGGGTAATGACATTTGCGTGCTCTCTTGGAAAATCTTTCACTTGTTGATGCTTTTTTAATGGCGCCTCCTCAAATCGGTTTCGAATCGTTCACTCGAAAATTTTCATTATTTTCTTGTAGGTTTTCTCAGCATTTTCTTGTGGTTTGAATTCAGTTTTTTTTTTCTTTGGGTGTTTGACCTTTTCAATTGTTTGACGGCGAAATTTTCTCTGGCAAATTAAAGATTGTATATGATTTGAATTATGAAAACGTTGAGGTGACTTTGAGTTGAGTTTTTTTTGCTTTAAGTGGGGTTAATCCTGCATTATATCTTGTATTATATGAAATATATATCAGCTCTATAATTTACAAATTATTCACACCTACAGTGCATCAAATTGATGTGCTAAAAGGGGTTTATCTGCTGCGCCTTAGTGAAAGTGCCTTAGCAGACATTCGATTAGGTTTTCTTCATTAGGAAATACTTTAAAAATCTTAAAAAATTATTAATAATATTTTTAAATTAAAGTACAGATAACAGTTAGTTTTCCAAGCCATAAACGAAATCGATAGCCACGACAAATGGTTTTATAATTACAAATTTAACGTCAGCTTGAGGCCTCTAAGAGTTCGATGGGTTCGTTTGGGAATCGCAGTTGGATACTCCCTAAGGTCACACCTTATACGGTTATCGAGTTGAACCACAGCTGGTGGCGCCAGTTGTGAGTAAGCCACGCCCACTAACGCCTCTTGTTACTTATGCCACAACTTCAGCTTGGGGTCAACTGCAGTTGGAATAATTCAAGTTGATTCGACCGCAGACAGCAATTAATCAAAGGGAGCAGGGCGGGGGTGTATGGCAGGGGTAGGGGTAGGGGGAGGTGCAATGCGAGGGTAGAGTGTAGAGAGTCTGTAGTGCAAAACGTGACCGAATTCGAATTCAAATTGAAATTCGAAGTCGACTTTGGCACTCGCCGCCGTCGCCTGTTGTCGACTTATTTACAGAATGACCGCAAATGAAGCTACACACACTCACACACACACACACACGAGTACATTACGAGTTACGCACAATTGCGCAGACGACACCCTCGTCTCGCTTCGCCCCCTCTCTCGAGGTGAAGAAGCCAACAATAGCAATTATTAAGCATGCAACAATTGAGAAATTCCCACAGTCGCGGCGAGCGTTCAACCCTCCTCCACACACATGAACCCCTCCTCTCTCTCTCTCTCTCCCCTCCCCCCTCTCCCCTGCTTCTACTGCTGCTCTATAAAACAATAGCAACAGCTGTGTAAGCACAACGCCAAGGGGGTACAGGAAGTGCCACAGGAACTTGTTGAGCTGGACGCAGACGAAGACGTCGATGGAGTCGGAGTCGGAGTCGGAGACGTCGTGCTGCTTCGCTGACTTCTTGGCCAGGCTAAGGTCGAGGGTCGATGGGTTGACGCATCGAGGGTGCAACCACTACTTAGTAGCAGTGGCGGGGTAAGGGTCATCGCCTGCAGGTAGAACCCAAGGCGAACTCAGCAGAGAAAGGGGAGAAAAGTGTTTAGAACTCGCAAGACAAACGGCAAAGCACAACAATCTCTGCTTGCCAGACCCTCTACCACCTGAACCCCCCCCCCCTCCCCCTTGCACACTCCATAAACAAAATCAAATTTCAATAAACACAGAAAAGGGTCACCAGGTGCAGAAACAAGTGAAAAGAACAATCAAAGTGAAGGAGGAGAACACCCCCCCCCCTGGGGAGGAGAGAAAAGAGACTGACTGTCTCCCCAGCACTATGTGGGTGTACCCCCTCCTCCCCCCACCCCACTGCTAGCTAAATTGAGGGGCCAATTAAAGCAGTCAAGCAGTCTGCAGTCATTGAGGGGTTTCCCACTTGCCAAAAATTTCACACAGCACGTGAAACCTCACGAGTATTTACAGCTCTCGCTCGAGTAGGTGTGTTTACAAAGTTGCAGAGCAGACTGTGGGGCAGAGGCAGGGGTGTAGGGGAGTGAGGGGGAGGGGGATAGTATACCCAATTTAATTGCTGTGCTACAAGTTTAAGTTATCAAAGGGTTTCACTGAGAAGCAACGAAAAGGCAAAGTGAGGTTAGGTTCGGTTAGTTTTGAGGCTCTTTTATAAAAATTGGATAGATATAAATTGAATATACATATATCCATATGATCTACTCTATATAGTATATATATATAGTATAGTATACCCACTTTAATTGCCATGATACAAGTTTAAGTTATCGAAGGGTTTCACTGAGAAGCAAAGAAAAGGCAAAGTTAGGTTAGGTTAGGTTGGTTTTCTTAAATGAAAATTGGATATATATAAATTGAATATACATACATATGTCTATAATTGCAGAAGAGACTGTGGACTAGACAGGGGGGTATAGGGGAGTGAGAGGGAGGGGGGATAGTATAAGCAAAGAAAAGGCAAAGTGAGGTTAGGTTAGGTTGGTTTTGAGGCTCTTAAATATAAATTGGAAATATATAGATTGAATATACAATACATATGTCTATATGCTCTACTCTATATGCACATATACATATATATTTATATATATATCTCTATTCTCTGCTCTATTTGCATATGCAATTTCATACACTGTAAACAATTTGTGTTGTATTTCCGCTGCAAATTTCGACATGATTTCAAGCACCTTTTAGAAAATTCTAGACGAAGACTGCGCATTGTTTCTCTTGCTAGAATACTGTCTTACCTTATTGGATTATAATACATTTAAACAATAGAGGTGATGGCAGCGTGTTGGTACAGGTGGCAACGCTGCAGGCGCCTATCGATAGAACTAAAGTTGCAGTAAAGAAGAATAATCGAACAATCAGTTTTAAAAAGGGAGTTGAAGTCGAGAAGTTGAACGAGAGAATCGTTGAAAAATGTTCTCGCTGAGTCGCAGTGGAAGAGAAGTTGTGAAAGACAAACAAGTTGGTTTGTTTTTTGAAATAAAGACGTCGATCGGTCAAATCGGACTGTCGTTAGTTGTTGCGAGAACAGCAAACTCATGTTTGTTAAAGTAGAACTAAAGTGAAGTGAAGAAACTTATTGTTTGTACTGCCTAATTTGTATTACTATTAGCTAATATATCAATAAATATTACATACATATATTATATATACATATTTTTATAAATTTCCCAAGTATAGATACCTTCATAGCAAAATAACTATATATTATTTCTTTTCTTGCAGAAGGTTGCAACTATTCAGGATTTTCTTTAATGGGAGTCTGAAAATGCTTTTAGAATTCGCAAGAGAACAGTAATTACTGCTTATTCTTCTACGTCATATACTTTCATTTCTCTCAATCCTATTGTGCCGACTCCAGTCATATCTGGCAATAGCCAGGGCAGACATGTTGGATATAAAGCCAATGCCAAGCCCAAAGACATAGGTTGAAATGTGCACGTTCTCAGTCACTCATGAATCTACCAGACCCTTCTTTGTTCTCTGTATATCTGTATATCTCTGTGCTGTATATCTCTACACTATCCATCATTTAAAGAGAGACTCCCTAGGCTCAGTGTATAGTTTCTCAGTTGCTTGCTTTATATTATACCAATAGCATATTTGTTAACCTTCATTAAGTGACTATTATTGAATCGTTCTTCTTTAATTTCATACTATATACCTAACTACAGTTATCATCCTGAATTTAGAGCTAGTTCCAGCTACTTAGGAGTCCTCTTTCCAGCTCCTACTCCTGTCTCTTCTTCTCTTTGTCCACAAACCCTTTTCAATACTCAGCGCTCCACTTTGGCTGATAACCCTGGGCAATGTTGCAGCTGCTGTCTGGCAGGGCTACTGCCACTGCCACCGGGAGGCAGTGAGTGCTCTCGAGGATTGCCCGGATTGGCGGCTCGTGGCTGCTGGCGTTGTATGTATGTGTGTGTATGTGTGTGTGTGTGTGTGTTTGTCCACTTTCACGTTGGCGATGCCGGCTCAAGTTGCTCAATTGGCGCGATCGCGTATCGCATGGGGCAATTTGACCAACTTGAGGTATCAATAACAGAGCAGCGACTCTCTGCCCCATCTCCCTCTCTCCCGCTCTCTCTCTCCCCCACTCTCTCCGCTCTTCTCTTAGCTTCTCGGCTGCTGTTTGCTTGTCTCGTTGCTGTGTGTGCCTTGGCCACATATGAGGTCACATAACGGCACATTTGAGGCAGTTGCAGTCGCCAAAAGTTGCCACAGCCACAAGCCAAAAACAAGTCCTCCACACACACACTAACACACACTCGCAGACTGGCCTGGAGTCTCTCTCCAAGTAGAAGTGGAAACTCCCCGAACGAGTCTCGGCGCTGTCAGCCTCAGCTGCGCCTCGTTTGGCTGCTGCTGCTGCTGTTGCTGCAGCATGTCAAGGCGGCTTATAACGGTAACTGCTCATTGCCTTCTGCTTGTTGCACACATGTCGCCTGACTAGCCCCTTTCTCTGCCCCCCCCTCTTTACCCTGCAGTTAATTAATTTGGCCTGGGCGTGCCAAAAATTGTATTGACCGCAGACAAATGCGGACAAGTCAAAACAATTTGGCCAGGCGCAAATGGCCAGAACGACTCGCTCTCATATACCCTGTAAATGGCCATTAGATGGCCCAATATATGCGTGGGCTGTCCAAATATGTCTGGCTTGGAGAAATTAAGAGCTGCTGCTAAGGGAAACAGTAGAGGTGGAGACTTGTGAATACCCTGTAATAGGTACATTACTTTAACGTACAGATGAAACACTTTGACATATGCAGGAAGCTTTATCTTGCCGCCTAATGCAAATAACCCTATAAAATGGGCTATATAAGCATTGGTATACCCTGTAAAAGCATATATACTTGTAATGTGTGAAAGTAGCAGGCTATAAATAACTAAAAAAATAAACTAATCAATAAATAAAATAAAGCAAGACGAATTTAGCTTTTTTGAAGCCAGCGCAAAGAAATTAGGTGTATACATTATTATATACCCTGTAGAAAATTAAATAAACTTAATTTTAGTTTCTACTAATCCTAGTTAAGGGGGTATCTCTATATCAACTACCAAGCTAAAGACATCAAAATACGTCCACTGTCGAAGGCGAACTTGAGCTTTAAGCCAGGCTCCAATAGAAGTTTCTTGCCCAGCCACTGTTTTCAGCGTATGCCGATAGTAAGACACAACTATCGCAAAGCAAACAATAAATATTTGTAGATATAGCACAAAAGGAACAACGATGAAAATGGGAATATTAGTGTAAAGTTTCCGTAAATAATAACTGAAAATTCTTCCGATAGTTTGAACAATACTATCGCCAAACTATTGCATTGCAAATGAAACTAGTACAGATATCAAACAACATAAACTATGATGGAAATGGGAACGGTAAACAGTAAAATAACTATTATAGCAAATTTTTCACGACCGATAACCGAAAAATGTTTCGATATTTTGTCTAACTGGCAAAACTATCGCAAAATAAAGAATTAATATTTATATAGATAACCTACAAAATAAACAATGATAAAAATGAGAATATTATAGCAAAGTTTTAGCTCATATTAACAGAAAAGGCTGGCAGTACTATCGTCAAACTATCGCAAAACAAACGAAAGGTAAATAGTGTACAATATGTACCAGAAAAAATAAATATGGGAGCATTACATCAAGGTATCCGCAACTGATAATACAAAACTCTTGCGATAGTATAACTAATTATGGTAGCAAAACAATCGCCCCAAGAAACTATCGGCTGTTTTTCGGTCCACACATGCTTAAAGCTTAAATAGCTACGCAGTTCGATTCTCAACTCAACCGAACTGGGCAGAGCTACACATCAAATGCGATTTGTGGCACAGCAGGATGGACAAACAAAAGAGCTGAAGGCGCTAAGAGACTGAAGAGAGAGAGAGAGGGAGAAAGAGAGATGGCTACGCACAGGAGTCCAACAAGAGCTGCACCAGTTGCAGCTGGACTCCAAGCTGGATGCATTGAGGCGCAAGGCAACGCAGACTGCAGCAAAGTTTGCACAAAAATTAAACGCATTTCGGCCTGAGAACTTTGACTAATGTGTTGGGCGAAAGCGAGATGGCGATATTGTTGATATAGACCGAGAAAGGAGAGAAGGTAACCGGACTCAATACGACTTGGTACATCACTGACTGAACTCGATACGGAGTTAGTAGGCGATTCAATCAGTTGGCCACTCGCTCTAATTGAGCGCCAGCTGCAATTTCTAGACCACCTTTCCCTCTGCTCTCTCTCTTGCTTTATGCCTCTTGAATCCTGCCTCTCCCCCCCCCTGCCCTAACTTATCCAATTATGCAGTCCCTGTGCATAGTTCCACTCGCATTTCCTCGAGTTTTTCCAAGCGAAACGCACAGCTCGGCATTTTCACATGCGAACGCATTTCCATCTCCATCTCCAGCTCCAGCTCTAGGTCCGGCTCCGGCTCCGGCTACAGGTTCAGGTTCATCTTCAGCCACAGCTACAACTAGAGTTCCTGCTACTGTGCCCTCTCTCCCCTGCCCTTTTTCCTCCCCCTTTCCCCTGCCTCATCCGTTCTTTTGTTCTCTTCACCATTTCCATTTCTGGCATTTTCGCTTTCTTAGCTTTTATTTGTTATTTCGCACACGTAAAATGGCCAAATTAAACCACCAAAATTATTAATTTCCCAACGTGTCTTAACCCCAGCTGAACACCCCCCTCCCCCCCTGCCTCTATCAGGCGGCTGGCAATTAGCAAAATGTGCTTGTTGGCCATAATTGTTGATGGCCAGAAAGGAAAATAGCAGCTAGGGAAAGGCAGAAGGCGCTGCCTGCTAAAGATTTTGGCCAATTTTTAGCGCTCGATTCGTTTGCTTCATACATTTGGCTAATTGTGGACTGTGTGTGTGTGTGTGTGTGTACAGGTGTGCGTGTACAGGTGTGCGTGTGCAGGTGTGCGTGTGCAGGTGTGTGTGTGTGTGTTAGCTCAGGCTTGGCTCTTGATTTTCTTGGCTTTTCCGGCGCTCAGGCCGCAATTAGCCAACTCTGGCATAGCCAATTTGCGCAAGGCCAACAACAATTGCCACGCCCACTGCACCATTTACATATGTGCTCCCTCTTACTCCCTACCTTTCCCTCACTCTCTCCCTCTTCCAGTTAACTGCTTTCCGCGAAAACGCTTGCCAGTCTGGCATTTTTCCCTGGCATTTCGTAATACGCGGCCCATCAACAAATTTCGGTCAGCTATACGAGCAGCAGCAGCACCATAACTGGCGCCATTATCTAACGTGTTCCCAGTCTAACTAACTGTTTTCACACCTGATACTGTTGTGCGGTGGGAGGAAGTTTCTTTTCATGAATTGCAGAGGTACGACTGGTGTTTATATGATCGTAACTGCAGATCTGAAACTCCTAACTAGCCCTTTTATACTTCCTACGCTCATTGTTTTGTTTTATTCCCTTCGATCATTGAAATAGGTCATAATGGGAATGTTATGTGGGAAATGAATATATCATGCAGAAGGGGGCGTGGCAGAGCGTATAAGTATATAAATTCTTGTTAATCACTGAGGTTTGTTTATGATTTAATCAACAGATTGATCTGACACTGAGTTCTTATTGGCATTAATAAATTGTTTGTTTCGTACATATTTTCTTTAGGATCTGATAACTCTAACTAGTCTCTTAACTTCATCATCAGCATTCATTATGCAGAGATTGGGAATATTAACTTATGTTTTCGTCTAGATTAAACTGGCCTTAAAATTGTTCTACACTAACCAACTTTCTTTCTATGTTTATCGTGTATCTTCTTTATTTAGAACTGAAACTTTAGAAACTTTAATAATCATGTGTATTAGATCTGTATATCATTTTTCATCGTCTGATCTCAAGATAGATTAAGCATCAAAATTGATTAATTTAAAAGATTAGCAAGTATATCAAAAGTAAAGTTTTTAAAATTTAAAAAATACACAGGTTGAAATAGGTTAAATGTAACCTAAATATTATTTCAATTATTCCATTTCCATTCCAAATGATCTATAAAATAGGTTAAATTCACTTATTCAATTCCGATTCAAAATGATCTGTAAAATAGGTTAAGTTTAACCAATATATTACTTATTACTTCAATTATTCCATTTCCATTCCAAATTATCTATAAAAAAAGGTTAAATTCAACCTAATCATTATTCAAATCCCTTTCGAAGTGATCTATAAAATAGGTTATATTTAACCAAAATATTACTTCAAATTATTAAATTCCCATTGCAAATGATCTATAAAATAGGTTAAATAGGTTAAATCTAACCTAATTATTACTTATTACATTCACTTATTCAACTCACATTCCAAATGTTCTGTAAAATAGGTTAAACTTAACCCAAATATTAGTTATTACTTCAATTCCGATTCCAAAGGATCTATATAATAGTTAAGAGTACTTATTAATCTCCATCATATAGTCTCTTCCCCTTCCTATCCCCTTTTTTTCGACTCTTTAAACTTTAAACTGCGCTTCTTAGCTTTGTCCTGCTATAAATTCAAACAGTAAGCGCTCTTTTTCTCTTTCCCCTTTCTTTCTCTCCCTCTTTGGCGCATTATCAGCATCTTTTCTTGTAATTCGATTAAAAAATTGTTTATTCAAAGAGTTTTGCGAACTAACATTAGCAACGAGCAGCTCCGCCAACTGGTCAAGTTTTCGCACAACTTCCTGTCTCTTTCCCCCCATCCTCCTCCCTCTCTCTCCCTCTCTTTCGCTCTTCACAATGTTCCTGCTGCTGCGTTTGGTTGATGCATCGACTCGCGATGATGCCACACTCCGGGCTAATCCATTAGAAGCATTGCATTTTTAATTTGACGTTTGCAATATAAATTTAACGGAATAACGGGAATTTCGAATACTTTAGTCTGGGGGACTCCAAGACCGACAAGAGGATTCCCGTTGCCCGCAAATAGTTTAAATATTAAATTAACGAATTCGCTGGATTTGCACATATGAAGCGAATGCACTGGGGAATACCCCAAACACACACACACACACACACACACACTGCGAACGACCGCTAGATGGCGCATTTGCATCGACAATTGCCATTTTGAGGGGGGAGCCAAAACAATCGCTTGAATTATTCATGCGACACATGAGGCTGAAATTGAAGCTATTGCCAAATTGATTGAGTCCAAATTTAAGAGGGATCCGAAATGCCCATGTGAGGGGAGGGGGAGGAAGGAGAGCGGGAGTGGGAGCATCACAGGTTGCCGGGGAGAGAGCTTTGTAAATAAAGAACTTGTCTCACTTGTCAATTTAAATTAGGCAGCAAATCAAATCGAGTTTTGTTGCATATCAAGCTCCATTTTGGTTGTTTTCCAAGCCAGAAAACACTTTAAAAATATTAAATGAAGTCTTAAGTTATAAATTAAGTATTGGGTTATATCTGTTAGACATAGAAGTATCTCTATACCAAATTTACTGACTCTAACTTGATTAGTTCACGAGTTCTACAAGTTCTACTTTAGATTTCCAGGAAATTTAAAGTTGCAGTAGTATAAAACTTAACTAATCTTTATGGTAAAATTCTAAGGCGCCTAATAAAAAAATATATAATAAATAAAACGAAATTTGCTAACTCTAACTCAAAAAGTTCCGGAGTTGCAAAAGTTTTTTACTTTTCACTAAATTAAACAAATATTTTTAGACTTTTTATCAATCCTATCTTATTTATGCTATCGTTAGTGATATGTATACACAATTTTCTGTCTTTAACTGGAATTATTTTCGAGTTCAATGAGATATACTGCAGATTTTCATTGACCTTGATGTGGGTTGATTAAATTATTCACTTATCCTTCGATTAAATACCAAATAACGTTGCGTAGTCCCTTAAATTAAAAAATATTTCTTCATTTCCGACATCAATCGAACATTACGTATATTCTTGAGTACCGTGTACTAGTCTCGCTCCTTCCTTGCCCCTCTTCCCCAGCAAATCCATCAAATGAAATTATTTCAGTGATTTGCTGGAAGACCACAAACACATCTCAAGCATCGACCACATTTCAAAAACTGTTTCGTTTGTGGAGTAACAAAAAACCGCAGTCCATTCAAATTATTGTTTATAATTCCCAAATGCTTCAACTGAACTGAGCCTGTCACAGACAAACATTGTATTTCTATGCTGTATATATATTTCTCACTCTCTCCATCTCTATCAATGTCTCTCTCTCCATCTCTCTTTCGGACAATAATAAAACACGAAATGTAACAAGACGAAGGTGTCGCCTACAGTTGCCTAAGCCCTCGGGCAATTACAAGCTGCCACAGCAATTTATTTTACTTAGGTTTATTGAGATACCCTGTAAGGATAATATGTAAGAGTAGTACAATATAATAATAATAAATTAGAGAAATAAAAGGAATAGTACAAGAAACATTTGCAAATTCAACATAATACCATTTTGTTTAAGGTTCTGCTGAATTTGTTATATAATCTGAGTCTATGAACATCTTTTGACATAATATAAGTTAAAAAATTAGAATTATTCTTAAATACATTAAGTATTAATACATTTAAATATCTTAAATGCAATTATATAGTTCATAAATGAAATTTTCTTAAATGCAAAGGTATCTATAAAAGGTATAGCAATGAATAGTTAGGGTACTAACCGAATAACTGATGTAAAGCTTTTAAAAAAGACCTATTGTCCCTTTCATGTATATTTTATATTTACAATAGGTTTTTTTTTGTTGTCTTGAACTTCTTCTCTTATGCGTTAGTTTAGATTCTTTTTACCAACTTTATTAACCTTAAATTAGCTCATAACCTATATTATACATATCATTTCACCTTCTATTGTATACCTTCTATTTCCACCCTACAGGGTATCTTGCTGTGCTGCACTTTAACTTGTTCGACATGCTTATTTCTTTATTTTTGTACTCTCAATATATTTCTGCTTTTTATTTACGCATCAAATTTTATGACAAATACTCGAGGTGGTGGGGGGAGGGGGAGCTGAGAGTCGGAAAAGCGGAAAACGGATTATGTGCAATTGGAAATTAAATTAGAGAGAGACCAGAGAACGCACAAAAGAACTTTTTTTTTTTTTTTGGTAATGTACTGGACCCTGAGTTCTCCGCTTCTCATCACAATTACACCCCGCACCCCCTTGCCTGATTCCCCCTCTGAGACGCTCCTGCACGCTGGGCGGTCTCAAGTGTTCGTCGAGCGGATTTCAAGTGTATTTGTTATTGTGATTGTTGTTGTTATTGCTGCTATTGTTGTAGCTATGCTTCTTGTTGTTGTTGCTGCTGCTGTTGTTGCTGTGCTTGGTGTTGTTGTTGTTGTGCTTCTTGTTGTTGTAATTCTAGCATTGTTGTTGCTGCTACGCAAGCACAAAACAAACATTTTAATTCCCATTGAGTTGCTGCTCTGGAGCAATTCTATGAACGGGAGGAACAGTTCAGAGGGGGGCGAGATGAGAGGGAACTGTATAAGCGGGTGGGGGTCGGCTGAAATGACGTCGTAATCGTGCCGAGCAGGCGCTGCTAATGCTCCACATGCACCTCCAGTTGCGTCGGGGCATAAAAACTCTGCACGCAGCGTGAGTTGCCCAGCCTCCTCTTCTAGCTGGCTCAACTCTCTTTCCCCCTCTCTGCCTTCCTCTTTATCCGTCTCTCTCTCTCTCTCTCTCTCTCTCTCTATTGCTCTGCAGTCGAATTACAACAACTTGCTGCGTGAATTGGCAGTTTTGTGCTGCGTTTGATGCCGCAACCGCAGCCCGATCCCATTTTCATAGAGCCTGCAATTTGCCCAAGTTCAGTTCCACGTCCGCGTCCACGTTCATGTCCGGATTGCTGCATCCTTGCTAGCGACGACAGTGGAACTTGCTGCCACTGACTCGAGTTGCAAGTTGCAGCACGCAGTTGCTGCAGCTGCTCGGCCGACGACGATGGGTTCGTAAACCTCAACCTATAATTAACTCTGCCAAGCAGACGACAAGAGCAACAGCAGGCAACAGGCAACAGGCAGGCGAACACACACATATATGTACATTCCCAGCACATACACACACACACACACCTAGCACACACACATACACAGAGTGCAGAAGCTTCGCTGCCTTTGGTCTGCTTAAGCGGTTCTTGTGCCAATAGACACTCAACTACAGGAGAGAAGAAATTGCAGGAGAGTGTTACTATCGATAATCGATAGATTGTGCTACTATCGATGATCTAAAGAAAGTGTTACTATCGATATTCGATAGATAGTGCTAAAATCAATAGGTATTACTATCGATAACCGATAGATATAATTGATAAAATAGAAATCGAACGTTCTTTCGATATTCAATTTTTACTATCGTTGATTATATATGTGTAGAGTATGTGCGAGGGTGATATCGATAGCTGATAAAAAGAATTGTTGACATAAAAATCGATAGCTGCTGTAGGAAAATATGCAAGTGTAACTATCGATAAATATCGATAACTTATAAAAAGCATTAATAATTAATATATCGATAACTGTTGTAGAAGATTATCGATACGCAGTAAATATTATTCATTAACATTAACAATCGATCATTAAATATCGCGCATTCATAACTGACATTAAGCTGATCAATACTTTTTTCTAAGAAAAGTTATATGCTAGAACAAATCTATCGATAACTGCATTATTTCTAATTTTTTTCTTAATATCTATCGATAACTTATGTAAAAGCAACTCAAGGTGGTGTGGCCTGGAAATATGGCATATAACTATCGATAATTGAGAGCTTGTACACACTTTTGATAACAGATCAAAATAACTATCGATAACATTTGTATGTATGGAATATACAATGCGAAGTAAGATATTCTTTGTGTTGTATATTCCACTTATACATATAATAGTAATCGATCACTTGGAATAACTATCGATAACTGAGTTTATTGAGTAAACTTAAGGTGCTTCAAAGCTATCAATATCTTCAATTATTTTAAATATCGAATATACTGTCAAATATGTATATCGTCGTCTATGGTATGTATGTATATATCCCACACTTCGCAAAATCTCTTCTCTCTTCGACTTTTACAAGTTTTCCCTTTTTCACAACCTTTGTAAAATTACACTTAACTCATTTACCTATCAATCTCAAGATCTACACGAGCTACACCCACAAAATGGGCACAGCACAACGCGCTGACCACAGGCCAAACTCGAACCCAAGTGAAACCACAACAGAATCCCAATTACGCAGATAAGATCAATGCAATTCTGCTACTCCTGCGGCGAGCGACCTCAACCACGCAGTGCAGTGTTCGACGACTTGGCTCCTTTCTTGGCTACTCTCAAGATTGTCGTCTGGGATACCGCAGGGCAGGCGGAACGAGGGTTGCAACTTGAGTTGAGTCCGGTTTGACTGACAGGCCGCAATGTTATGTTGATGTCGTCTTTATGTTGTCCAAGTTGTTGTTGTGCTTCTCTTCTTCTTTAACTTATTCTTCTTCTACTACTTCTTCTCCTTCTTCTACTGCTTGATTGCGCTTTCGTCTCGTTGCACACCTGCAGACAGCGTTGACGTCGCAACTCTTTGACTCGCTTCGTCTCGTCTGGCTGTTCTTCTTCCTCTCTCGCTCTCTCCTTCTATTCTTTTCTATGTCTCTCTCTCCTTCTCTCTCTTTCTCCCTGCCTGTCTCGGTTTTATCCACTCCCGCTGCCTGCTCCTTTCTACCTCACTTGTTTCGGTTGCCCCCTCGTGGTTCCACTTCATTTCTTCATTTCTCATTGTTCTTTGGTTTCTACCTGTCTCAAGTTCCAGCTGACCCTCCCTGTTTTTTCTTCTGCTACCCCTTCTCCTACTTCCCTTCCCTTTCCATTGTTCGCCTCGGCCTCGGCCTCTTAATCTAAATGTAATTCAAGCCCCCGAGTGCCCGATAAAAGACACAAGATCATGGCTCACGGATCACGGATCATGGGATCACGGCTGGTTCTTTAATTTCTGTTTCATTCTTTTCTTGACTGCTCCCTCTGCTGCTCCCTCTTCTACATCTTTTACTGCTCTAATGTCTTTGGGTTTTGTTTTCGTTTGTTTGGCAGATCAGAAACTCATTTGCCTCAGCGATTTCCAATCGGAGATCGTTCAAATCAATCGAATCAGCTTAAGAATGAACATGGAAGAGAGCACTGCAGAAGAGGGGAGACTAGGCAACCCGATACGTAATGCCATTCTATGAAATTACTGCCCTGGAACGCAATTGAACTGACTCTGTTGGCCTTTGGCTTTCCACACTTTTCACTTGATCCACCTGACGCACGCGTTGAATGCTTCAAGTTGTTGTTGAAGACAAAGAAGAGCGGAGAAGGGGGAGAAGAGACTGATCTTGAAAGAAAAGCGAAGCGAACTTTAATTGCATGTGGAAAATGCAATCATGCAAATGAAGATGGCGTTAGAAATTGTTCCAGCTAAGCAATTGTTGAGGCATGTCTGAAGCGATTTTGTTGATTCCTTTTTGTTGCTGCATTCTTAAACGTTTGTTTTAAATGGAAGCAAACGTGACAAGCTAAGCAAATAAGCTGATTATTTGTAGTTCTTGTCTAGAACTCGAAATTTGTCAATTTCTTTTTGGTCTATCGTTTCTTAAACGTTTCTCGAGGGACTTTGGTAGATAGCAGCAATGAAGAGAGCATTCTTTTTATGTGGGAAAACTCCCTTTTGATTGTATATTTTTCTTTAGGCTTTCCTTCCACCTTTACATTCCTCTTTGTTATGTCTTTCTCAAACGTTTTTCTGCAGACTTTGATTATTGTAATTTTGGTTTTTCTCTACAAAGAGAAGTCGTTTATTGTTCCATATTTCTGCTTTCAGACTGTTTGAATTCAATTATCGCATTCCTCTTTATTTGCATATTCTTAAACGTTTCTCTCAACAAGTTTTGATTCGAATTTCCTTATTTTCTTCCTCCCTCTATCTCTTGTTTTTCTGTTTCTGCTTTTGGACTGTCGAAAACTCGATTTTCTCATTCTCCTTTTGTTGCTCATTCTCAAACGTTTCTTGCAAGTCTTTTCCAATGAAATTAAAGAGCTTTTTCTTCCTCTCTCCCTGTCTCTTTTTTTTATTGATAGTCTGAGATCAAAGACACTAGTCTCAGGAGGATAACGTTCATTTCTCTGTCTCCACTTCCTCTGTTCCTCTTTCTTATTGTCATTTCTTTAATTCTCATTTCCTTAAGGAAAACTCTAGACAGGTTTTTCCTTACGCAATCGAAAAAGGTGCTACTAATTTTGAATAATTAACTTGTCTGCGTCCCTCCCTCTCCCTCTTTCTCTCCCTGTTTCTTTGTCTGCCTCGATTTGGGTTCAGCCACGCTTCGCATTATTGAAAATCCAGGCGAATTTTCCCAACAGCAGCGACAGCAACAGCGTTTTTCCTATTAATATTCATGGAAATCCAGTGAAAATTTATGCGCAAAACTGTAAAATTAAAGCAATTACAGCAACAATTGAGTGCGGTTGAAGGGAGGGGAGGAGGGTGCAGAAAGGAGGAGAGGGGAGCCAGGTTTGGCCTAAAGCTAATTACAAGAGATTTGCGTGTCGCGGTAGGCGTGGCATTTAGCGGGCAACTACAGGCAAATCTCAACAAAGATCTGCCTCCTCTTTCTCCCTCTCTCTCTCTCTCTCTCTCTTAGTCTCTCTCTCTGCCACCTCCTCTTGCCACTGTCTCTTGCCGTACAATTTGTATGCGTCGCCAGTCGCATCCGCAGGAGACGCTAAACAAAAAGGAAGCAATAGAGAAAGAACAAGCGGCAGAGGAGGAAGCAGAGAAGAAAGTGTAGGAGGGAGGGAAGCGGGGTAAAAGGTGTAGATTGGCAACTGCCCCACGTAGTCGCCGCAGGAATTCAATAAATATAAAATATTTACAATTTGAATTTGTTTGTCGTTCCGTTCTCTCTCCCCCTCTCTTTCTCTCCTCTTTGTCATGCACAGCGCGTGCCCCAAAGCGTTACATACAATTCAGCTTTTTGTCATCCAAGCCAGAACAAGTTCTTAAACTGGTTGAGCTGTTGTGGGGGAGGGGCAAGAGGGGGGGGAATCTTGGCCGCCTTCAACGGCAGCTTGAGCAAACATGAACTCTGGCGACATAAGAACGAAGCACAAGAAGAAGCAGAAGAAGAAGAAAAAGCAGCACAGGCCAAGACAAGAAAATAAACAACAACAACAACAACAACAACAAAAGCAGCGACGCCACGCGAAACTGGTTAAAAGTAGATCTCGCTGAGGAGAGCGCGCCGTTCGTGAATCGGTTAAACTGAACGAAGCTCTCCACAGCAGTCAAAGCAGGCCCAAAGCTATGTTGCCGTCTCTTTCCTGCCAAGACGTTGCCCCTGCGCAGTTTGATCGTAGTTAATAAGCGAGCCGAGTGTGTGTGTGTGCTTGTGTATGTGTGTGCGTGTGTGTATTGCCGTCCAACTGGTTTTTCCTCTACAACGTCAACGACGTTGATTTTCCGGCAGCCACGAAACTTGTTGGCCAAGAAGTAAAAACAAGTTTCGCAAAAGTCGCTAGCATAACGCGCAAAAGACGCACACAAAACGCAACGTGTTGCGCTTCGTACTGCAATAACAGCGCGCTGTTAATAAACGCTCTCTTTGGCTGTTAGCAGTGCCGACTGTTTCGTTAAGTGTTCGTTGAGTTGGCATGTTAAGCGCTTCGTTGTGCTCTCTAATGCTTGCGCTCTCTTCGTGTGTTCGTATACACGAATCGTATTGCTCACGAAGTTAAGATTCGTTCGTACATCAACATCGTGACGTTCATCGGCTCTGCTTAAAAGCATGCAACGGAAAATGCTATTAACAGCGACCGTTTACTTTGAAATGTTTAATATTTAATTTGATTTGATTAATTATACATAAATTTAATACTAAATTAATTTAAATATAAATTCAATTATCTGCTTTTATTTGTTTATTATTTATCTTGCAATATATTTCTTATTCATCTTGCCTTTATTATCTATTTCTCTGACATTTATTTCATACTTATTTTTCTTTTAATTACTCTTATTATTCACAGCCTACGATCATTGCACTCTCTTCGCCTGAAATCGTGCTCAACGAACACACAGTCGCACTACTTTGCCCACCTGGGCCTGTTGCTGCTGTTGCTCGCCTCGGCTCAAACCAGTTTCGTTAAGTAAAGAGAGCGCGCGTCTACATACTGTTTACAGCTGTCTGTCGTACATCGGGCGGCTCTCTTCGGCTTCGCGCGTTGAATCTGGCTTCGCTGAATCGCTTCGTATTCGTATGCATTCTTCAATCTCTTTTCATTTGCCGCTGCGTACGGACGTGTCGCGCTGTCGCTGTTGCCATCGTCGTCGTTTCTCACATTGCGAACACACACAGAGGCAACAACAATTTTTTTTGCGTAGCCTTTTCAGTCGTCGTCCGCGTCGCATCATCGTCTTGTTTACAGTTTCTGTGCAAAGAATAAATAAATAAACGAAGAGTGCAAAGCGAATTAACAATATTGCAATACAGCAACAAAGTGAACAAATGTGTATGTGTGTGTGTGTGTAATAACAACAATTATAATAATAATAAGCAAAACTATTAAGCAAAGTACCAGCTGCAGCAGCAGCGCAGCAGCTGCGTCATCTCAACGTCGACGCCGGCTTTGGCAGCGCGTTAGTTTGATCTCTCTCTCGTTCGCCTGCAACTTGCTTACCTGTCAAACAGGTTTCTACAACAACAACAACAACAACAACAAGTAGTAAAGCAAGTAGAAGACGAAGACAAAGCAGAAGACGAAGAAGAAGCAGAAGCCGCGCGCGCAGCAAACATTAAAAGGTTTATACCTCTATCTTGCTCACACTTACGCGCGCGCTCTCTTACGTGAAACCTTTCAAGCGTCGTTGTTGTCGCCTGCATACAAGAACAACAATAACAACTCTGGTGATTTCTGATTAACAACAACAACAGCACGCAGCAAGCAGAGACGCTGGCGCAAGAGCAAAGCAAACGGCCGATTATAACAGTGAAAAGGTGTGTGCGTGCGTATGTGTGTGTGCGTGTGATGTGCAGGCAATGAAAATGCTTGAGGTTTGAAGACCTGCCCAGCGAAAAGGGCTCCACAACAACAACAACAATAAGAAGAAGAAAACAAGACGAAGTAGAAAAGACGCGTCGCCATATTGAAAATTTTAAGTTATTTTTTTTTGTAATACTTTAAGTGATTGTTGGTGTTTAATAACTCTTTCGTTAGTGTATTTTGTTGGCCGCCATGTGGCGCTTCGAAGGAGTCAGTGAATAAGCAGAAGTGAGAAAGAGAGAGGTAACGGTGCCACATTTACCGTTAGCCAAAGAAGCTGCAAAAAAAGATAATAACAATAGACGAAATTGCAAAAGAGACGACAACAAAATGATGAATGCAAAGGCAACAACAACAACAACAGCAAAAGGAACAACAATGAGAAGCGTTAAAGGAAGGAGCAGCAGCAGCAGAAACAGAGCAACAACAACAACAACAGCGAAAAGTTTTTGGAAATTACTTTTGATCGGTAAGTGGAGAAAATAAAATTACAAATAAAAACGTGATACGAAAATGAGTAAGAAGAAGAAGTAGTAAAAATAAGCATAAAGTGGTAGAGCGAGTTAGGGTTATGCAGAGAACAGGTGTGTGAGGGAAGATGGAGAAGAGAGAGAGAGGTATGTAGATAAAGTCTCTACACGAGATGAATATAAATTTAAAAATATAACAAATAGAGACCACAATAAACAGGGCTTATCTCTCTATAGAGAGAAAAGCCACGATATCTTGGGGAAGCAGCAAATAGACTTTGGAAACGAATAAAGCACTAAACGTGTCATATAGAAAGAGCTTATCTACATTATGTACAAAATAACAGATCATACAAGTATATCTAAAGTTGCAACTTGGAAATAGTAGACTAGTCCAGAAGTCTATTAGAGATGGGATTGGCTATAAACATGGTATAGGTTGAAGAAGGAGAGCATCCTTATGCATATATAGAATTACAGCTGTGCTCAAAATAATAGAAGTGTTATCCCTTCTTCATTCATTGAAGTATTCAATTTGTTCACATTTCTCACTAACGATAACTGTAGTTTCAGAACGTGAAGACATATAGACCTATGCCTTGTCACATTATATTATTTTCCGCCTTAATCTCCATTCGACTTAAGACTTTTGGGTCCATTTCCCCCTCTGTGACTTTGTTTATGTGAAGAACCCTTTATTCATTTGCACTTTGAACAGCTCTTTGAGATCTTAAAACCTTTATCTATATGTTTCCAACAAATTCATGATCTAAACTTAATTTACTTGGGAAACAGCTAAAACTGTTTTGGATTGCAAGATTTCTTAGTTAGTCTGTATTAAATGTTGTCTAAATATGGATAAATTTCAACGTATACATATGTATATCTTTTTAAATATCTTACTGCACTCTATAAACAGTTGGAGTTGTCTTCTACAGTAAAATATCGGAGTTAACTGATAATAAATGCATTCCTATTAAAGTTGTTCCTTATATCATTTAACTCTCTGCAAAGAACCGCTACAACCCTCTTCTTTAATATAATATAATATCTCACTTATCTAATATGCAAGACAGACTAAACTAAATTTTCTACAAGTTTTACTCTTTGAATTCCTCTTCTAACTAGCTTTCATATATCTCTTCATATCTAAATTTAATAGAGATAAAATACTAAACATAATATGTATATATTATCTTCAACATTTCTCGCTGCCCAACAACTTCATCCATTATGCAAAGAGACTCATAACTAATATACCTCATGGTATATACTCGTATACCTCATACCTTATGAATATTCAACTGCATTATGCAGTCACAATAGTATATCTCCTTATCTTATCTTATCTTATAAGTTGTTCAATTAGTTATCTCCGCACTGGGCACACTTCATATATTTGTTTTTCTTTTCCCCCCACTCTCTCTCTGTTCTTCTCGTTTGTCATGAGTAATCTCTACTTCTTTCCTCCCACTCGTCTTGCGAATCTCTTTTTTTACAACGTTGTCTTCGAGTCCCTTTGGGTTATTATGATAGCTTAGCATTTCCTTTTTCAATTTCGCTGTAAACTTTCAATCGAAGTGGACAAGCATGGAGCGAAGGAGAGAGGGACAGAGGGAGAGAGTGAAAGAGATGGAAGAGGGGGAGACTGGCAATGCTGATGTCTGTTTTGTGGGTTTTTCCCAGTTGGCATTTTTCTTTATATAGCAAAATTAACTGACTCAGTCTTTCTATCTCTCTCCCTGTCTGACCCTCTCACTTTCGCATCTCCCCCTCTCTCCTGTCTCCTCTCCCCTTTGTCTATGTCTTATAAAGCATTTCCTCACTTCAGCCAATTTTCAATTTTTAGCTTTTTCCTTCACAAACACACACAAGTTTTGTTTATGACAGTTTTCCCCCCTCCCCCCTCTCCTCGCTTCAACCATCTTCTCTATACACACGCACCTGTTGTTGCCTTTTTCTTACTGCTATTCTAGCACTTGTTGTTGTTCTTGTTACTTTATTTGTTGTTGCTTTTCTTCTTGTTGTTGTCGTCACGTTACGTTGAATTGAAGTTTTTAGCTCTCGTAGTTTTTGTTGCTGCCCCTCAGTGTCATTGGCGTTTGTCCGGGTCCATTGACAGTTTCTACCGTTAGTTTTATTCGTTGCCCGCCTCTCTTTCTCCCCCCTCTCTCTCTCTCCTTGTCGCAGTTTGATCGTTTGACAGCTTTGGCTAAACTTTTGTTTGGCACAAACTTTGCCAGCTGCAAAACGCTTTTTAATACCGCGTTTCCCTCACTTTCCCCCCTGCCCCGCCGCCTCTCTCCCATTCACTTGGTGATTTGCATCAGTCCATCAATCGTTCAATCAGTCGTTCAATTCAATCAGTCAACACTTTTCCAATTTGTACGCGATTAACAAACAAAATTCTTCTCCCCCCCCAAATTCGTTTCCCTTTCTGACACTCAATGAAATGTGCGGCAAGCCATTTATCCCCCTCTCGCTTGCACGCATGTGTGCCCTCTCTCTCTCCCGCTCACTTCCTTCCTTTCCCCACTTCCCCTGTAAGTTTACAGGGTGTTTATGTTTATGTTTTGTGTGTAATCATTTAATAAATTAGACAAGTTGATTTGACATTTTAATTGGACTGACTGAGATACACAAACACACAAGCAGACACACAGATACATAGACTACACACACTTGCCGACACACACTTGCCTACACACACTAACACAGATTTGTATTCTCTGTTCTCTGCCCTCCCTCAACCTTGTCAACTTGTGTCAGAAATCAATGAACTCTCCATGGAAAGCTTTAAACGGTAAACGATCTCTGGGGGCATTAAAAGATTGTCATAAGGTGGGAGAGAGAGGCAGAGAGGGGAAGAAAGATGTGCGCATAGAGCGAGAGGTGTGCAGAGTGTATAGACGACAGAGCTTGCGTATCTTTGAGATACTTTCTGGCGCAAATAATTAAAAATCCATTATGCTGCGACATTGGGCAATAATTAATGCCATTAGCTGCCTATAAATATCAATTCCCTGAAGAAGAAGCAGTGACTGCCACAAGTTGCAGGCTGTATGTAGCGACTGTAGTTGTATCTTTGTATCTGTATCTTTGTATCTGTCGTTAGCTGTTGTATCCTTATTGCTCCAAGTGTCTTTTGAGTTTTCCCTCCTCTGACAGGATACTTAAGATGCGTCTCTCGTCTTTTCCGCTTTGCCTGCTGCTTCGCACACACACACGCACACGCACACAGAGATAGAGAGGGACACTGCGAGGGAGAGAGGGTGAGAGAGAGAGACGGCAGTTGAGCATTTTCTTTTTGGGTTTTTATGTTTATTTTGGTGCCTTTGCTTTTTATTTCGCTGTCGGTTGCGCCTTTGTTTTATTTATATGCCTCGTTTTCTGTCTACCTGCTCTGCCTTGCCGCGCTTCGTTTCGTCTTTCTCTCTACCTCTTCTCCCTCTTCGGCCTCTGCTGCTTTTCGTGCCGCTTCTTCTTTCTGTGCGTTTTTCCTTTGAGTTTTCCCACATTCATTTCATTTCCTGCGCCCTGGCACGGCCAAGTGCCTCCTGTCAGCCAACAGTCCGCTCTCCCTCTCCCTCTCTCTCTCTCTGTCCTTCTCTCTCTTTCTCTCCTGCCATCTCTCTGTACCTGCGACCCGCTTAGCACTCTGCAAATGCGCGTGAATTATGATTGTAGCTCGTTTTTCAAAAACTGTTTTTCGGGCACTTTTTTGCTGCTACGTTTTTGTTGTTGCGCATCCTTTGGATACACACGCGTGCAGCCTGCGGCGCACGTTTTGCTCTTCCCCTGTTCCTCCTCGCCTGCCCCGTCTGCTGTTGCAAGTGCAGCAGCAACTTGGAAATTAAAATAAATTAAACAAATATTTTGTTTGTTTGAAATTTACGTGCAAACGCAGTGCTGCCATTGCGGAAATGCCACGAAAAACGAGCTGAATTTTCACAGACAACACAACAACAACAACAGCAACAAGAACAACAGCAGCAACAGCACAAAAAAGCAGCGCCAGCAGCAGCTGCGACAGCAACAACGCGCTTCGCACATCCTGCAACAGTCACGCTTGGCTTGCCTCTCGCTCTAGTTCTCATACTCTCTCTCTCTCTCCTACTCTCCCACTCACTCTTGCCATTCCTCTGACTATCCTCACCTCGCTGTCTGCCTCTTCTCCTCTCCTCTCCCCTGAAACTTCTCTGACAATTTGCATGCGCAAATTGTTTATCAAAATTGAGTTAGGCGCAGCAGGGGGATGGTGGATGGGGGGGGATATATCAGTGGAATACGCTCTATATATAGAAAGCAAGCGTTATAACGAGTTATGACAACCTTTTGTTGCCGACACAACTTGTTAAGTTTTGGCCATATAAAAAGAAATGGCTAAAAATAGCTAAAAAAAAAAAAATAAAAGAAAAGTAAAAAAAGACAGATTTGTTGACAATTTCAAATCTATATTGAGTGAGTTTTTTGTTTGATTTTTTAGCAGGCACTTGGCTGCTTTTCTAATACAAAATATAGCTGTCTTTTTGTTGTTTAATTATTTAGAGAGTGAGTAAGAGAAGAAGAAGAGAGAGAGAAACAGTAGTATAAGTTATAGCTTGTTCTTCTATTCAGAGAGAGAGAGACTGATAAAGTAACTAAGGTCGGCGACATTATAAACTGTTCTGACATTAAACAACTTAAGGCTCTACCATAATACTTGTATACTATATATGCATATAGTGCAAATGATCTGGCAACGCCGAGTCAGATGGCAGTCTACGAACTGGCAATGATGTAGAAGAAGAAAAAGTTCTCGTTAAGAAATAAAAGAATAAGGCTAATGCTCTATCTATCATGCGACTGTAGATCTTTCTTTGGCAAAGTCTGCTATAAAAATTAGAGAGGTGCCATAACTTGTATATATTCTCATTTATGCACTGAATTCTTCTGTCCTTTAAATTTCAATTAAATGTATTTTCGAATAAACAACTTTAGAAAATCTTTGCAATTTATTTTGTTTTTTATCTCTCTTAATGCTGATCATCTTTCGCCTTGCTAGCATGAATAGAATTCTCTAGAATTGCCCAATTTAATTACTTCTTTGTCTCGTTTGCCAACTTAATGCCAGCTTAATCTTTCTTATAATTTAATTATCACCTTTGCCCCAATTACCTTATCTTCACTGATACCCTTGACAAATTTAACACTCGCTGAGTAAGCTCTGTTTTTGCATTGATTATTGCATATCAATTGCTCTCGCTCTCCCCCTCCCTCTCTCTCTTTTTCTCCCTCTCTCTCTTTGCCTTTTGATTATCCCATACAATGTTCTTTTAGTTTCTTTTATTCACTCACTTTTTATGCAGTTATTCCTCGTGCTCACTCACTCTCTTTGTTTTGCTTTTGCATATGTCTCGCTCTTCCCTGTCTCTCTCTACCTTTTTTCTGTCTACCCTTCCCCCTCTCTCACTCCTCATTTAATCTCTCCTGTGAGTTGCTACTTTCGGGGGTTTTTATTGCATTTTGCGCAAAAACTTTTGAACTGATAATACTTTGAGCCCCAGTCTGACCCCAGTTATCCCCTCAATCCCTCCCCCGCTCCCCTTGCCAGCCTTGACTGAGTTGAGTTTAGTTTTTGGCGCTTGGCATATGGAATTTATGTATGTTTTCACACACACACGCACAGGCACACACACGGGAGCAGATACTGTAGAGATACATTTGTATCCAGTTATTTGTATCTGTATCTTTTGCATGCGACAGTTTTGTGTTTTTTGCCCCTCGTCGTGAGTGTGTGTGTGTGTGTGTGTGTGGGTGAGGCAGCTGTTTAAACAGACAACGCACTAAGAACAACAACATGTGGAGCAACAACTACAGCAACAACAACTACAGCAGCAACAATTGCAAATTTCTTGCATATTTAAGGCAGCTGCCTCTGCTGCTTCTCACTTCTGCTTCTCTCTCTCTCTCTGCTGCTTCTTCTCCCTTCCCTTCTTCTTCTTCTTCTGCTTCTTCTCCATGTATTGCTCTATAAAAATTCAATAACATTTGCTGACAATAAGTACAAGCGACAAACCTGACCTCGTCGTTGTCCAATTTAAATTATAGAAAAATACTGCAATTCTTGGCAATATTTTTGTAAACGTATTTCAAGATTTTCTTCACTGCTTTTTTGCTTCCTCATTTCTGCTTGATTTTCATAATTTTTCGTAATATTTTTGTAACATTTCTTTGAGCAGGTTTCATTGTTTTATTTCTCCTTCAAAGTTAATTGTTATGCGCTTTTCGACACGTTCTTTAGTTAGTTTATCTACCTCTCTCTGCCTCTCTCCCTCTCTCTCTTATTTATAATTCGTTCTTGTGACTCATTTGCATTATTCACACATTTTATAGAAATTATTTAAACGTTTTCTCCCTCTTATAAAGTATATTTATTAATTGCCAAGTTAGCATAAAAATATTCTTTAGTTTGTGTGTGTGTATTTTCTTTGGTATTTTTTACCGTCTTCCGCTTGTTTATTGTGAATCGTGACGCGCGTTTTTAAACGCTAGCAACACAGAGGGAGTGCAAGAGAGGGAGAGAGAGAGAGAGAGAGAGGGGTAGAGAGAAAGAAACGTGCAGGCATTCGTAACTCACCACACCACGCTCTATTCCCCTTCACCTTCTTCCTCTCTCTCCTGCTAACTGGTCACACCTCCCCCTCCTCGTTCTCTCGCTCTCGCTCTGGTCACACCTCAGTTTTGCTGAGTCGACGTTTCACATTTTGATTGAATTGCGTCTGGAATTGTTATTGGTATGAGTCGATTCGTTTGCTTTGACGACTTTTTATGCTACTTCTGGCTACCGTTTGCCACAGTCTCTTCATTAGCATTTCAAGGGGAGAGGCAGAAGGAGACAAAGACAGAGACAGAGAGATAGTGCTGTGGAGTGGGATCAGCTTATCTACATAACTCACAGTTCACTGTTCTGTGATACTCGTATATTATGTCTGCCAATTTGGCAATCGTTGAGTGTCCTCTCTCCTCAACATTTCTCTGAATAGTCATTAACATTGGTCAAAAGAGAGAGGGAGAGCAGGAGAGAGAGTTAACTGTTAAAAGTCAAGAGAACTTTTGATCTTAGGTCTATAACAATGGCTTTGGTAACACTGTGCAAGTTAGCTAGATTATTTTCTTTATTATTTGACTCGTTTTAAATTTACGTGTGTAAATATTTTGATCTCTAAGGGGCTCTTAAGTCTTTTGAGCATACAAAGTCATGTAATATATGCAAATCTTGTATTTTATAAGAGATTTTAAACTTGTTTTGTATGTTAGTTCTGATTGAGAGGAATAAAAAAGAAGATAATAAAAGAAACTTGAGGTAGCTATGCTTTGATCTTTTAAGTCGATTAGTTTAAGTAGATTACTATAGTATACACGCTATAAGTATTATTGTTACTTTGATGAGTATTCTAATGTCTTAGTTTCTTATAGTTAGGAGCATTCTTAGGTACTGCAGTTGAGATCATTTTAAAACTTGGAATACTCTTAAAAAATTTGTTAGATTTCTTGCAATACCTTTAATACCTTGCTTGGTATGGCATGGACAACTTCATTATTCATTATACATTATCAACATCCATTGTATAATATAAATCTTGCGCAAGCTGAGCTCAGTTTCTTATGGTTAGAAGTATTTGTAGCTTCTAGAGTTAGTTCAGAATACTTTCAATAAGTTCTTTAAATTTCTTAGGATACCCTTGACATCTTGCCCGAGTTCAGTGCTTTCATCCTTTTTTATCTAAAGAATACCTTTATAGAAAGTACCCAACATACAAGTGTATCAAAATCTTCGCTTTGCTTGCCTCCCCCCCCTCCCACACCCACACACACACACAAATTGCTTTTAATTAAAGCGTATCATGCTCTGCGTTTTGCTCGATTTGTTTTTGCTCTTTGCTTTTCTCTCTCTCTCTGTTTTTGCTGTGCTTCATTTCTTGTTGCCCCTTTTGGTCAACACTTTCTGCTGTTACTTTTTTTTTTTCTTGCTTTGGCCTGTCTGCAAGTTCTACGTGCTGCTGTCGTTGCTGTTGCTGTTGTTGTTGTCGCTTCCCACTCGAACGCTCCAAAGTTGCTCATCGCTTGTCGCTTTTGCGGCTTCTGTTTGCCCATTTTGCAGCTGCTTCGTTTGGCTTCGCCCAGAAGGAGATTGGCTTTCGGTGCGTCTTCGGGGGCTACTTCACCAGAAGAGGTTCTCCCCCCCCCCCTCTCTCTCTCCCTCTTCCAGTTCGAACTGGTCTAATTTGTATGCGCAACATGTCAAAATTGTTGTGGTCAATACACTGATTGCTTTTCATGTATCTGTTTCGAGACTGAGACCAAGGGTAGAAGTAGCTCGGCCCACGTTGTGGCAGCTGCACGTTTCGTGTGGCATCCGCAGATATTTATGACCATGTTTGGGCTAGGTAGCAGTAGCAGAGAGAGGTGGAGGTGGAGGTAGAGGGAGAGACTGTGGACTTGGGTCCAGTCTTCTAGAACTAGGCCAATCCTTCAGCCGTTTCAGCCTTTCCTTTCTCTCGTATTTTGGCAGCTTTTTGCTTGTGTTTTTAGCCGCAGCTTTTTGCTGCAATGCTTCAAGCGTTTTTCCTAGACACTTCTTTGGACTCTCTGTTAGTCTGTTCGTCTGTTTGTCGGCCGGTCTGTCTGTTCAACTGGCTGTCAGACCCCTTCTTGGCAGTACTTTGGCTTAGCTGCTTGACGCAAAAGGTGCGTTTTAAGTGGTGCGTGGAGGCAGCTCAAGTGGTGCCACAAGAGAGACTATCTTGGAGAGGCATAAGCACAGAGAGGTATGTAACGGATAAATAAGAATATATAGTAGAGATATATAGGCGGTATAGAAAAGATATAGAAGAGATATAGAAGAGATATAGAGAAGAAATATATAGAAGAGATATACAGAAGATACAGAAGAGATACATTGGATATTTAAAGATGATATATATAGGAGATATAGAAAAGATATATTAGAGATAAAGAAAATATATATAGGAGATATATTTTCCTTAAAATGCTACTTTAAAATGTATTGCATATGAATACTATATCTAAATAGGATATAAATAGCAGTATATCATATCTATATACCTATATCATATCTACGGTATCATATATCATTGAATATGCTATCATATATCATAATCCTGACTATGGCATCATATTTCATACTTAATTGCTTTATATAGAACACTAATTTGATCACTATGATATATAGTTCATGACTAATTTGTCTAATTATGAATTCTACTGTATAGAACTCCCCCCCTCAGAAGTTCTCCCCATATAGAGTTCCCCAGCTACCTACACCCTTATTATCAATTTAATTGTTCTTTTTTAATTTCATTGCGCTGTCTTCCCCCTCTCTCTCGCTCTCTCTCTCTCTCCCTCCCCTCGATCATAATCCATATTTCATATTTAAATTCTTTGGAATTCCCGAAATGCTAATGAAGCTGACTTCAATTTAACAATTTAACCCCAGCACAAATTTTTCCCGGGCAAGAATTAATCAAAAAATGCTGAAAAATTGGATTACCACATAGGCCATGACTAGCTTGCTCCCTCGCTCTCTCTCTCTCTCTCTCTCTCTCATCTCCTGCTTTGCTCTTTTGCTTTTGATGCTTAAAGTTTTAATTAAACGCATATTGCACTTTAATTTCCATTCATAATTCAGAATATTGAAAGAGAAAGAGGGAGACAGCGAATGTGGGGAGAGGGGGCTGTGTAGTGCAGTGTGGGGGGTGACTTTTTTTTGTAGTGTGGTGGGTTTGGGGTTGGGGTGAATTCGATTGCACACTCGCATTATCCCATGAATAGACTTTTATTGCAATTTTATGCGCTTCAATGAAACTCAATAAAATGAACATTTTCGCTCGTTGCAAGCTCGACTGCAAAAAAATTATATAATAAATATCAACAACAACAATACCAATGGAACAAACAATGACGTTGAACAATGTTCATGATGGTTCAGGGGAATTACGAAAAAATAAGTAGAAAATCAAAAAAAAATAATAAAAAAAATGAGTGAAAAAGAAAAATTTTTTATTTTGTTGCCTTTTTGCGCATTATAAAAAGTTGTTTCGCTCGAAAGTGAAATCAATTACACCGAAAATATTTCGATTGCACTTTGCAAGTGAAATTAATAAACCACTTTTCGGGGGGAGTAGCATAGAAAAGAGGGCGTGGCTACCTTACTCTCTGGGGGGTAGTTTTAAACGATTTCTGTGATTTATTAAGGCGCATTTCTCATCAATTGATTCCGACTAAATGCGCATTAGCACAGCATAAAAACTGCACGTGGGGAGGATTGTTTACAGGCAGTTGATGCAGGGAAAGGAAGTGGGCGGGGCGGGGCATAGAAAGAGAGAGAGAGAGAGAGAGAGAGAGAGAAGGGGCTGCTGTGACAATTCAAGTGATGACTGTGAATGCAAATGAATTTTACACTTGAAACACACAAGAGCAGACTGCGATTGCAACCCCCAACACCCTCTGCCCTTTTACGCTAACCCCCTCCCAGACTCCATGTACTTCCATCTTCTCTCTAATTCAACCCGAAATGGAATGTTTGATTAGAAAAATGTTTTGCATAGCGTTAAATTTTATTTTTACTTTTGCAAGGGCGTTACAACTCTGCCAAGGGGGTAGGGGAGACTTGGCTGCCACCTGGGGGGTTGCAACCCTGTTTTATACATTTCTCTGATTTATACGCGCTGCACAGCAACAAAAAACAATGCGTGCCAAAAAGGTTTACAGTTCATTTTGTGTATTATGTTTTTTTTTTTCTGCTTTGCATTTCATTTTCCCAGACAGACTGACAGACGAGAACGAAAAATAAGAAGAAGAATCAGTAGACAAGCCAGCTAAATGTGCACCAGCTGCCCCCTGCTCCCCCTCTTACACTTCTCTTACCCCCCCTCTGTGGCACTGCAACAACCCTCGAGGGGTGCAAAAGTGAATTGATATGCTTGAGAAACCAAGCAAAAGTAACGAGACGACGAAATTGCGGATTGCATTCGAGTGGAGAGATGGCAGTGAAAAGGGGTGGGGAGGGGAAAGGGGTCTGCACTGATTTCTTTAGCACTGCAAGCATTGTGGCCGTGTGCCAGAGGGGCTGCTCTCTGTTGTTGTTGTTGTTGTTCTTGTTGTTGTTGTTTCAGCGAATCCTTCTCGAGCCACCACTGACAGTTTTCTCCAGCCCTTTTTCCACTGCGTTTGTCTTTCGCAGCAAATCCGAATGCTAAATGCTCATTTTGTTGGTTTTACCGGGGGGTAAACAGATGGGAAATTCAGTCAGTCCGTGGAAGGAAAGAGAGAGGGGAGGGAGGAAAGAAAGAACAAACCCAAAAAAGGAAACTCACTCAGAGGGTTGCAATTAATGGCAGAACAAATTGTTTCAAAAAATAACTTTATGCATATAGCAAGACAATATATATCCTGTTAGCGGATGATACAGTAGAAGAGGGAGGATAACCCCATGAAATGAAAAAGAGATATGTGTAAATGTGGGAAAATCTATTGTGAAACAGACAAGGGGAGAAGGAAAAGAGATGAGAAACTTGAAAGAACTTTTTAAATTGATCGTGAAATAAATCTATAAGGGTTCAATAAATATAGTTATATGATACGAAATGTACGAGATAAATAGGTAGATAAATGTGCTGACACATAGAAGAAAGAACCTATTTTCTATAGAAATAAAATAAATTGAAAACTAATCTGGAATTTTCAAAATATTTCATTAAAAATTTGCTGCAATTGGCGTGTTTTTAAATATATTTAAAATTTGATATAATATTGGAGTACTAAGAAAATGTGGCATTGATCTTTAAGATATACATTGCAAATTCTTCTGTAACTTAAGATTCCGCCTTGAAATATAAAGAAACCTATTCAATAGACAATTTCTCTCAATATTGTCTGTAATTTGCTAAAGCTTTATCAAAGTGAAATAACGGGAAAACGTATTAAGACGCCTTCAATAATTTTCAAGCAATTCCTTGTTATATTATTGTTGTTGTTGTCGTTGTTACTGCCGTAATAAATTCGCCCGTGCAATGTCTTAAAATGTTTGTCTCGCTAATCACCTGTCAAATCTGGAAACACGCTGACAAATGATGCGCCGCAGTGTGTGGGTGTGCAGGAGTGTGCCTGACTGTATGTGTGTGTGTGTGTGCGTGTGTTGGGTGTGCGAGTGTAAAACTGTAAAAGTAAAGCAAATAAAACGCAATCATTCAATTGACAACTGAGCCGCATCCGTGATGCTTGGAAAACGCAGCTGAGGGAAAAGGAAAATCAATTTGGCTGCCTAAAAAATATGTCTCTCTTTCAACCTCTCCTCCCCCCCTCCCCTTCTCTTTCTCTCTCCCTGAGAAGTAAAATTCCAGCGTTGGCGGCGCCAGTAAAAGCCATGCCCGCATTTTCCTTGCCTCCCCCCTGTGAAAATGTCAATGAAAATGTGCTTGTAATAATAACTGAATGAAGCAGGGCTAAGGCAGCGACAGAGAGGGGCAGGGTCAGGCAAATGGGTTTATAGAAGGAGCGAGGGAAAGTGGTTTCACTGTGGAAGAAAGCAAAATTCAAGGACAAACACAGTGGAGAAAACACAAGTCAAACATTTCGTGAGGTTTTCCTTTTGTTCAACTGTGTTTGCCCTCAGTTGTTGTTGTTGTTGTTGTTGTCGTTGGGGTCTAGCTAAACTGAAACTGCTTAGAAGTTTCTTATACAGCCTACCCAAAGGGGGGGGGTGGCTTGTAATTTTCATTACAATTTGGCGTAGGTCAGGGGGAAGGAACTGTTGGAGCTACCCTCGCTGTCGTCTCTGGTTTATATCCTCTCAATATCCTTGGCATTTCCCTTTTTGTCAAGCTTGGCAATAAATTTTAAAGTCATTGCCAGCGGCTGCTTAAAGTTGTAGACGGTCCTGGCTCCGCTTAGGCTCCCCTAGCTATACGTTTAGGCTCCCCTAGCTACCCTAAACCAACTGCTTGCTAAGTGTATTAACTGTAAGGCGTTTGCGGTAATAAGTTTAAAAAGTTTTTCGCGCTCTTGCGACGACTTTTCCCTTGACTTTGCCACGTCGATTGTCAATAGAAGTAGATGAAGCAGGGCGAGAGACAGACGAAGAAGGAGGAGGTAGAGAGAGGATGCTGATGCGAGGGAGACTTACCTGGGCAACTACTTTGCGTAATTATGTCAATTGCTATTAGAAGCGCCAAGCAGTAGCAAATGAAAGAGAAAGAGGGAGTTAGAGAAAGAGAAAGAACAAGCGCAAGCTATTGATATGCTTTCCCTCTCTCCCTCTCTCTTTCTCTTTCTCTTTTCTTTCTTCTCTCTCTCTGTTCCCTTGTTTCAAGTGTCGCCCTTTGATTTCAATCTTACTTTGACTTTGGCTTTAGTCTCTGCCCCTCTTGCCCGTGCCTCTCTCCCTCTCTCTTTGTTTGCGTATTGGCTTGACTTGGCAGCCCCAGCCAGCCACAGCCACAGCCCTGGCTAGGCGAGCATTCAGCCATCCATCCATCTATCGTCTCTATCACATCTATCGCATCTATCCATAGTCATTATCTCGCTTGCCTTGCTCTCTTACCAGCATAATCCCGTTTGTGTCAAGGACAGCAAGCCTAGAGCAGTCAAGGGTGAGAGGTAGAGGGAGAAGGGAGAGCAAGAGGGTGCTCCTTGCCAGGACCTTTCATGGCTTGCGTGCTTGTTAGGCATTCCGAATGCGCTTAATAGTGCCACAAAATCAATGTATTTTAGCGTTTTTTCCACGCTTGATTGGCCAACGAAAAATGCTCAGTTTTCCCTCTCTATCTCCTCGCTTTCCCTCTCTCCATATCTCTTGAGTTGATTAACACATTGCGTATTGGATTTGTGCCTTGTGACAGTTTACGGCTCGTGTGTGTCGTGTGACAAATCATTTCATTAATTTTGCACATACTTAATGGCAAATTAATTAAGCGCCCTTCACACAGAGACAAGAGAGATAGAGAGAAAGAGAGAGAGAGGGAAAAAAACGAATGCTACTGCATGTGGCGCCATCTAGCGTGCAGTGGCTGCAGTTATGCAAGGCTATAACTTCAAATGCTCGCACAGCGTATTAAATATTAATTAATTTCAATTATATCCCTATTTGAATGTGCCACGCCTACCACCCTCACCTGAACAGCTCATTTAGCTGGCAGAAGTTGTTGACTGTGCGACTAACAGATACTCTTTGTTTATAGATGAATTGAAACTTTTGAAATTATGGCAACTAACTTAGATATAACCATATCGCAGTTCTTACATTATCATTACCATATTGTACTCTTTCACTTGTAAAATCTCCTAAAATTGGTTTATTATATGAAGGACAGTATTATTATCACATTAACCTATTTTACAGGTTTGAAATTTGGTTTTTGATATGAAAAAGGTTTCTTTTTTATTGAACTTATTAAAATTATAAAGAATCTGTATAAGAAAATAAATTTTTTACAATTTTAATTTTACTTCACATTCTAATTTTAGTTCAAAGAAACCTAAAAAAACAAACCTAACCTGAAACAAAATAAACCTAACCTAAAACAAAATAAACCTAACCTAAAAAAAATAAACATAACCTTAAAAATAAACATAACCTGAAAAAATAAACCCAACCTAAAAAAAATAAACCTAACCCAATTAACCTAATCCAAACATACTTATATGTATGTTTTATACTTCAAACCTATTCAAGATTCTTCATACATATGATGTTTTCAAGGTAAAATCAATTTAGTTTTTTTTTTATGTTTTATAATTTTGCAATTTCATTAAAAACTTCCGCTTGACTCAACCTCAACCGCAACTTGGCTGTACCCTTTCTCCAAGCACACTTGCATTGCCATAGTTACAGGGCATAAAAATGGCATTTTAAATGTTATAAATGAAATGCGTTTTAATTAATTTTCCACCAGGTATGTCTCATTGTTGCTGTTGTTGTTGCACTTTTGTTTGTCATGTTTACATGCATATTTGATAGAGCAAATAAATTTCCATCGCTAGCTGTCTCCTGCTACAGACTTTAATAATATTAATTTATGTATTTATTTGTGCCAGACACAAAGAGAGGACTGAGAGGGAGGGAGAGAGATGAATGAGTGAGAAAGCCAACAAACTGTTTAAGGAAATTGAACGCAAAAAGCTTTCTGGGTTTGTTTGTTTATTATTTATCTTGAATTTATTATGGATTATGCCAGATATCTTTTGGAATTTTGCGCATTTACAGTTGACAAAGAAATCGATTCGAATTCGAATTGAATCAACATTCATCTTCAATTTGCGATTGTGTTAAGTGAACAAGTCTCTGGCATCTGTTCCAGAGCTGTTAAGAAACAAATTTGATTTAACGCTTTGTTTTCTATTACGGATTGTTCATTGAGGGAGGAAAGAGAAGCACTTGAGGGGAGAGGAAATAATGTTAAGGTATGCGAAATATGCTGAAGTATCACTTGAAATAGTTTTTGAATAAAGAAAACGATGGGGAATTACAGTTGAAGGGCCTGAAGTGGGCATGAGAAAAGCTTTTCTCGACTATAAAGTATAAATACATGTTTACATATAAATTATATAATATTTAATATTTTTTTCAAGATATGCAAAGGATTGTTAGATTGATTCTTTTTATAAAACATTTTGAGCAAAAGGTCTTTTTGGCGAAGTCTTTGATTGGCATCGATTTTCAAAAGTTTTATAGGCTGGTTTTCTGAAAGATTTCATAGCGAACTTAACGGAAAACTTGTCTCGTAATTTATTTTAAGGGTTTTTCTTGATCTGAGTCCAAATTGTACAACTTTTATCAGCAAAAGTTAAAGAATTTTATTATTTACATAATGCTAAGGATATAAACAATATGTAGTGTATGCTTAAAGTTATGTAATGCTTATCCCACTATTCCAGTATGACCAGTTAACTTTACAGTTACTTTTACAGCACTCTCTCAGCTCCTATCGCTTTCCCAGGCGACGCACTCTAAGGCCCTTCATGCTTTTCTTGCTTTCTTTATGATAACTCGTAAAAAAGAATGAAAGGCAGAGAGAGAGAGGGAGAGAGAAAGAGAGGGAGAGTGAAAGAGAGTGATAACATTGCGTTGCACTGTTAATTAATTCATCGTCAAAATATTTTTTCGCCCTCTTCTATCGTCAATCTGCTCTGGCAATTTGCAGTGTGAATTTTGTGTACGCACTTAGCAGATACAGCCACAGCTACAATTGCAGATACAGATACAATAAGAAAATACAGCTACAAAGCGTATAAACAATAAAAAGACAACAACAACAACAGCGCATAGTTTTTATCGTTTATGTTTACAGCTCAACAAAGATTTTTTGTTATTTCTTTTATTTCTCATTTTTTTCTTTTTTGTGGCGCATTCGAATTGAAATATTTTTTTATGTAAATATTTTCACAGTTTGAGGTGGGAAAGGGGGGGGAGGGAAGGCATTGAAGTATGCCCAGTTGAGTGATGGCACTCGATGTTTGCCAGGCTGCTTCTACCTCTCTCCCTCTCTTTATCATACCTCTGCCCGCCCTTCTCTTTCTATGTCAGCTGCCACACCTGCTTGCTTAATTATCGTGTGGCAACTTGAGGTTCCTCTTCGCGTTGCTGCTCCACTTTGCCTTCGTTTTTATGCGCTTCATTCGATGCCGGTTACAAATTTCAAATGAACTTCACGACAACGAAGAAGACGAACCAGAGAAAGCCGCAGCTCACACAGCGACAACAACAATGAGCAATAAATTGTTGTATGAACAGTTCACGTACTTCTAAACGAAATTGGGTTTATTGCCTCACACATGCACAGAATGAGAGCCAGACACACCTAAGCACACCTTGCTATGGCTGCAGCTGTCGCCCCAGGGGGGGAGGGGTATGGAAGGGTGTCAATGAAGAGGTGCAAACAACGCAAACATTTGTGCTGCACTTTCATCACCTGCTCAGAGAGGAAGCAAAGAAGGCAAAACAGAATCGAGAATTGGTTAGAAAAGTGTGTGGAAATCTTTTTCAAATCTCATTACACTGTACTAGTTTGGCTTTTTTTTTCGGGAGAGCGCATTAAAAATAAGTAAAAGTAGATTGAGAAGGTACTCGCAGAAGATCACAGTCAGTTAGGTACAGTTAGGTTGTCTGCGTATCTAGGTTGGGTGTAGGGAATGTTTCTATATTGGGAAAATTAGAGTGTTCTCGACTCTCAAATTACTTAATTTTTTTTTTTTTTTTTTTTTTTTTTGTGACTTAAATATTTAACTTTAATGTATAGCTTATTTTGTATTGCATACTCCGCGGGTCAATTTTATGATCTGTCTAGCATTCCAATGACGCCTGAATAGGTTTGTTTAACGAGGGAGAATTGGGGGCGTGGTCAACTTATGAAATAAACTTACACTGCATCTACATCCTGCCATAAATATGTAATAGTCTACCTACTACACTGAACATAAATTTAAATCATCTTTAATGTTGCTTTATACCTCTTTGGTATCTCGTGCTACCTCTATCTATCTACCCTAATGGTTACTATACATGCCAATCTTTATCTCTCTCCGAAAACTATCTTAATAGTCTTGCCCAATCTCAACATCTCCATTAGGCATTTCAATCTCCAGCCTGCACGCCTCTTCCACTCTCTCCCCCCCCGTCTTTGCACGATTCGGAATACATTAAAGCAAGAGTCTTCTAAGTACTATGCCGAACCACGACAGAGCCTCCATTAATTCTGGTGCCATCATTAACGCTGCCAGCAGCAGAATCTGCCATGAGTTTTTCTCATTCGTTTTTTACGCTTTTGCAATTTTTCTTTCTTACATTTTCTCTCTCTCGCTCTCTTTCTCTCTTTCTCCTTCTGTGTAAATGTTGTGCGGGACATCTTTCGCGTGCCGCTGTCAATAGTACCCAAGTTGTAAACCGCCCCCCCCCTTGCTGCCCCCCTCCCCCCTTTGTCACTCTTTACATGCCACAGACAATTTAATTTCAATGTCGGCCGCGCACAGTTTAAAGAAATGAGGCAACTTAAGTGGCAACAAATGGACAGCTGCAAGGGGATGTAGAGGGAGGGGGAGCATGACTATATGGTACAGAGTGAGAGGGGTTGAGAGAGTGTGGGAGAGCGGGGGGGGGGAGTGCGTGGTAGAATAAATAGTTTTGTTGTGACACTCATAAGTCGACGTGCTGACGCGCTTCGCTGAGGCAACGCTGGCGGTGCGTGCAACTGACAAGTGGCGGATTTGCCAGCATAAAACAGTGGCATGACAGAGGGGGGCTGAGGGGGTAGGGAAGTGTGCAAGGGGAGGTGTTAAGGAATAGCCGAAAACTGTTTGGGCAGCTGACAATGTTGTGGTTTTCTTGTGGGCGTGACCAATGCACGCAACAAGTGGCAAGTTGGCACGGAGAAAGAGAGAGAGGGGGGGGGAGCTCTTGGTATGTTGTGCTGCTAATGAGTTTTTAAGTGTCACCAGGCGAGGGCAGTGCGACACAGTTTGGGCTTAAGCTGTCCCCTCACACACACACACTGGCACCTCCCTCTGCCCCTCCTCCACTGTCACCTTCTGCTTCCCCCTTCAACACTTCATGTGTGTGCGATAAACTGGCAAACAATTTACGCGCGCGTCGAGCTCGTTCTTTTATTATTTATTTATTTATTTATGACATTCTTTGCACAGTTATAAATCAAGCTCGAGTCACGTAGAAGTAACTGCGCAGTCGACAGCAGTAGCGGCAGCGACGTCAACTGCGATGATTGCTGCTGCTGTAAATGACAAACATGTTGCACTTCGCTGCGGATGTTGCAGGTACTCGTACAGGAGTGTCGAGTGAAAATATTGAAAGCTTCTGCTGAAAAACTTGGAAAATTGTTAAAAGAAATGCTGAGAAAAACTAAAAGAAACAAGTTGAATTTCAATGGAGAATGTTGATGATCCGTTGAACAATGTTTATGGGGCAATTAATGTGGAATCTATTGTAGAAAAGAACTAGGCTTGTTAAAGTAAAGTAAAAATGATTAAAGAAAAGAAACGGAAACAGCAAAACTCGCATATAGACAGAGATATAGACAGCGTAAGAGACACAGCTAGAGACCTCTAGAGACAGAGCTCGTCTTCAGCCCCAAATGTCAAGTGTCAAGGTGGAGAAATGAAAAATGATTAAAGATGGGAATTGGGGTGGGAGAAGGACTGATAAAGAACCACTGTGACGAGCAACAGAAGTGGCAACAAGTAGAAGAAACAGAGGCAAGACGATGAAGAAGTAGAACTCGACAAGTTTTAAGTGGAAAATGAAATAAATAAGCAGCGAGTGTCGAGAAAGAGAGAGAATTGCCTATGGAGAATGAGGAGGTGCCGTTAGTCAATGTTCCCTGCCCCAGAATATTAGCCGAAAGGGGAGGGGAGGGCGAAATTGACAAGCGAAACATTGAAATTGCTGCAATGACAAACTATATTGGGCAAGGCCGGAGGAAGGAAGCAGGGGTAAGTGAGAGGCGATTGGAGAAGCGGGTCACGGGGCCTGCAGCTGATGCACTGCGCCTTCACTTGACAGAGACGAATGCGAATGGGGGCAGCAGCAAGGGGAGGGGGGAACAGTGAGGGTGCTGCACGTGCGTCTCTGCCGAGAGACATTTAAATTTAAACCGAAGATTGTTGCAGATGTTGCTGCGTTGTGGCTTCGCCTTCGCGGCTATGCCAATGAAAAATTGGTGCTGTGCAGCAGCAGTGAAGAAGTCGAAGCGGAGGGGGAGCGGCAGCGGGAGGAGGAGGTTACTACTAGGTGGCGGCATGTTTAATTAATGCAAAGTAAATAAGAAGCAGCAACGGCAGCAGCATTTCCCCGAGAAAACCAACAGCGAGCAAAATTGATTGAGGAATGCGCCACAAAGCGGGTGGCAACGCACAGCCAAGGCAAGGGAGGTGCGGGAAGGGGAGGTAGTACGGGAGTGGGGAGTAAAGTGCCTGCCTCAGCACTGCCTGTGATAGTTGCATGCATTGTTGCAGCCTCAACACTGCTTGCCGTTGCCATTGCCGCTGGCTGCCACTGCAATTGCCTTCCGTCACAGGCTATTTATAAGGTTCCCCTCTCCCTCCCTCTGCCTACCCTTCCCCTGCCTTACAGTTTGCTCAGTTTTGTTTGCCAGCTTCGTTGTTGCCTTCACGTTTTTTGATTGGATAAAATTGTTGGTAAATTGGTTTTTTGTGTTCCCAAGCAGAGAGTGCTGAAGGAACTGAAGAAAGATCTTCAAGATATTGAAAGGAAACTAAAGGTGGCAAGTTTAGATGAATACATTTAATTATAGAACGTAGAATATCTTAAAGAAATAGGCAAAAGGAAGCATTTAACTATGATATATATCATACAAAGTCCGAAAAGTTAAACTTTTTATAATCATATTAAATGATTTTGGTGTCAGTTGAAACTTGAGAAAACCTTGAACAAATTTTGCGTATAATTTTGAAAATAATTAAAGCAATTTTTGCCCACGAAACTTAATTGTTTTTCAACAATTTATTAATCGCTTTTTTCTCTGTTTTTTTTTCAACTCTTTCTCACACATAAGAAATATTTCATGCTTTATGGGTCGAATAATGATTTGATCGATTGCCCAATTGATTAACGCATTTCATTTCCTCACGCTCCTAATAACTTCCCTTTGAGTCATTAACTAATGATCGAATACCCATTTCCCCTATATATGGTATATTTTAATTGATTAACCAAATACTTAAATACATATATATTTATCATTTCTTTCTCTCTCTCTTTCTGTCTCGTTTCAGGTAAGTCTCATGATGTGGAACCTTTCACTGAACTCGTTCGTAAGTTTTTTGATCAGTTTCTTCTTATTTTTCTTGCTTAATGATGACCAAATGCAATAAAAAAAAACTCCGCTCGGGGCTTACAAAATCAAATTAATAATGTTTTGTGCGACAATTTTCCCAGATTTATGAATGGTCTCCCAACTTTTCTTGTTATGTCTTTCTCTCTCTCTTTCTCTTGTTTTGCACAATTGTCGAAAAGAAAGTGCAGTATAACAGGCCAACTAAATGTGGCTAAAAGCGGCTACAATTGTAGTAAAAACTCAAAAATACACTTTATATAAGAGTATTGGTCTATCAGATACCCATTAAATAAGTTAAGAGATATAAGTTCTTCTAACTTCTACACTAGTAAAAAACTTCACAAAAACTAAAGTTATTCATTTTTAAAAATATTTTTAAAATATTTGTGAATATTAAAAATACTTTAAATAAATGTTTAAGTCAATTTATATGTCTAAAAATTGTTTGTACAATTTTAATAATATTTAAAGAATTTTCGTAAGATTTTTAAAATATTTAAAATAATTAAATTTTTAGTAATTTGATGATATATCAAACTAGAATGTATATCAGTAACTAATTGACATTTTGATTGAAAACCTTTTGATTTTCATCTGAATTATCAGTGCTGTAAGTCTTGCTGGAGAGCACAATCAACATACCCCACCTCAAACAATGTTTAATGGGTATCTTGCTACATAAATGGGAACGTGAAAATGGTCGCTAAGCAGCAGCTGCACCGAATGTAATTGTAATTGGCAAAAATCCCAATCAACTGTGAATACGAAGAGCGGCGCGATGATTGAAGATTGAAAGACTGAGTGAAAGGGGGAGAAAGAGTAGAAGAGAGGAGGAGACAGGGGGCTTCATGGAGTGACAGCGAGTCGGGAGCAAATCCCATTATGAAGCCGTGTATGTAACTTATTTTCTTTGTGGAAAACTTGGCGTCAAAGTCAGCAACTCATCGCAGAAAAGCTCATTTCATTCATGAAAAGCCAATGTGCCCACCCCCCTCCCCTCTCTCTGAACCAATGACACAAAGTTCTTTTCACTGCCCTCTCTCTGCCTCCATCCCTCCCTGTCTCTATCTCTCTCTGTCTGATCTGCTTTGACAGCTTGAATTTCGAAATTGAAACAGAGCGCGAGTAGCACAACAAACACACACACACACACGCATCGCACACATACAGTACAAAACTGCGACTGTCATTGATAGTAACAACTCTTCTGTTTTCAGCGGCCCCCTTTCCCTCTGCCCCTTCCCGTACTACCCCTCTTTACACCAGCTTAAATCAATGATCCGCAATAATTAGCGCAACGTTTGTCCGTTTGCAGCTTTAGCTAGTTCCAGCTAGTACCCCTTTTCTTCGCTTCCCTCCCCCCCCGCCCCTCTCCCTTACTCCCTCTCTCTCTCTGTTCCCATTTTACAGTTCTCTCGGTAACCATTTACCATTTCTGTGTCCACTTTCCGCTGCTGTTGCTGTTTCCAGCTGCATTCCGCACTTTGACGTCTTTCAAATCAAAACCAGACGCCCATCCATGCTGCCCCTGCCCCCTCAGGGAGCCAAGCACCTCCAAATAGCACACTTCTCTCTCTCCTCTCTTCTCGGGTCTGCCCTAATCACAATTTGCTGGCATTCCGATTGCCAAAGCAGCTGCAGCAGCAGCAGCAGAAGCGCTGAACTTTTGCCATTAACTGCTCCAGTTCCAGGCTCCAGTGCAGACAGCAGTTCCATGCCACGCCTTCCCCTTCTTTCCCCTTTCCCCCGGACACCCTTGGCAAACTAAACGAGGCTGCGGGTCAGCCAGGAATATTCAATTTTCATGTTTCGCACAGCACGCAATCCACGCATTTGCAGATGATATACAAGAGAGACAGACAGACACACAGGGAGAGAGAGAGACAGAGAGAGATAGAGACTGGGGCAGGAAGAGTGAGAGGAACGAGAGCTAGTTCTTTTCCGAACAGTTTCTGGGAATTTGCTGCGAATTGTTTTGTGTAAAATAACTTAAGTTATTGTTGAAATGCAGACACGCAAAAGTGAACTAGTTCCATAGTAAAGGAACTATTTCTGTTTAAGGAACTTTAAAAAAAGAATTGTCAAAATGTGTGATGAGCTTAAAGCAACCTTAGCTGAACCCTTTTTGAACTAGTTCTTTTTGCACGACCCTTTGTGAACTAGTTCGTATTGCACTTAGCTCAGTGGAAGCCAATATTTAATTTTGTTAACATATGTAGTATCTTTCATGAAGAACTAGTCATTGATCAGAAGCTTCATTTTGTGAACTACTGATTGCCTTCTTTGCGAACTAGTTGCTTTTGCAATTCCAATTTACTCACAATAAATGGTTCCCCTCAAAATGCAAACTTTTATTTGTCTTCTAGTCAAGCTCACATTGTTAGCTTATTCTTTATTTGACATGGAACTAGTTCAGGGAACTAAATCTTTTGCTTATGGTTCACGCAACTTGCTGAAGCTGTTTACCATAAATGACTTGCATAAGAATAACTTGTTTAATTCGAAGACAGTTCGCTGCCATGTCTCATGATAACATGGAACTAGTTCATTTGAACATTTCCCTCGCCACACAAAGCGCGTGCATAAACAATTGGTTAGCCGCATGTATCACCGCTGCCCCTCTCTCTCTCTCTTCCTTTTTCTCTCTCTCTCCACACAACCACGCCCATCGCACACACTTTAAATTCAACTGCCCCTTTACCAATCTCGCACTCTCCCCTGCCCTCTCTAGCTACCCCACTGGCCACAAATGCAGCGGCAATAAAATGCCTCATCTGTTGGCCATCGCGCTGTCATCTCTGTCTATTTCCCCCCTCTCTCTCTCTCACTCTCTGCCCAGGCTATTTGCATGTTTGCCAAATGCCAAGCATCATCATAATAATTATGGAAAAATCGTCCTTGTCAACTCACACACACACTCACACACACGTAGCTGCAATTCTGGTCTGTGTGTGTGTTGCTGTTGTTGCTGCTGGCGCTGCAAATTTGCGGCCATTTTCGCTGTGGCACAAAATGGCGCTGAATGCGTAAGGCAGAGGGAGCGGCATAGAGAGGGCAGCGAGGGAGATAGATATATGTATATTGAGCTCTGCAGCGGGACCTTTTTGGACGCTGTCCGCATACAAAACCACAATTTCATACAAAATTGCAGGCAGACAACAACGCCAGCAGCCCGTTCTTCTTCTCCTCTTCCCTTCCCTCTCCATCTCCATCTCTTAAATGCATTTTTGGAATGCGTGTCGCGTTTTTCAATGTACCACGCCTCCCTTCCTCTTCTGTTTGCCTCCCTTCAAATGGGCGCCTGCCAATTTGCCTGCAAATATTTTGTTGTTGTTGCTGCCGCTGTTGTTGTTGTTGTTGTTGCAATTTCTGCTGCTGTTGTTGTTGTTGTTGCTGTTGCTGGCCGCCGCCAAACAAACAAATGTCACATACAGCGAATGGTGTCACATGCCCCAACTAATGTCCTTTTGCCATATTTTTGGGCTGCGTGGGCGTTGCTAGAGAGGGTGGGCAGTGTAGAGAGTATTGTGGGTAGAGAAGGGGAGAGAGTGTGATATGAAGGGGGAGGTGGAGAGATAGCGAGGTGGCACATCCGCTGTGCGTGGCGCCTTTTGCCTGTCACTTTTGCCACATAAACTCGATAATTTACACGTTTACTTCATGTGTGAGAAAGAGTGTGTGTGTGTGTGTGTGTGTGGGAGTATGCAGCACGCCCATTTGGGCATGGTCTTTTGTTAAAATGCATAACATACATGGGATCAGAGGGACTGCATCTCCCACGCAACGACCTCAACGCCTTCCACAGCCCGCTCCTGCTTGTTCCTCTTCCCTGCTGCCTACCTTTACCTTTTGCTTGCTTTTTTCTATCTTTTTCCCCTTCTTCTATCTTCCTGCCCTTCTCCTACCTCCTTCCTTCTACCATCTGCTTGCTCTTTACCCTTTTTTTCAAGTGCAGTTTAATTTATGTTTCTTTTTTTTAAACCTCGTCAATTTTTGTGTTGCATATGCAAATTTTCTACTCTGCAACCTTTATTGTTGTCGTCGTTGTTGTTGTAATTGTTGTTTTACTAGTTCCTTTTGCAGTGCTTGTTGTTGTTGTTGTTGCCGCCATGGATTAACATTAGAAAATGCTTTTAAAATGTGTTTTTTTTTTCTCACACAAACTCTGCGTGAAATTTAAAAATTGTTAACTGTTTTGCCGGTCACTGTTGCTGTTGCACTGGTAGTTGTTGTTGCAGTACTAGTTGTTGCTATTGTAGTTGCTGTTGTTGTTGTTGCTGTTGTTGCCGTTGTTAGATCGTCTCACATGCTGTTGCTGCTTCCTCTTCTTTGGCTTGTGTGTACAAATGTCATTAGGCACAAAGCAGACGAGAGTGTATTCCCCCTCCCCCCCCCAACATACACACACACACAAAAGCAAACACATGATGAGAGAATTCGGTTGCCTTACACTTGCCCTGCTTGCTTGGTCACCCCCCCCCATCCTCTCCCTTTCTCTGCATCCATCGTTGCCTTCTCAAACCAAAAATTTCTCTGGCCACGGCAAGTGCATTATGTGCACTGAAGTGTGTGTGTGTATCTCTGTGTGTGTGTGTGAGTCGCATAACTGCCAACAGTTTGACACACAAACACAATTACAATGATAACAACAGCAACAACAACGACAACAGCAACAACAACAAGCTGAGCCGGAAAAGCGTTTAGAAGCATTTGCAGAGTGCTGTGCGAAAATTGAGTTTTCTCAGTTGCAACTCACACGCACAACACAACACAGCACACAAAAACAACAATACAACGACAACAACAACAACAACAAGTTGGGCAACAAAGTACAACAATGTAGTACAGCAATAACAACAATAACAGCAACTGAAATCGAATCAACTTTAATGAAGCCACAAAATCAACAGTTTCAGCATTATAAAGTTAGGTGTGAAAAACTAAAGTTGCCAAAGCTGCTACAGATCTATTTTCTTTGATAGTATACAAATTATTAAGTTATTGTATTATATTGATATGATGGCTATGAGAGAGCGATGGTACAAAGTACCATAAGTGATATATAAAAAGAAAGGAGCTTGCAACAAGCTTGAACTACATATATGTATGTGTAGTAACAGTTGTAGTAAGGATAACCATATGTAGCTCATACATTCACATTATTGTAAGATATAATAGTTAGTTGGTAACCTTATTTGGTTAAGATCAAACATGACGATGTGGCAACACTAATTGTAATCGAAATTGATCATCGAATTGTTTGTTAATGTTTCTTAGTTGATAGTTTTATAATTAGCTGGAGTAACTGACCTTAAATTGATATACAAAACAGTAGGTAGGTGTACCTGCCAATTGTGATATAGTACTCGTCTATACTATAGTATCTGAATACGCTATACACCCCAAATATTATCTAGAAATTCCCTTCGTTAAGAACCAGTTCCAATTCAGTAACACATTTTTGATTGCGCTCAGTCGAATAACTTAACTCAAAATCATACTTTGTAAGTACCAAATCGATATATGTCTTATATATGATAGCCTTAAAGTTCCCTTTGATGCTGCACATTCAAAGTTTCTTTACTCTTCTAAATAAACTTCAAGTTTTCTACTCATTCGTTTCCCTGTTCAACAGAAATCATTCATATATCAGAGTTTCAAGTCAAAAGCAAATCTCTAAAATTTGCCAAATTCCTTAATATCTTATAAACTTCTGGAAACTCCAAGAATTTCTGAAAATATGAAATAGCAATTCGCAAGTGTTGACACAGAATTGTGGCCTCATTTGAAAGCAGCAGCAGCAGCAGCAGCTTTTTGGGCCAGATGAATTTCATCAAGTTCTCATTTATGTGCACGCTCTCTCTCTCTCACTCATCTTCCCTCTCTAACAACAGCAATGCGGGCCGAGAAACATTTCCGTCATTTGATGAATCACATCACAAAAACAAGAAAAGAAACTTCCCCATTTCGTAATATGCCAAGGCAATGTTAAAGCCTTAACAGAGTCGAGCTTAACAGCAACTGAAGCTGTTAATGAGTCACAACAATATGTCGAGAATTTCACCTGAACTCGAGAAAGAGTTAATGATGAGTTTCTCTCCCTCTCTTTCTCTTTCTCTGCTTCTGTTTCCGCTTCTACGTTTTTTAATTAAAGAAAAAAAAAAAAAAAAACTAAAATTGGCAACTGAAATTTAATGTGAAAAAGCAGCTGCCTTTTTCAGCAGATATTCACCGAGTTTTATACAATATGCGAAAAGTTAATGTCATACCTGGGAGGAACTGTGTGATGAGAGATGCGAACGAGATGATAAAGAGTTGGTCCGAAAAGGAAACCATGTCAAGTCACAAGAAATTTTGCAATGTGGGCGTGTCGAAACTCCGCTGTGCCTGACTAAAGCCAAAAGAAAAGTTTGCGTGTGATGCACATAAAGAAACGGGAACTGTGACGACACAGAAAGACTGAGAGAAAGAGAACTGCGAGAAACGGGAAACAGGAAAGGGGGAGGAGGGGGAGGTGGGGAGGCAGGGAAATGGGGCCAACGGGAACGTGTGTGTTGCCAAAGTTGCTGGGAAAGTGCATAAAAATATTAAAAAATATTATTAAAAAATGAACTTTCCACATGCCAAAAGATGCAGCTGATGTGCGTAAAGAGAAAAACAGAGAACGGGGGGAATGATGGACTTATGAGATGCTGCGCATACGCAAAATCAAAAGTTGAATGATGGAAAGATAAAAGTGCACTAGACACTCATTCACATACATATTATATTTACATGAATTCGTACACATATCTGTTATTTACTCAATTCCTCCTTGTGCATCATTCTTAAACGTTTTACAGGCAACTTAAAAGTTAGTGCGTGATGAAAAATATAAAGATAACGCTTATTAGTAAGATAGTATCATATTCCACTGACAAACATAACCTCATATAAGAAAGTTTTTTCAATTCTTCTTTGTTCATTGTTCTTAAACGTTTCTCAAGCAATTAGATTGTGATACAATATCTATTGTGATACTTTTGTAGGTTATTTTAGGTATTTTAATTATTTTAATGTCTACTGTAGTATACATATGCTACTTAAGGACACAAATGAATTATTCTCATTCTCTTAGTGCATTATTCTTAAACGTTTTACAGGCAATCGCAGTTTTATACAGCATTGATAGATACTTCTACAAATTGTAGTGACTTTTTTTAAAGTATTCTATCCTCATATACACACCTTTTGTTTTCTTCCTCTCCTCTTTGCACAACATTCTTAAACGTTTTGTAGGCAAAGCACAGTGCAGAACCTCTTGGTCTGAAAATGTACTCTAAATTATCTCAAAATTCATATCATTTACGTCTGTCACACACAGAGAGAGGGAGATAGAGAGACACACTGAGAGAGGGAGAGAGAGAGAGAGACACAGAGAGAGAGAGAGACACACACACAACCTCTGCTGCACTCCTATCTGCGCTCCTTACAGGGTATTAACAGGGACAACAAGCCAAATGAAAGTGTCAACTGCAATTTGCAAGAGCAAACTTGCACTGCAAGGAGAGAGAGAGATGGAGAGCAAGAGAGGGAGGCAACCAGCAGGGGGGCGTGGCACTGGCACACAGGCAAAATTAACTCAACTGAAGTTGCTGTAGCGACAGCAGCTGCTGACAGTGGGACAGTGCGGCGCAGTGGCGACACAGTGGGGACCATTCGGACAGTTGATGATGCAGTGCGCCGCAGGAGGCAACAAAGTCCATTCGCAAAAAGGGTAAAGGATTTTTCGGCATTTTCATTTGTTAAATGGAAAGAGGAAAAATAATTAAAAGGCGTTCAAAATTGTGACTAAGCGAAGGACAACAACAAAGCAACGAGTCGAGTTGAGTCGAGTCGAGTCGAGCCGGGGCCCAGCTGCCTAATGGCGGGGGTGGAGCAATAGAGAGAGAAGGGCCGCAGGAAGGTGCCTCCACAGGATGTGGATATGCCTCACTTGAGGTACGCGACGACGACGACAACGACGACGACGACGACGACGACGACGACTGCGTTGACACTTTAATAATTTGCACGCTGCGGTGGCGTTTTAATTATTAAATGTAAACGCCTCCACTGGCTGCCTTACCCAAACCCTGCCTGCTCTTGTCCTCCTGCCCAGCTAGTTCGTTTTAAAGGATACGCAACCTGGCAGGATGCGGCAGGAAGCGGACGCCACGCGTGGAAATTGCGGTTAAGCCTGCGGCTGCTTTGCGTCCGCAAAAGGAAGCGCAAAATTAGAGCAGCCACAGCAGCAGAGCAACAGCAGGTGCAGCACGAGCAATAGCAGCAGGACTCCAGTAATGGATGCCCAAGTCGACGGGCTTGTTTGCCCAGCGTCAGGAAATATTTAGAGCGCAGGAGAAGAAACAGAAGCTGGCTAAGGTGGTGCAGAGAGAGCTCAAGCCAAGCTAGACAAGGCGACAAAATCAACGCAAATGAAGCACAACGAATTCGCTTTAGGCATGCGTGTGTAGGTATTGTGTAGAGGGTGTGTGTAGGGTGTTTGTAAGTGTGTGTGGTCAGGCATTAGCTCGGCACACCCGCCTGGGAAGTGCTAGATAAACACTTGACTTACGCAACTTTCTTGGCCTCCCTCTGAAACACACGCCTCATTGTTTTTCAATTTGTAATCAATAGCAGAAAGACTCAAAGAGAGAGAGGGACAGAGATAGTGGTACATAGAAAGAGAGGGAGAGAGAGTTGTGAAGACGCTTTCTTTCTGGTACTACAGGTAGCCAGACAGATTTGTTATCTAGCTGCATAAATTATCCAAAAATGTTTAGCTTTTTTTTCTCTGTTTTCCCAGCTTAATTAGCATAACTTTTCCCCCCCAAAGAACTCTGTACTCTGTGGGGCCTATCAAATGCCTATCAGCATTTACATAATTCTATAAAAATCCCATTAGTGCCTGAACTGAATACCAAGAAGAAGAGAAGAGCGAGAATAGAAAAACAATAAAAAGAGAGCCTACTAAATATACCAGAAATACAAAAAAAAAAAAAAAAAAAAAAAAAAAAAAAAAAATATGACTAATTAACCTTAAGCAGCTTCGTTCCACGCTGATAATAATAATCATAGCACCTGCTCTTAGGGTCGCAGTCTTGAAATATACATAAAAATAATTTAGTTCGGGGCCATAAAGTTTAAAATTTAAGATGCGCCAATACTTTGCGCATTGTCTTCGATATTTCATAATCACTTGAACGGGCAAGAAATAAGAAACCGGTGCGTTGCCCCAGGTAGCAGCAACAACAATAACAAAAGCTTCATCGACATCATCTCCATATGAATGCGCGCCATAGCATTTCTATATGTCATATATCGCATTGTATTGGATCTGTCATTTGTCTGTCTGTCTCCCTCTCTCTCTCTCTCTCTCTCAGTCTCTGCGTAACACGAAACGTCATAAAAATTGTTACAAGACACAAACGAAAGACACGCAGTAAATCGATGCATAGCCAGAAGGCGAAAAGGGAAGGAAGGAAGAGGGTCTTGAATATTTTTTTTTTTTTTTTTTTTTTTTTTTTTGTGGTTTGGCAGGTTGATTGCGTTCCGTACAACATTTTGGACTGCTGTTTACAGCAGCAGCCTTCAAAATTGGGGATCGACACATTTTTTGACAAGGGAACGAAGGAAATATGATGATTTTTTTTTATATATTTTGTGTTCGGTTTACAAAGTGGATCAATTAAGAAAATTGGAGTGGTTTGCTTGTGGTTTATCATCAACAGCAATTTCTCTACCTTTATCAAAATACCTTAACCTTTGTCTTAGCATAGGGTTCTATAATTGCTTTTTAATGAAAGGAAACAAGATGAATTTAAGACTGCGATGGCGTGTCCCATAATAGATATAACTCTAATGATTCTTGCCATCTGTTGCTCATTTATGGTTAGATTGAAGTTAGTGGTGTATACTATGTGCTCTTTAAAGTAAAAATTCTCTGTTTTCTTTAGTCTATGGGATACAGACTCTTCTGTTCACCTGCCTGCCCTCTTCCTGTCATAATCGTTTCTTTTCAGACTCGTTTCTTTTCTATTTGTCGATTGCACAAACATATCGTTTTGAAAAGTTTATTCTTTGTACGCCAGAGGGCGTCTTTGGCACCTTGTCTACCTGTCTTGTTGTGCTTTGATCCCCAATTTCATCATCTAAATTCATTTGCTATGCCCAATCCCCCAAAGAGTCGTCCAGTTCGAGTCAAGTGTTCTCTTCCAAAAACATTTCTTGCTGCCACTTTGCATTGTTGTTTTTGTTGTTGTTCTGCTGCTTCTTCTCTTTGGCTGCTGATTCTTTTTAGAATGAAAATTCTTTTTTCTTTCATTTCTTCTTTTTGTGTTTTTGTTTTAAATTTTGTTTTCTTTTGTCTGCTGCGTTTCTTTACATTTCTAATTTGATTTCGAAAGGTTATCGCATTTCCTCCTCTCTCTCTCGCTCTCTTTGCTACTCTCTTGTTTGTTGTAGGTGTGATGCTGTTTGCTTTTGTTGTTGTTGTTGTGGCTATCAAAAGAACTATGCAAATGACTTTATCGCTGCCGCTTCCACTCCCTCTCTCTTTCTCTCTCCATCTCCATCTCCATCTAACAGATTTATAGACGAGCCACAAAAATGGCCGTCGCACTGTGGCTTTGTTTACCTGTCTTCCCCCCGCTGTGCTTCTTCCCACCTGCCTTGCTTGCCTTATTTATGTTTGCTCGCATCATCTTCTGCCCCTCTCTCTCTCTCGCTCTCTCCCTCTCTCTGTTGGCATTTCGTTGACCTAAAAAACGTTCAACAGCCGCTAAAAAACTGTGTGGAAGAAGACGAAGTCGAGTTAACAAAATGCCAGGCAGCAGATGCCATAAAATTGTTGTTATTGCTGTTGCTGCTGCTGCTGTTGTCGCCGGCGTTTAAGCAGATTGTTGTTGTTGTTGTTGTTGTGTTGCGGTTGCAGTTGCAGTTGCAACTTACCTGTGGCAGCCCACGGCAGCTGGCGGCATTTAAAACGTCGCATTTTTTCTTTCCTTTTGCCACTCAAGTTTGTGATTCCTCTTTCCTGCTGCTGCTGCTCCTCCTCCTTCTCCTTCTTCTTGCTCCCCTCTGCTGCTGCTCCTTCTGCTGTGGCTTCTTCTTCCTCATTGCCTTCATCAAGTTTCGTCCGGCCTTCAATCTCAGATCCCTGAGATCCCCGGGTGTAATTAAGTTTTGTGCAAAACATCTGCCGTTTTTTTTTTGTGTGTGCTCTTTCTTCTCCCCTCTTTCCCATCTCCTTCTGCCTCTCTATATTCTTCTTCTTCGGCTTCTTCTTCTTGTTGTTGTTGCTCTTGCCACAGCTTTAAGTGGTTCGTCAGTATTCTTGTTGCTCGCGTCTTGTTATATATTTATGTATTTCACGGCACGCCCTTCCAGGAACCCGTCAATGCCGCAAATATTTGCCGTTTGCATTATGATGCGAAGAGAGAGGGAGAGCAGGAGGAGCGTGGAAAAGTGGAGACGTGTAGAGGCTTGTGGAGCTTGACCCTTTGTATCCCCGCTGCTATCGATAGCAAAGCTTTTATGCAAATTAGCTCAAACTCGATTCCCCAAATTCCTGTTGCTCCCCAGAATATTCCTCTTCATTCTGTCTGTGGGGAAAAAGGTCAGAAATACTCGTATCTCTTCTGCACTTTAAGTTGTACCTTAAATAATCACTTAATTTCTGAAATATATTCTAAGCGTGCTTCACAGATACTTCTTGACATTTTGCCGAAGCGTGAAATGTCTTTTGTTTTCAAGAATTTCTTAGGGGATTCGCCACTGTGATTGTTTTCTATATTTGACTGAGTTTTTCTTGGAAATATTTGGCAATGAAAAACCTCTATAGAAAGCTGCAATCAAATTGAATTGATTAAAATTTGTTTAGTAAGAAAATTTGGAATTCTTTAAAGGAATAAACAAAGTGAAATGATTTTAAATGAAACTGTTATATGTATAATAAATACTAGTATGGTATAGCATGTCTATATAAGTTAATTATCATGTTAAAATTCATGGTCAAATTCCAGAACAAACCTGATCTTTTTGCAATACTTATTGACACCAAATTTCTCTCTAGCTCTAGTTATTATAGTCTCTTTTTCCACGTTCGACAGACAGTTTGCACTGATTTATAATTCTCTTCTAACTTTTAGTAAGTAAAGGGTATAATTATGATATATTATGGTTATTATATCTTAAAGTTTCATTAAGTTTGGCAAAGAAAACCTTCAATAAATATTCTCCAGAATATTCTCTTCTCCAATGACACTTCTAATTCAGGTAACAAAGTTGTTACCATATGAAAACAAGATTAGAAGAATGGAATATGATATAACATGGATGTTCGTTAAGTCTTCTGTTCTTCTTGTTTCTCATTTCTCAAGGAATTCATGAACAAATTTGCCGAACTGTACCTGCTTAGATAATAGAAACGTGTCTTTGTAATGCTGCAGGGGCAAATGTATTGTAACAGGACCCTCTAACAGAACAGCAGTCTACAAGGGTTTCACTGTAATACTGTACCCAAATTATGTTGATGAAGATGTTGATGTTGTTGTTGTTGTTCTTGTTGTTGTTCTTGTTAAGCCAAAGGGAACATTTCGTTTTTGTTTTCGATTTTAATTTGATTTTGATTTATTTCTTGAGCTGGGATTTAGTGGCGAGAGCAAGGGGGAGGTGGATTGAGGTCTTTAGAGAGGTTCAGTTTACCGGAAATTGGGTATTTTAATTGTGTGTGACAAATGCAGCAGCAGCAATAGCAGCAGCAGCAGCCCTCATTTGTTGCATCAATATTTATGCAACATTATCGAGATGAGAAGAAGATGCCGCATATCTTTCATCTTGATTCATTTGCAGCTGCAGCTCGGTGGCTTCTGCCTCAGATTGTGTATGTCTGTGTGTGTGTGTGTCTGTTGTTCACATTGTTTGTTTGCTTGTGGCATGCACAGCTACTTCTACTTCCCTCTCTATCTCTCTCCCTCTGGCTCTCTCTTGCTCTGGCTGTCTCTCACTCTCGGCTTCCTTCAGTTTGCCTTATCATTTTGTCATCAGCGGCAGCGCGCGGTTGTCCCAATGCAAATCAGCCGCCAGGCAATTCCTTTTTCTGTTGCTGCCTCTCCCTCCCTCTCTGTCTCTCTCCCTCTCTCTTTCTCGTCTCCCTAGCTCTTGCGCTGCTTGCCGCTTTTTCTTACCCCTGCCCGCATTTAATCGAACTCTTCACATTGACAAGTGCGCCCGCAGTCATGTATGTGTGTGTGTGGCAGGGCATCACTCCACCTCCTCTCTCCCTCTCTCTCTCACAGTCCTTATTCGCCTCTTCTCACTTCTTGCCCCGCCAGTTATGACAACAATGCCGCCTTGAAGTCAGTCACGCTGCCCCATTGCAAAATTTTCATAGCCTCAGGTGGTTTGCTCGCCTGCCTTGCTCCCCCCCCTCCCCTTCCTAGCCTTGCCTCCTCCCTCTCTGTCTCTGCTTCTCTCCTTCCCGCGAATGTCTCTGTCTCTGTCAATGTGCCCGTTCCTGGCTGAGTGTGAAATATTTTGCATGCTCTGCGTATCGCTTCTCCTTTTTGCGTCTTCTTGCATTGCACTTGTTTTTGTTGCCCTCCTCTCTCTCCGTCTCTCTCTCTCTCTGAGTCTGCTTATCTTCTCGTGTTTTATGCATATTCATATTTCCCTTGCGCTTTTTGCTGTCGTTTGCCACAGCTTCTGTTGCTTCTGCTGCGGCTGCTGCTGCTGCTGCTTCTTCTTTCTCTGCTTGTCTCGCATGTAAACGTCATTATTAGCCCCTGTGATGTGGTCCCCCCCATCTCACAGCTGTCTCCTCTCTCTATTCTCTGCAGTCTCCCATTACAGTTTTGCGCATTGAATTCGCCTTTGTTTGCCTCTCTTTCTCTCACTCTCTTTCTTGCTTCATGTGCCAAATGTGAAATGTGAAATCTGAGCTTCCTGTTCAATGTCAGCTGCTATGCACACACACAGTCTCTCTTTCTCTCCCTCTCTCACTCGCACTGTCATTGCATACCCTATACTCAACTTATCTCTTTCTCTCTCTGCCATTCTCCCTCCCTCTCTTTTGGTGTAGCACATTAGCCGCTAAGCACTTCGGGTAATTTATGTAATTAAATGAAATTTTACACTCGCCTTCGCGTTAAACATTTCCTGTTCCATTCCCTATCCCTGTCCCCATCAATTTCTCTCTCTCTGTCTCTGTTCCTGTCCCTTTCACTGTCTCTATACACCCAGCTTTGCTTCATTTCTGTCCCATTTCATGCCATTTCGTTTCATTCCCCAAATATATATTTTGCCTGCTAATCTTTTAATGAAATGCAAATGCAAAAGACGTACAGACGAGCCTAAATAGCCCAAGAATTCCATTGTCCGTCGGATAATTTTCAAGTTTTATTTGGCATACCCTGTAGCACTAGAAATTCGTGCAAATTACAATAAATTTCAATATGAGTTGAAATTGAATTTGATAAACTAAAATACTAAAATAAAAACAGAATATAATATATTTATCATATACTAAATGTAAAATAATCAAAATATAAACTAGATTTCTTGAAAAAATACTAAATATATTTTGTTTTTCAATAGTCAGTCGAGCACTTTCTGTAAATATACAAAATATTTTAAAATTTAAATTTGGGAAACATTAACTGCAAGAAAATGTGAAGAAACAATAAAATACCACTCATGTTTAAGTAGTATATATTGTGCAATACTAAAAAAAATTATTGAAATTTAGAGCATATTGATATATTATTCTTTAACTTATTTAAAGTAAGACAATAATAAATAATAGGTTTATTTAAATTTTAACTCTAATAAATAATTATCAGACACATTCTCTTTTACACAGTATTTGCAAGTCGTGCTAGTTGTATTTGTACCTTGCTTATTTGTCACATTTATTTTTATTTGCCCTCTCAATTACTCACTCTCTCTCTCTCTTTCTCTCTCATTGCAGGTAAGCAACGTTTATGGTTATACGCAGGTTATTCCCAGCTCGAAGTCAGATCGCTGTCACTGTTAAACTTTGTGCGTAAGTGTGTGTGTATATGTGTGTGTGCTTAAGTAAAATAAATTCTGATATTACCCTTCAGAGCGTGCCTACAAGTACATGTGTGTGTGTGTGCGTGGCAAAACTTTAAATTGAATCAAAGCAAAGGCGCAGCCTGCGTTGGGCAGAAGTATTTTGCCAGAGTTGCCACAGCGTGCCGTTCACAACGTTTAATAATAAAGCAGCTTTTGGAGTGCATGCGCTGCCACGCCACCCCCCCCTCTCCCCACCATTCACCTGCCCCTCTGTTGCTGCTCATATTTCTATCGTTTTGCCTTCGTGTTTCTTTCTTTTTTGTGCGCTTCCTTGTCACGCATCACTCATATGCATGCGCTTTGTCACGCCCCCCACCACGCCCAGCACGCCCACGCCCACCCCTTTGCGTACTGCACGTCTCTGCCATTTTCAATTTTGCATTTTAATAATAAAATTTTGCCTGGAAAAACGTAAAATAAGAAACAGGAAGAAGGAGAAGAGGAGACAGCAAGTGCAACTTGTGGCAGATGGGCAAACTTTTTGCAACACCGACGCCGACAGAGGGACGCATGATTACTTTGTTGATGATGACAACCCTGGCTGGCAACTTTGTCTGCTGCCTGCCTGCCTGCCTGCCTTCGCCTTATCAGTCTGCTCTTCCTCTGCAGTCTTCTTCTTGCTGCGCCACAAAGTATGCAATAGATTCTGTTTATCATTTTTGCTGACGTGCCGCCTGCAATTTGTTGCATGTGTGAAGGAAGACAAGGCAAGTGGCGCCTACTGACACCAGTGTGCTGTGTTACAGCTGCAAAGGTCTCTGAAAAGAAAAACTCGCTCTTAATTTCGTCCCATGTTTCACTTTTTAATTGCAACCGATATAAAAAAAAATGTTTTGTTTTTTGGGTTTTTTTCTCTCGGGTTTTTCGGTTTTTTGTTTACGCTTTTCCCATGTTCGTTTTTGTGCTCTGCTCGCAATTCAGCAATTTGTGCGCTTTGACTTTAATTCGATGTTGTTTACATTCTTTGTAGCTCTTTCTTATCACGCATTGCGGAATTTTTCACTTGTTGTTTACGCATGCCAATTTTGCGTTGCGCTGTAAACAAAGAGTAAACCGAGGGGTCAATTGAAATACCCTGTAATTAGCTGAATGCTGCAATTTGTAAATTGAGCATATGATGAGCTGAAAGTTTCATATGTCTGAACTTAAAATTTCATTGCAATTGGATAAGAAAGTAAGAAGATAATAAGGAAACCAGATGCGTTTTGTAGATGATATAAAAGCGATATGTTTGACATGATAATGTAGCAGTATTTTAGCTTATTTGACTTGTGAGATTTCGAATGTTCTACATACATTGATACATTTTTAAAAACTTCTTAGCTTTCTGAAAACTGAGATTTTCACTTCGACCTTGGGTATGGGAAATGTTTAAACTATAATTTAACTAATCGGCAAATTTCATTACTATCGGTTTGGACAGTTAAAAGATATGCAGGAAACGATTGCCTAAGGATGTTACTAAAGATGATAGAAAAGATACTGTACGTTGTGTGTAAACTAGAGAGGAACGTCGAAGTATTTTACCTTATTTGACTTCTGAACTCTTGAATTTTATTCATATATTTTAAAATCTCTGTAACTAACTGAAAACATAACTTTTCACTTAGACCTTGGGTATGGAAAATGCTTAAACTATAATTTAACTAATCCGCAAATTTCATTACAATCGGTTTGTAAATATACCTGAAATCAAGGAAACAAACAGCAGCTTAGCTCAGTCGCATGTAAAGATTACTGCCACTACTGGGTATCTGCTGGTCAAGCAGTCGCTTGATCTCTCTCTCTGTCTTTCTCATTTGTTTTCGTGGGCTGCTTTTGTCTTGCATGTTTTGTTTGGCTGTTTTTTCACAGCCTGCAAGTTCTGCAAGTTCACTTTGACTTGACAGTTTTGTTTTTTACAGCTTTCAGTTTTTTATCGAAGCTAAGTTCCCCAACTTTATGTGTCATATGCACATTTGTCGACTCATTTTGAAGTTGACAAACATGTGTTTTCTCTGTTCCTTTTTTTTGCCCAGCTCTCGCTTTCTCTCTTTTTCACTCTCTCTCTCTCTCCCCACATAATTCATGCTTATCCTGCTTTTGTCCTTGGTCAGGTTGCCGGCAAAAAATCGTTTCAAATTTTACACTAAATTGACTTTGTGTGTGTGTGAGTGTGTGTGTGTTTGCACAAATTGTGCACGCACAATTAAATGTGCCAGTTCCCAAAGGAAAAACAGCGAAAAAAAAAACGAAATCAAGCTAATTTGCTAGTGAAAATGAGCGCATTTGCATGGTATATGTGTGTGTATTTGTGCGTGAGTTTTCCGACAGATTTTCCCTGCAAATATTTGCACAAACTAATAGAGAACTCCAGAAACGTTTGAAATGAATTCATTTGCATACAAAGCGAACGTGATTTTTGGTATAAAAGAATTTTGCAGTTTTCAACAAAATTTTTGAAGTAATTAAAACTTGTTTAGACAAATGTATACAGGGTATTTGTTAACAAATAAATATTTATGGCAAATTATTTAAAATTATAAATTAATTTAGCTTATTTCAAGTATTTTCAATACAATCAGGCTTAAGAGTTTGTGCCAATTATTTTTGAATTTGTTGCATAAAATAAGACGAAATATTTTCAAATTATTTACGCCTTTAATTCAATTAAATTTCTTTAGATACGAGTGCATACTTCATTTCATTAAGGTTTACATAAACAAATTTGTCAGTTTACACAGAAATCAGTTGAAGAAACTTTTTCCCCCATTGCAAACTCAACACAAAACGGCAAAGTCAGCACGTGTTTTCATCAAGTTGCCTCTGTTGCCACGCCCCTTTCGCTTTCATCACAGCTCTGTTACAGTTTGTTGCAAGCTGGGTAAGGTTGGGCTGGGGGAAAAGGGGGTATTCACAACATGTATGGCAATAATAAGCGAGGCAAGCGAATTTGAAGCAATATCATGTAAACTTCATGCACAATAAGCAGCAGCAGCCCCCCACACTCCTTCTCTTCACCCTTTTGGAAAATAGAAGGCCAATGCCATTGGTCAAGCAGGCAGCCCCCTGCATCCCTGCTCCCTCTACGCCCCTGGGCAACTCTTCTTGCTGTTGCTCTCTCATGCATAATGCGCTTAACAAAGTTTTTGATAGTATTACACAGATATGCAAAGAAAGAGAGGCAGACAAAGCCAGAGGGAGATGGTAGAGAGTGTGAGTGAGATGGGGAGAGTGTGTAAGAGAAAGAGAGGATGTGTATCTTATGCAATCTGCTTAGTATTTTATTATAAATTGCATCGATTATGAGATTACAAAACATTTACTCAGTCAACGCGCAATCGAGCAGAGCAAATCGAAAGCATGATAGCACTATAAAGATATGGATACATATCGTATATAGCATGCATTTAATTCGTGTGCATTTTATGTGTGTGTTTAGCACATGATCAACTTTTTCCCCTCTCCCCTCCCCCCGTATCTCAACTCTTTCATTGTTTTCTTAATTTATGCAAATTTTTTTTTTTGGAACATTTCATTCGTTTGGTTTTATCTCGTGTGCAGCATCATCATTTACAAATTGTTTCGAGACTTTTTAGTTGTTGTTGTTGTTTTCTGCTACTGCTGCTTCTACTTCTTCTTCCACTGGGTTTTGTCTGTGTGCCTGGGAAAATGCGCATAATTGTTGGCTTTAAATGTAAATGAATTTCAATTAAAATTAAACACACTTCCACAACAAGTTGACTGGCACAGCTAGAGCTGCAGATAGAGATACAAATGTATCTGGTAGACATATGCTAATTGCCTTGAAGACTGCTACGCTTTTGCACTGTGAATTTGTGAATGCCCTGTAAAGAGTGGTGGCTAGCACAGAGTATGCTTGAGTTGAGGTATCAATAAATGGAAAAGTATCTTAGTTGAGTTGACTTTGGCTGTTTGTACCCTGTACATATGTTGGTATACCCTGTACATGTGCACCTATGAGTATGTTGTGCATATACCCTGTAATATAGTAAGACAGTTTAGCAAGTTCAAACAAGAGCTCGAACAAAATAACATTGAAAGTATCTTCTTATAAACTTTCTATACTTTACAGCGTATCTACAACGTCTTATACACCTGCACACTAGTTCTTTTGTGTATATTCACTATATTTATGATCTTTTTCCACTGTCTGTGTGTGGATTTCTTAACCAAAGTTGCCTAAAGATACGAATTAATTTGAAAACTTTTGCAACCAACAAAAAGTTCTCAACATTCAAATTGTTGTTGTGGTTACTGCTGCTGCTGCTGTTGCTGCTTCTGTTATTGTTGTTGTTGCTCTTGTTGCTGGTTTTGAATTTCGGGTTTCACACATAATTTAAAAGTAATCAATCGAGTGTCGTTTGCTTTGGCCACCACACGCCCCTCCCATCTCCCTCCTTTGTCTCCATTGCTGTCTCTGTTTCGTCTCCCACAAATCGATTAACTTAATTGTTTCGGTTTAGCTTGGCTGATTTATAAATATTTATGAATTGTCATTTTGCCAAAGACTTGTGAATTCCATTTGTAATCATAAATCAGTCAGAGAGCAAGTCCAGCACACAAACACACACACATACACATACAGACAGAGATTGCTGTGTGTAAACTTTGGTCGGCAATTGCTTTGGTATTTTTGTGTGCTGAAATTAACTTTTCTGCATAGTTTTCATAGAGCTGTAACTGAAATGGAAATAAAGTTGTTACTCAACACTAACACAGGCACACCACACACACACAAACACACACACAGGACACACATAGATATACAGGGCACACAATTTGCGTGTTTTTTAAGCGTAAAAGCAATTAAAAAACTTGTACAATATTTTCTCATAAAACAAAAGTTAAGCGCACTGGCAAAAAAGCGTAGCCCACCTGTTAAAAAAAAAGAAGAGCGTTTACCAACACAGACACACACACACACACACTACACTGTGCAGAGGCACAGGCACAGGAGCTCATCTGGTTGGGCTCCAGCATGGAATCCCATTCAAGTGCTTTGGCCAAAAGCGACAAAGCGGCAAAAAGCTGAAAGCTGACTCGAGGGAGGAGGAGGCTGTACAAAGGAGAGCAGCAGGGGAGGGTAACAGGAGGTACTGGCGGGTAGCGCTTTAGCTGCAACTGTTGTCGGGACCCCTCAGCTCATTTCATATTGATTAACAGCAAATCCATCAGTGTCATTGCGGCCAGGCTTGAATAGGAGAACGGGCTGAGAAATGGAGCAGGAGAGAGACGGAGAGGGAGAGAGAGAGAAGGTAGAGTGCTAGAGGGTACTGCCAACTCAATTCAGCTCATCAGAACTTGCTCATTTGCACATTACAATGGGAATGGTTAAGGTAATGAGGTGGGTACGAGAAGGAGGTGGTTACGAGTAGGAGGAGAAGGAGGTGGAGACTGGTAGCAACGCAAGCTGGGGTTAAGGACTGCAAGTGAGTTCATCTGGCAAACAAAGGCATTAGAGAGAAGGTAGCGAGGGAGGCAGAGAGTAACAACAGAAGCAGCACAAGAGGGTAACCTGAGATTGAAGAGGTTGAGGCAGGCGGACGGGGGGAGGCAAACTACTGTGGGGTTCCAGGTGTGAACGTGCGAAAATGAAACGAGTGAGAAACCCTTTGCATAAACTTGACTTAATTAGCTGTGCAACAAACTTGGCTATTTAAACAGGTGCTGAAGTGTATAAATGGAGAAATGTGTGCATTGGAAGGTGCTGCCAGGGGGAGGGGTGAGGAAGGAGAAGGGCCCAACGGGGTTACCACTCAATTGACTGCAGGAAAATGTGCAAAAATGCACAATAAACTTGGCAAAGTTGAGAGTGAAAAGCAGCAGCTGAAATGTTGCTACCTCAAGTTAATTACTTTATTATCGATTACTTTTATCGATAAAGTTTTCCAGGTGAATCAACTTAGAATCGTTAAGCGTGAACTTGAGCTGATTTCCTCATTTCTAATTTCTTTTATCGATTCACTTTTATGTATCGATAAACAAGGAATAAATCTTTGTTATCGATCTATTTAGTATAAACGTTTCGATGTCGATAAACTTGTGTTAACTGAAAGCAAACATCAATTGATACATTTCCAGCTTTAGCTACTTTATTCATTATCGATTATTGTTATCGATTTAGGGCAACTTTTTCAGTATAAACTGTTCAATATCAACCAAAGCACGATTGTCCAATTGGTGTGCAACATTATTAAGGGTTGTGAATGTGCCCGACACGCCCATTTGCTTTAACTTATCGAATGTCTGTCGTCCCCAATCGTATTCGAGTATCTCATCTTCGGTGCCATGATACATGCGCAACTCAGGGCCAGAGCTCGATTTCAGTGAATCAAATACAACCGAATTGTGGTTCAGGTACGTGGAGTGTGCAAACACCCCGGCCAGACTCTGATTCACATGATACCCTGTATGCAAGGCCAATGCACCGCCCTGCGAGAAACCTCCCACAACGATACGTTGAGCCGGAACACCAGTATCGTTAATAAGTCTGCGCACGATACCATAGCTCTGGGAAATGAGTTTTGCATCCTCATCTTCTTCGAAACCATTCGGTGCAATGCGATCATACCACACCGTAGTTTCATCTCCATCGAATGCGCTATATTTCTGTGTTGGCGCAGTAGGAAAGAAATATTTGATATGTTTCCCATTCAAGTCCCTGCCCAGGACACTGCGCACCCAATCCTTAACACCATGTCCTGTATCTCCCACGCCATGGAAAAATATCACACTTGCACTGTGCTGGCCTTTCATTTGAAAACCGATAAGAATACTAAAGTTCTTGAGAAAGTTTGAAATAAATTTCCGGCTGACTTATGAAGCAAAAGTCTATGTTCGCATTGAAATGGAATCAAAAAAGGGCTTATGACTTAATATGTCAAATTTCAGCAGGGCAGATATAATATTAGTTGAGATCTGCATATTAATAATTAACAATACTGTAGATAAAATCAATATAATCATATTCAAATTATATTTAGTCTAATGAGTTGTGCTGTCAAATTTCAGTTGCGTAGCTATCTTACTTACAGAGATCTGCAGATTGACAACATAAACTACAATCATACCTGTAGGGATTCACATTTCTATTAGTCAGTCAGTCTGTAGTTGCTGTAACTGACATTATACCATTATTATTTTACACTTTAAAGAATTCATTTGCAAAATTTCAGCTTGTTACCCCCACTAGACCTACTGAGATCTGCAGCTGAAGCGCAAAATAAATCATTTTTCAAACTATGACACAAATGAGCACTAAAGAGAGACAAACAAAGTAAATTTACTGTTAGTTTGCATCTGCAACATGGGATTATAGGCTCATAGAATAGCTGTCCGTCTCGATCTTGGTCTCTGTGCGGGGGTACCCCTTGGCACTACCGACGACTACACAGTGTAGCATCTGCTCGGAAAGTCATTTGTCAGCGTGTCTTTTATTTGGGCAAATGTCAGATTGTGACGCCGCCTATCGCCGAGCTAATGGTTCAATAAACAAAGTTTATGGCGTGACATCTTTCACGCAAATGTTTTTCGAAAGCGGAGGGGTGGGGGAGGGGGACCTATCATTTGCTGGGCACCCTACACGAAGACCCTGTTTGCTCTCCTTCTTTCTCCTGCAGCGCACCATTAGAGGCGCATTCACCTTTTTGGGCGCTGACCACTTGAAGCTATTAATATTATCTATATAGCCGAGGCGACATTGTCGCGCTTTTTGGAAAAGTGCTTCAATAAATTAAAACAAAATACAAGTCGCAGGCAGGGGATATCCGAAAAACTGTGCACCCTCTTGCCTGTCTGCCCCTACTCCGATTTCCCTTTAAACTCAGACACTCAATAAAACAGAAACAGGAAAGAGAGATAGAGAGGCAATGGTATGGGTTGGATTGGGGTAGGTGTAGGGCATAAACTGGAGCAAATGCATGACAGCATTGCTGTTGTTGTTCTTGTTGTACGTGTTGTTGTACGTGTTGTTGCTGTAGCTTTTGGGCAGCCAAAGCTCTCCCTGACCAAAACTAAAAACTGGCGGCGACAACGACGCACAATAAATTTTCCAGCTCCTGTTACAGTTGCTCTGGTTGTTGTTTTTGTTGTTACTGTTGTTGTTGTTGCTTCTGTGCGTCAAGTGACCCACATTTTTTTGGGGCCACTACGCGACTTGACAAGGGTTAAACAACAACAACAACAACAAGATGAACAAGAAAAACAACAAGTCCGCTAGAAAAACATGAGCAGCGTCACGAGAATCGCTCAGAAATGTAACAAAATAAAAGTTGCATTGCTACGCCTTCCTCTACCCCCTTACCCCACAGCTTGCCTCACTATTCTGCTGACCAACTGACCCGGCCACCCACACGACGGAACAGTGTGTACACTGTACGACCCGCTGAACTGAACTGACCCTCGTACCCAGCCCCGCCCTGCCCAACATGTTCGTGTGGTCAACAGAAAACTAGTTTAACTTTTTAAAGGTGCGCCCTGGACAAAACCTCGTACTGTTTGTCCCGAAAAACTCTGAACTCAAGTCGAACCGAACTGAATGGACAGACAGAGAGAGAGAGAGAGAGATTTGCTTTGCTTAGTTGGTTGGTCAAACTACGAGGCAGGAAGTGTAAAGTGTAGATACTACTTGAAAAGGCGTTTGTATGGGGATTATGGCGACAAGTCTGAATATGCAAGAAAGCTGTAGTCGTTTTTTAGATTGATTTGAACAGCATTTTCAAGTAGTTCCTGTGTTGTTAATGTTATATTGTGTATTTTTGATATATTTACTATGTTATTATTGTACATAAGTAATTGAGATATATAACTGTAATTACTTATGTAGTTAAAGATCTAACAGTCTCTGCATTGGATGCTAATGAAGAACCTCGATTGTTTAAAGAATGAAGCATAAAATTTGTTAATTCCATTTAAATTATGAATTGATATACAATTACTTATGTAATTCTTTTGCACACAACTGTTAGTACTTATGTAGTTCTTTTTGATTCATTTAATTCTTCAAGTAATTGAAATCGGGCGTTGTTATGTTTTTATTGCTTCTATTCAATTACTGTGCATGTAATGTAACTACTCATGCAATTGTTTTGTATAATGTAATTACTGAGGTAATTGATAAAGTAATTAAATTAATTTTAGCTGTCTTTAAGTTGGAATTAAGTTCTTAAAGCGCAACAACATCGTCTGTAGCTGGAAACCAAACACAAAGAACACTTGTTTTTCAACAACTTGCAATCCTTTTTCAATGGAGTTTTAAAGTAGCCCGATAATTCCCTCCTTTTTGCTCTTCTTTCTTTCTGACCCTTTCTGCTCGCACTTAATCGCCACACCTGTCGATTGTGAACAGAAGTCAATGCGTGTACGCCTCGGCAAATCTCAAGCCGCTGTTTTCTGCTGCTGCCGCGGCGTGTGCAACCAAGCAGCGAATGCGCCTCATGTTGCTGTTGCCGCTGCCACTTGGGGTCCTGAATGCCTTGCCGCATCCTAAGCTTTTGATGGCAAGCTCCATTCGGCTGTCTCGTAGGTGTGGGTGGTGCTTGGTGGCGCCACTGGATGTGGACTTAAGCTGCTGCTGCTGATGCTGGCGGCGCTGCTGTCCATTTCTGGCCTGGGCAGATTTACGCATGAAATGCGCTTGGCTGCGTCTCAGGCATCAGTGCATCCATCAGGGCTGCGAGGAAGTGAGAGAGGGTGGAGAGAAGGGAACAAGAAGGGGGAGCCGCCACGGCTTGGAATTGCAGCTGGGGAATTAGTTGGCCAAGAGGCAAATGTGCTGCGAGCAGCGCAAGCAGCTGCGACTTGATTATTTTTTAAAGCATATTTCCAGGCAGACCCCTTACTCTGCCTCTCTCCTTCTCTCTCCCACTCTTTCTCCCTCGCTGTGCCATTTCGATGGCAGAGTTGCTTTGTAAGTCGCCGCGCTAAGTTGGCGCTAAATTAAAAACTTTCGCATTGCATACGAATATTGCGCGAGCGAGAGGATCAACAACGGAGTCGTGCGCCGAGAGTGTGCTTCAGGGAGGGGGCGGTGGGTGTGGCCCATCCGGTGTACTGTTGCATTTTTCACTTGGGCTACGGCAAAAAGTTTTGCGCGCTGGCTTTGGCTGCTTGTAAAACCAATTCCAAGGAAAATGAAAGTAATTTTTTTCATTTTGCATAAAAAATATACAAAAAAAGAGAGAGAGAGAGAGGGAGAGTGAGTGGGCGAAGAAGAGAGGGGGGAGCGAATGTTTGCTATTTAAAATTGCAATGCGATAATACTGAAAATCATCATAAAGCACAAGCTGCATCCGTAGCAAGCAGCTATGCAGAACACAAACAGTAGAAGGAAGGAAGTGAGAGGAGAGAGAGATTAAAAGCAGATGGCAGTGAGGGTGAGGGATGATGCTGAAACGCACACTGCAAGTTGGTTCAACGTCAACATTGCGTATACGCAGCGTACAACGAATGGCAAGAGCAAGAGCAAAACAACTGCAAGTGTTGCAGTTCATGCTCAGCTGAACCGGTTCAGCTTTTGGGTGTTTACATGGAAATCAAAGCGTGATAAGCTTGGATAGATCTGCTGAAATCGATGGCCAAATGAGCTGCCGGGAAAGTACTTTAAACCGGTTCAGCGGTTCCAAAACAGAGATGTATAAATTTCCATGACTTAAGCTAAGTATTTTCATGCAATATTGAGAGTGTGTTATGAGTAACCGATTCAATATATTGCTTCTAAGTGAACCGATTTAGTTGTCAATCAGTTAATAAGGATTTTTGAACCGGTTCAGCAGTTTGAGCTCGCTTCATTAGAATTTCCTTGAGCTTAGCTTATCATTTGGTGATTTAATAGTGTGTTAAGATCTCTTAATTAAGATTACTTAGTCTAAGTGAATTAGCGAACCGGTTCAGTGGCTTATAAGGAATATATAGAAGTTCATATGAGCTAAAGTAAGAGTCAAAGCTTTGAACTCGCGATATTGCTATGATATTCTTATCTACTATTGAGGAACTGCGAATTGAACCGCTTCAGTTCAACTAATACGAAAAGAGAGAACCGGTTCGTGAACCAAAAGACAAAATCAATGGAAATAAGAATAGAAAAAAAGATTAACTGATCCTTTTTTAGCTGCAACTGGTTCACTTATAATGACATATATGAAAATGGAAATACACTCTGAACCGGTTTAAAATAGAATGTGAACCGGTTCACAATGAAAACCTCCTTAAATTATTCCTTGTCGAGCCTCCAGCTCGTATTGAATTTTTGACGCTGCTGACTTAAAGCTGCCGTGGCTTTTGGCTTTATGAGTAGCCACCTTCCCTTCTCTCTCTCCCCCCACAGCAGCCACACCCCCTCTGCCTCATGCACCCACAGTTTTGGCAACACATTGCAGCGACTCACTTGAAGTTTTGCTGTGGCAGCAACAGCAGAGGCAGCAGCAACTGGCGGCGGATTGTTATGCAATTTGCAAATCGAAAGGCAGCAAACGAGTGAGGCCCCCATCCCCCAGCCCCCTCTCTCCCATTCCCCCTGTTGAGCTGCTCTACTCTGTTCTTTGTCAGCTCTTGGCCTCTCTCTTTCCCTCGTCCTCTGCTTCTCTGCCTTGTCGTGGCTTTTATTTTGCCAGTCTCTGCAATTGTTAGCCGCGAGTTTGCGAGGTGAGCGCGAGGCGAATATTGCATGAGTAACAAGCGTGTAATTCCCAACCGGAGGGGGAGCTGTGAGAGAGAGAGGGAGAGAGAACGAACGGGAGGCAAGTGGAGCATGTAGAGGCAGCTGCGCCAGTCAGAGACCAGTCAGGCTAGTCAGGCTCATGACACATGAGTAATCCAAGCGGTACGCTTTGTGGCCACGCCTCCCTTGCGCCCACTCACATACTCCTGCAGCCCCCTTGTCTATCCTGCTGCTGCCAAGTGGCCTGCGAGTCGTCTGCGGGGCTCCTTCTCCAGGTGCACAACTCAAGCTAAGCCGTAAAAATTTATGAAAATGTTAACAAAAACATTTCTGGCACTGCTCTGCTCTGTGTTTGTAGAGGCGTGGATGGGCGTGGCATGTTGGCAAAAATTAAATTCGCGCCCTCACAAAAAAGGGGGAAAAGAAAAAGGCGCCAAACGGAAAAGTGGAAAAGTGCAGCTTGTAAGCCGCAACAAAACCGCAAAACAAATGAATGAAATGTTCAGCAAGAGCAGCAACAACTACAACATGAGGAAGAACAACAACAGAAGCAACAGCAGCAGCAACAACAACAGCACCAACAACTACAAGAAACAAGAAAAGTGGACACACAGTTTATAAAAGCTGCAGAAAAGCATATTTCAAATGAAAGAAAAGAAAGATGGAAAGAGAGAGAGCGAGAGAGAGTGAAAGAGAGGGTGTGAAGAGAAGTAGAAAGACATGCAGATGGACAGCTGAAAGGTTTAGGGCCAGGGGGAGCACGATTTACTCACACAATGACTGCAAGGGAAGCAGCCTGACATATTTTTACTGTCATCTCTGCTTGCCGAGATGCCGCAGCAGCAGCAGCAGCAGCTGGACAAGCACAACAGCAACTACAAAAACAGCAACTTCAAGCTGAGATACAACAACAGAGACAACAACCTTGGCAAGGACTAAGCCGCTAAGTCCTTTGCCACGACCCAAATCAAGAGCGAAGCCAGCAATGAAGTCGATTCGAAAGGAGTTTGGAAACTGGAACTGGCAATGGGAGAGCAAGAGGCAGTGAAACTGGGGTGCAACTCCTTTGGGTAGGGACTGCTGCTACTCCCCTACTCCCCTCTACATCTCCCACTCTCTTTCTCTCTCTTTGTCCCTCTCTCTCTTTCTCTCCCTCCCTCAACACTCCAAAATTGGTTCACTGCACAGGGAATTTTTGCTTTATTTTATTTTAGATTTACTTTTATTTTTATGAATTATTTTGGAGGCATCTCCATCTGCGTCGTCACTGCAAAGCAATGTCGCCAGCTGTGGCACAATTGAGACTTGTGTAGTTGCTGTCAGATACCCTGTAAAGGGTGAGTAAGCAGTGAGCAGAAGTTGAATAAAGGGAAAGAGAGAGAGAAAGAGTCATGGCAATTGCAATTCTAAAATGATTTACAGGGTATGTCGTTGCTTACCCTGCTCTCACTACACTCAGCACCTTATGTTACTTGTTGTTGCTTATTTTTTATTGCATACTTTGCGGCATTTCGTTTGTGTAACTCATTTTTGCGGCTTGGCTTGGCCACATTCTGCAAAGAAAAAAATCTTCTTTCTTTTGCTCAGCTTGTCTCCGTTTTTGCTCCCCCCTCCCTTTCTCTCTCTCTTTCCCTTTGTGGATGGGTCACAAATTTGAATGCAAACATTTCGAGTGTTGTGTGTGCGTGTGTATGTGTGTGTGTGTGGGTGTGTGTGTGTGGGTGTGTGTGTGTGGGTGTGTGTGTTTGAGTGGAAGCCACATGAAATATGATAATTCATTACACGAGCGTACAAAAGGAAAATAATGCGCAGGAAAAGAAAGAAACGACATGGGAAGGGGATGGGGAAGGGGAAGGGGATGGCAGCAGGACGGAGACAACACTCACTCAATTGTATCTTATGCAAATTGCCAGTGATTTTTCCTTTTTCCTGTTTCCTGTACTCTCTGCCTGCTTAGCTCCTGTGTCCTTTGTGGCCGTCAAAGCATAAGGAAGAAAAGCTTTGGCAAAACCAACAGCGGAAGCAACCGACAAAAACGAAAGAAAACTCTTCAAGTAAAAAAAAAACCTTGTGAAAATGCTGCAACAAAATTCGGCGACGCGTCTCATAAGTTTCGCTGCCTGTCCGGCTTGCCTCGCCCCCCCTGCACACGCCCATCCCGCCTTGCTCGTCTTTGTTGTTGATTTTGCATTTTGGGCAATGTAAGAAAAATATGCGAAACAAAATTATTAAAATAATATCGTGCATGGTATATATAGGAATATATCTGAAATAACAAATGTAAATGTTTTTAACGCGTGTCATTTTAATTAAACACAAAAAAAAAAAAAAAAAATAAGGAAAACGTAAAATACGCAAATGAAAATCGAGTTACACATAAATTATGCGGCGCAGCAAAGGAGGCCTAACAAAAATATGCTGATAATTTATTTGCACAACATTTGCCACGCCCCCCTCCCCCTCCCACACACGTCAACGTCCGAAAATTTATGCGAAACGTAAAACAGATGTGTGTCTGCGCGATGCATATATAATTATAAGCCCCCTCTCCATCACTCTCTCTCTCTCTGTGTGTGTCTCGCCCTCTCTGAGATCAGAGATTGATGAGTTCAGGGCGCAAAATGTTGATGCAAAAATGCCAAATTTATCAGTTTCAAATTTCTGTCAAAACCCAGCGATAAAAACACACACACTCATCACGCAAAATTGAGCTCTTAAAAACCAACGTTGCGTATGCGTAATTATTTGCGTTAACATAACGTAACTAGTGTGAGTAAGAAGAAAAAAAAAAAAAAAGGAAGCAGTGCAAAATATTCATTAAAATGAAACCTGATAAAATGCGCAATGCGTTTTTATCTGTTGTGAAAGGCGTTTTTATTGAAATATTGAAAATTATTATGTGCAAATTCAATTGAATACGTGAGCGAGATGGAGAGAGAGTGGGAAGGGGTGGTGGGGTTGGAGTGGGCAAAATATGCCACATTAATAACGGCTTTAGTTGGTTACAAAATTAATATAAAGCTGAAAAGAATTTTACTTAAATATATTTATATATTCTATTGAAATTATTGCTTTAAAAAAGTCAAACAATTTGTCCACTAGAATTCCCAAACAGTTCTAGCAGCGAGGAGTTGAAACCAAGTCAGATAGATGGACTTCGAGTTGGCTCGAATCATTCAAATAGTTTGTATAGCCTTTTACCTAAATATTATATTTTTTTTTTTTTTTTTTTTTTTTTTTTTTGAATATTATTGTTAGGTGAAGAATCCGTATATCTAAATATTGTATCTTAACATCACAGAGTGAAATATTATAGTAAATGTATATTCTATTAGTGCTCTCTTTTCTGCACTCTCTCGCTGTCTCTCTCTCTCTCTCTTATTTTGTAGCACATTTGACTTTATATCCTAAATGATATGCCAAGCCACTTCGCACTCCTTCGCAGCATATGCCTATCTTTAACCCCAATCTCCGCGCATTTGCAACCCCCCTCTCTCTACTTTGCCCTCTCTGCTACTCACTCCCTTGTTGCCTGGCTCGCTTTGCCTACCCCTTCTTCCCCTCAGCCTCCGCTTGCTGTGTAAATTTGCTGCTCGATTACTTTGGAGGTTCCTAAGCTGTGGCTATTGATAGCTGGCAGGATTATAATATTCTCTCTGACGTCATACGCTCTGGCGCTCATTAAGCTGCTCTGCTGCGGCGCTGTCGCTGTTGTTGCTCTGCTCTGCCTCTTCTTCTGCTTGATTTGATCCCAACTCAAGCTAGACAACACGCTCCATTGGGCTCGATATGAAAAATGACAGCAACAGCAGCTGCAGCAGCAACTTTCCCTCTCCCTTCCCCCCTCCTCTGTCAGTTGCATGGCATGCAATTAACCGATGCAACAGGAATATATATACTATATATAAGAGAATTACAACTTGTCAAACTGTCTGTCGCTAATGAGAAAAGCTTTTCTTCGCTATTTCCATTTCTATTTCAACTGTCAACAGCTCGTTGCGTCTTCTCTCACTCCCTCTCTCTCTCTGTCTTTCTCGCTCTGTCTTTGCTGCTGTGGTCACTGAAGCTGCTCGTAAAGTTGCCCTGGTCAACTCGAATCGAATCGACTCGACTCGACTCTTTCTCAGCTTCTTCAGTGGCTCAGCTCAACTCGCTTCGTGCTGTGGCTTTTTATCGCTTTTTCCGCTGCACTTGGGCAAACAAAAGTTTTAGCTAGAAGGGGTATAGGGGATGGAGAAATGGAGGGGGGGTGGGGGAGGCAGGAAAATAGTCAGCTAGCTCTGTGGTTTATTTGTTTGGCCAGCAAACTTTGCTACCTTGTTTCCACTATCTGTGGCCAGAGAGAGAAAGATACCCAACTTGGACTTGGCAATCGATGAAGCGTAAATGTTCAAATGCTTCAATATTCCCCATCCCCTCCCTCCCCCACCCGCCCGTCTCTATCTGCTTCTCTCAAGTGGCCAACGGTAGAGCAGACTCGTTGAAAGTCGCAAAGTTTTTTAGCTCGTGCTTTGGTCATTACTTTGCAATGCGTTTGCAACAAGATACTTTTGTATCTTACAGATTGCCATTGGCTGTTTTCGCTGAGTAAATTTGTCTCCACATTCCCTACAGGCAAGGCACAACTCTACACCTTGTAATAAAGTAGGAAGTGCAAGGCAGCTTCCCCTCCCCCTCCCCTCACTCTCTCCCTTTCTCCGCTTTCTTTTGCCGTTTTTAATATAAATGAAATGCTTTGGTGCTCTTAAAGCTACGCAAAAAGTTGCACCTGCCAGCAGTAGCAGAGGTGCTGTTATGGGTAGGGGTTGGCGCAGGGGCAGTGTGTGCCTAAGAGAAGGGGGGCGTGGCATGTCAATTGGAATATGATAAGTGTTGCGCCCACGAAGAGTCAAAAAGTTTTTCGGCGTATGCCAAAAGTGAAATTGAATTTTTCACTCTTGATAAAGCGTTGCAGGCACAAGGCAAGGAAGAGAAGGGGGTAGTGGCAAGGGGTATGTGTGTGTGTGTAGAGGGAAGTGCAAAGGAGGCTGGGGCTGACCTGCCATATGAGGCGTGGCAAGTTCTGCAAGTCTGACCAAAAAAAAAAAAAAAAAAAAAAAAGTCAACAGCCAAAAAACGTTTGAAAAAGTTCGTTTTTTGCGAGGTGGTAGCAACTCCCCCACACTTCCTCACCTCTTTCTCTCTCTAGCACGCTCTCTTGCCCCTCTTAGACCTCTTTCTCTCTCACTCTCTACTTGGCGGCCCGCCGCCGTTGAGTGCAAAAGTTTGGACTGCAGGGAGCTGTTTTTCAAGCGGTTTCACTGGTGCGAAATGCTGGTGAGCAAGGGGTGAGCGGCGTGTGGAGCCGTTGGGGGGGGGGAGGGGTGTGGCAGCGCATAAGCAGCATGTGCTGCTATATTATAGCGGCAACCCGAGTGGAATTCCGGGCAAATACGCAGCGGGATAAGCGAACAAAAATGGCAAAAGAAGGAAGCGGCAGCAGAGTGTGGGAGAGAGAGAGAGAGAGAGAGAGGTAGCAGCGGCCTGAGATACGCTGTAAATAGTTGTGAGCTGAAAAATACTTGAAAAGTTTTCGATGATATATTTAAGCTGTTTTTCACAGTTATGAAAGAGTCCAAAAAGGTGTGAGAGATGAGGGAGTGGCAGGTGGGGCTGAGAAGATGACAGAGTTGGGTTTGTTTTCCTGCAACTGCACTGCATATATCATATTATACTTGCAGATATCTAAGCTACTCTCTCTCGCTCTCTCTCTCTCTCTCTCTCTGTCTCTCTGTCTGCTTTATTTGACTTTAATCTACGCAGATTCCTGCAGATTTCTTTCTCAACAAGCTCAACAAGTGTTTGATAATTTCGCGTAAAAAATTGCATTTTTACTTGTGTGTAAACATGACACAGTAAACAAAACTATCAACAAGAGAAGGTAACAGAGAAAGAGAGAAAGAGAAAGAAACAGAGAAAGAGAGAGGGGGGGAAAGAGAGGAAAAAAAACAATTTGAAAATGTTAAGAAAACAGAAAACATTTTCGGGGGCAAGTTTTGAAAGTTGCAACTTATCTGTTGTTGTGCAGGGGCATGAAACTTTTGTACACACACACACCCACAGAGGAGAGAGCAGTGAAGAGAGGTGCAGCGGGAGCTGCAGGATAAGGGGGGGGGGAGTGCCTTGCAGGGCATCGACGAAAAGTTTCTTAAGCCATGTTAACCGCACACATTCGCACTATCAACAACAGCAACAGCCTCAGGGCTGTGCAGGGAGGGTGAGGGAAAATCATGTATCTGTGTGCGTGTGTGTGTGTGTTTGTGTGTGTGCCGAGTGTATCTTGCTAGCAAGTTGAACCGGTTTTTCCACTTTTGCCAAAGCAATTTGGGCCGCTTGCAGCATAAAAAGCGCGCACTGCAAAGTTTTCAAGAAGTCAACGCTGACTGCGACGTCGACTGCAGCTGCTGCAACTGCAACTGCTGGCATTGCTACTGTGACTCTTGACTCTGCACAGTGGGAGGGCACGGGTAGTACGGGGCGACGGGGCCATTGCACATCATTGTGCAGTTCGAAGAGGCTTTGCCCCCTTTCCACTGCTGCTCTACCTTATCTGCTCCCCCACTCTCCCTCTCCCGGTCTCTCTGCTTGTTTCTGCATTGTCATGCAAAAGTGGTAATGAAATAACGGTACCCATAGCCACACCCAACGAGATCTCTTTGGTCTCTCCACAATCTGCCAGAGATTTCTCTGCTTCTTCTTCCAGCCCGCTTAACCCATTGAGAATGCAAAACTTTTGCTTGTTTACACTTGCCAAATAGTGCCAAACACAAACACACACACACACACACAGGCACACACACTTAGAGCCGAAATGAGTCTCTGCTCTGCACTTGTCAGAGAGACTAGAAAAACTTTTCACTTGAGGCTCTTTCGTAACCGAATTAATTAAAGTTCTTAAGCTTGAAAATATATATTTTTGGGGAACATTTTCAAAAGAAAAACCTACCATATTCCATTTGAATTGCTGCTCCATTTCAGGGCATCAATCTGCAAGGGGGTTTAATGACGCGAAAAGGTCAAAATTGTCAGCAAATGTCGCCGGTCTAGACGTGGCTTTGAGTTTGTTCTTTGTCTTTGTTTTTGTCTTTGTCTTTGTCGTTGTGTTGCCAATTGAAAAAGCCTTAAATGTTAATTGAATGCGTAAATAATTAAACTGCGCAACGTCTGTCTGTGCACAAAGTGAGGTTAAAGAGAGGCAAGTCTGGCGATAGAGTGAGGTTAGGTACCGTTACCTAACCTAACCTTGTTGTATAAGAAATTTAAACTGGCAAAATACTTTAAAATTTTACACTGACTTTATCTTAGACGTTTTTTCTTGGACTTCTCCCATTCATAAATGTCAAATATGTAACTTGAAATTTGTCTTTTGATAAAGAAAGGTACGAAGATGTGACAGAGAGAGAGCGAAAGATTTCAAATCAAAAGCTGTCTCTGCTTTTTGCTTTCGTTCATCTCTCTCGCTTGACAGTGTCAACTAATGGGTTAAAATGCTGCAGCTGCAGCTGCAGCTGCTCTTAAATGTTGTCAGTTTTGTCTTCTTTCACCTGGCAACCCCTCTTTTCTTTTTCTTTCTTGCTACCCCCCTCTCTGCTCTCATTTCTGCCTCTGCTTTGCCAGGCAACTTACAACATGGCCATCAATATTTTTGCTGCAGCAATGGGCGAAAAAAAAACAACGTAGAAAGAAGAAGAAAAACCAGTTTGCCGTACCCTGAGATGCCTTCTGTGCTTGCCCCCCCCTCCTCACCTACTACTTGGCCCCCCGCTTATGCTCCGCCTCTGCCTTTAAATTGCAATCTTCTTCCGTTTGGTTGACTTTTGCTGCCTCGACACTGAGGCAGCTCCTGCTCGACTTCTGCTACTGCTGCCAGGATAAACGGGCGGCAGCTTAAACAGATAACATTCATTGTTATAACGCCCCATGTTTCCCATTCCCCCCTCACCTGCTCTGCCTCTCTTTCTCTCTATCCCTCTCCTGTCTTGCTCGCCCTCATTTACCTTGCGTTTTGTCTGTGTGACTCATAAGAAAATTATGTTGCATTTTATGTGCGCTGTGCAGTTTTTATCGAGTCTGAGTTGGAGTCTGACTACCAAAGGCAGCTGCAATTTGGCTACATATATAAAGACATTAAATACACCCCGCACACACACACACACACACACACACACACCCATTACTCTGCTGAGATTTCTCGTTTTTGGTTGCCTGCCAGCAAGAAGACAAGGGAGAGAGAGAGAGTAAGAGAAAGAGATTTGTTGCCACGGGCTAAATAAGAAGACATAATTCCATTTTGCTTCGCTTAGTCCTTGAACTAAGCATATAATGTCCAGCCAGCCAGAGAGGTTACACACTATATAGAAGAACAATAGCAATGTCGATACCGATTTCGATGCTGACTTCAGACTTCAGTTTCGACAAGGAGAGACAGAGGCGATTCCTGCCCTATTAAAGGCAAAAATCTATGCCAAATTACATTGTAATCGAGCTGTGCTCAAATAGAGAGCACCCACACACGCACACACAGTGCTAACACACACACACACACACATACTCGAGCAACCTGAATAAGTACGGTCATGACCCTGAGGTGGTTTGCTACCTTTGCAACGAAGACGATGAGACTGTGGAACATATTTTCTTCCACTGCCCTTATTATGCAGACAAACGGGAAATCGTCAATAGACGCTTAGGAGTAGATGTAAGCCCAGAGAATGTTGTAGGGCTTATGTTAGAGACCCCAGAAAACTGGGACCTTATAAAGGAAATGTGTGTGTGCATTATGGTAGAGCAGCGTAGGCTAGAAAGACTGCGAAACTCTTCCGTGCAGCAACCATCAACCAGGTAGAGCCACCACAGGGCTAAGCTCGGCCCCTTGCGAAGATTTATACTTTAGGAGTGGTTCCGCAAGGGGTACTACAAACGAGCCGTAGGGAGGAGTGTTCCTGAGCGGGTTTTTAGTGGGGGCGGATCCCACACTACCGTCACTAGGACGGTGTCTCTCAAGATTTTTTCCCATGAACACTCTTATAAAAAAAAAAATACTCGAGCAATCACTGTGAGTTCTTACGTTTTACAGGCCAAATTCAATGCTGGTAATTAACTTTGAAAATCCAATTATGGCAAAACTTTTCACTGTGTGTGTGTAAGTCAGTGTATGTGTGAACTAGTGTGTCTGTGTGTTAGTGTGTGCGTGTGTGGGTGCATTTATAAGTGATATGCAGAACATGCAATTAACAAGAGCAAATTCACTCGACTCGCCTTGCCTTGCCTTGCCTCGACTTGCCTCTTGCCACTTCTTAGTGTGCCTGCAGCTACACATACTTGCCTCCGCCTACGCCCTGCCGCCTCATGGCGTGTCGAGTTGCCTTCTGCTATTTTACCCTGCAGGCAATCTCACACACACACGCACAGACACTGAGCCACACATTGGACTCTGCATGAGACGCCCACTTTGAGCTGCTGCTGTTGGCAGCTGCAATTTTCTTGTCCAACCCGCCGCCAAGCTGCCCCGTCCGCCTTCTTGGGCACCCACTCCTTTACTGCTTTTACTGCTCCCAACTATTGTTTCCATTTTAATATAATTCTCACGTAATAATTGCGTTTGAGCAGTGTCAAACTATGCCAACAAAAGAAAAGACGTGTGAAAGGAAGACCCAAGCTTGGTTACGCCTCCTGCTCTGTCCTCTCTCCTTATCTTCACTCACCTCACTCTCTCGTTATCTCTCGCTCACATTCTACCTGACGACTTGTGCGATTCTTCACTTCAATGTTGTACAAATTTTCATGCTATTGAACACACAGTACCTTCCGTTCTATTCAATATGATGAGCAAACATTGCAGCCACTTGCACGATACTCTGTAGAGAGTAGAGAACATTTCAAATATTTTGCAATAAAAACAACACACACACACACACACACACACAAACTGTCGATTATCGTGGAGGGAACATTCCATTGTTGTGAGTGTTGGCAAACGCTGTCAGGAATGTTTTGTTTCGATAGTCGCATCGATTTATCAACAGTGCAACAGGCACAACGATTCCCAGTATAAAGAGAGCTTGGTTTTTCGAGAATTAAGATGCATTTATGCAGTTTTGAACAGTTTACCAACACTTGCACGCCCAAACTCCTCAAAGTATGCTACACAAATCTATAAATATTGAGCAGAATAAACAGTAAGATTATAAAGATGTTCTATATGCATTTTTATCAGATCAAAAAAAAAAAAAAAAAAAAAAAAAAAAAAAGTATCAAATTTATTTCTGCAGTTTCCTTTTTTTTGTGTATTTTTAGATCATCTTTTAATTTATGCATATCAAATATTGCCTTAATGCGTTTATAATGTTTCCTTTGTAATTTCTTTCTTTCTGCTTTTCTATTTTTATGGCATTCTATGCTATAAATAACAGCCTCAGCTTTCGCTAGACTTTCCTCCCTCTCTGCAGTTCTTCAACCCCATCTCTTACTCCTTCTCTACACACTTGTTTATTATGTACAAATATCCTTTTTGAGTTGCCTTCTCTCGCTCTTTCTCTGCTTATTAGAGTTTAGATTACACCGGAAATTGAATTTTTTATTTTCATTTACGCAAGCTGCGTATCAAATTTGTCCGCCATTTTTGTTTTGCAAATCTATTTGGAATTTTATAATAATTTTTACTGATTTTTATTCGCGTATTTTCTTATTTTTTTTCTCCGCTTCTTCTTTTCGTTCTTTCTGTCTTTCCATTTGCAATTACAAGAAATTGTTTCAGCTTCAACTTCGCTTTATAACGATAATTTAATTAGTTGCAAGTGGCTGCCTTTTTACCGTTTTACCATTTTACCGTTACCGTTGCCAGCTCATTAACTGCACTTAACGGGCGCCCCGGCGACTTTTCGTGAATTTTTAATGACAACGCGATTCTTGGGCGACGATGACGATGGCGACAGTGAAGCCAATTGGCCCACGGCGCCACTTCATAAAGGCGGCACAAGAGGCGCACAGAGAGAGAGTGAGAGAGAGAAAGAGCGAAAAAAGAGGCAGAGAGGAGGAGAGTGTGTGTGTGAGATGAGTGACATTTTGTATCGTTTTATATGCACATGTCAATTAATGCGAAATTGATATCATTCAACGGGCGCTATCAATGTCTACTTTGTGCTTTTTTTTTTGTTGCTGTTTGCATACGGCAATATTGACATACGCTGCACACGCTACAGTGAGCCGCGAAATTTATGCGCAAACTGAAATTTATATGTTCTATTACAATGCGATGTGAAGGCCTTGCAAATATTTGTTTGATGCTGCATGTTAATGTGGCGTATGCGTGATATGGAGAGGGTGAGAATGAGTTCACTTGTGAAAGAGCATGTAAAGAGGGAGCGAGTAGGTTTAAGTAGCGAGAGAAACTGTAGAACAATCAATGAGGGAGCGAGAAGGTTAAAGTAGCGAGAGAAACTGTAGTACAATCAATGAGGGAGCGATAGAATCAAAAGTAGCGAGTGAATAGAGCAAAGCGAGTGAACGAAGAGAAGCGAATGAGTGAAGAGTAGCGAGTAGTGACAAGCTTAACGTAGTAAAAAAAGAAACAAGCGAGCATGAGAACAAAGGGTAACGAGAGAAAAAAGAATAACGAGTAATAAAGTAGGTGAAGATATGAAAAAGAGCGAGTGTCGAGTTGTATCAAAATTAGTTAAAGCAGCGAGAGTTCCAAATGAAAGTGAGCAGAGCTAGCAAGTAGACGAGCTTAAAATAGTGAAACTTGGGTATAGTCAGAGAATGAATAGAAAGCAACGTGTGTTGAGTTACGAATAGTGGGTCAACAAGTCAGCGAGTAGAAAGCATTAATAGTTGAGCCAGCGAGAATTGTTAAAAACTTTAAAGATTCAACGATTGATGTGTAACGAATGCTTGAGCAAAGAGAAGCAAACAGCGAGTTGAAGTAACGAGTAGTAATCAGCTATTTGAAGCACCGAAACAAAGCATGTGAACAGAATAGCGAGTAAAGAGTGTGCTAGAGGCTCGTCTAGTAGTGTCTTTATCTCACTCTAAGCAAGCGAGTAACTAACAGCGAGTTGTCTCAAGCACAGGAAGAACGCTCTGCAAGGCGAATGAGCGTACAGAGTGTGTGCTGTGTGCGACGAATTGTTTCTCTCCAAGCTGCTGTTGTTGTAATGCTGGCAATTTGCCTAAGTGCAACCGAATGGACGCTTGGACGAGGCCGACGACGACTTGAAAGTTTTAATTAGAAACGCAACTGCAAAATGGAAGACAGCAGGCAGGACAAGCGGGCCAGAGCGGGACAAAGCAAAGCACTGTGAGTGAGAGAGAAAGAGAGAGAGAGAGAGAGATAGAGAGAGAGAACACTGAGGCAGTCAAGCGAAATGAGCAGCGAAATGCGTTGACAGACGACGTGAAAGGCGAAACGTAACGTAATGCAACGCAACGAGGCCAGCGCGTTAACGTTGGCGTCGCTGTCGCTGTCGTCGTCAGCGCCAAAAAGTAACTTTAATGGCAGACAGAGAGTGTGACAGAGAGAGAGAAAGAGAGACAGAAAGAGAGAGAGAAGCGTTGAGAACAAATGAATGGGCTAAAAAGAGTAGAAACAACAATGAGAGAGAAAAAAAAAAGGAAACGAAAACGAAATGAAAACGTGGCAAAGCGAACAATTTTATGTGGCACACAAAACTTTTGACATAAATTCGCAGGGCATCGCCAAAATGAGAACTGATGCTAGAGTGTTGCCAGTTGGCCGGCCTGAGTTGCCACCTTCAGCTAAGACGCGCTGCCAGACGAGTGTCAAATTAATTTTAATGCGCTTTTCATGGCCGCGTCTTGCGCATAACTTGCGGATTTTAACGATTATTGAAGCCTAATGCGAATGCAAAAGCTGCCAAAGACGAAATTCTACGATTCTCCGAGTCTTACCCCAATTGAAACAATCTTTAAATTTAGCACATGGCAAGGACAGGCAGCACTGGCAGACGACGACGCGACGTCGAAGAAGCTCAAGCAAAATGCACAAATTTATTGCCCACTCGCAGCAGCGAAAATTGGAAATGGTAGCAGGCAAAAGGACTGAAACTGGAACTGGAACTGGCTTAAACGCTGGCTCATGCATATTTGATGCCAAATATAAAGCGGCCATAAATTCTACTTGAAATTTACGCACCAAAGTAAAAGTAATGCCCCGAAAAAAGTGCCCAAAAAGAAAGAAAGACAGCATGAAAGAAGGCAAAAAAGAAAAGTCTGAGAGGTTTTTTTTTTCCACACTCAAAACGAGACGCGTCGCACCTATGTCGAGTGCCTCGAGAACTTTGTCGTTTGATTCCATAAATTCCACGCAGTACTCGCTCTAGACTAGGCTAAGCCAATGAGAAAGAAGTTCCACAGCAAATTGTTTATTTTATTTCAATTTTTTCAATCCTCCTTTTTACTCGCTCTCTCTCGCTCTCTCTCCCCCTCGCTCTGTCTGTCAAGTGCGCAGCTTACCTGTATTGGTTTATTAAAAATTAAATAAATATTTCACAACTTGAGTGTAAAATCCATGCGGACGACACACAATGCCGTGCCTTGGGCGGCTGCTGGGGGCGTGGCAAAGCCTCTTATGTGCGACAAAAAAAAAAGGAAAAGTTGTCAATCTTTTGTGGGTGCCCATCAAAAAGTTTCGAATATGCATAATAAATTTGGCGAGCCCTTGAAAGAAGAAGGCAGCAACGAAGGGGGAATGTGTCAGGGAAAGAGAGAGAGAGAGAGAGCATTCAATTTGATTTATGCATAGTTTTTTATTATTTGAATACTATTTTTTGTAGAGAGAAATATAAATCATTAATCTGCAAAAAATTATACAATTTTTTTGCTGTGAATTGTGTAGAATAAAAATATAAATAAATATCTAAAATGTTTTTCTAAATATTCTTAATATTTTTAAATATTGTCTGGTATTTTTTAAATACGACAAACACTTTTTTAAATTTTTTTTTTTTCAAGTCAATATTTTATTTTTGAATATTTTGCATATATATTAGAAATGATTTCACATATTTTCAAGGTTCTTCTTTAAGTTCTCGCTTTTAAATTGAATTGATTTTCTGCATTGCAATTAATATTTATTCGTTATTCCTCTTCTCTCTTCTTACAGTTCTCGTCACGCTGAGCAACAGCTGCTGTGTGCTTGTCCTGGCGGACGAATCGATTGATACGCGTGAGAATGCGGATCTGGTGTTGAAGTGCCGCTTCACTGAGAAATATGAGGCAAACAATTTCTCATTCTTTTGGACGCGCTCGATAGCAAATCCGGCGAAATATGATAATGTGGCCATTGGTGACGTGCAGCTCAGCTCGGGCTACAAGTAAGTAATGTGCCCCTCCCCCTTACACTGTCTGCTCTCACTATAGAGTGAGTGAGCTTTTGCCGTGGGCATTTGCGTCTCTGCTGCTGTTGCTATGCAAGCTTGTTGCCTCCCCCTCCCCCCATTTGTTAAGTTAATTAAAGACGGGGCGAATAATGCAATTTGTGTGCACGTGTGTGTGTGTGTGTGTGATGCCTGCTCAACTGGGGAACTTAATTAAAATCAAGTTCTTGGCAATTTCAACGAGTCACAGTTGGCCAGTTGGCTCTCGCTGCGTATACTTAATCCGTAATGTCAATGCCGACGCGTGTTAAATATTCGCACAATTATGAGTCGCACACACACACACATATGGTACACCCATACACACACACACGAACACACTCTCCCATATGGTTTGTTTATGTTTCATTTTCATTACCCGCTCGCGCCATTTGCAATTGTATTTTTATTTGCTTCGTGCCTCGACTTCCGCTTCCGGCCGAGCGTGTTTTTAATGTTTCGCTTGTTTGACTCGATTTCGTGGCGCACTCTCTGCCTTGCTTTCTTCTCTCTCTTTTCCGCTCTCGTTCTCTCTGTCTTGTTTCTCTTTCTGCCTGTTTGGGCTCGTCAGGACTTTGCCTCGATTTCAGTTGCTTCTTTATGTGGCAAGGCATAAATTTTAAGTGCCCAGTCGAGGCCACAAAATGCAGCGCTGCCGCGTTTGCTTGCCAAATGAAAGGCCATGTGTGCGATTGTGTGTGTGTGTGTGTGTGTGTGTAACAATAAAAGCAAATCAACAAACAGCAAATAGAAATAAAAACCAAAGAGGGAGACCAAGAGAGAGAGAGAAAGAGAAATGGAGCAAGCAATGCTAACGGCGACCGTTTTCAGTTCCCAGGCAAATTGTAAAATACATTTTTACTGCAATTTGTGCCGAAAGCTAACAAGCAACAACAACAACAACAAGAAAACGGACAACAATCAAGTGAAACTCGCAAGGAAACACATGCCTCTCTCTTCCTACAACCCCCCACCCTCTCTGTGGTAAATGTATCTGTATCTGTAGCCCGCATCTGTAGCTGCTTCTGCTGCTGCTGCTGTCGTTGCAAAAAGTGAAAATACTGCAAATTTTTTCTATTGGCGTCGCGACGAGGTCATTGCGGGATGAAACCCGAAAACAAAACGCCATAACAGAATTACGAATGGGAGCAGAGGAGGTAGAAGAAGAGCCATCGGAGGTAGGGGCAGCTCATGGGTAGCTCCTTGCCCCTAGGCTAATATATCGTTAAACATTCCATTTAACGAGGCAGACATAGACGTTGCAAATGAATGCCAGCAATACAGACGTGTTTGCCTGGGCATTTAAGAATGCAAGTCATGTGGCTCAGCTTCAACAGCGAGGTGATGCCAGAAAAGGGAAAAACCCTCAAGATTTTGCAGACATTGCAGATTTGTCAAGCAAATAAATAAGAAGAGTAATAATAAAGAAATAATGGATATGTATATTCAGATTTAAACTCGAGGAGAGAACTATTTAAGAAAAAAAGAACAAATTTAAAGATTGGATTTTTAGTTATTTTGGTTGAAATGTTAAGATACAATATTATGATGTATGGATTCTTCACTAAATTTTTATTTTATCCACTTAATAACAATCAAAAAAAAAGTAAAAAAAAAAAAAAAAAAAAAAAAATTGGTTGAAAAATTTTCAACTGAGGATCCCCAAAATTGGTGACGTGCTTAATACGCATGCCGCAAAATACGTTGAACTACTTGGAATTCACCCAAATTCATTGGCAAGACAGTTGGGAAGAAAGAACCAAAATAGAAGACTCAGAAAGAAGCAGCCACTGGTTTCTTCTACGAGATCTCCTTTATAAATACTTGTTTTTATGTATTATTATTTCCTTGTTATTATGTTATTCTGTGATATAAACTCTTTTTTTTTTATTATTGACTGAAGAATCCGTACATCATAATATTGTATCTTAACATCACAGGGTGGAGAAATATTCTTAAGAATTACCAAACACTAACTCGTCTGCATTGAAAAGGAGTTTTCGTTACTGGGAACTGGGAGCGCCAAAAAGTAGGCAACACAAGCTAAAGCTGAAGTTGAAAATCGAAGACGAAGCCGAGAAACATGTGCCAGAATGTCCCATTGCCAAATAATTGGCTGCGGCTATCGTTTAGCCAGAGCAGAGAAGCAGCAGAGAGATGGAGAGGAAAGGAAGGGAGTGCAGCCAGAGAGGCAGCTTGGCAGAGCGTGCTGGAATTGGGGAATCTGCATTGGAATCCCGTAACCGAATCCGTGTGCCAAGCACAACAGAGCTATATCGCAGGCAGACAGAAAGACAAACAGACAGACAGACAGAGAGAGAGAGAGAGAGACAGACAGAGAGAGGGAGACAGTGAGAGAGAGAGAGAGGAAGAGAGAGACAAAGACACAGACAGACAACGCTGTTGAGCCGTCGGCAATTGCAGCAACAATGTAAGAAGAAAGTGAGGTAAACGGGGCGTATGGATAACATGGACTACTACAAATCCCGCAGGAGACTTTTCGCGGCGCTCAAGGACGTGCGCGCTTGCTTGTGCTGTGCCGTGCCCGTGCCGTGCCTCGCCTTTTTAATGCTTAAAGCGTTTTTTGTCGTTCAAAGATTCGCAAGAGATTCAAGCGAGATTCGCGTTCCCAAGTGGCGAAGTGCGATGAGTGCACAAGCTGCGCTTTGCCAGCAGTTTTTATAATTTGCACTTTTTCCGCTCGCTCTGCCCACCCTTCTCCCTCTCTCTCCCTCTATCTCTCTCTCTCTCTCCCTCTATCTCTCTCTCTCTCTCTGAGTCTTTCCTAGGTCTGTCTGTGTCTGCCTGGCAAGGACAACAAAATATATCCGTGTCCCTGGTCCCAGACCTCAGCTGCAAATGAGCAGGCTGGTCGCTAGAGACTCGCTCTCTCTCTCTCTCCCTCTCTCTCTGCCGACAAATAAAAAATTCAACTAGCAACTAGAGCAGGCTGCACAAGAGAGTGAGAGAGAGAGGGAGAGGGGGAGTAGGGGAGACGCGCCTGTAGAGAATTCAGTCAATTTGCTCGGTTAACATTATTTTTGTTTCACTTTTTACTCCGCTCCTCTTTCTCTTTTTTTTTTGGGTCATTGTCGTCGCCGTTGTCTGCCCTTTTTCATCTGCCTTTGCCTTTGCTTTTTTCCCATTTTCCATTTCCATTTCGCAGATTTTTCGCGAACTCTGTGCTGCATAGTTCTGTTTAGTTAAGTACTTCAGCCTTTGGCTTTGGCCGGGCCATGTCCTGCTGTGGTTTGACTAGCCCCCCACCCCCACCCACCCTTCCGTCCCTGTTGCTGGTGAAAATTAAATAGTTTTTCTCGCTGACGCGTGTCCTGGCGGTTTATAGCAATTAGCAGTAGACGTTGAGAATGGGAGAGCCAAATGAATTGTCAATTATGAAGCAAATCCATAAATGTGTCTAGACACCCAGCCAGATGAGTTGATTACGTTGATGATGATGATGATGATGATGATGTCCTCAAGTGGCCCTTTGACGTCCAGTCACGCCTCATTGTCGGCGTCCTTGTCGGCATCTGCTGCTGCTGCTGCGTTTCAAAAAATCATTTCCAAATCGTGCTTGACAAATGAACTTCAGGCAGGTCTTTAGTTAGGACGGTAACGAGGGAACAGCTCTCTCTCTCTTTCTCTCTCTCTCTCTCTCTCTCGGAGATCTTTTTCTTGTTTGCGAATTTAATAAACTGCTGCGTAGTAAAGTCAGTCCATCGATTTTGACCATTTGAGGAGCCAGCGAAGTGTACAACAAGCTACGAGAGTCTCGCATCAATTTTCAGTAGTTGTCCAGGACAACGACCAAATAATCAGCGTGCCCGGGGAAATTGTGAAAAATTGTGCCAAAATTGAAGCAAAGAAGATAGCGCAAATTGCTGACACTGTGCAGAAACTACTGAATACCCTATAAAAATTGAACACAGAAAAAAATAGAGTAGAAGTAGAAGTAAAGAAAATAATACGATGGCATAAGAAAGAGAAACACGTCTAAGTCAAGATCTAAAATAGTTCGGGCTTAATAAATTGAAGACTTATGAGCTTGAAATTTATATAAGATAATGTTAAGCTTAAGATTGAGCTCAAGTATTATACACTCTATACTATATATAAAGTTTATTTTAAATAAATCTGTATTTTTTACTTCATCAAGACTTCAAGATACGGAAACTCGAATTTCGTATTAAATATTCATGTTTGAAATGCGTAGTCTTTAAAATCCAATCAGCAAATTACCATGAAAATTCTATAAATCTTTTCAAGAATCTTATAAAAGCTATACCCTCTAAGTAAGGCATATTTTTCATTTATGTTTCATCTCACAAACTCCGTGCCCAACTCAATGTACCCCATCAAAATGTCTCAAATACTCGGACAAGCTGTAAAGATTGCTGAAGTATATAAAGACGTTTGCCAAGTGCAAAGTGGGTGAGAGTAAAAAAGAAGAAAGTTCCGTTACAGAGAGTCTGAATAGATAACTGCGCAATGTGTTGACAACAAATTTTCTTGTGCATCATTTTTTGGGCAATTTCAAAGTTGAGTAAATTGAAATTCAATTGAAGAGTAAATCTATTTATTTTTCCCTCGAGTGTTGGGCAAATATGCAAAATTCAATTAAGAAAAATTCACACAAAATTCACAATTAAAATGGTGACTTAAATTTTCTCCATAGAGTTGATTCAATTAAATTGGCAACAACAACAACAGAAAAAAAAAGAAATAACAAATCTTTCAGGACACGGAAGAAGTACAGGCGGAAAATGTTGACATTTTGTTTACCAATCGGTTGCTAACGTCTGGCACAGAGCCACAACAGGTCCCCAACCCCCTCCCTCCCTCACCGCCGCTTTGCCACGCCTCCTTACTACGCTCCATTTCTCTACCAGCCCACTGTGTTGTCATCGTTATCGTCAATCGAAGTCATCGTCTAGGAAAATATGCAAACATTTATTGAACGTTGATTTTATTTATGTTGCTGTGACACGCCCACCTCCACCCCGTCGCCCACCTCTGCGCAAATATTAACTTTTCGTATTTATTTATATTGCGAGAAACGTTTAAAGTTGAACCACCTGCGGGTCCTTGGAGCGCACCACCACCAGCAGCAGCAGCAGCAGCGCCCACAGCAGCTACGGGATACCCAACTGAAAACTCAATATTAGCACAATTAGTGACGTGGCCCAGCAGTATGGGGTGTGGGGGGAGATGGGGCAGAGAATGGTGGAAAATGTTGTAATGCCCTCGTCCCAAGTATTTAAATAAAATAAATGAAAAAATTGATGGAGGGAGGGTGAAAGAAACTTGATTGACATTTACAAATTGTGTGAAAAGCAGTTGATAAAAAACATCTTTTTTTTTTGTGTATTTTTTTTCAGACTGGAATTCCATCCGGAACGCGGTATTTACGATCTACAGATCAAGAATGTTTCGTACAATCGCGACAATGGGCGCTTCGAGTGCCACATCAAGGCCAAGGGCACTGGCGCCGATGTGCATCAGGAGTTTCACAATTTGACTGTCCTAACGCCACCGCATCCACCTGTTATATCCCCCGGCTCGATTGCTGTGGCCACCGAGGATAAACCAATGGAATTGACCTGTAGCAGCATTGGCGGTTCGCCGGATCCGACTATAACGTAAGTTGAGGCTTAAGTATTCCTTGTTTTTATATTATATACGAGATATTTCACTTACTTTTCGATATATTTTTATTCTATTTTCTATGTTCCATATTTCCGTTATTCCATGTTCTATGTGATAATCCTCTCTATTGTTTATGCACAAATAAATCGTTAACATTCTTTGTTTTTTTTTTTCCCTTCCTCAGCTGGTACCGCGAGGGCTCCAATTCACCACTGCCCGCTACAGTGCTGCGCGGCGGCACCAAGGATCAACCTACAAATGCAACCCTGTTGATAACACCTCGTCGCGAGGACGATGGAGCCAAGTACAAGTGCGTTGTACGCAATCGTGCCATGAACGAGGGCAAACGCCTTGAAGCGACGACCACATTGAATGTGAACTGTAAGTACCCTTTACCCTTAACCCTAAATCATTTAATTAACTTGACTCCGTTGGACATAAATCAAAGTGTGCAGAGTGCAAAAAAATACTGATGAATACTGAATACTCTTTATTGAGCTGATTGTTGAAGGCGAACGAATACCTAAGTCAGTCAAGTGCTAAGATTCAAACCTTAAACTTTCCAAAGTATATAGGGAATAGAACATGACCTAAGGGGTATCTCAAAGAAATTTTAAAGATCAACTGAGAATGGAAAATTTGAAAATCTACTGAAGATACTCTTGTCCCCATTGTGGATATCTTAAGTTACTGTATTGCTATATCCCTTATTTGACATCAGTTTTTCCATAACTATGGTGCATTTTCACATGCATTTCCCTCACCACATTTCCCACAAATAACTCTACTGCACTATCTATTCTGGCAGTTTGTAAATTGTCGCTAATAATGAAAAACTTCAGCTAATTGTTAACTAACTTTGCAGTGCGTGCTGTGCCACTAGCCACGCCCTCAACCCACACACACACACACAGACATCATTACACTCGAGTGTAATTTATTATAGTTTTGCAGTTTGTCTTTTGGTCGCGTTGACCTCCGTGGTCAATGTAGAGGGGGGTGGGAGAGGCGGTAACGTCTAATTAGCGTCGCAGGGCAATTACAATGGGACAGCAGCAGTAGCAGCAGCAGGGGCTAAATAGCTGCATAATGAAGTGACTAGACACATGACCGAACCGTGTAACGTGACCCTCAACCCCAGCACCCCTTCCTCTTTCCCCAACTCCCCGTCTCTCTCTCTCTCTCCCTCTTTCTGTGAGCTCATTCGTCATGCTTGCAACGAGGCAGCGCGACAAATTGAGCACACATTTGTTTTAAATGTATAGAATATACATACATACATACATATATAGCGTATATATCTGTATAGATATCTATATGCATTATCGTGTAACTTTTTGTATAGCCCAGAGGGGGGCGTGGCACATAAATTAAGCGCCGCTTGACCTGCCGATGTAGGCAGAGTGCGAGAATAATTTGAATAGAAATTTATGTGCAGGGACAACAATTGTTGTTGTCGCTATTGTTGTTGTTGTTGTTGTTGTTGTTGCAACAAGTGGCAGTTTAACGCTGCGTGCTCAACTCCACCCACCCCCCCATAGCTACATGGCCGCTATTAAAGCTAATCAAAAGCCAAATAAAAGCCAAAACCTACCAATTGCAGCCAGCAACGACAACAACAACAACAACTCGAACTGAGGTCAACCATCAAATGCGTAATTAATTCGTACAGAAGCCGCAAGAACATCATCGCATTGCATATGGTAATTAGTAGCGAACAGTAGCAATAGTAGCAGCTCCAACACTGCAACATTGCAACAGCAACTCCAACTGCGAGGTCTAGTGGTTTGTGTCCTCGCTAATTGCCTTAGTCACGCAGGCAGAGAGTGAGAGAGAGAGAGAGACGGACGCCGCATTGACTGCATTATTGACTGATTAGGGTGGTAGAACGATCATTAACTGCAAAAAAGTTGCATGGCAAATTTGCATAACCTCAATGTAAGCGAAAGCAAGGGCAGGCAATGTGACTAGCAGATACCCTGTAAAATATTTCACTTGGTTTTCAAACTGATTTAACTACGAGTTGATTGAGTCTTAGTTTCAGCTTTAAATCATTAAAGAGACAGATAAATCTAGCTAGCAATGCTTTTTTCAAGTGTTTCCCAATTGTTCAATATAATTTAAATAATTTAAAAGAACAATTTCAAGAGCCGAAGATCTTTAAGGTCTTCAAGTCAGCTCCATTAATACATTTCAAGACAGACAATTCAAATACGCTTCTCTTTGTTGTTATTGCCTGGTCTGGTCTATGTTAATATACATTAAATAGACACGCCAACACACACTTCAGCCTGCACAAATTGTTGTCATCATAGCCGTCGTCCCACGTGTCGTATGCGCAATGCCATAAACGTCAAGTCCGACCTGTCGCATAAATGTCGCTAATTAGCCGCCTTTTTTTTCGATTTGTAAAGCCACGCCCACGATTGAACTAATTTGTGAGTGTGTAAATGAATGTATGAATGAATGTGTGAATAAGTGAATGAGTGAGTGAATGAGTTTGTATGAATGAACTGGAACTGCGCTTGCCAACGCATTTCGATTTTGTCTGTGGTTTAATTAAAACATTGCTAGCTACTATACGCTGCCTCCTTCTTGCCACGCCCACGCACACACAGCTGACAGGCTGATTAGCATTAGAATTATAATGTTTATGGCTCTTGTGCTTCTTCTTCCAATTGTTGTTGTGTTTGTGATTGTTCAACATAATATTTAATTGGAAATATTTTCACTTGTAGTGCCAACCGCAAAGCAAACGCGGCAATTGGCTGGGGAGAAAGGGGTAAAGAGAAGGGGGAAGAGAGGAGCGGGAGATAGTAGGGCGGGCAGAGAGCTAGAGAATTGACCACAGCAACAAGCGAAGTACACAAAAGTGCAAGAGGGGCAGCAAAGAAGACCGCAAAGGCGAAGGAAAAGGGACCTGCTGCCTTGCCCAGTGGGAAAATGAGGCATGAAGATGCTGCTGCCAAAAGTCGTTGTGTTTGTTGTTGTTGAGTGTATCTGCCTGCATTCACCTGCATTGCAGTCTTTGAAAAAGGATTCTCCACTTGCGGTCGACTGCGGCTCAATGCGTAATGCGTTTTTAAGCAAAACCCTCTGATCAAAAGCAAGAATCGTACTGGCCCCAGCATGCTTGGAATTTGTGGTTGTCAGACACCCTAATACACACACACAGATGCACACACACACAGCTGTTTGGTTGCTGGGCAACTTGTTTGGCAGGAGTCTCCTTCAGGTTGTTCCTTGTCCGTCTGCTTGTTTGCTTAGTCAACAACATTTTCAGCATTTGCCTGACAAATTAAATCAAAAACAATTTAATTGTTAAGTTCAACAGAAAATCAGAAAACATTTACCGTTACCGTTTCACCAGCTGTCCTTTCTCGGTCCCTCTCTCTCTCTCCCCTTTGTGATTTACGGCCCACAATAAAAATTCACTTTGGCCCTGCCCCAATTGACACCTACAAATTAATCAGAGTCCCAAACAGAGACGAGAAGCAACTTTACCTCCATCAACTCGAACGCACTTGCTACCTTTCTCGCTCCCGCTCGCACTCTCTCCCTCTCCCTCTCTCTTTCTCTCTCGTGCTGACAACTCTCTGACGCGGCGCGGCATTCACGTCCTTGTCGAAATCGCCTCTAATAAGTCATTCCCCAAAATGGGGCCATCAATTTGAGTGTGCAACTTCTTGGGGTAGACTCTCTTAAGTCCTTTTAGGTCTTTATAATCGTCGCTTATTAACCGCAAAATTGACAAAGCACTCAATAATGGGGGGGTCACGGGGAGGAGGATGAGTGCCAATTTAGTTGTTCAAGTTTTAGGGGTTGTGTGAAATGCTGTAACTATTTTCAAGTGCATGTAACTAGTTAAGAATGGGAAAATATACATGAAATTATTAATAACATTTAATTATTATATTTTGAATAGAATAACTTGGCATAAAGTAATTCAACTCATTAAAAAACGATTATATATATATCTACACCTTATATCCACATGATTATTTCCTGGAGGAAGAGGAGTGACCTTTTTTATTTATCCTTCCTTGCACTTATACTCTCATTAAAGAGTTATTATAACCATTCTTTCATTATGAAAGTCATGCATCCCATTATGTTATATTTACTTCAAGTAATGCCCTATCTCATCATAGATCAACAAATCCCCATTAAGCACTCTAGCATTTCTGCACTATATCATGCATATACCTTCTCAGATCTCAAGTATTGAGCAAATGGTCACAATTCTACATATTCCAATAGAATTATCGACTTCTTACCAACATTATGGCAATATTTCACATGTAAACATTGAACCTTCAAGCCAATATCTTTAAATTCTTAACTGATATACCCTATAAATATTGAATGCTTAAATTATTATCTCTATCTCGTCTTCAATTGCCTCGCCAAGACCAATCTCTGGTGTAGCCCACATTTGCTTTATTTATTTGCGATTTTCACCTCAGGCCAGGGAACTAAACAACTTGAGAAGGGGAAGGATTATTGATGAGGGGTAAAGGGGGTGTGGGAGAGTCTCTGCTGAGCTTGCTGATGTTGTCTTGCTGATTGCGCCGAGGGTGTATTGCAAGTTTAAGCTGCGGGGCCTTTTGTTAATTTATTGTTCTGCCCTCGCTCGCTCGCAGTGTGTTTTTGGCAATGCGCGACTCTTGATGAGCCTAATCGGATCTCACCTGGTAAAGCGGGCAAGCAACAGACAGCTGCTGGCAAGGATTGCGGGCTCCTCTGGCTGCTGCTGACTTTGGATTTAATGCTAAGCCGACAAGTTGGCAATGCTTTCCCTTCTGCTGCTGTTGCTGCTGCTGCTGTTCTTGTTGTTGTTGTGCGATTTAAGCTTGGCAAATTTTACAGTTTACATGGCACACAATATTGACAATCCAAAGAGAGGACATGTTGCCCCAGTTCCCTCTCTCTGTCTCTCCTTCTCTCTCTTTCTCTCGCATATCGTGGCGCCTATCATTTTCATAGTTTAATGTCAGGCAATTAACTTTTGTCTGGCCTGACTCAAAAAAAAATAGAAAGGAAGCACCAGCAGCTAAAGCAGATACAGGAATAAACCAGAGCTGGAGATGTGAGAGGAGCGCAGGGCTGGAGTCGGCGGGAGGCCATGTCGATGCCAGTCAGCGATGAGATCATGCATAAAAAGGCAGCCCGGGCACGTTCCGCCACTGTATGTAGAGATAGATAGGAGTGAGAAATGGAGCTGGAGATGGCAATGGAGATGGAGCTGGAGCTGGAGATGCAGATGGAAATGTAAATGTAAATGTTGTCCGCTTCGGTTGGTCGGAAACGACCTTGCGCCATGTTTGAACCTTAACACCAGGCGGGGCAGGCAATGAGAGAGAGAGAGAGAGACGGAGAGAGGGAACTGAAGCCAACTAGGCAAATAGGCACAGCATGTTGTGGAAAATCAACGAAGCAAATGCCAATACACATGTGCCAATCGAGAGGGAGAGAAAGGAAGAAAGAGAAGGGGAAGGGGGGGGGGCAGGCAGAGAGATTGGCGATGTCCTCTGGCATTAGGGATTCCAAGGCTTAACATGGCGTAAACACAAAAGCCTCTAAAGGCATCAACTGCGGCATATAAAGTGGCATTACATGGAGTACAACAGCAGCAGTAGCAGTAGTAGTAGGAAAAAAACACAGAGTTGGAGAGGTAGCGAGAGAGAGAAAGAGAGAGAAACGGACGGGAACCAACTGGTAAATGGCAGGAAGTGACTCCAGTCAGACTTCAAGCCAAGCCAAGCCGCAAAAACAAAGAGCACAACAACAAGAAGGCAACAAAAAAAAAAAAAAAAAAAAAAAAGAAATTGTCGAGTGTCCTCGGTCGTCTGCCACGCATTAAATTGAAGATGATGATGATAATGCGACCGGGATAAGAGCAGAGGCCCCCGTACAGAGGAGAGACTGAGAGAGAGCGAGAGAGTGGCATCAGTAGCGACTTTGGTCGTTGTTGGATCCGGGTTCATAGGTAACAGGCAACTTAACGCCAATAATACGGGAAAAATAGTCGGCAACAAGCCATGAAATGAGGCAGCAGAAGAAGGCGGAAACAATGGGGCGGGCGAGACCTCCTTCGCCTCCCTCTTCTCGTCGTGGGCGTGGGCAGACAAGAGTCGTTACGTATTGTAGTGTCTGCCATGAAACAATGGCCGGAATATCCCGAGTCCAGTGCCAAGCTGCACTTCACATACACACACTCAGCGTGTGGGCGAGGGGGAGTGTGTGTGTGTGGCTACTATTTACTTGGCATTAAGCAAACTTCAAATAAAAAGGATAACGAGACACGCAAGCAACTCAAAATGGAAGTTGCTCAACAACAACAAGTAAAGCAGATGCTAAGGAACAAGTATCAGTCACAGCGCGACTAGCAGATATTCTATAAAACTCAAGCAGAAGACAAAATACAAAGACTTGCACAAACATCTTGTATATTGTAGAGCATAGTGACTGACTAATACGTTGATACTGGCAAATCTGGCTAAATTAGCCAGTCTTTTGCTTCCAACCATTAACATAATACTTTGCTTCATCTGCATAACAAATTTCATAACAATTCCTTGTATAGCACCAGAGATCAGATGGAATATAAAGAAATGAGGAATTATCTTCATTCAAGTGCTTTCTCTTTCTCACCACCATAGAATGCCATGTTTTACTCTTCTTAAAGTCAAATTAGCAACATTCTTAAACACTTTCACTACCTATCTATGCTCTACAGCATATATACAGGGTATACTTAAATCGAAACAAAAGAACCAACAGACAGTGAGAGCGCTGCAAAATGAGCAACAATGACAACAACAACCACTCGCATCGTATATGGTACTTTTCTTGCGAGTTGGCAGGATATCAACGCTTAGAAAGGGTATTGGATGAAGGTGGTTAACAGTAGGGTTGGGGGTGAGAAAGGTGCTTCGTGTTGTGGGTACGGCTTGAAGGCACGACAATTGCACACAATTTTCATTTATTGTTTGGCTACACATTTGGCCACATTATGTGTGATGTGAGCTGAGCTGAGCCGAGCTGAGAGTACCAGACGTACAGACTGACAGACGGACGGACGGCGTACGGACTCAAACTCCCGGGACTAAAACAAAAAGGATGCTCTTTGCGACCTTCCTGTGCCCCTACTCCCCCCGCTCCCAACTTGGCATAATCGTGCATTGGCCTCGGGCCATGATGGGACGAGATATTTGTTGGGCGGCTGTTCGGCACATTCCGCTTGGCACATTCTAAAGATTTAACATGCTAAACCCGAAGAAGCAAAAAACACAAAAAGAAGATGAAGAATACTGAGGGCAAAATACTTAAGATACAGTTGAGGGGGCGTGTTGCGTGCTGAGGTCAATTTCGGGCTTCGAATTGCGGTTCGCATGTTGCCCAGGACATTCGTCATTAGGCATTCATCCACAGTGAGCAAATGGAAATGTCGATAACAGCTACAGCAAGTTAGAGTGGGACAGAGAGACAAGAGAAGTAGACACAAGGAGGGGGAGAAAGGTGGAGTGTGCTCAACATTAGCATTAAGCAAACGCCTTTTGTGATAAGAAAAGTAATTGAAATACAATAATTATGCACATTAGCGTAGGCTCCACTTAAGTAGGAGAGAGAAGGGAGATATAGGTGGTTACCATAGCGAAGAATATATGTGATTAAAGCGGGATTACAAAATTGTATAGCACAAAGCGAATCTATACGGAGCGAACAATGAACAATTTGAGTTAAATACATATACATACTTATCTCCGGAGTTTGGACAACATATAGAGGACACCAGAGGAGCTACAAACTAAAGACAAATTAAGAAATACTCGAGAAAATGTTAAGCTAAAGAAAGAACTTAAAGAACAACTCGAAATGCAGCAAAAACAAACAAGGCACACATTAACAAAGAATCTCCTTATAGAATGAGAAACAATAATCCATATAATTTCAGTCTGAAGAAAAGCAAAGAAAAGAAAAGAAACGACAAGATAATTAGTTATATATTATGCAGGCAAATAGCTTGTCAAACAAAGCGATGACAAATCTATTTAATGTCGCAATATGAGACAACAACAGAGCGATGAATAAGTTATACAAGATGTTAACAGACAGAGGAAGGCACTTATAAGGAAGTAGAGTGGGATAGAGAGAGAGGGAAATAAGTAAAGCGAACGATCTTAGTCAAGGCGTGTGGGCGATGCGCGAAAGAGGAAGTTGTAGAGTTGTGAACTACTGTTCGACAGACAGACAGTCAGAAAGACTGGCAGAGAGATAGACTGACAAATCGACAGATAGAGAGACAGTCATATAATGGCAGATAGACAGGCAGACAGACAGACAGACAGACATGTAGGTAGAGAGACAGACAGACAAACTGACAGATAGTTTGTCAAACAGACAGACAGACACAAGAGAGAAACATAGAGACAAAAAGACAGGCAGCAGACAGACAGACTTATAAACTGACAGACAGACTAACAAACTGAGAGACAAACAGACAGAGAGACAGACGAACAAACCGACAGGCAGACAGATAGAGAGACAGACAGACAGACAAAAAGACAAACCCACAAACAGATAGAGACACAGACAAACCGACAGATAGTAGAACAGACACACAGACAGACTCAAGAGACAAACAGTCAGACAGAGAGACAAACAGACAGACCCAAGAGACAGACATACAGACAGAGATCGTCATAAAGAGACAGCGCTATACTAACAACCGCATACAGAGATACATTTATGCAGTCGACCAATGGCAAACTTTGCATTGTTCCTCATGGCCTTCGCTTATGATGCGCTCTCTCTCTATTGTTGTTTTTTGTTTACTGTTTGCCCGACTAACTGTAGTGATGTTGTGCTGCCATAATGATCAACAACATCATCATCATCATCGTCGTCATATTCATCATGCTGCTGTCGATGATGTCAACAGTGCAAACAGTTCGCGCTGTCGTTGCCGCTGCATGTGGCGCGCTCACAATGATTCGGCATTGTTTCAATAGACTAAACAAACTGGTCGCTGCCACGCCCACTCACACACAAACACATACACACACGCACAGGCAAACAAGCACGCGCCATATACATTGGCATATCAATGTCCAAAGCGTGTAGGAGTTGGAGGAGAGGGCATCATTTCAGCTGCTAATTAAAGTAAATTTTGTGAATCAATGAAACCGGTTGCCAGGCTCCAAATTGAACAAATACTCTGCACTTGCCCCTCTTCCTCCCCCCTGCTACGCCTGCTGCCCTGGTGCCGCATAAACATGTCAATAATATTCAAAATTGAAATGTCAAAATGCTAATTTTGGCACATTTGTTTGATCTCATGGGAAGCGGGAGGAACGCAAATAGAGAATAAGTGAGAGAGAGAGAGAAAAAGGTAGATAGTTTCTGTGCCTGTCACTCTGCAGGAGCTGAATGCAATTTGTGCGTCACATGACAATTTTTATTTACCAAAAATTTATTGCCACATTTGGCTTGTTCCAAATAGTATCAGATCAAAACTAACGGCATTTCTTTTGGCAACAATGTGATTTTCATATATTGAAACAACTAATGAGCAAGCTAGATGAATATTGTGCATGTTGTAACTGATTAGTGTACGCAACGATAGAAACTTATGAAGATAAATAAAAGGTTAACATTTTGTTTCGTGTTTCTCTCGCTTGTCTCACGGCGCACACGTTTTATCTTTTGTATATTTATTTAAAATTATCACTGGCAACTACACGTAAGTTCTTTTTAATATTACTCAACTAGAAATCCAGATATATGTGTTTAACATGACACTGTCACAGTGACTGATTAAACCATGGATATTCAACAATCACTTGATCTGTGCAAGCTAAGTCCAATTTTCTTTTACAAAATATATAAAAATTGTTCAAAGTTCTCAAATTAAACTTTGAACTTTCGAAATTGTCGCAAATATCCGAGAAATTATCAATAATATCATTTACTTCACAAGGCAATTACGAGTTTTCTTTCAAAATGTCAAAACTCAAGTTGTTTCTTTTGTCAGTTCATCAAGAGTTCGCTTTGGGGCACAATAACCCCATGTGGGGTCTATAGAAAATGCCAAACAACTGTTTTTTCCATTCATAATCTTTAGAACAAAGTTGTGATAAGTTCGTTTCAACAAGGATTTTTCACAAAAACCTCCCACACACACACACACACAAAGTGCACAAATGTGTTGACAGTCGATGTATTTCGATTCGATTGAATCTATATATATTTTATATATATGTTACATATATACGTGTATATCTGTATTTTTTCTACTATGCATTTGTTGTTGGGTGAACTGTTCATTTTGACGCTTGTTTTGTTCATTTTGTTTGCATTCAATGAATTTTCTGTTGATTTTTACGAAGGCAAAGTTTATTCTATCAATTGAATGCGCTTTTCTATTATTTTTTCACCTTTTCTCTCATTGCGTTTCTCTCTTTTTTTGGGTGCAACTGACAGGGTCGAAGCAGACACGACCCCCAGCCCGTAACAATTAATAAAATGTGAAATAAATTTGCGAAAATTACATGTAAAACAGTTAGTGCAGATGCTGTTAGAAATAAAGAGAGAGGGAGAAAGAGAGAGACAGAGAAAGAGAGAGTGTTAGATATACCCTAGAAACTTTTACTTGAACTGCAACTAAATGGAATTTTCAATTGAATGAAATCATTTGTAAATTGTACCTAAACTTTTACAGGGTATCTGCTTGTGCAGCTCAACTCCCCTCTATGCTTTCATTTGCATACTCATGTTATTAATTGCTTAATTATAATTGCGTTGCAAATTGCCGCCTAATTAAAAGTTACACGCAATCTCATTTCCTTCTCACTCTCTCTCTCTCTCGTACTGTATTTAATATTATTATCATTGTTTCTTATTTCCGCAAATATTCGAAAACATTTTTCAAATATTTCACGCACAGAGAGCACCGCAGTAAATATTGCAGCCCTTTGGCAGGCGGCAAAAGGCGAGTGAAATAACACAAAAATCGAGTGTGAAATGTAATGAAATAAAGTAAATATTTGTGCATTGCTTGCATTGTTAGAAGGTGGGGAGGGGGGTATGGTGGCGTGTGGCAGCTGTAGAATGTAGAGAATATTTACAGCATATCAGCGTCTACATATAAATTTATTATGCTTGTAAAAGAGTTGCATAAAGAGCAGCTGGGGGTGCAACCAGGACAGCAAGAGCGGCTGTGGGCCGGGGGGTGTGGAGAACTACGATTCTTGTTCACGCGAAGTGCGTTTTGCCGTTGTAAAATTTTACAGCGCACATGTTGCTGGTAGCACAAATACGCATACATATGTATGAGAAGCAGCAGCAGCAGCAGAGATACAACGGGGCAGCACAAGCAATAGAAAAGCGCATAAAATGAAATATGCCAAAATGGTGTAGGGCATAGACGAATATGCAGAGCTCTATAGAAGGGTAAGAGGAGATGAATGAGTTACAAATAGAGTTTATATATATTGTAGGCACTATATTTAGAGGAAAATCAATATATGAAGTATTAAAACTTAGATCTCAGAGCCTATAATAGCTAGAGTTATTAAAATTTGGTGTAAATATGTGTAAATATTTTTTTTTATTATTATTATTAAGTGAAGTGTAAATATTGATTTTTGAAAATTAGATTGCAAACGGATAATTAACATAGAAGTTATTTAAGAAATAAGTTTAAGAGGTACTGATTTCCAAGTCACTCCCTAAAGTATGCAACACAAAATGCGCTTAAAACAGTTGATCACCTTCTAATGTAGCTTTGGTGCCTGTTACATATCTAAGCTCCTGCAATCCCATATAATTTTCCCATCATAGTTTATAATTCTTAGCTGTACAGTCCGTTAAGACATAAATTACCCTCATCCAGCTTAACTGGTTTTCGTAAGAACCTCTCTCTGTTTTCTCTACTATCTAATTGTGTGACAAACCCAACAGCTTAACTAATGTGCCCACATTGCCATAGTCAGGTGCATAACAATTGACAGCAGCAGCCCGCGCTAGTCGACTCGCATTCGCATTCCCATTCGAGCTCGTGTTCTCCTCTCTGTGTGTGTGTGTGTGTGCTTACATCGGACATAAGTACTGGCTATATAACGACTATAGAGCCACTATAGTCCTCAAGTCTCGGGTGCGAGTGGCAGCACTCGCAGCAAGCAAATAAAAAGGCGGTAAATGTGGCAGAACGAGTCCGGGCGAGGCAAGGCAGCTGCTTGGAAAACTATTGAGGAAATACACAGACACATGCACAACAAGCACACACATACACATACACAGAGAGTGAGAGAGAGAGGGGGAGAGAGAGTGGCACACATGACGAGAGTCTTTTGCGCTGCGAAAAGCCAAAAGAAAATGCGATGATGCCACTGCTGCTGAAGCAGTGAAAACTGCGGCAAAAGTGCAGAACAAATGGCACAAGTTACAAAAGCTGAAATGGCAGCCAAACAACACAACAACTACTACAGCAGCAACAATTACAACAGCAACAACAACAACAGTACAAGCTACAACTGCAACAACAAGTAGAAGAAGCAGCAGCGGCAGCATCATAAAAAGCCAAAGAGAACTCGGCCCTGGCAGCAATATGAACAACAATCTTGAATATTGCACACGTTACATATGTAGATACATTTCCTGCACAGTAAGGCAAATGCAGAAGGCAAAAGAGGATGTGTGTGGGAGGGGGGAGGTTTGGTTGTTGCTGCCACGTGGCCTGGCAGTTAATTTAAAAAAAATTTTATTTACATTTCGCCTGCTGCAGCTACTGCTGCTGGCGAGCGGCTTTTGCTGTTGCCGTTTGCCGTTTGCATTGTTTACATTTAGTGCAGCTTCTACTTGACTTGCAACAACAAATACACTATAGAGCCGAGAACTACTATAACTACTGCAACAACATCAACAACAATAACAACAACAACAACATGAGCAGCAGGAACAACTGTTGTAACAACAACAAGAGCGTAGAACTGGCAGCTGACGCCGCTCGGGGGCATGAGGTTGTGGGAGGCTACAGCAGCCTCTGCTTGAGTGCCACTGCGGGGCATGCCGTTGCCATAACAAAAACACTGCCCCAAGTAATACGGGTTGGGGGGAGGTGTGGGTGGCAAGCTGCAATGTGTTTTTATTGTTGTTGTTGCTGCTGCTGCCCTTAGGGTGCCACATATGACGGGTTGCTGCCAACGTGGATGATGATGATGATGATGCTGCTGTTGTTGCTGCTGTTGTTGCTCATCGGCATCAGCTGCTGCTTGCAACTTGCCCCTAAGTTATGCAGCAGTGCGCTGCCACCTCCACCTCCACACCCCACCATCCCTACAGTACTGTCCTGCAATGATGATGACAAACCAAAACTACTGCCAGTGAGAGAGATAGAAATGGAAATGAAATTTCTCACAGAGTGCAAAAAAATACTGCAGCAGGAAATTGAAAAAGTTTTCGAATTCTGCATAGGTGAATCCATCTATTGCGCAACTATTGGAGAGAAAAAAGCTACACAAACGATTTTCGCTGAAGTCATGAAAAAATTGGATGACAAAAGGTTTTCATAAAACAATAGTTGGTGGTACAAATATGAAATAATACGAATTGAAACGAATAGGGAAATATTTGTGACAAAGCTATTAGAACTGGCAGCAATTTATAATTAAATTTACAGGAATTTAGTACATTTAATTGTATTATTGCTGAAGTAAATGAAGTATTTATTGCCATATAAATAATTTAAAAATTTAATAAACTTTACCATTGCATAAATAAGTTAAAAGTAAGAGAGAATTGCTCTTTGCAGCTGTCATTTTTCAATTGAAGTTCCGACAATTTTAACTTTGGTTTATAGTTACTTGACAAACTTTAAAATATGAAATATATAAAAAAAAAAAAAAATATGTTCAGTATATTTCTGTTGTTAGAAGTTATCAGTAATTGTCATACAACAATATTGAACATGCACGAAAGCGACAATCCAGTGTGCTCGACTGTCATATACCCGCTACACATCTGACCAAAACGAATTTATAAATATATGACTTCCATTTGTGTTGCATACCTAAGGGGACGACTTAGAAATTAGTACCCCATAAAATTATTTTTTAAATAACTTCTATGTTGATAATCCGTTTGCAATCAAATTCATAGAAATCATTTGGACATTGATAGTTATTGTGTTGATCAAAAATGAACTGTCCTGCTTTTTAATTATGCTGGAAATTCGGTTTTTATAAATTAAGAGAGGAAAAAATCCAAAAAAAAAACTTGATATGCTTAGAAAAAAAAAAAAAAAAAAAAAATTGACATGCTTTGTATTAACATATATTAACACCAAATTTGATAGCCCTATGGGCAGTGGTTATTAATATCCTTCAATTTTGCAGTTGCTTCTTTTTAATAAATTAAATATCTCTTACATTTTTTTCACAAATATGTTAACCAAATTATATGAAACAGAAAATAATCAAATAAATAGTTGATCTACTTGTGAATAGTTAATACCCCAACTAACTAAATGAATGACTAAAATCTCACTCAATCAAAAGGGCAAAACAGTCGGGATTGCTGTTGTTGTTGTTGTAGTTGTTGTTGTTACTGCTTGGCATAAACTGGGCTAAACTTGGATAACTGAGTGAAAATCAGCTCGGGGAATTAACTAAATATTTACAAAGGAAATCTGCATAAAGTGCTTCTTGGTTGTTTCACTTGCAGCTGCAATCGAGCAAATTAATTTAACATCAAATTTAATGAAATGCAAAAGGCAGCAGCAACAGCAGCAGCAGCAGCAGCAGCAGCAGCAGCAACATCAGCAACAGCAACAGTAGCAGCAGCTGAAGCAGAAGTAGCTGTGGCAGCAGTTGAGGCAGTCGGGGCTGCCGAGGCAGCTGGTGCTGCCTGCTGCACTTGGGGACAACTTTGGCTGAAGGACTCCAAGGACAAGGCGAAAAGTCTTGCGCTAAAAGCAAAGTTTCTTTTCGCTGTCGTCTCCTAACACTTCCCCCCACCCTCCTCCCCTACTTCTACCGTTCTCCCCACCCCTTCTGTTGCCTTTTGCCCTTCAAGTGAATTTAATTATTTAGGTCAAAGGACGCTGTCGCGCCGCCAGTTGCCAAGACAATGCCACTTGCCACGCCTACGCCGCCTTCCCTTGGCCCGCATTGCCCACACTGCAAAAATGAAAAGCGAATTGAGTTTATTATAGACATAGGGAAAGCAACTCAATAGCGTGTGGGTGGAAGGAGGGAGGGAGGGGGGGGGGGCGAGGAGAGCACTGCCTTATCACGCTCTCTTGGGGGCACGTCGAGAAAACTTTTGCTTGTTTTATTTGTTTCATTTTCTGCAAGTAATTCCGTTTTGCGCCTAATGCGCTGCTACTGTTTCTATCCCCGCTATCTCTATCCCGCTCTCTCCCCCTCCCTCTCTCTCTCTCTCTCTGGTGCGCAATGTGTGTGTGGCATTTTTCATGTGAACCAAACCCGACGAAAGTTAAACAAAGCATCCGAATTTGCTGCAATTGCTCAACTGCTTCAACTGTTTCACTTGTTTCCAGCCATTTCTTCCATCTGTGTTCTATCCTCCCATCCCCTGTCCGCTCTTCTCTCTCCCCCTCCCTGCCACCACTTACCAATCTACACGTCTCGTTTCGGTGGAAAATTACGCCATTCAAAAATTTGCTTTACGTGTTGCCCGACTTTTCGTTTATTTTATTTCACGTTCCTCATTCCTCACTTGATTCTTTTTTTTTGTCTCCTCCTCCTCTTCCCCCCCTTCAGTTTTGTTCACTCTCTAGTTTAGCAGCCTCTGCAAATTCGCTTGGCCCATTTTTGTCTGTGTGTGTGTGTGTGTGTGTTTGTTGCTCTGAATACTCTTGCAAAAGAGTCTACTGCATGTGCGGTGGGTGTTGAGTGTGAGTATGAGTACTATATGAGTACTGTGATTACTCAAGATTGCCAGCTACTTTCTTAGCTTGAGTTTAAACCTATTTGCAATGATTTTTAGCTATAAAAGGCTGCAGAAAGTGTAAGACATCAGAACAGAAATCCGTGAAAATATTTTCAAAATTTTCTATTTATTTAAAATATTTTCTAAAAAACATTTGCAAATATTTCAGCTACAAAAAGTCTAAAAAACAAAAGTTGAAATGTCAGAAAATATTTTGAAATTTTTTATTAGTTTAAAAATATTTGTAAAAAGTTTAAAACAATTTTTCAAAATTCTTTGTGACTTTCAGAAAATATTTTAAAGTTTTTGAAATATTCCAAAATTTAAATAAAGCGTATCTCGCACTTTTGGTTTCTTCAAATACTTTTTGAAAATTACTTGCAACATTTTTAAATGTTTTTCATCTGCTGTCGAAATTTCAACACACTTGCTCACGCTCTTCTCAATTTTCGTAGTGTATTCCCGGCTTCGGCTACATTGTTAATTGTTTGATGAGTTTTCTCTTTCTTTTTTTGCTGCTGCTGCGCGGGGCAAGTAAATAAATAAAAGCAAAAGTTTTGCCCGGCACGGCTGTTACTTTTAGCTACCATATCCTAGTCTGCTTCCGTTAGCCTGCACTCCCTTTCCCCTCCCCCTCTTGTCTCCTCTCCCTTTCAGTGTTCTATTCTCCTGCCCTTCTCTCAGGCTGCTGTGCAAATAGCAGCGGCAACAACAGAGCAAATGCCAACACTAATGACATCGTTTGTGGCCTGCATGTGCCCAGGCTACGCTGCCATTCCACCTCCTCTCCCTTCTCCAGTGCCTGCCCCCACTCCAGAGTTAGGGGCTCCATGTGTGGCACAGCGGCGAAGTGAAAAAAACTTTGTCAATAATTTGGCTGCCTATTTAAAGCAGCCTCTGCGCCAAATGGGAGAAGTTGTTGCCCGTTGCGAGCAATATTTTCTTTTTTTTTTTTTTGTCTACTTTTTTTTTTTTTTTGTATTTTGTTTACCATTAAAATTCCAGCCAGACAATTTACAAAAATTTGTGTTGTTTAAATAGCGCGCCAAGAAGAAGTTTGTTTGTGCCCCGAGTGTGTGAGTGAGTGAGTGTGTGTGCGGCCTTTTTAAATTAATTTGGGCCAGCTTTGATTGCAACGGCAATAGCTCGTTCCGGCACCTTCCTGCAGCCTCCTACTCCACCCCACCTCCCCCTTCCTGTGGCTGTAAATTTGTAAAATTGTTTATGCTTTTAGAGCATATAAAATTAGTTTGTAGAAAACTTTTCATTGATTTGCCACAATTTGTGGCAGCGGGGGAAGGTAGCTGAGAGGGGGGGAGCGAGGGAGAAGGAGGTCATAAAAATAAACTCTATTTGTTCATTTCCATTTGTAGCCTGCACAGAATGCAGTACGGCACATTCGGGTTGTTTACATTCGAGTTGGTTTCGGAATACATATGTTCCTCGACCTGCTATAAACAGTACCAGAGCGCACTCTGTCCCCCCCTCGTCCCTCTCTTACTCCTGCTCGATTTGACCAGAATATTTCATAAATCATTTGAAAGCAAATATTTGCACAACATTTTTGATTTCATTTTATGGTCAAAGCACAGCAGGAGGGTTGGAAGAGAACTATTGTCGCCTGTATCTGTATCTGTGTATCGGTGTATCTGCAGCTCTTGCAGCTAATAAAAATGTTGTAGTACAATAAACATTTTGGGGCATTTATCAGTGAACGATTTTGCCACATTTCATTTATTTGCATTTTGCATATGTGAAATCTAATTGCGCTTTTTTCACATTTCTACCTTTCCATTTCCATTTTATTGTATTCTCTGACGTTTGATAAGAGATAGAAAAGAGAGGGAGAGTGAGAGAGAGAAAGAGAGACCAGAATTGGGAAAAATCAAGAAGAAATCTTCAGTGTGCCACGCGCAAATGTTTATTTTCCCATTGGCTTTTTGTAGTGGTTTATCTTTTGTTTGAGAGCTGCAAATTGAAATTGCTTCTTCTTTGGTCTCTTCTTCTTCCTCTCTTTATGTTCTGCTTTGAAGCCATCTGCAAACACACACACACACACACACACACTGGAACACACTTTGTGGTTGTATTTTTATCTACCGAAATTAGCCTCTTAAATTTTTATTGATGATCGGAACAGTGCGCAGTGTGTAAAAACAGGCGCAGAAAAAGCTTTTAAAGCTACTTGAAAACTATCAGCGGACAGTCTGGAATTTCCATTTGATATGAGGCAACTTCAAAGGGGCAACAATATAATTGCAAGTTAGGCACTGATGGACAAAAAGATTGTGACTTGAGTTAGGTCTACAGTGACTTTATCTCAGCTCGATAAATAGTTTTGCAAGTTACCTTGCTCTGGCAGCTTCCAGCAGCTTAAAGTTTAATTTATCTTGTGCATATTTGGTGTCAAGTTAGATCTTTATAGCTTCTATATCTTCTTCTCCTCATCTGGTTTATAAGTTGACCAACTACTTTTTCTGCTTTCTCAAGTTCAAGCAGCTTTTCTAGCAGCTTAAAGCTGCATTTACGACATTTTTACACTGTCCAGAATTACTTTCCTTTCATACAGTTCAGCTCAGCTTAAAGACACCTAATATCATCCTTTCTTCATCTACTTCAGCAACTTAAATAGCTTTTCTAGCAGCTTAAAGCTGCATTTATGATATTTTCACTCTGTCCAGAGTTACCTTCGTTACTCGCAGTTCAGTTAAGTTTAAAGACAACTAATATTATCCTTTCTTCATCTACTTCAGCAACTTGCACAGCTTTTCTAGCAGCTTTAAGCTGCATTGATCATCTTTGCATGCTTTCTTAGCTAAAAGCTCTGCTTGAAAACTTAAAGCTACGCTACTTAACTGCCTTAACTCATCTAAATCAAAACTGCTGTCTCAAGCAGCTTTGCCATAATTCTTCAAGTTATTCTTCAGTGGCTTTTCTTCCGATTCTTGTTTTGCTGCTGTACTTTGTCTCTTGTTTATCTGAGATTTATGCGACTTCTGGCCAAAAAGCGCTTCTGGCTTTTTGGCTCAATTAAATAATAGACATTTGTTTATTGTTTTTGTTGTTGTTTTTAATGTTGTGATTCTTTTTTTTGTTCCTGTTCTTTCACTACTTCTGCTTGTTTTGAGTTAATGTGCTTGCTAAACACTATCACAATTGCCACTCAGCACTGTCTCTCTCCTCCTCCGTCCTCCTCCTCCTCCTACCTTCCTCTCTGGCTTGGCTTGAATGTGTCTTCCTGTAATTTATGAGCTGCAAACCGAGAAACTACTCGGCGAGTTTCCTATTTCAGCTGAGGCTGCCCCCCCCCCTCTCTCTCTCTCTCTCTCTCTTCATCACTTTTTTCTGCCATAGTTGTTTTAGTTTATGCGCTCAATTTAGTAACTAGTTAGGCCGAAATGGGGCTCGGCCTTATGCATGGTCACCGTGCTGACCGACGAGCAGATCCCCTAAACCACTTTCGACATGCCACAAGAGGAGGAAGAGTAAGGGGCAAAGGGGGGGGGAGGTCGAAAACCAACAAGAAACTAATAAAAAGCCAAAGCAGAAACCACAAGAGCTCGTAGCTCAAATGCGCTGACAGCAGGCACGAGTTATGCGTACGTTCTCTATACATGGATATCTCTGGAATGGCACAAGAGCAGCAGAGGTGGAAGGGGGGTGTAGCAGGCTGTGGCCGAGGCCAAGTCGAGAGTTGAGAGTTGGGGTAAAAATATGTTGAGCTTTTCCAACTAAATGCTATAAAAATTCTTGACTTAATAGGAAAACAAGACAAGAACATGACGACGTCGGACCAGCAGGGGGGAGGTTTGAAGAGAGAGAAAGAGAAACAGTAGCAAACCAAAACGAAGCGAACTGAACAGAACTAAACAGAGAACAGAACTTGTAGAGGGCACTAAAGAAAACTAACAAGTTACAAAAAGCCAAAGAGCACTGAAGGAAAAGATGCGTACAGAGACGGACAGGAATGGACAGGAATGGACTTGAAATGGCAAAACCAGCTGGCCAACAACACACACACTCGCACACACGCACACACACTCGCACACACACATGCATGCGTTGTGTTTGTGGAACTTGAAAGCCAAGAAAAACATTTAGTAGATGATGAAAATCATGGCAACATAAACGATGTTGAAACGAGACTGGACCGAACCACAGAGAGTAGTGAAGTAGTCGCCCGATGGCGATGTGATAAGCAGAAGAACAAGATGGAGCAGAAGAAGAAGAAGACGAAGACGAAGGCACAAGCCCAAAACGCAAACTCAAACTTGAAAGGAAAGAGAAATGTGTAGGGAACGGAGCAGGGAACTGCAAAGGGAACTGAGGAGAGAACTAAGCAGAGTAAAGACTAGGAGCAGAGCAGGGAATCCAGGGGGGAAACAGAGTGAGAAAGTGGCGGCAACATCTTGAAGCAGGTCAATAACATTTTTAGCTGGAAACGCATCTGTTCAGGCAATCGAATTAAAGCATTAATTGTGTGTGTGCCCCTGTGCGTTAGTGTGTGTGTGTGTGTGTGTTGGGCCTCTCTGAGTGTATGTGTGTGTGTGTGTCTGCGTCTTGCAGGCAAAACTTCTTTGAGTATATTGGATTGTGGTTTCTATAATTTATTTTATTTCCGTTACGTTTCCGGCTGCCTTTCGCTCTCGCTTAGTCTCCCTCTCGCTCTCTTTCTTTCTCCCTCTTCCCCTCCCTCTGCCTCTCTCCTTTGCTGGGTACTTTTTAATTTCGCATTCATTAGTTAGCCAAGCAAAGTGGAAGCCCGAGCCTGCTCTCGGGCCCACAGGCAGCAGGCAGCATCTCATTGGCCTTATCATTTATCTTGGCCCCGGTTTGGTTCAACTTTCTGCTTGGCTTCTGCTACTGCTTCTGCTGCTGCTTGTGCTGCTGCTTCTTCATCCACTTCTCTTGGCCATATCAATTCGCTTTCAACTTGGCTTTGGTTTTGTTTTCGGCATTTGTGGCCTGCGGCGGCAACGACAACCGCTTGGGCGTGGCACGCGCCCCCTCTCTCGCACACACATTAAAATTGGATTTGGCTTTAGCTGTAAGCCAGCGTTAAGCGAAGCAGCTACCTCGCTCCCTATATATTCCCCTCTAGCTCTGCTCTGTTGTACCTCTGTTGCCCACTGTCGCTCTTTATCCCCTTCTCACGCTTTGCTCGATTATTTTTAATGCAGTTTGGCGCGTTTGCTTCTCTCTTTCTCGCACTTTCTGGCTCTCGCTCTGCTAATTAAAATTAAAATTAATTTTGGCACGCTGCTGCTGCTGCTCGCTAATTTTATTGCACTCTCGCCGAGAAGCGATTGGCGGGATTTGGCGGGATTTAGTCGACCTGCTGCTGTGCGCAAATTAATCGCCAGAAATCAAGCTAAAGAGTCGCGCGCGTGCTAAGCTGCCCAGCTCAGCTGAGTTCAGTTCAGGCAGGCAGCAGCATCCTTTGGCGATATTTAACTGGTTTAAAGCTAAAAAAAGTCTATCTATCTCGCTCTCTCTCTCTCGTTCTCTGTCTTGACAAGGTTTACGGTATAGGTATGTATATCTTGTTTGAGTTCCAATAGAGCCATCATCTTTCTTCTTTTCTCATCAAGAGAGAGACTCTTCCTCTCTCTCTATCTTCCTCCCTCTCCACAGAGTTTCTTATCTAACCTCACTTCTGTCTTGCCACATTTCTTAAGCTACTCAAACCTGTTTTAAACCCGAGTTGGCCCCTACAATTGCGCCATCTACCGTCGAGTAGGGGCAACAAATTAAACGAAAGACGCCTACTTCAATTTCTGTTGCACACTTTTAAGCGCAGCACATTAAGAGCGCCCTCTATAGGCCATTCTCAATTGATTGGAAAAATATTTTGAACACGAAAAACCATTGTATACCCTATTTAAAGTGAGGGAGGGGGAGATGGGCCCGGGCGACTGCAAACTAATTCAATTATTTGCGCACATAATTTTCACTTGGGCTCGAGCGTTTTCATTGAACAAGAAATTTATATGCAAAACACGCATAAAATTGTTTCGCTTTTTCCACTTTTTCTTCCACTTCTCTTCACTTCGTTTCTTACTTTGTGCTCATTATTTATGGACACGAAGTGGCTACAAAATAATTGAAGTAGCTGCTGCCCATTTTAAAGTAATCAACAGTTGAGAACCAAGGAGGGTTTCTCTCTCTCTCTCTCTCTCTCCCTTCAAAGAAGGTTCCCTTTCCGTTTCGTGTTCGTTGTCGTTGGGTTCATCGTATTTTTAGGTCAACTCTTGTTGGTAATGTTTGCACAACATGAGCATTATGAAATGCCCGGAATGCAATGGCCCAAATGTGTAAAACATGTTCACAAAGTGACAATTAAGCCAATTTGAAGCCATTTGCTGGGCCAGCCTTAAAACGACAAACCGAACCCGAGTTGAACCTGCAGTACCAGTTACCCTATACTGAACCCATACCATATTGTACTGCGTTGAATTTCTAACAACAATAACAACAACAACAACAACAATTTCTTAATGGTTCGGTTCATTGTTCTCGGGGCTCGGGAGCAGGCAGACAATCAAATGTAATTACACGCACATAAACACGCAAAGCGAAGAGTTTAAGAAACAGTTGAAACAGTTGAACCACAACCTCCGACTACCCCTCTTTCGGAAAGGTAGCCGAGAATCACGCAATTTACTATAATTTTCGCAGTGTCCGGGTTAGCCCTCAGGGCAGAGAAAGGTGGAGGAGGAGAAGGTGGGTTCTCCTCTGTCATGCTCTACTTTCTTGCGGCGTCGGTGGCGTCGCAACTTTGTGGCTGTCAATGCGACGACTTGGCGACTTTATGGACAGTCATTAGGCAGCCGGCGGCAACACTTAGCTCCGGCTCAGTTAATTACAAAGACGCACAGACCCAAGTAAACTTGCCACAGGTAGTCCAGATGAGCAAACAGAGGGGAATGAGGGGAAGAGAGTAACTCCTTGCCACATAATTTCACGCCATTTGCGGTTGCACAAGAGGCCACAAATGCAAGCGAATTGCAGTTGAGTTGAGTCGAGTGCAGGGCAGAGATTAGACACAAGTTGAGCTGTTGACAGTGTTGGGAAAGTGCAGGAAAGGAAGCAAGAATGGGATAAGTACAATACAATATACTTACTTGATAATTTTAATGGAATTAGGAAATTGCTAAAGGGAGAGAAAAGATTATAAAGAGATGAAGAGCAAGTAAATAAACTGTTTATAGTGTTAATGAGTGTAGAAGTGAGTAAACTGATTAATTGCAGTGTTGGAAAGGGTAACCATATGTTGGAACTTTGCTTGATGTAGTGTTTGAGAATGATTATTGGATTACAAGCTTTTACCACACTCATGGCAGTAGGATAAGTGTCTAGCTTCTGCCAACAGTGTTGTAAAGCAAGAAGAGAGTTCCATTTCACAAAAGTATTAGTGTTGTTTAACATGAGTTGGTTTTTAAAAACTCACCTTCAATTTTAACTTGGATATGTTTCCATTTCCAATCTTAATTTGAACATGAAATCGATTCCAGAAGCCGCTAGCAAACCCATTTGAAGTCAACTGTAACCCTCACTGGCTCCCACTCTCGCCCTTCTCTGCTTCGCATTGAACACTGTTCAGTGAACAATTAAACCCTGTGTGCAGGGTAGACCGCTCTCCTCCAGCTGCCAGCACAGTTCGAAGGTGCCGTCAGGTCCTCATCAATTTCACTGTGGATCATCTGCTAATGATGCCAAAGCCGACGCCTTAGACACTTGATTAGCTTAATTAATAATTGACAAATTTTGTGTCTAATCAGCAAGCCAAGTATCTGCCTAATACCCTAAGCCCCTCTGCCCTGACTAATTCAATTACGAGTTCAGTTGCTGATTGAACTGAGGCAAGAGGAGACTGTCGGGCAGGAGTCGCCTCCTTTCTGGGCTTATTAATTTTCATCATTTTGACCGCAGAGCGCGTCCTGCTGCTGCTGCTCGCTTTGATTTATGTGCCACAAAATGTATATAGAATACTCTGTTTATATGCCATGCTATATCCTTGCTAATTGAACGTCCTGTTCCCCCCTCTCTCTCTCTCTCTTTCTCTTTCTTCATTGCAGACTATGCCCGCGTCGAGGTGGGACCGGAGAATCCACTGCGCGTGGAACGTGACCGCACTGCCAAATTGGAGTGTAATGTGGACGCCAAGCCGAAGGTGCCGAATGTTCGCTGGACACGCAACGGCAGCTTCATTAGCTCCTCCCTGGTGCACACCATACAGCGAGTGAGCGTGCAGGATGCTGGCAAATATACGTGCAATGCGGACAATGGCCTGGGCAAGGCTGGTGAACAGGAGCTAATCTTGGATATACTCTATCCCCCAACCGTTGTGATCGAGTCAAAGACACGAGAAGCCGAGGAGGGTGAGACGGTTACCATACGCTGTAATGTAACCGCAAATCCGGCACCGGTAACAATTGAATGGCTCAAGGAGGGTGCTCCCGAGTTCCGTCACAATGGCGCATTGCTTACACTGAACTCAGTGCGAGCAGAACATGCGGGAAATTATGTTTGTCGGGCTGTGAATATAATGCAAAGTCAAGGACAAGAACGTAGCGAACGCGTGGGTAACTCCACAGTGGCACTACTGGTGCGTCATCGTCCCGGCCAGGCATACATTACACCCAACAAGCCTGTGGTGCATGTTGGCAATGGGGTAACCCTCACCTGTTCGGCAAATCCGCCTGGTTGGCCTGTACCACAGTATCGTTGGTTCCGCGACATGGAGGGAGAGTTCTCGCAACAGCAGAAAATACTCGCACAGGGACCGCAATACTCCATACCGAAGGCGCATCTTGGCAACGAGGGCAAGTATCATTGTCATGCGGTGAATGAATTGGGTATTGGCAAGATGGCCACAATTGTGCTAGAGATACATCAGCCTCCCCAGTTTCTGGCCAAACTGCAGCAGCATATGACGCGCCGAGTGAAGGATTTTGATTATGCCGTGACATGCAGTGCCAAGGGTAAACCAGCACCGAGTATTAAATGGCTTAAGGATGGTGTAGAAATATTGCCCGAATTGAATCTGTATGAAGTCAAGACGAATCCCGATCAAGGACCCAACGGTATGGTCACTGTACAGAGTATGCTGAAGTTCCATGGCAATGCAAGACCGTCGAGCAATCAACTAGTGCCCGGAGATCGTGGTCTCTACACATGTCTCTATCAGAACGAGGTGAACTCGGCGAATTCATCGATGCAGTTGCGCATTGAACACGAACCGATTGTGTTGCATCAGTACAATAAGGTTGCATTTGATATCAGGGAAACCGCTGAGGTTGTTTGCAAGGTGCAGGCCTATCCCAAACCTGAGTTTCAATGGCAATTCGGCAATAACCCCTCACCACTGACCATGTCCTCTGATGGCCATTATGAGATAACAACGACAACAGATAACAATGATATTTACACCTCAGTATTGCGTATCAATTCATTGTCACACTCGGATTATGGTGAATACACTTGTCGTGTGGTGAATTCATTGAATACGATTCGTGCACCCATTCGATTGCAACAGAAGGGTCCGCCAGAGAAGCCAACCAATTTGCGTGCCGTCGATGTGGGACACAATTATGTAACACTCAGTTGGGATCCAGGATTCGATGGTGGATTGAGCAAGACCAAGTTCTTTGTCAGCTATCGCCGTGTGGCCATGCAACGTGAGGAGCAACTGATACCCGATTGTGCCAGCATGGCGAATGCCAACACTGATTGGGTTGAGATCGATTGCCAGCGTGAAATACCCTGTAAAGTAATGTCGTTGGATCAGCATCAGAGCTATGCGTTCAAGGTGAAGGCATTGAATCCCAAGAATGGTTCACCCTATTCCAATGAGATCACAACCACAACGAAAGTTAGTCGCATTCCTGCACCGGTGCAGGTCACGTACGAGCCAAGCACACGTACCCTGGGTCTCGATGTTGGCGCTACGTGCCTTAATCTGGTGGCCATTGTCGAGACTATGTTGCATGGTGATACACCCAGTGCTGCCTGGGAAGTTGTGGACACAGTGGAGAATCTACAACTCTCTGGAAATGGACCAACGCACAAGGAGAAAGTGATCAATCGTATTATGTCGCCACATCGCAGTGGCGGTGGACGTGCACTGGGACACACCATCAACGATGAGGATGGTGACGATGATGATGCTCTCAATAATCTGTCAATGGAACAGGATGACAACAACCCCACGGTGCGCGTTAAGCTTTGCCTGCGCAACAATCCCGAACATTGCGGAGACTACACCGATGCTGAGAGTAAGTACCACAGTGGGTCGAAGGGGAGAACGGAGGTCTAGAGGTGACCTAGAGTGGGCTACGGCGTTTGCCTGGAGAGAGTAAAGAGGCTGCTTGGCTGGAGCTCCAGGGTTGCCTGGCTACCCCAAAGTTTTAAGTGGGAAAAGCTGCTTGCTTGGAGGGTCTAAGAGGTTTCGTGGCTGGCAACGAATCAATCGTCAAATCATTCAGTCACTATTCAAAATGTGCTGCGAATTTGTTCAACGCATTGGCAATTAATAAATTCACGCACTTTTGAATAATGATTCACGCATATTATTCATTCGCATTCGCATTCGTATTGTTGTACGATCGCTGAGTGCGATTCGCTGATTTCCATTTTATGCAAAGCCATTACGAGCAATTGCGCCACTTGAATAGCCCACGGCATGGGACAATCAATCAATCACTCATCCATCGCCAGGCAACCTGGCTGGCAAGCAACCATTCATCCAGCCAGCCAGCCAGCCAGCCAGCCAGCCAGCCATTGCTCCCTCCATCCATCCATCAATCCAAGCAAGCAAGCAAGCATCCAGCCAGCCAGGCAGGTGCTGCACCTCTCTCAATCCTCTATCCTCCTCAACCATCCATTCACTTTGAGTGGCGTTGCATTTTTCATGGCTTCATTTCATTCATCTTCTTTCACACTCATCTCTGACTCTTCTCTCTCTCTCTCGTCTCTCCCTGCAGTTGGACGTCCGTATATCGCGGAAGCAAATGCCCTGGCCACGCCCACACTGATTGCGATAATCGTGTCGTGCATTGTATTCGCCCTTTTCGCCGGGCTGCTGCTCATGTTCTGCCGCTGCAAGCGCAATCAGTCGAAAAAGAGCGCCGCCGCCAAGGACTATGAAATGGACTCGGTGCGTCCATCGATTGTTGCTGCCCAACAGAATCAGGCACCACCACCGTATTACCCCGCCAGTGGGCTAGACAACAAGGCCCTCGAGCACTCAATGGATCTGGCACTCAGCCTGGAGGACCAGAAGACAGCGCTGTATGCGACCCAGAATGGATATTCGTATCATCCTGGTAGCGGTGTCGTTGGAGTTGGCGGTGGAGTTGCTGGCATCGGCGGGGGCATGGGTGGTGGCATGGTCGGTGTTGGCAGCGGTGTGGGCACTCTCGGCGGTGGAGTTGGAGCTGGAAATGGTGTTGGTGGTGGCGTTGTTGGTGTGACCGGTATACCCGGTTTGACAGGACACACGTTGCCAGGAAATGAATGTAAGTACAGGCACACATAGACATACCTTAGTATATATGTAGATGCTACAGTTGGGATACAAAACTGAAGCAGTTGAACATTTCGGGTGGGCGAGCAATTTTGGCAGACAGTGTCGAAAGGGTGATGCTCTTTAAAAGGGAACCCCATGTAGTTTGAGAGGAATATCAAATATGGCAATTGAGATAACGTAGAATATATGGTATATAGTTTCTTGTACATGAAGAATTCTCTTAAGGGACTGAAGGTGCTTTTACAAAGAACGTATCTATATATGAGCCATAGTATATTGTTTCTTGTTCATGAAGAATCCTAATAAAGGAATAATGAAGAAATAAGCTATCTACACAGAATCTATAGCATATAGTTTCTTGTATATGAAGGAGTTTAGTTGACTAATAAGGAACAAAGAATGTATCTTCATAGAGTCAATATAATATAGTTTCTTGTGTATGAAGAATTATAAGAAAGAATGAAGGTTCTCAAGGTAAAAACTTACAGAATCTAAAGTATATTGTTTCTTGTACATGAAGAATTCTAAGCGCTTCACATTGAGTCCAGTTTTAAATTGCTTAATTATCTAGTCTTCAAAATTAACGGTCTATTTAATTAGTTTTCTATATTTAGATCATATCTTTAGACCCCACAGTCGTCTATATCCTAAACTGCCAGTCGACTGCTGACATATTTCCCTTTACACTTTCAACACAAGCAAAAAACCAAAAATAGAGCGATAAAGGATGCGAGTCGGGGACGTGTGTCGACGTGGAAAAGGCGGGTTGTAAACCACTTCAAGTGCGAAATACTTCCGGCGGACCGTGTCAGACCTTTTCTCACTCGTTCTCCCTCTCTTGCTGCGTCCGTCTCGCTTGCACTTTGCCAGCCGCTTTTGAGCATTGTCGTTTGGCAAAATGTTTCGGGTGATTTTTCATTGTCCACCGCAAACACATCACAAAACAAAATGAAATCCGTGCTGACGCGTTCCACGGCGCTTTCCCTCGCTCTCTCTCACTCTGTCTGTATGCCATGAGTGTTGGGGCTGCTGAGTGTGTGTGTGTGTGTGCCGGGTGTACTGGGTGTATGTGTGGGGGCTGCTCACAAATTATGTAGCCCATGAAATGTGAAAGTGCAAAATGGAGTTGAGTGCAAATCGATGGCCGTGCGCATTCATCACGCGCCTCTGCGGGCAAACAGCAATACGTATACGCACACACACACACACACACAGTCACACAATTGCCAATAGGTACACCTGCAGGCACACACACTCGCACACACACACACACACCGCCAACCAAACACTTCAACTTCCGTTGTAAATTTGTTGAAACAGCAATTTTTTTCCTAAACGTTTTACGTCCTCGTTGAAGCATTTTGTAATATACTTTCCATTTTTCAGTTGTTCTTGTTGTTGTTGCTTGACGCTCACGTCCATTCATTCTAGCCTGCGTCCTGCGTCGTCCTTTCAAGTGACGCCGTTCAGGTTCCCTTTCCCTCTTCCTTTTCTCCTTTTCCCCCGCACACAAAATGAAAATTGCGCACAAAATGAATGCGTAAAACTGCTGGACCTGCTGCATGGACAGCAGCCCTCTCTTCTTCATTCCCCCCACCCCCTCTCTACAGCTGTCCCCAGCACTTGTTCGTACCCCCCGAACCCCATTGAGCCCCTCTGCGGTTTTACACAATACGCAATACAATTCATTATTAATTGTTGTTCTGGTTTACTTCTTTTTTCGTCCGTCTCTCTCTCTATTTTTTCTCTTCTCGCTTGGCTGTCGTCAATGCGCCCCTGGCACATGCCCCGCCCCCCACATAAGAGGTATTAACCTTTAACATTGTGAACGCTCAAATTGGCGTTGCTCCCGTTCGTTAAAGCCCCGCGGCACAGCGGGTAGCCTCGTTTTGTGCTGAGAAGGTTGGACGATTTAATTGTTTACCATTAGTATATATATTCTGGAGAAGAAATATCAATTTAATTTCATTAAAATTTACACTCTCAGGCATATACCAATATCGATATAATGATGTCTTTATGCATGAGATATTAACGGGTTTTTGGGGTTTCTTAGCGCATTGTATGGTTTGTTTCGTTAATATTATAGTTTAGATGATTTTGGAAATCTCCTTAGAAGATATATACTGACTTTGTTTTACTAGTTCTTCTCATTAGAAAATTTCTTATTATTCCATTACCTAGTCCCCTTCCTCATTCTCTTTCTTTGTATTCAGAACCCAAGTTAATGTTATAGATTAAAGAATCTATCCGTTCATTCTATTATCAGTTCACTATATTGCCTTAACTATCTACGGTATTACGAGTACATTTGCTTTACTCGCACTTGCCACTCTCTACACTTTCCTAACACTACCTCTATCTCATTTCTTTTTCTATTTTTTTGGCCACTCACTTGTCAATTATGCTCAATTTGTGTGATATTAAAGGGTATTCAATTTGCGGCAAACGAGTGTTGTCAATTTTCTTCCTTTTTTCGGGGTTTTTTTTCCCTCTCTCGTAATGACGTGCAAATTAAAAATTCCTTCTTTTCGTGAGTGTGTCTGGCTGCGAGTGAGAGTGTGTTTGACTGTGCATGTGTGTGTGTGTGACTGTGTATATGTGTGTGTGTGTGTGTGTGTGTGTGCGGTTTTGTTGTGTGTTGCTCGCTAAACGGCAATAGAATTTTAAGCTGTTGGACAAAAATTTAATTGCAATATTTTCTTGTTTGCCAAAGGACTTTGAGCAGCTGCAGCACCAGCTGCTGTAGATAGTTGGAAATTGTCTGGAAAACAGTGGGAAGTCTGAGTAGGAGAAGTAGGAAGCGGAGGTGAAGAAGAGGTGGGCGGCAGTGGGAGGCAAGTACAGCCATTGTGTTTGGCGGAGCACACACAAAAGTTGCAGAGTTTCGAGTGCGCGCCGAATGCCAATTAAAATTTTGAAGTGCCAATGTGAAGTGAAGTTTGCGGGGTTGCAGAGAGTGAAAGAGAGCGAGAGTGAGTTGCTGTGTGTGCAAGAGAGTAAGCGAGCGAGTAGCGCGTTTATTTTTTTTGCCTGCTGGCAAACATTGGCACTTAATTGCATTTTAAAAGAAATGCGCGAGCGGCTAATTTGGGCAAGTGAAAGTGGCATGAATAATAAAAGGGGCAGACAGAGGGGGACACACAGAGAGAGAGAGAGGGAGAGTGGGAGAGGGAGTGGTAGTTGTAGAGGGGACTCAGGTGCCGGAACTGCCGCTCATTGTAAGCGCTAATTGCTGCTTAAGGAGCACACGACGAGCGAAAATGTCCTTTGCCTGCAGGGCAGAATGAGGCAGGTTGACTGCCTCCCTTTCTCTCTCTCTCACTCCAACTGCACTCACTGGAGCTCGTTAAAAGCTCAACCGAAAATTGCCGCAATCGTCGCATAGGCCAAAAACCTAATGAACTTTGCATGTTAACCGACTGCAGCAACAACAACAACGAGGGCAATAAAAACAATGGCTAGCACTGAGTATTGTGCCAGTGGCGTAGAGGAGAGTGCGGGATAGGGGGTTACACCGAACACGTAGCCAGGGAAAATTGCAAATTGCAGTGAGCGCAACTCTCGCCGTGGCAAATTGTGATAAAGTCGGCGTAGTTAGCAGCACTTTTGCATTTATCGAATTGCGAATTGCATTTGTGCAATTACAAAATAATTAAAAGATATGCTCGCTATAAGCATGTGCTGTATGGGGAATTACGGCGAATTACCGAGTGGATGAAGGCCTTGGGGGCATTTTAAAGAAGTTTTTATGGCGAGTTGAGAGTGTGTTGGGTTTTGTTGCAAGAGTTGTAGTTAATATTGGAGAACTGCAATCAAGGACTTTTTTAAAGAACTGTTATACACATTTAAGGAACTGTTATACGCTTGTGAAGTACTTCTATAGACTTATGAATAACTTCTATACACTTATAATGAACTGTTATACACTTATAATGAACTGTTATACACATTTAAGGAACTGTTATATATTTATAAAACTGTTATACACGGTTATAGGGTCTATGTTATATAGCCATTTTCTTTACAGTTGCATAACTGTTATAAAGATATATACATATATCTAGAAATACCCTTTAAACTGTTATACCACATTCGAAATCCTGTTTTACAGTGTTTTATGTCATGTTTCAATATCTTGACTGATAATCCCCAAGATATATTGATAGAGAAAGTGTTATACATTATGATATGTGTGTTCTATAACGTACCTTATGTCCCTCAAAGCCTTCTTTAGCACATTCGGATATAACAGTTCACTTAACTATATTTATTGTCTTACTTTATTACATCCAATGTGTCAACTGTGTGCATTCAACTTAGTCGCACAGTGTAATCACACACACACACAAACAGGATGCACATGTGTGTGTTTGCCTCGTGTATTTGTTGGCTGTGAAAATCCTTTAACACGTCGACATCGGCGCCGGCATCGGTGGCATCAAGTGAACTGTGAACTCTGAACTAACCAAGCGAAAGTTTGTTTAATTTTTTGTTTGTGTCGAGTTAAGCTCGGACGAGCGGACGAGACAGATAGAAGCAGAAAGAGAGAGAGAGACAGAGAGATAGAGAGACAAACAGACTGAGCTGCTGTGTAACGCCTACGGCTAGACGAATCAAGGGGGCGAGGGGGGTGGCTGCTCTGTCTAGAGAACATGTACGCTGAAAACCAAAATAAATGCAAACAAATGTCGTTGTCATTTGGCCACGCCTTCTTGCCCCTCAACCCGCCAAAGGGCCAAAAAAAAAGCTAGAGGAGCAAAGCTGCAAAAAAAATCCCGCTAGTGCGCTGTGAAAATTTATGCGCTAAATAAATAAAGCCATGAACTCGACTCCTCGCAACAAATGCTGTTTGTCTGGCGGGGCGGGGAAGTGTCCTGGCCGAGCAGGGACGTGCAGGAGGAGGGGGAGCAGTTCTGCGTTTTTGGTTTGAAATGCAGCAACGAGCCGCAAAGCAAACAGCCGCAAAATAGTTGTGCGCGGGTTTTTGCACCCTCTCTGCCCCGCGTTGCTCTTCTTTTCTCGCCCCTTGGCCTACTGTTTGGGCAACCACATCAACCGATTCGAACAACATTTTGTGTTGCAGCCTTTTAGGCGCAGCTTTTTTTTAGTTTTGTGTTGTGCTCCCTCTCTCTCCAATATATTTGTCTTGCTGAAGCTGTACATTGCTGCTGCTGTTGTTGTAACTGTTGTTGTTGTTGTTGCAGCTACTGTTGTTGTCGTTGTGGTGTTGTTGTTGTTGTTGCTTGCAGCCTTGGCCAGCTTGACCGCACAATTCAATGACAAAAATCTATGAGCTACATTTGCCGGCATCGCTCGAACGGTTTTCCCTTCTGTTCTTCCTCTCTCCCTCTTTCACTTTTATGTTTGTTGTTTTTCTATTTTTATTCTGCACTCTGTTTTGCTGACCAACTAATTGGCTTTAAAATCTAAACACACGCAGCTGCTGACATGGCACAGATTGCAGCAGTGCATCGAGAATGTGCCAAGGGGCAGTACACCATAGATGGGGGCAAAAGGAGAAGCGTTGCCACAATATGAAAGCCTTCACCCACATTTATTGAGTGAAAAGCATGGGGGGAGGGGGTTAGAAAAACCTGAGCTTGCTAGAGCACTTTTCTAGTTGCATTTGATATAAAAATCATTTCAATTGCCAAAACTTACGCTGTGGAAGAAAGTATTTCAAATGTCAAGTGGAGAATAAGTGAAGAAAATATTGTTTACTGAGCTATTCATTTGCTCAGGCAAGCATCTGCTAGTGGTGAACGAGATAAGGTCGATCAGTTCAGGTAAAGTTGTGGATTCCCTTAAAGTAACTGCATTAGACAGGAAGCTATGGTTCCAGAAGGGAGGATAATAGATCTAAAAGGTCACTTGTAGACCAATTCAATCCGATAAAGGTTATTCAACTAGTATTGCAACCTCAGCTATTCTATAGCTTAATCGGTAGGGTTGCCTTTATTTAATGAGTATTGTCAGTGAATTTATTGTTGACAGATTCGAAGAGGAAAATATTAGTTAATATTAAACCGAACAAACTATTAAAACGCAAATTCTTTTCATTAGAGGGCATGGCCAAATTGTGCTATGAACTTTATCAGCGCGCTTTCATATAACCTATTGTCACTAAATTTGATGGTTCTAGCTCTTATAATCTTTGAGATATAGGTGTTCATACAGACAGATAAATAAACATGGCTATATTTCGGCACCAAGATGTTTTCATCTGCCTGGCAGAATGTTACAAATACGCTACTGCCTTATTTTCTGAAACACAACCCATTAGATTCTTAAGAAAATTAGAAGTATTGAAAGTCTGTAAGGTTTTTCAGTTCTTCAAATGAAATAACTTAGAAAAGCAAGCACAATATTGAAGTTTCTCTATGAATATAAGTCAAATATATTCTTTTAATCAACTCACAAATGTTCAAGAGAACTAAAGAGAACTCTACCTAGTTACCAACTGAAAGTAGCTTCAAACCTGCCTCAAAAAACCCAAGCTAGCTTTGTTAACTTCCACTTTTAGTTTGTGTCGCGATATACTTCGTGGTATATATGTGTGTATGTATGTATATTCAACGTTATTAAGCCACGGTATCCATTGTAGTTGCACTCGCTTTGTCTAGCTTGAATATGGTGTGCAGAGGGGCAACTTTATTATAACATCCTAAGTACATCTGATTATCTTTCTCTTATTATGAAAATGCCGAAAGTTAAAGTTTTTGCTTGGCAAAAGTTTTCTCGCTCAACTTGACCTCGTTAACGGGGGGGAAAATCAGAATCAGCGAGCAGATTTATGTGTATTTTATACCTTAAAGACTTTGCTGAGCCGTGGCCACCATTCTAGTGAAAGTTGTAAAACTCTCAACACTCTCTCGCACACACACACACACACATACATACAGAGGCAGGCAGGCAGAGTAAAAGTTTATTTTTTCGAGCCAGCAAAAATGGCTAAAAAGGCCGCCAGCAGCAGCAGCAGTAGCAGCAGCAAAAACTGCAACATGGCAAGGCACACAGGAACTTGGCCAGGATGCTGCAAAAGGCAGATGGTACAAGTAGGGGGTGAAGGGGTAGGCAGTGGAGTGGGAAGTCAGGTGGTTCTCACGACAAGTGGCCAAGTAACCCAGCGGGAAAAGAGTAGGCCAGGCCAGGCATGAAGTAGAAGAAGTGACTGCACGAAGGAGAGAAAGAGAGAGAGAGAGAGAATGTGTGAAGTGAGTGTGCTGAAAAGGCACTTCTGTTGGGTGCTGTGGCACATGAAATATGCATGCTGTGGGCAGGCTATTTGGCACTACCTTTTGGCTGCTGCAGCTTCGCATATACTAAGCCTGTGAATTGATTTCATCTGGGTTCCACTGGGTGCTGCTCTACAAAATGAAGTCGAGTTGCCTAGCCTGCCCTCACTTCTTGCTGCTTACTGCCCTTGCCACTAGACTCCTCCGTTCCCCCCTCTCTCTGCTTGCCACACAACGCGGCGGCGTTTGCCACTTTTGGCATTTAAGCGCATTTGAGGCCAAATGCCGAGGCAGGCAGCGTTGCGTCGCGACGCTAATTAAAAGTGCAACAAGCAGCAACAAAGGTCGCTGCATGTAAGAGAGAGTGGTTGTTGGAGGCGGGGAGTGGGAGGCGTGGCATAGCCTCAGCATGGCGCCCATTAACACCGTATGCGCTCGAGGTGCCACCAAACTTGGACAACTCAACTCGAGGCAAAGCGACGCGACGCCACTCGACTCTCTTTAGCTGCAGCTGCTGCACACTTCCTACTTCGCACTCTCCGCCTCTCTCTCTCTTTCACTCTCTCATTTTCTTCCTCTCTCTATCTCACTCGCACTCGCTGTCGTTTAGTTAACCGTTAATGGCATTTGAAACTGTTTTTATTGTGCGGCTGCTGCACAAAAATGTTGCATAATTATAAACGCTTCCGCTGCAAAACTTTTGCCCCCAGAGTGAATTAGAGCACTGCCAAGGAGTGAGAGAGAGAGAGAGAGGGAGCACAGAACGTGGCAGCTGCTGGCGTGCTGCAACTTTGCCACTTGGCCAAAGAGTTGTTAACATGAATAGCTGAAAATATTTGCAGCCCGCAAACTGTTGCCAAGCGACTTGAGATTAATAAGCTCCCTTCCCCACTCCACCCACCTTTCTCTCTCACTCTCTGTCTCTCCGTCTCACTCCCTCTCTGTGGCAACTGTTTTGAAAACTATGCCGCAAACAGTTATTTGCACAAATCAATGTGAAAAGTTTTTGTTGCTGAGGGAAAAGGAAAACTTTAATTGCGCCTCGCGTTCGCCAAAGCGTAAGCGAAACAACAACAATACAATGCCAGAAAAATGCATTAAAATTCCTTGCGATTTTCTATTTTCTCTCATTTTGCTTTGGCCACACCCCCCCTTATCCCTTGCCGAGGCCCCCCTTTTGTTATTGTTATTTTGTCGAGGCCCAAAAATATGCGCCGAAAAACTTGCGCAATCAAAAGTTTCTGCCAACTGATTTGATGCTTATCAAATTGAAAAGTTTATTTAATTTTTTGCTGCCTCTCTCTCTCTCTCTCTCTCTCTCTCTCTCTCTCTCTCTCTCTTGTGTATACTTCTTACAGTTTGTGCCTGTTTCATGCCTCATTTGAAGACGCATAAAACAGCACAAGAATATCGCATCAAATATGCAAAGAACGCGACTGTCCTCGAGTCGCATGTGAAGCAGTAGAAAGACAATGAAAAAGAGAGGAAGAGAGAGAGAGGGAGAGCATGTAAATGAAAATGAAAATGAAGTTAATATTATTACTGTTTTTAGTTTTATGGCTAATCATAAAAATTATCACGCCCACCATGTCGCATAAAAGCGGCAACCAACACGCAAGGAACAAGGAAGGGAAATGAGAGAAAGGGAAGTGGAAGGGGAAGGGGAAGAAAGTTGGCATTGGAGCCACACAAAAGTCGAGAGAATTGAGAGCTTTCTGTGTCGCGTGTATTGCGTGGGCACCAAATGCGTTTTCTAGTCCAACAACTTGTCGTAAAACGGTAGAAAGAACTCAGGAAAATCGACGAAGAAGAAGCTTGACGGTGCTGGAAAGCGAAATCGCCGGGCATAACGAAAACAATTGGAAATTCTGATGAAAGAGATTTAGGAAAGATGTAATAAAATAACAGTTAAATAACAGTTATATAATAATAAAAATAATAATAACTAACATAAAAATAATTAAACTAAATTTTATAAACAAACTTTATAGCATAAAAGTCAAATTGAAAACTATCGAACTGAAAAGAAAAGAAGAAAGCGAAATTTGAATAGAAAAACCTCATCAACCCTTGATGAAATTATACCAGGTGTAAAATGCTCTTCTTTATTATATGTTCAGATATGTATAGTATAGTTTAGACTGTGACTTGAACTACAATTGTATCTGTGTACGACAAAAAAAAAAAAAAAAAAAAAAAAAAAAAAAAAAATTGTACGAGCAATAAGGGAATCACAAACCCCAATCATCATCATTCCTAGACAAAACAATTTTAATAAATCTTCTATCTCTCTCACAAAACACTTGGCGAAATGCAGGCAAAAGCGTTTTTCGAGCCATCTACGTTTTTCGGTTGCTTTCAAATTCAAAATTCAAAAAGTTTATATTGTTTTCGGTGTGTGTGTTCTGGGTTTGGTTGCGTTTTTTTTTGCGGGTCTGGCGTGCGTTTAATATTTATGAGTGATTTATCACGATATAAAAATAATAATAAATGCGAGCAGCAGCAACAACAAAGGCAGCCGCACGCACAGCAAGAGAGAGAGAGAGACAGGGAGAGAGAGAGAGTGCGTAACAAGGATGAAAGGAAAGGACTCGACAACGAGGCGAGTCGAGTCGAGTCGAGGCAGGCCGTAACAAGGCGCACTCTCCTTGTCAACGCCTTTGTTCTGGCGCGTAACAAGCACCGCAAGGACAATGCGCAGCCCCAGGACACGCCCCCCTGCCCCCGCTCAGCCTGCTGAGTCCTCAGGCTGTTGCTTGTACTTTGCCTTCGATTGTTTTCTTCGCGAAGCTCGTAAAAAATTTGTCAACAAAAACTTTTGCCACAAACTACAAAAGGAAAGGGAGCAAGTTGGGGAGGGAAGGGTAGGGTAAGGGACGGAAGCCCTCTCTCGACACAGATACAGAGCGAGTTTACGACAGCGTTTTTTTTTTGTGCTGTGGCGTCTCTTTTAAGTGGCGCACGCTGCGTATACGCAATATGTTTGCAACTATTAATTACGCCTTGTTGATTCCGCAACGAACAGCGAGTTAATAAATTCATTTTCGCGTGTTTTCTCCCCCTCTCTCTCTTCCTCTCTCCCTCTCTCTCTCTTTGTTCTTGTGTCTCTTTTACTGCCGTTTTTTATGTGCTAATCAATGAAAATCCATTAAACAAAAGCGTGCAAAACTTGTTCGTGTCTTTTCCAGCGATTGAAAATTATTTTTGAATATTATTTATGGAGTTCTCTGCGCTCTCTGCGCTTGGCCTGGCGCCAGAAATCTGTCAACGTATTCCCACATGAATTATGCGATGCTCTGGCGGATTTATGCGACACTTGTTCGAGTTCTCTCTCTCCCTCTCTCTCTCTCTCTTCCTCTCTCTGTGTTTTTTTTTCACTGCCCGTTTACTCATTTCCGTTTGGTTTTTTCTCTTTCTCTCTCTTTGCAGGGGTCAACATGGGCTACATGGAGAACAATTATTCGAATTCAAACAACGGCGGCAGCGTGAACTCACAGGACTCGCTGTGGCAGGTGAAAATGTCCGCTGCGGCTGTGGGAAATCAGCAAACTCTCGTCCAGGCGCCACACAATCAGTATGTGGAACAGCAACCCACCTATGGCTATGATCCGCTCACGCATGGCGGCTATGGGGCCGTCGATGACTATGCCCCGTATCCACATTTGACAGCCACGCCCAGCCAGGTTGGCGATGAATATCACAATTTGCGCAACAGTCAGAATCCGTCCCGGCAGGACTACTGCAGTGATCCCTATGCCTCAGTGCAGAAGCCCAAGAAGCGTGTCGATCAGCATTTAGGTGAGTAACTGAGCGCAGTTTAAGATCTTAACTTTATATCTTAACTTTAATGAGGGTAACTCGGGGTTGTGAAAGGGAAACTATACTAAAATTGATATAAATATTGAAGACACTGAATGCAAATGATCATTTACGAAGATTGTCGTGGAAAGTGTTACAAATCATTTAAGAGTTCGCGAATATCAGTTTGCAGGAGTACACGAATTAGTTTGCTGGATAATGACCTCAAGCACTCCTCTAAAAAAAAATAGCTAGTGAACAAGCATTTTCATATTCTATATCTGCTCAATATATAGATAAAATTTATGCGCAGCTTAGGCCAAAAATGTAGGCTATTTCACTCAATAGATGAGCTGTGGGACGTGGCAACAATTGGCACGAACTGAAGTCAACATTGGTCTCATAATCTTGTAATCAGGATGTTTAAAAAGTAAAGGGGTGACTTACAAAATATACCAAAAAATAATATGCAACTTTTTTGTATAAAAGAAGTGGTAGAATAACAAATAACAAAACAAAAACCAGTCAAATGACTGTATAAGGCCTTGGATTTTCACTATATACAATATATATATGTGTTCATGCCTTCGTAACTTATTGTCTGATCTTAATAAAATTGTCCTAGACCATTCACAATAGACTGTCTGACATGTGTGTCACACAACTGTGGTAATTAAGTCTATATATAAGTTGTAATACAGCTCTGAAGTAGATCATACTAACTTACAAAGCAGAAAAGGGGCGTGGCAAAATTTTGAAAATCAATTTAACTGCTTGCAACTTATACGAGTCTTGCTATAAAATTTGGTGGCTGTTGCTACCATAGTTTCTGAGATATAGGCGCTCATACAGACAGACAAGGCTCAATCAACTCGGCTGTTGATGCTGATTCAGAATATTGTGCCTAGATTGCAAGATGATGCCATGAAAATCTTATAAGTATATTAAGTTTCAAGCGTCAGTATCATAAGATAATGCGAACTGCCTACAAAACCTGCCCAAACTTAAGAGCTCATCAGTAGAAGACTTTGAAAGCAGAAGCAGAGCTCAAACCCTACTCAACACTAACCTAGGTACTTAGAGAGATAACCAAACCCGAATGATATATCAAAATGATAGCTTGACTTTGTGAGTCCCCCCCTCCCCCACTGGAAATGCGTTAAAAAGAAAAGGAACTTTGTCAGTTAGCAAAGTGTAGACCTATAAAGAGTTATTAGAAAATAAAAAAAAGAAGAGGGGGGTGGGGGAGTGGGAGGAAAAGCTGAAGGAAAACTGAGCAAATCTGACAACTTTCAACGCGAACCCAGTGAGCGACGCTAGTTGTGACACATTAAGCAGGCAAGAACCTGTAACTGGGCCTGGCACTGGGCCTATCTGGCCTGCAAACAGTTGGTGAAAAGGGTGTGCGAAGAGGTGGTAGCTAGAGGGAGGAGCGCGAGAGGGAGGGAAAGAGGTGGAGGTAGAGGTAGCAGCGCAGGCAGGCTGACTAAGGAGGCCGACCCTTAGTTGGGAGCCCTGTCAAACTTGGCAACTGTTTTGTGCCCCTACTCGCTGTTGTTGTTGTTGTTGTGGTTGCTGTTGCTGTTATGCTTGTTGTTGCTGTTGTTGTTGTTGTTGCTGTTGTTGCTATGTTGGCACTTGGACTTTTGGTTATGACAAGTTAAGCACTTTGGATATCGCTGACGTCGACCCATGCTAATTATGTGCGGGCTACATGTGTAGCGCCGTCTCTCTCTCTCTCTTTCTGTCCCTATTTGTATGCGTTTTTGTGTGTTTGTGTGTTTGTGTGTGTGCTGCAGCCTTTCCTTCTGCTTGTGGAAAATGAAAACATCCCAAACATGTCACAAGTGTTTTCCCTGCCAACGTTTACTTCTTTTTCCACTGACGGCCTTGGCTTAAAGTCTTTGCGCAAACTTTTTGCTTAAAGTTTGTCGAGGCAAAGCAGCAGCAGCAGCAGCATCAACAACAGCAACAACAACAGCTACAACAACAGCAGCAACAACAGCAGCAGCAGCAACGGCAATAACAAATTGGAAGCGCCTTTGGCATCTTTTGCTTTGGCATCCTTGTGTTATTTTCTGTCTGTCTGCACAGTCCCTGCATGTGAGTGTGTATGCGCGTGTACTGCGTATGTGTGTGTGTGTGTGCGTGTGCGTGTGTGTATTTTTTTGTTGTAATGCCAATAACACCGCAAGTGTTTTAAAATATTAAATAATAAAAAACGAACCGAGAAACCGAAATGCTAGAGCAAAAAACAGCCAGCAAGTGAATCCGATGCTCAGATACGCTGTAAAAAGCGCAGCAGAACATGAGTGAGAATATAAATTAATGACATACAAAGGAAAGAGACAGCTAGAGTGTAGAGGAGAGCAGAGAAGGGACCTTCAAGGCAAAGTCAACTCTTGCCCTCAAAAGTATGCTACGATTTTTGTAATCCCCTTCTGTTCTTTAGCCAAAGCGTATATACCCTATCGACTAATTGCTGTGCATGCACAGGGTATACACACAACGAGCAACGAAGTGAGCTGACTGCAATCAGGCGGCCACAGGGCGTATGCGTGATGATGTTGCTCTGTCTCACTCACTCTCCCATCTTAGTTGTTGTTTCTGTTGTTGTTGTTGTTGTTCTTGCTTACAACTATGCGGCTTATGCGAGTGGCTGTGTGTGTGTGTCTGCGTGTGTGTGTGTGTGTGTCTGTGTGTGTAAGCCGCGTGTGTGCCGTATTTGTGTTATCTTTACGGTTTATGAGCGAGCGCGCCCGAAAAAAAAATATAAAAACACAAGAACAACAACGAAAAATTTGGTATATATTTTTTTTTGTTCATTCATTTTTGTTTTTGCGTGTATTTTGTTATTGTTGCTGTTGTTGCTTTATGTTGCGGGTTTTTATTGCCCGGCGACGTTGCGGCAGGAGGAAAGACACGACTCAGAACAGGACAGAACAGGATGTGGTTGCGCCTCTGCTGTCGTTGTTGTTGTTGCTGTTGTTCTCTACTCCTCATGTTGCTGTTGTTGTTGCACTGGCCTCCATGCTTGAACACAAATACGACAACTCTGCGGCTTCGTTGCCTGCCTGCCTCTGTCTGCCAAAACAAAAACACTAGCCACGCCCCCGCCTCTGCCCCCGCTGTGCACTGCCCCTCTGCGGCCACGTCGATCTATTGCATTTGGTCAGCGGCAACGTTGTGGTTAAACGCAGCAATTTTTGCGTTTATGGCGCCAAACTAAGAAATGAACAACAACACGAACTACTCGAATACGCCAAACTGGCATGCAAGCGTGGCCAGTTGTCTGTGCATGACAGACACACACCCACACACACACACACACACACACACATGCACTTGCATGAGCCCACATGCATGTCAATAAAAGGCAGGCAACAACAACAACACGCGAAAGCAACAACTGAAACTGTGCGTGAAGCAGGCAGTGAGAAGCAGAAAGGCAGTGGAAGAGAGTGAGGGAGAGAAGGGAGGAAACAGTGCAGAGCAGCTGCAAGAAGAACTGCAGTTACATATGAGGGAGAGGCAGGTAGGGTAGGATGGGGGTTGAGAGAAAGAGAGAGAGAGAGAGAGAGAAAGTGGGAGAGAGATAGAGAGAGAGAAAGAGATATATGTTGAGAGATAGAGAGGGAGAGATATACATATATAAAGAGATAGAGAGAGACAGAGAGATAGATAGAGAGAGAGAAAGAGAGGGAGAGAGATATAGGGAATGATAGAAAGAGATAGATAGAGAGTGAGAGAGATATAGAGGTAGATAGAGATAGAGATAGAGATAGAGATAGAGATAGAGATAGAGATAGAGATAGAGATAGAGATAGAGATAGAGATAGAGATAGAGATAGAGATAGAGATAGAGATAGAGATAGAGATAGAGATAGAGATAGAGATAGAGATAGAGATAGAGATAGAGATAGAGATAGAGATAGAGATAGAGATAGAGATAGAGATAGAGATAGAGATAGAGATAGAGATAGAGATAGAGATAGAGATAGAGATAGAGATAGAGATAGAGATAGAGATAGAGATAGAGATAGAGATAGAGATAGAGATAGAGATAGAGATAGAGATAGAGATAGAGATAGAGATAGAGATAGAGATAGATATAGAGATAGATAGAGAGACAGAGAGAAAGAGAGAATGAGAAAATGAGCGAGAGATAGCGAAAGAGTAAGGTGTAGTGAGAAAGTTTGAAGACTTCACCAGAAAGATTTCTGAATAGAAAGTCATAAAAGAAAATCTGAACAGATATTCTTATAACTCAATGCAAAAAATTGGCTAAGCTATACCACGACAGATCTCTGCTAAATTAAATTAATTAGTTATTTATACTGCCACTATTTGAATGCTCAAGGTTGCCATATCGCTGCAGACCAGCTCTACTATTCCATGCTCTAAGCAGCTGTTAAGTCCGAGCTGTTAGATCCACTGCAAACATCTCCAGCTCAACGATCTGTTAATGTTAACAATACAAACTCTTGTTAAATGCAGCAACACAAATAAACATATGAAATTGTTATTACTTCACAATCCCTTTCCTTTTATTATAATTATTTATGCAGAAGGCAAGTGTGCCCCCTTAACAAACACATTCGAATTGTGGCAAGAAAACAAGTTTAGAAATCGATGTAAGAAGTTCAAGTCTAGAGAACTTTATGAATGAAGCTGATAGAAGATTATAAACTCAGCTAGTGAAATGCCAAGATTTTGTAGGTTCAATCTACTCTACGCTGCTCTACTTTACTCTACCCCTTTACCCTTTGCCCTTTGCCCTGCCCCCGCAAGCCAAAAGTACTGCAACTGTGGGTAACATGCATGCTGGAATTATTGCAGAGGAGGAATACATGTGGCATGCAGGATAGAGCGAGGTGTGGATTGAGAAATGGAATAAGCGAGCAATACACGAGGAAGCAGAGAGAGAGAGGAGGGGGGAGAGAGGGGAAGAGGTTGAGCTGAAGCCATTGACAGTGCAGTACAATATGCAAATACGTCTTCATTACATTGATGTGTCAGCTTACGCGCAGCTGTGTGCGAGAGGGGCACAGAGAGAGAGTATGAGTGTGTAAGAGTGTGTGCCTGTATGTGCATGAGTGTGTTTGCCTGTGTGTGTTTGCCTGTGAGTGTGTGTGGCAACATGTTTAAAAGCTTTTACACTTGCCAACTGAAGCTGCAGCTGAGCTGACTTTTGTGTGCAACTGCAGCGACAGCGACGGCGCCAGCAGAAGGGGGGGTAAGTGGTTTAACGCAGCACAGAGAGGAAGCAAAGGGGCATGGAGGGAGGGGGATGGATTTTAGCCGGAAGGAAGTCTGTGGCGGCAAAAGGCGCAAAAGCTGCGTAAGCAAAAAATTTTCGGTATTTTTTTTTTTTTTTTTTTTTTTGCAGCATGCAAAAAGGGAACTCAAAGAGGTGCGGAAGGGGGTGAACAGCTAAGAGGGGAGGTTGAGAGCTGAAACGAGAGTAAAGTTGGTTATGGAGAAAAAGAGAAGTGTGGGCAATGGCAGGGAGGGTGAGGAGGGGCAACTGTTTGACTGATTGATTATGCAGACTTTTGTGTCAGTTGCTGGCGCATTTTCGCACATGAAGCTTAATTCATCATTAAACCAACAGAGCAAGAGAGAAAAATGGAAAGCGAAAGACAAAAGGCCAAACAGAGACAGCACGAGAAAGACACAACGAGAGAGAGAGAGAAACAGAGAGAGAGAGGGAGAGATGACACACGGGAAAAGTGAGAGACGAGTTAAAGAGGAAACTCAAATAATTTAAACTTAAAAGTTGAAAGAGAAAGTTGCCAGAGAAGAGTTGGGAGCAGGAAAGCAAGGAGAGAGATATCGATAGCATATGAAGAGAACATTGAGATAATATCAATAGATATACTACATATGTATGCTATAGATCAGTGCTATACGAATAAAAACAATATTTTTTTTTTTTTTTTTTTTTTATATTTTATAAACGAAAGTTCTTGAATGGACTAGCGTACTATTACCCTTTTTAGACAACTTTATCTAATCTGTATCAATTTAAACGATTCTTAATATCTATGTTATTTAGTAAGATTATATACAATTGTTACAATTTTATGAGTATTAAAAATGATGAGGTTATAATATTTAAAAGATTATTATTTAGCAGGATTTATTTCAAGTCTTGGTCAATCAGGTCTAGAGAGTAATGGCGTTTCAGTCTTCTCTCGTTCTTGTCCGATGCCCTTGGGCTGCGATACTTAGTCGCCTAGCTAGGCTATTGGGATGAGATTCCAGTCTATCATTGTACATTATCGCTATCTCCTGAATCTTGTCTCCGATTTTTGGCACCTTCAGATCGCGTTCAATGTCTCTGGTCCTCATGTACCAAGGAGCGCTTGTGATCTTCCTCAGAGTTTTTGCCTGAAGAACCCGAATTTTACTCAGATGTGTTTTGGCAGCGATTGCATACAACTGTATGGCATAGAATAAATCAACAGATGCAAAAAAAAAAAAACAATATACAGTATACAATAAAAACAGTCAAAGTCTCTGCCTTATTGCACAAAAGTAAACTTCAGCTGAAATACTTTCCTCGCAAAGATACTAAAAAAAGTTTCTGCGCGTTATTTCAGCCATTAGTTTGCACTGCGCCTATAATTCACAACTAGTTCAAGCCATCAAGCAGTCAAGTGCTATCAAAGCTCTCAACTGTTTCCCATAAAATAGGTCTAAATGACAGTCCGCAATTATTTCAATCAGCTGGCAAGTGAGTCTCCCCCCCTTCCCTCCCCTCCCCCCCCCCTCTCTCTCTCTCTCCGGCTCTTCTGCTTTATTGCATTGTGCTGCGCGTTGTGCAACACTTGCCAGCACAAATCGAGGCCATAAACTGCTGCAAGGTGCGCCAATAAATGCGCCACGGAATGACGCACAACTTATTCAAAGTGCCATAAAAGAAAGAAAGAAAACGCACAAGAAGCAGCAGAGGGAGTAGGGGGAGACAAGGGCAGGGGCAGGGGAATGTAGTGGCAATGATGAGTGGTAGCAAAAAAGGCCTCTAACTTAGCACGGATAACGGCAGCAAGTCGCATAAATCATGAGCAAAGCAGCGAGAGTGAGAGAGAGGGAGAAGGAGAGAGAGCGAGAGGGAGAGAGAGAGAGGGAGAGGGAGAGAGAACTTTGAATCCAGCTGCAGCAACGACTTCGTCTCTACTAAACACATACTAAGTGGATTTGCGAGTAGCTAGAGAGTAGCGGAGGGGTAGGGGGAAAGGCAGGCATGATAAGCAACTGTTATGTGTAGGTGGCAGTGTGTGTGCGAGTGTGTGAGTGTGTGTGTGTGTGGATAAACTCTGCTGCAATGATTTGTTTACTTTCGACAATTTTTGAGAGAAATGGAGAAAGAAAAAGAGAGGAAGGTGGGCAGGCAAATAGGGAAGGAGGTGGGGAAGGCAATGGAGAAAGATGCAGAGAGAAGTGGGGAGAAATAAGAGAGAGAAAGGAGTGAGGAGAGTGAAGAGAGGGAGAGTGAAGTGGGCAGCAATAGAGATCCAAAATTGTGTGTGTGAGTAAGAAATTTGCATGAAAAGGCCTGCATGAAAGGAAAGACCTAGAGATACCCTGTAAAGCAGTCTCTGTCTCATCTACAGCTCACACACAGCCTTACCTCGACAGAGTAAACAAGGCAAACAGACAAAGGACTTCAACACACTTGCACACAGTGCGTATGCGTAACGTAAAAACGATTAAGTTGTTTCGACTGTGAAGCGGGGGGTGGGCAAATTGAAAAGAGCAGCAAAACTAAACAGCAATAACAACAACAACAACACAAGGCAGAAGCAGTAGAGAGCAGTGGCGAGCGGAGGCGGGGGGCGTGGCATGCATTAAGTTATGCGCATAATACGCACAGCTCACGTATTGGCCATAAAATACGCTGGCCAAGCAGCGTGAACAAGCCAAAAAAAAAGAGTTGAAAAAATCCCAAGAAAATAGTAAAAAAAAAAACAGCAAAAAGAAGAGTAAAAAAACACGGAGAAAACAGGGCAAAAACAACATTGAAAAGAGGATTCGCTTATGCCTTTTGCCTGGCCGGGTCTGAGCTGGGCTCGCCTGGCTTGGCTTGGCTTGGCTTTCTGCCGTTGGTTTTTACATCCTTTTTTTTGGGTCAAGTTTATGCAGATGAAAGAAGCAAGAGACAGAGAGAAAGAGAAAGGGAGGGGGAGAGGGGAGTGCGGAAAATGGACGACAAACGCGCTTAGAAATTTTCGCACGAAGTGTGCAAGGGAAGGGGGGGGGCAGGGAAAGCATGTTAAAGAGCAGTTGTTAAAAAGGATTTACCGTTTTATATATGTATTTGTATGCGCCATGTGAGTGCATAGATATTCTCAGCTCAGCAAGAGGGGGGGAAGAGGGACACACACTTTGGTATGCGGCCAAAGCAAAGCGAGGCAGAGAAAAGAAAGCAAAAGAGTGTGGAAGGGTTGAGGAGCGGGTAGAGGGGTAGAGGGGAGATGGAGCCACATTTCGATGCGGCGATTTCGATTTTGAAATTCAAATTCCAATAAATTTTCCAACGATTTGGCACACAATGAAAGAGAGAGGGAGAGAGGGTGAGGGAGAGGGGGACAGAGTGAGACAATGAGAGAGACACAAATGCTTTTTGGGTTTGAAGCAAGCGAGGGCATTTGCATAGCACAGGCAAATGGAATTCAGAGTGGAAGGTAGACAGAGAGGGGGAGCGGGGGAGCGATGAAGAAGAGGGGCAAGAGAAAAGAGAAGGTGCAGGGACAGCGTCAAGGTGGAGCTGCAGAAGCTGCTTAAATGTATGCAACAATTTGTTGACAAAGATGTTCGGCAAAGCGTGCAGACTGCTGTGTGTGTGTGTGTGTGTGCGTGTGTGAGTGTGTGTGTGTGTGTGTGTGTGTGTGTGTGTTTGTGTGTGTTTGCCAGAGAGTGTCCTGTGATTCAAAATTAATGCGCTGTTTACACATTTGCTTCGCGGTGCCATCAGAAAGAGAGAGAGGGAAAGAGCGAGAGAGAAAGGGAGAGAGAGAGAAAGGGAGAGAGAGAGAAAGGGAGAGAGAGAGAAAGGGAGAGAGAGAGAAAGGGAGAGAGAGAGAAAGGGAGAGAGAGAGGGAGCGAGAACAAAACTGCACAACAAAATTTCACTTCGAGCTGTTGACATTCAATTCCAATTGCCAGCACGAGCACGAGGCCACGCCCCCCTCGCAACTGGCCTTACACACACTCCAATTGCAGCTGCAACTTGCAACACTCCAATTGCAACTTGCAACTGCTGCGAATTGTAATTAATTTTTTAACAGTCGCCTGCCTCGTTAGCAGCCGCGCAGTCAACTGGCAAATTAAAAGAATTGTCCCTGCCTCTGTCGCTGCCACTGCCCCTGCCCCTATCCCTGCCACTGTTGTTGGCCTAGTCAAGCCGACGGGGCAGGCCAGACAGCAGCAACAACAACAATAACAATAACAATAACAACAAATTGAAAGGCAGCCAACTGACAATTTTAAGCTGCAATTTAAAATGGCAAAGCGAAAGCTGCTTATGCAAAGCTCAACTTAAATTGATAGCAGAGTGCAGAGAGAGAGGGAGGGAGAGAGAGTGGGAGAGAGAGAGAGGGAAGTGCAGGGCAGCAGAGATTCGAAATGAACTTTGGATTAAGACTTTGAATTAATTTATGCGATTCTATGTTGAACTTGATTTAATAAGGGAGATGATTCTGGGCTGCATACTTATGTGACTCAGTGTAGCTTTGTTTACATTCATAGCTCTTTATCTCTTACACTCTGCATCATAATTCTGCTCTATAGACTGTTTGCTTTGCGTTAACGTCTCCTGCCTTTACTTCGTCTCTCTCTCTTTCTCTCACTCTCTATTTCTGTCTCTCTCTTTCTGTCTCTCTGTCTCTGTCTCTCTCTTTCTGCCCCTCTCTCTCTTTCTGTCTCTTTCTCTCTCTTTCTGTCTCTATCTTTCTCACACTCTCTCTCTCTCTCTCTCTCTCTCTCTTCATCTGTTCATCACTGCCTTCTCTACCTATATCTTTCTCAGATTGATCTCCATCTGATCTCCATTTTATACTTACTCTTTCTTTCCTTCCATAGCCTCTGCCTCTTTCCTGCCCCGTCTTCTACTCTGCCTCTCCCCACTCTTTCCTCTTGTCTGCATATATTCCCCTCTTCTCGCTCCCCTACTCATACCTGTTCCCCTTCTCACTCAGTCTGCTTTTTCCACTCCGTATCCACTCTCCTTTCTGTCCCTCAAGTATACGTCTATTAAGTATACACACTATAAGCTCTCTTTATAGGTATAGGTGTGTGTGTGTTGTTGTTGTGTGTGTCTTGAAATCATTAGTTTATCATATACAAATCTCAGTAAACAACATTCCCCATAGACTAAGTCAGGCGACAAACTCAAAGAACCTTTTGCTAATCAATTTCTGGCTTCTTTTCTTCTCTCTATCATGTTCGTCTCATTAACAATAATAATAATAATAATATTAATAACGCTAACAAACCATAAACAGCGGACATCATTCAGGATGTTACGCTCTAACGGAGTGCGCAGGCTGAAGTAAGTGTAAAGATGCCAAGGACAGCGATGATGTTGAAGAATTTTCAGTTTCAAGTTGAATCGTTTTTTCCCCTTAGTTTCTTTTTAGCTTACACCCCCCCCCCCACTCTCCTTTTGCTGCACTTTCATTTTGCCTGTTGAAGTTTTTCACACGCTATCTGACCTTAACCAAGCACACTCACTCACACACACAGACACAGACACTCACACACACATACTCTGCCTCCTTTCTTGCCACGTTGAGTTCATTGTGCGTGTGTTTGTTTGTTTCATTTTTGGAAAGCGAAAACAAATTTTGATTGTTGTTTTTTTACTCTTGTTTTTTTTTTGTGCTATTTACTGGTTTTTGTTTTTAATTGTTTGCGCATGAGTCGCAAATTTAAAACAAAAATAAGAGAGAAAGAGAGCGAGAGCGTTGAAAACTAATTTAAACAATTTCCCCTGTTCTTGCAGATTCACCATATCACGACGTAAGCGGCCTGCCGAACCCCTACAACATGGAGCACATGGAACAGGATGAGGTGCTGCCGCCACAGCAGCATATGTCCCTCAGCTACGATGACAGTTTCGAGGGCGAGTATTCAACAACGCCGAATGCCCGAAATCGTCGTGTCATACGCGAAATTATTGTCTAACGAGAGAGAGTGAGAGCAACAACAACAGCATGAAATGAAAATGAGAAAAGTTCGAAAGAAGAAGAAGAAAAACAGTACAGGCACTCCAGCAGCTATCTCTCTCACACACACCACACTCATCAACACTGACACACACACACCTTCATACGGTCATACTCGACTCGCTCATGTTCATCTTGAAAGCAAAATCTCAATCTCAATTCTTATTCTTGATTCTCTTGCTCAACTTGAGAAGTGGCCATTTTTGAATATTTTTTTTTTTTAATAATTTTTATACGCATATATTTGTTGTTATAAGTGGTATGAATAACGATAACGATTACGATAACGATAACGATAGTTTAGTTGAGGGTACGTGTGTTGAGTTTTATTGGCAACGAAACGATATGATATGATATGATAAATGATACTTAAGCATCGAGTTCTCATTAATCCACCCAGCTCTAGTTAAGGCCGTGGCAGCACTTTGTTGACACACACCCAAACACACACACAGACACAGACATACACACACACTAACTGACAGTCCCCAGACACATGCACTAAATGTTAAATACGAGCTACTTATAATATAGGGCAATTAGGATATCATCAGATAATGCCTACGCTATGAGGTCCCAGTCGCATATGCGCATTTGCAGCAGAAGAAGGAAAACGATGCGTAACTTTTGAGGCATCAAATGTTGAAATGAGCAAAATTTCAAAAACAGAAGAAAAAAACAATGCAAAATAATCTAAAAAATATACATAAACATATATCTAGTATATAGTTCATATTGTATGGCATATATGCACATACTTATATGTGGTATATGTACTATATCTCACACGTGTTTTCCGCAACCGTTCACCTTAGCCGATAAGAGTAACGTAATCGTTAAGCAATGTGGCCACAATTTCGATAGCGATAACACTTTGTCCTGGCCCGTGAGAGTAGGCAACGAATTTTGCACTCGCCTCTTTGCGTTGCCTACTTTGCGGCTTGTTTTAGTTAATTGATCAACAAAACGAAATATATTTATGAAAGAAAAAAATATATACTATATATATAAAAAATAACAGTACGACCTGCCACAAAACAAACAGTAAAATGAAATGAAACAAGAAAAAACTAACTTAATTTACTTTAAAAATAATTTTAAACATTTTTAAATAAATCAGATAAAAAAAAAACAAAAAAAAAATAACAGAATAAAATATATAAAATTGCTTTAAGTAAGTTATGAAACAAAACGAAACTTTACAAAAATTATTGAAAATAATTCAAAAATAAAAAAAAAATCGATATACCGTTAAGAGTAGAAACAAAACCACATACAACTTTAACTGTGCAGCTGAGAAAAAGTTTAAAATTAATTTCAAAAATTACGAAAAACAATGCAATTCAAATCTTTATTAAACTATTGTTTATGTGAGCTTTCTGTTGAAATTCCAAATTTTCTTTGATGTATTTAAAAACAAAAGCAATTAAACAGTATAAGTTTTTTTTTTATACAAATATATTTTTATAAATAATACGTAGTTATTAGTTAGTTATAATTGAAGAATGTTTAATTATTGTATGTCTTGTTTTTAACCGCGTGTTGTTTCGATTCATTTTGTTCCCCCTTTCATGTGTTTTCTTGCAACTTTTTGACGATGGCACAGTAGTAGCGAATGTGGAAGAAGAAGAAGAAGAGGGAATGGAATTTTTTTTTTAGGCTAAGATTTAATTGTAAATACATGTGTAATGTGTATATATTTACTTGATATACAAAGTAAATAAGCAGCAAACGCAAACAGAAGCAAAAGATCATAACAAAAACTTAACAAAATTATACATATATATACACAGATATAAATTGTAGTTAATTTTAAACAATTTCAACATGAATTTAACTAGTAAGCTAAACTCGATGTAAGCAAATAAGCAAACCATGTTTAAAAGCAAATGCCACACACACACACACACACACACACATACAGACACACAGACAAAACTACAAGAGAAATCGACAACAAATAAAGAATAATATTCAATAAAAGAAGAAAAGATCTGAAATTTCAAATTAAAATCTCCTTCAAGTGCAACAGCAAAGTGTGAAATTGCATCAAGAATCTTTATTACAACTAGTTTACAACCATTCATACATACCACATACATACACACACACACACACACAATCACACTCTCACACATACAACTAAATCTACTTATTATTTGTAAATAAGTAAAGCGTAAATTTTAATTTCCAAAACGAAACAAAAATCCATTAAAAATATATTTCCAAAAAAAAAAAAAAAAAAAAAAAAAAAAAAAAAAAAAACTTTTGCATTCTTTTTATTACACAAAACTTTTACAGCAGAGAGTAAAAAGCAATTGCCACGCCCCTGGAGGCGTACAAAACTTTAGAGGAAGCTGCAGAGTGCAGTTTGTTGTAAACTATTTTGTATTCAGTTGTGATTTTCAATTAAGCATTTTTGCCTCAGTTTGGTTCTCGGAAATTAGCTAAAATATTTGCACACACATATGCAATGTATTGTAAGCTAATATGCAGGGTATATTGCATTTGTCATGCAGTTGGTTACACATGCTTTCGTATTCGTATCTTACCGAGTTGACAGGATTAGAACATGTTCTACGTGCATAGTTTGTCTACACTTACAGCTTTTCATTCTGGCAGAGCATTTGCAGTTCGGTGAGTGCAGTAAAGAAATATACAAAATACATGGTATGCATGCATTGGAAGCTAATATGTAGGGTATATCCCATATGTCATGCAGCTGGTAACGTGCCTTGAATAATCAGCCATTCGTATGCGTATCTTACCGAGTTCAAAGCAGGAAAACATGTTCCATGTGCATGTGCATTCACTTAAAGCTCTTCATTTTGGCAGAGCATTTGCAGTTCGCTTAGTACAATAAAGAAATAAATAAATTGTATATTTCACATGGTGTATTCTTTATTTCCATGCACCATACACAACAATTGTTTCTTCTTGTTCAACAATTGTATTGCCGCAAAACTAAAGAAGAATTTAAATTAAATGCCAGGCCATTGTGAATGCGGCCTGCCTGTGAAATTGGGCCAGGCGCACATTAATAAAGCCAGAGGCAGCAGCTCGTGCTGGCTGCAATTGCCTGCCTGCTTGCATAATATGCCAAGTTCAATTTGATTGGCACAAAATTTATAGCATGCAATTTGACACGGAGTTGCTTGCTGCAACTCTGGCAGCGTCTGGCATCGTCTGGCAACTCTGGCGCCGGAAGTAACACGACACTTGACATTTTAATTTAATGCCGTGCGCAGCCGTCGTCGACATAAGAAGCCCGGCCTGACAGCCCAGCGACAGGGCCAGAGTGCCAGGCAAGGCAGGCAGAAATGCAGAAGTGCAAGCTGAAGGTGCTGGGCAAGTGTCCTTCTAACTGTTTGGACTTTCGAGCGAAATCGATTATTGAAATTACACATTAAGCAGACAATTAAGGTGAGTGCGACATATTCGTAGCAAAATTAATTACACATTCTGTTTCGCAACTGGCAGCCTCAGCTCTCTCGATTTCGTGTCAAAATATATTTCAAGCAGGTATTTCATTAGGGCAAAATACCCCAATTAAGATTTCTCTTTTGCCCTGGCTTAAGCAATAATATTGCAGGGCACACACACACACACACTGACACACACATACACATCAGGGTAATTACAAGATGAGAAAACTGATGCTGAAGCTAAGGCTGATGCTGCAACTGCAACGTATTGTTTATTTATTGTCAATGAACAAACCGGACAAGCGACAACGTCACTTAATCAACATGACTTCGTTTCAATGGAATATCCATGAAGCAACCTTCATTTGCAGTAATAGATTGCCATGTCTTGTTGCCCCAGCATTATTTATATACGAGTATATACGTGTATATATATGTAACTAATTTCGTAACATGAATACGACAGCAAGGGAAAACCTTTTGTGAAACATGTTTCATATTTATCGAAGGCAATTCAAATTAAAAGGTATAAACTAATAAGCATATTCGGTTGCTCTGAAGTTGGTATTTTTATGTCAACATTATTAGTAAGTTTACTGCACTTGAAGGGATATTGTTAATTGCCAAGGAGAACTGGAAATTGGGCGTATCATTTAATAAAATATATGTATGTTCATTGAAGTTCTAACAAACTGGGGAAATCAACAGTAGTGTACAATACTTGTTGGTCAATAAAGTAAGTACTAATAATAAGAATAATAGTTAATAAAATAATGTTATTATTTGTAAATCTGTTCAAGCGATAGAAGATCTTGGAAATATAGAGATGACACTTGAAATCGAAATATAGTAGATCAAGATATATTTCAAGTGTAAGATAGATAACCTATTTCAACTCTTTATAATATATTTCTTTAAACGATTCAATATAGTTTAAAGATATATAAAAAAAAAATAGTTTTTAGATATATACCTAAACCTATTTCTCACCATAGTAAATATTTATAAAGATTTTTTTTTTTTTTTTTTTTGTGTTATTATTAATTTATAAAAAGTAATAGAAAAGATCTTTGAAATATAAAAATGACATTTGAAATCGAAATATAGTAGATCAAGATATATTTCATGATTTCATGGAATGATGACACTTGAAGTCGATATAAAGTAGATCAAAATATATTTCAACTGTAAGAGAGATAGATTTCAACTCTTTAAAATATATTTCTTCAATCGATTCGATAGTTTATAGATACATACCAAAACCTACTTCTGACCATAGTAAATATTTATAAAAAGTGTTTTTTTTTTTTTTGTTTATATATAAAAAATAATAGAAAAATTTGAAATTCCCAATAAAAAATTTTGTTGCATACTTATTTGAAGGTTAACAGACTTTTGGAAAATGCTCTTTTTTCAGTTTACAGTGTAAGTATGAATACAATTCAAATGCAATTTAGTGTCTTGAATTGATTTGACAGTTTCTATCTTGACTTTCCAAGGATATAATCTAAGTATTTCAATTACCTTTCACATTATTCATAAACTATTGCAGGCTTCAAGAATGTTGACAATAAAAATTGAACAAATGTTCATGTTGTGCATAGATCAATGCAAATTATTAGTAATTGAAATCTTTTTGGCAATTAAAAATTTAAATATTTTTGTCAATTTATTCACAAATCAAGAAACAGTTTGAAAAAGGAAGTTTTGATATGCAAACTCAAATGTGAAAGGTTCTTAAAGAGTTGTTTAATTAATTTTCGGTATTTTCAGCATAAATTGACATTAATAGTAGCTTGCAATGTGTGTATGTGTGTGTGTGTGTGATAGAGTGCGTGTGTTTGCAGGCTCAATTCAACGAATGAATTTCAATTGAAAACTTTCGCATTTGCTATGCATTTTGCACATGTCCTTCGACACATTTAAATTTAAAACTGATATCGCTGTGGCGCTGAAAATCTAGTGAAATTCACCTGCCACACACACACACACGCAGCACACACCCACTTGCACACACATGCAGAATGGACCTCGAAACTCGGACAAATTCAAAAAGAGTTGTCAAATAGTCAAATGAAATACGAGCTGCAAGTTCAGGCGACAAGCAGATGCTGCCTCTCCCTCTCCCTTTCTCTCTCTCTCTCGCCCTGTTACAAATCTAGGCCAGTATATATTCTATATGTTTTATATATGTGTGTGTGTGTATAACCAACTCGAATTACAGCACAAATCTAACAAATACTAGCTGACCCCGTCGACCCTGTTGACCCCGCGACCCCGCGACCCAGCTTCGCTCATTCATTCATATGTCGAGGCGGGCGAAACAAAAGCGGCATATGCAATTCATTTACTGCCATTCACTAGACACACCAGCCACGCCCAACACTTCAGGCGGGTGACCACGCAGGTGGGCGGGGCAACGTCAATTAAAGCGCTGCCGGTGGCGCCTAATTGGATTTATGCCACATTTATGCGTAGGTGCAAATTCGTGGAATTGCGGCGTAGCTCGGCTCGGCTCGTGCTAAAAATCAGCACAGTAATGAGCGTGAGTTGCAAACGGGGGCAAAGGCAGTCGTGGGAGGGGGGCGGCGTGGCAGCCACAAACTCTATGCGAGCCTCGAGTCGCCACGACTCGAACAATTGCAAGTTGTTGCCATTGTTGCCACACACAAGTTTCGAGGACTTTAAATGAAATTACGCGAAAACTTTCGGACTCAACTTTTTGAAGAGATCAGCCGCGGGGGGGGGTGAGTTGAGGGCGGCAGTCGTTGGTTGGGGCCTGCTTTCGACAGGCAAGTGGCATTTCTATTGCGGTTGCGGCACGCACACACACACACACTCTTGCCTGGGCGCAACTTGCTCCATAATGAGTTTCATAAATTAACACAAATTAAAGATACGAGCAAGTAATTTACCTATATACACATACAGTAGCACTAGCCAACTATGCGGCACACCCACTCACACACACACAGAGAGAGAGAGCGACGCACAGAAGGAGCTGTGTGCGTTCATTGGTTTGTAATTAATGCGACCCCAACTCGGTCTGACCCAAAGGTAGCCGGACTCGCCTTGACTCGCCTGCGGTCAACTAATACAAATACCTGCTCCACTCAGTGACTGTTCCCATTCACAGTGACTGCGAGTGCGAGTGCGAGTACGACTGCCACAGCGACTTGGGTTGCGGTCGCGGTTGAGGCTGCCGCTCGAGCTGGGTGCTGAGTGCTTTTGTGTTTAATTTTATTAATTATCTGTGTAATCTTTGAAGTTGCCTGTCTGCCCAGCTGCCAATATGTCTGCCTAGCTGACTGCGTGTCCTTGTCTGTCTGTCTGTGTATGTGTGTGTGTGTGTGTGTGTGTGGTCTGGGACTACCACTCAGACCACGACTGCGACTCCAACTGTGGCACATTCATTAATCGCATCAAGCGGAACGTGCCTCTGTCGTTCTCCGTCGAAAGTTGCAGAAACTTCCACAGCCTGCGGCAACATTTGGATAATGGAATGGACTCTACCGTTGGAATCGTAAGTTGATCATCAATTAGCATTGAATCAGATAACACTGAGAGACACAGAGAGCAAAACAGAGGCAGACAGAGATGGAGAGAGCGAGAGAGAGACGCGATACATTGAGGAGAATAGCAAATGAGACAAGTTATCAAATCAAAACTCTACAAATGAAAACGTTAAGGTCATTTTGCCACTGGTTCGGCTTTATTTTTCAGCTTTGTGCACTAAAACAGTTCAGCGACATTGAAATCCACATTACAATTGCAGGGAATATAAAAGAAGATCCGTTTTTACTATAAAAATCAGTATAAAACATCAGTGTTTTAAATGATTTATAAAACTTTAATAATAATAAAAAATAAATAAAATATATAAAAATAAAAAATAAAAAAATAAAAAAAAATTATAAAACTTGTCTAAAAAAAAAAAATAATAAAATAAAAAAAATTTATAAGATCTGTCTAAAGTTAATGATAAAACCAATTTTAAAACATTAAAACTTGTACAATGCCAGTTCTTAATAAAATAAACACAAAATTAAAATTGTAAACTAAGATTGTTAACATTTTTTGTTGATTAATTAAAGATAAATTCAAATTTAAGGTTAAGTTGAAGGTTAGGTTAGGTTTAAGTTTGCAAATGTTTCTAACTATGAATTTAAAGAGTTTCCTGCTCGAACAAAACTAAAACAAAACAAAATGAACAAAATGTTAATATAAAAAATACCAGTTTGATATAGAATTCTCATTTATTTAAACTTAGTTATAATTTACTGCTAATTTCAAGTTTTATACAATAAAATATGCTTTGCCAAGACACTTGGACAACAATAAACACTTTTCACCTATGTTCCTACATCACTTACTTTAATATAATGTTTGGCAATTCTTAAGAATATTTCTCCCTGTGATGTTAAGACACTATATTACGATGTACGGATTCTTCACTTATAATAATATATAAAAAAAAAAAATATAAAAAAAAATAAATAAATAAATAAAATATGCTTTATTGCTGCAAAAATAAAGATGATAATTATAAATCAAATCATAAGATAAAATGAAGGACAACAAATCCAACTTTATATGCATGAGTCCTCAGTTTTCAGTCTTAAGAGAGCAGAAATCATTGCAAGCTTATATAAAATGCCTCAAATGTAGTCATAAGAAGGCACTAAGATTCTATATAATTCTATTCTATACTCATCATATGAGGAAAGTTACCTGAGCAACTTGACATGTGGTATATGGCATATAGAGTGCAGTCTCTGTTTACTACTTGGCGGTTCAGGCTCTGCTCTCATTGTTCCAAATTGCTGCAAATGGGCTACAAGATTATAGAGCAGCTCAGCTGTGGGCCGCAGCTTGGCAATTTGCTGGTTGCCATTGTCAATGGATACGCGGCTGGCACGACCAATTAGACCCATAGAGGAGACCTCCAGCAGCAGGGCCGTGCCTGGCAGCAGCTGCTTATTGTAGGCCTGCCTAATCCCGTCCGCTGATTGGACGCAATCGCAGTCGGTATGTTGTCTGGCAACCGCCAACGGTTGCAATCATGATGTGGCAGGGAGCGTGAGACCGCACGCGTTGCCAGGCCCAAGATCTGACGCTCCCAACGGCGTAATTTGAGTGTAAATATTGAAGTTGAAAACCAGCAGCGGCAGCTAATAAATGTAATAAATATAATGAGCAAATGTTTAAATAACAGATAAGTGTGTGCAGATGGGAGGGACGAGGCAAGGGGGCAACGCGCAGTTGCATGAATTTCTGTGATTTCGACGAACGGCAGCGATAAGCAACCCTCGCAGAGCATTTGCAATTATGAATGAAATTTGAATTGCAAGCGTATCAACCCTGCCCCTGCCACTTCCACTGCCGCTGCACGTGCCCTGGAACTGTGGCACTGCCAGTAGCTGCGTCTGGCCACGTGTCGTCAATGGCAACGGAGTAGGCGGCGGGTGGCGCCTCGGAAGTGCCAATAAGTAGTTGTCAATATTGACTGATTATCTCAACACGCTGACTAGCAAGAGAAGGAGAAAGAGACACTCTGAGAGAGAGATAGAGAGAGAGATAGAGAGAGAGAGAGACGCAGTGAGGGGAAAGTAGCGATAGTCGTGATTACATTGAGTAGTTACAGACTCGAACGGAAGTCAACATAAATCACGAACAACTTGGCGGGGCAGAGGCAAGTAGAGGGCAGTGAGATGACTGGTAGTGGATAGGGAGGTGGGGGGAGGGGTATATCGTTCACCGGGCAATGCAATTATTTAGCAGGAGATGGCAATAATTTAGCTCCTGACAGGCGACAGGAAGAAGCTGCTGCCATTTAGCTGCAGTCGCAGGAGATGCGCATAATTGCATCTGATATCGATGCCACAAAACACTGTGCAACATAATTCAGCTTAGAATGGCTACGACTGCCAGCCGTCTGCTCTGCCGATAAGATCACCCCTTATACAGTGTGGAAAAGTATGCCGGCTTAATCTGCTGCAGCGACTGATTTAAGGCACTGTCTGCATAAGCAACATGACATAATGCGTTCCTCTGTGGGAAGATCAACATATAATGCAGCTCAAGAATCAGGGTTACCATGCCACGATAACACTGAAATACAATATGTGTACCAATACATAAGCGAATTTTTTTGTTTTTTATCATGTTTTCGTATATAGTTTCCGCTCTTGAAAAATATACTCTCTGTACATCCGTAGATTAAGTTCTTCGTAATGTAACTGGAAGTTTAACATGAACTTGACCTTTGAAATCGCATTAAAAATAATTCATTCATTTGCTGAGTACTCAAAAATGATGATGCAATTAAAAATAAATAAATTAAGATCATTTCTTAATATATATAATATAATAATTAATATATATGTATATGACCAAAATACTTTAGATGATAGTTGTGCCAAGCGTGCGCGTTTTCTAATTAAATTCTAGGAATATATATATATATTTTTTTTTTTTTTTTTGTGTTATTATTATTAAGTGAAAAATCCGTACATCATTATATTGTATCTTAACATCACAGGGTGAGAAATATTCTTAAGAATATATATAGTAAATATAATAAATATTTATATATGAGAAAGTTAACAAGCTACAGTCCAGCGTGCTCGACAGTGTTATACCCGATACCCATTGATACCATTTGACTTAAACGATTTCATAAATATTTGAACAGTGGCTAGGTAAAATAAAAAAAAATAAATAAATAAATAAATAAAAATACAAAAAAAAAATAAATAAATATTTAACTTTGATTTTGTGTTGCATACTTTGGGGAGTAATTTAGGTAGGGTCAACGAATCAACGATTTACTAAGTAACTTCTAAGTAATTGATTCGATTGCAACCAAATTTTCAGAAATCATTTGGATGTCGATAGTTGTTGTGTTTATCAAAGATGAACTTTGTTGTTGCGTCAAAACTACGCTTGCAATTCGGGTTTAATCGATTTAGGGAGGCGAAAGTGGGCGTTTCCAAAATCTACAATGAACTTGATCTGCGTGAATGAATATATGTTATTATTGACTTCAAATTTGGCAGGCCTTTATGGGGTCTAGGTTTTCATACGGACAGAGAAACGGACATGGCTATATCGACTCGGCTTGATGCTGATACAGAATATATCAGCATAGTACGTGTATGTCACGTCACCCTCTGTCTGTTACATACATCATGCATATCCATGCATGCTTATATAATATTTGTATTCACATAATATATTTGTAATCATGTAGCACTAGAAAACTAAATTTATAAATCTCTCAAAGTATGAATCTTTCGTTTATTTGAATACTTTCCTTTAGTCAGAATTTTAAGTAATAATGTATAAACTATATATATACTAGGACTTAACCACACTGCAAATTAGTGTAAACATATTTCATAATCAGCATTCAAATACATATAAAACGAGGCATTTGTGACTTATCGCTTTGCCCAGCTCACTCTGCTGGCTCTGCCCAGTTATCACTATTATGAAGCGAAAACAACTCGAGAATTCTCAGTATTGTGTTTAGTCTTTACTTTGTTACGATGTCGAGACAGTCGCGTTTTCAGCAACTCCAGCAGATTCTGTGCCTGCTACTGGCGATGACACAGTATGCATCCGCGGGTCGCTGCCGTTTGGCAGATGGTATAGCCAATGGTCGGGTCAGAACACGTATGAATATGGTGCGAATTCAGTGCAATTATGGCTACACTCTAATTGGCAAACCGGTCCTCACTTGTGATATGAACGGACGCATCAGCGACGACCGACCTCTGTGTGCTAGTAAGTACGGGGAAGGAAATAGTGATTTTAACTACGAAACTAAAGCCAAGAATATAAAAGAATGAATCAGTTTCATTAATACCTGATAAAGAGAAGCAAGTGAATGAGTCATAAAGTGATATTGAAGTGCAGCTTCTAATATGATATGGTGCTGTGATAACTACACTAACAGAAAATAAGTGAACCTGGCATAAATTATTGAGAAATGTGGAAGAATATATCAAGTCAGAATGGAGTAAAGAAAAAAAAAACTCCTATGTGATATGAGAGTAAATCTTGGAATATAATATGATGCTTTAAATCAATTGATCAGCTTAAAAAACATGACTGATAACACTGACTTTTTGGTTAAAGTACAGTTAACAATTAATTATAATAAAAAGCTTAATTTTCGATCAAATGTTCCTATGATATCTAATTATTTCCACACTTTAATCCGATTTAACAAGTATAAAGGGGGTTTATACAAGATAGAATAAGTTAGGTTAAGTAGGTTAAGTTGTTCAGTTGTTTAGCCACAATATTAATTAAAACAAGTTTTCGATTGTTCCGGTATATATATATATATACCCTTCTATATTGATTTAACAAGTACTATATAAAGGGGGTTTATACAAGATAAAATAAGTTAGGTTAAGTAGGTTAAGTTGTTCAGTTGCTTAGTCACAATATTAATTAAAACAAGTTTTCGATTGTTCCGGTATATATATATATATATATACCCTTCTATATTTTTTTGACGGTCCAGTATGATACGATAGCTTATGTGACAAGCATTGAAACTGAGAGACTAAGTAGTTTGCTTTCAAAGAGACGAATATGACTATAACGATTCATCTGATGATAGCGATGAAGAATATATATGTAAATATATAGTTATATATAGCTTATGGGCTTTTCATGTGTGATTTTCACTTCAACTTCCCCCAGGAGCGGGCTGTCTCTCGCCAATGACTCCCGAAAATGGCGAGATCGAAATGCAGGACGATAGACTAAGTGCCACAGTGATCTGCAAAGAGAACTTTGTGGTGGCGGGCAATCCGCAGGTCTTCTGCGATGGCCATAAATGGGATCGCCAGCTGGGCGTCTGTCGGCTGAGCAATCATACCCTGAACCATGCCTGCGACTTTGAGACAAAGGATCTATGTGGCTGGACGCATACAGTGGCATTGGGGCTGCAGTGGCAACGTATCGCCACCGCAAGCTATGTGGGCTCGATTAAGACGGGGCCGCGCCACGATCACACACTGCAGAGAGCCTACGGAGGGCATTACATGCTCCTCGAGTCGGGCAGCGGCATGAGTGGGGCACATCATCTCGTTTCGCCGATCTATGCACGCGATCTTAGCCTGAAGACGAAATGCTGCTTTCGCTTCCATTACTTCATGTATGGCGATGGTGTGGGCACACTCACGGTCTTGGTGAAGCCACATCAGCTGCATATTGACGAGATGTGGGAGAAGCGCAGGAGCACGTAAGTTGGGCAAAGCTTCAAGCTTCGTTCTTCGGGTCTCATTCTACCTCAACCTTCCTCTACCTTCCTTCCATTCTTAGCTATACCAAGTTCAGAGTGTCCGGCCCTCAGGGCGTTGGTTGGCAGGAGCACACGATCTCTATCGATGAAATGAGCGATGATTTTCAGATTGTAATTACAGCATCGGATGTGACTATCGCATTCGGTGACATCGCCATCGATGATGTGCGCCTCATGGTGGGCAGAGAATGTGGAGCTGAAGCGGAGACCACCACAACCGAACAGCCGGTGGAGGTGCCACCAGATGAGCTTCCTGTGTTTGCCGTCATGAGCTGCAGTGGACGCTGCAATGAGGGATTTGTACCAAATCGATTAGCTGAGGGCAAACTGATCATGGGTTGTAGCTGTCATGAGGACTGCACTGATCTCGGAAACTGTTGTCCCGACTATGCGGACACCTGTTTTGTAACGACAGCGGATCCGACAACTCAAGTAACTTCAGCTAAAACAACACCTTCAACAACAACTACAACAAGAGCGACAACAAGAGCTACAACAAGAGCGACAACTAGAGCTACAACTAGAGCTACAACAAAAACAACACCAACCACAAGTACCACGAGAAGAACTACAACAACAACTGCAGCAACCACAAAAAGCACCACAGTCACAACCCCGACAACACCCAGCACAACCACAACAACAAGACGATCAACAACGACACAAACAACAACCACAACAACTCGTGTTCCTCCACATATAGCACCAGTAACAAGCACTTCCACTGCGCGTGCTCCAGCGGGTAAGTTGAGCTAAACTCTTACGTGATATCTTTAGATATATAATATATAGATATATAAACTATAATATGCTATCTTCATGGGTAGTCAATTCTTTAAAGTTTAAACTACAAATAAGTGCAGGAAACTCCTCAAAAAAGGTGCTTAGAAGAAGATAGAAAGATCTAGAACTTTGAAGAGTATTGCATTTTATATTGAAACTAATTCCTTAAGAAACACCTTCAAATAATTTTTTTTTTTTTTTTTGTATTATTATTGTTAACCTTCTATTAATTGGATTTCCCTTTCATATACCTACTTTACTTCTTGATTTTCTACCATTCTCTACAGCAAAACCTACACAGTCCACCAAGATCATCTGGAAAGTTAAGCCCACAGACATCGAGGGCGATGAACATGATGGGAATGCAAAGAGTCCAGTGCGCTTTATGTGGATCACTTTGCTTGTCGCCTTTGCGGTGGTTATCGTGGCCAACTACGTCTATCGCTGTCATCCGTTCAAGAACAGAACCACTAGAACCTTTAGTATTTTCAGCAAGAAATCAGCATCAAGTGAAACAATTTGCGTGGTCGGCGAAGAAGCTGACAGTGACACGTATGTGCAATTTCAGGGATTGCCGACGGAACTATAAAGGGAGAGTACTTAAGATAACTGAGCAATAATATTTATAATATATCATTAACAGAAGTTATACTAAATGTATTTGGAACACGAAATTGCAAGAAATTATTGATATCAGAAATTAATTTTCATTAATTTAATTTATTTTTTTTTAAACTATTTTATTATTATTATTGTTAATATTAATACAATAAATTGATAAAAAGACTGGAATGTTATTATTCATATATAATCTTAATTTATATAGAACTACTTTGAGCTCGAGAACTGTGAAAACTGTTGTAGTTTAAGCCTCAGCTCTTGTGCACGGAAACCGTGTAATATTATCGCATTTCCCATCTGTCTACAGAGCCGTATTGTTAAGGGAAAATCAGCTTAAGTTTCCGTTAAGATGTCAGGATCGATTAGGATTGGCATAATGGATGAGACGGTCTGGTGCCTGGTTAACGAGCTGCCAGGGGATCTTCTAATGAAGTTGCTGGTGTATCAGTTGCCCATATTGCCCGCGGGCTGCACTACGTGACGGGCACGTGGCTGCAACCACCAGTTTACCAATGCTCTCTCTCTCTCTCTCCCCTCTCTCTCTCTACCCTCTTGCCACCCTCTCCCCTCTCTTGCTGTTATGCTGCTTGCAGAGCCGTCTTGATGCTGTCGCTTCTCAACCACCCATTACGAGGCTGGCTCATGTTTTAACAGCGGCTTTTGGTTGTGATTTAGTGGCTGGCCAAAGCGACGGCAGCAACGACGACGACGACGGCTTAGCGTCTGGCCAGCACCAGCAGCCAACCCCTGCCCGCCTGCCTTTCTCCCTCCAGCACCTCTCCCCCTCATGCACAGTAAACGTTTTGTGCGGCACTCAGCACAAAATTGTTGGGCATTTCATGCAATTATTGCCTTGCCACACAGACACAGAGCCAGAGAAAAGCCACACTGCCCACTCCAATATCAACCCCCTGGCGCAGTTTGCACGCTCAACAAATTTTCACAAGATTTTCCCGCCGCTTGGAAAAGCGTTAGCCCAATTGCGAGCTTTACTTGCGCGGATTTTACAGTTCCTTTCAGTTTTTTGTCAGTCGTGCGAGGCAAACACCCTTGTCGGCGTTAGCACCCTCCGCCGTACCCTTCTCCTTCCCCCTCCCCACCCCACTCTCTCACACTCTCTCTCTGTTCTTTTTGCTGTTTGGCTTTGTGATTTAGCGCCCGCTGCTCTATCGACTTCTCACACATCATTTGACGAAAATTTTTTTAATTAAAATGGCATTTTGATGCGGATGCAAAGACAGGAAGTGCGCATTAGGGGCATGGGCAGGGAGAGGAGGGTTGCCTTTGGGGCTGAGCAGATAAAAGGGGCGTGCCGCGAGACGCTTTTGGGGCATTTCGTTAATGCGCATTGAGCCCTAATTAAAAGTGAAGTACGGTCGCTTATCTTACGGAGGGCGGGCAAGCGGGACTGAGCGCTGTCCGGATGGGTGTGGCATCGTAAATTTCAAGTCGCTTGACGAAAGACACGAACACACACACACACGCCACGACAGCCGTACAACATTTTTGCATGCCACGTTTATCTTTGTGGCAAGCCCACACACGAAGACGCACCCCTTGCATGCAGCACCCCCAAGGGGCAGCATTTCCCCTCGCACTACCTCTATTCCTTTCCTTCTTCTCTCTCTCTCTCTCTCTCTCTCTCTCTCTCTCTCTCTCTCCTTTCCTCTTCCTGCCTGCTTTTCGTACCCAATTTCAGCTACAGTTTCCATTCGCGCTTATCGCCGCAATAAATCGCATTAATTTATTGTCCTCGCCGCATTTCGCATATTTCGTCCACACTGAGCCCGGCTCGGAGCTTGCTAACCAGTTACATTTTAATGGGCTTGTCCCTGGCTAGGTACACACCCCCTCCCTGCCCTCTCCCTCTCACTCCCTTTGGTGTTATTGTTTTCGATTTAACACTTTTAGTTGGCTACTTGAAAATATGCAACACAATGCAGACAAATACCGCAGAGAAACCTCAGGAGAGGCAGCTACTCATAAGTTGAACGGGTGGGAGAGTTATGGAAAATACAAAAACATAGTATATAGTATAGATTAACACATTATATAATAATATATTAACTATACCAGTTGCTATTAAAGTAAAACCAGAGAGAAACCCTAACTTCTTTACCTACTCTTGCAGGTACTTACATCGTCCGATAGTTCCTATACAAGTGATATATAATGGTGTAGAATATTATTAATATTTATTATTATTATACAATAAATATGTCGCACTTTGAGCAAGTTAAGTTCAGTTATATCTAAAATCAAAACTGATCTTCATACAAAAACCTTAGTTTCGGCCGATTTTTCCTATGAAAGCTATATGTTATAGCAGTCAGATTCTTATGAAATTTTATATACATATTATCTACATAGAAAAAATTGGGTGTAGCAAATTTGGTTACAATATCTTAACAAATAACAAACATAGGCCGATAGTTTGTATGTCAGCTATACGATATATCGTTCTGATCCAGCTCGTTCAGACTTATTTACAGCGTGCAGCAATAAGAGACTTCTATGACAAGTTTCATTAAGATAGCTCCATAACTGAGAGACTAGTTTGCGTTGCAACAGACGAACACACGTACAGACGGACAGACGGAGAGAGACGGACACAAGGAAATACGGACAGGGCTTGTTCAATCCCTCTCTTGATAGTGATTCAGAATGTATGCATAGTTTATGGGTCGGAGATGTCTCCTAAGTTGCGTTGCAATTGCCAGGGCATAATGAGTGTACCAGGCAGAAAGAGGTATCTTTATCTCTAAACAGATTCATTTCACAAGTAATCGCAGTGCATACTATCTGTAAATACCATAAGGAACCTATTCTTGAACCAACAACGGTTCTCTGAATGTGTTGAATGCTCAGTTATCAGACAATCCTCCGCTATAAGCAGCGGGTAACCAACGATACTCTTTTCGCAAACACTATGCGGGAGTCCAAGACAATTCATAGACAATCATTATCAACATCCAAATTGTTTGAAATGTAGATACTTGATTTGTTTTTTGGTTTAAAGCGGAAATACTTTTTTTAGCAGTAGAATATTTAGTATCTCAGTTTGGCAAGAATTAAATTTAGCAAATGATAAACAAAACTATAAATGAAAACCTCGCAGTAGATTCGTATCTTGTAGAGTATCTTGAATAACTTAGGCCTTCATATTTAAATGTTTCACTGTTACTCAATTCCAGAAAGATCTCTATGGATATTCTTCTATATATATCTCTCTCTCGCTAACTCAACTACGATTCACTTCGCCCCATTCTCAGTTGCACAAAACATTTTGTCTGGTCGCCTTTATTATCCGTGTCAGCATTTCTGTTAGCTCTGGTAATCCTCCTTCTCCTAGTCGTCGACTCGTGCATTGGTCATGTGCGAAATTGTTGCCCAGATGCTTATCATGAGACGCCAACGAGCTGCGTCAGTCAAGACTGAAGAATGCAGTAGTAGTAGACAGAGGTAGAGGTAGAGCCAGGACTCTGCCCTCCTCAGTTGGAATATTTATAATGCCTCGAGTGCAATTTATTATGCAGTGCCTGTGCAGGGCCTGTCTGGCCAGGGAGAGAGAGAGTGCTGCAATGTCCACTCACCAAAGATGTCACCTAGCTCTACAGGCGTCTAACCAAAGTCCGTCCCTCTCTCTCGCTCTCTCTCTCTCCTTGGGAAAGATTTATGCACTCGAGTTATGGCGGCCCAGATGGCAACTTTATCGTTCGACGAGCTACCGCCAAGTTGAGGCCACACCGAGGGCCGTTCCATGCCTCCTTCCAAGCGAACATGTCCGACTGCAGTCTTCTGGCTGCCACTGTTGCTGCTGCTTATGCTGCTGTTGCCGTTGCAGTTGTTGTTGTTCTCGACATTTCCGTTTGCTTATCAGCTGGTCTGTTGTTGTAGCTCGTGCCAGGCAACTTTGTTTTTGTCGGCTCTTCTCTTCTCTTCCCTTTTTGTTCTGTTTTTGTTTTCGTCATTGAGAAATTTTGTGAATTTGATAACATTTTGTTTGGCTCTCGAGTGAGTAAAGCTGTGAACAAAGTCTTTCTTATTTTGAGTGGATTAGTTGATAAGCTATATCGGGGTATACCCCATTGTGTCTATGAATTGATAATGTTTAGCTTTATCAAATCGAAGAGAGAGAAACATAACTAGAGATAATTGTATTTAGATCACGAAAGAAAGAAAGAGAGAGCAGAAAGAGCATCGTTTCTATGACAACTAAGGAATCTAATGAGTATATGAACCGACATAAGTATATATATAAGCGATGCTTGGTCGATCTTTGAGTGGGGGTTACTCGTCTATAGAAAACTTAACTTGACTTGAATAACTGCTGTGTTCATATGCCGATTAGATATATATTATAACCTGCTAACTCAGTACAGAACTACAATAAATATGTAATTCGTTGAACTGAAAAGTTTGCATCTTGAATTGCGAAGACGGGGGGTGTGGCACCCAACATTTAATATAAAATTATTCTGTGTATAGTTAACAAAAACCTTCATGCCAAATTTGGTGTCTCTAGCTCCTAAGATAGTAGAGATATCTACGTTCATACAGACACTTCATCAACTCAGTTTGATGAAAAAAAGAAATGAGTGCAAAAGAAATCAAAGGAGAGCGAACAAAGAGACAATTTAAAAGTATATATGGTAATAATATCTACTTCCAATTGGAATAATAACAATCTGAACTCATATTTAAATCTCGCCAGAGATACGACATAGGTCGGTACCAGGCCCTCCCACGGTCTGTCAAGCGACATTTGAATCTCTCCCTATGAGTTTCTCTCCCACACACTCTCGTGTTTCACTGATAAGCTCTAATTGTGAACAGGCTAAGTAAAAGTCATCGCCATCGTCGTCGTCGTCGTCGTCGTCTGCATCATCATGAGAATCATTTGGATTGGTCAACGGCGGAAAACTAATTAAGCATCGCATTTCATTTCCAATTCGGTTGCTCTGGGGAAAAGCCGGTGAAATGCGAGTAGGAAAACAAATGCGAGGCATGAGGGCAAAAGCCATCGACTGAAATCGAGAGGGAGAGAGAGAGAAAGAGAGGGAGAGAGAGAGAAAGAGAGGCAGAGAGTGCAAAAATATCCAACTCGATATCGAAATATAAGCCAAATAAATTTCCGTTGCCAATGCGCTTTCATAATTAATATGAACCAATTACAAAGGCAGCAACAACGAAATTAGACAGGGAGTAGAGACAGAGAGAGAGAGAGAGAGAGAGAGAGAGGGAGAGGGAGATGAGGCTGCTCGTAATGGATATGAAAGCGAAAAGAAATATCTCGAAATTCGACTAGGGGCAGGCAGCCACAGCTGCTGCTGCTGCTCCAGCCTTGGATTGATGTGTGCATTACATAAGCAGTAATTCGCATCCGCATTCGCATCCGCACTAGCATCCGCCAACGGGAATGCAAGACAAACAGCAAAATGCGAAATGAATGAAAAGTGCAGCGACAGCAAAAATTCTCCAAACTTCCTTATGAAGAGCACAGACCTTCTACCTCTCTGCCATGCAGCTCATTTCTGCTTTCCTTTCTCGCTCTCACTCTTGCTCTCTCGCTCTCTCTCTCTGTCTCTCTCTACCGTATCGCCATTGCAGAACAACGAAAACATATCGAAAATCAAACAATTGTCTTTGGGTACAATGGAACACGGCACTCGCCCATTGTGCCGGCAACACACACGGCAATTGATGTATTCCACCGCGAACAGAGTCAGGGGGGGGTGGAGCCTGCAACTTTGCTCGGTTTAATCGGTAGCTTACAAGGGTAAACAATGCACTCGCAGTCACAGTCCTTACCGGAGTGCCCACTGCGCATCCAAAGTCAGAGCAGAGAGAGAGAGAGAGAGAGAGAGGAGAGTGAGTGAGTGAGGAGTGAAACCCGACGAACCGATGAACAATGCAAGCGAATACGAAATATCCTGAAATCAGTTTCAATAAAAGGTCAGCAGGTGGTCAAGCCAGCTCAAATGCGATGTACCATCAATAATTTTACAATGGAGCACAGTCCTTACACGATCTATGAACTTTATGAACTGCTTAACTATTCATAACTAACCTTACAATACAATATTAAAGATATACCGTTATTAAA